>JAGJTG010000005.1:0-1200000 GCA_018804115.1 Lipomyces starkeyi | reverse complement strand
GCAACCAATTTGTTCGAGTCATAAAAATCAGTCCCGTCGAACCTTAACTCAATGTGCCCGGGGCGAAACATAGTTGTAGCATCCGGGCCGACGAACACTCTAGCCTAACAGATTATCATTCTGTTAATGTTAAAATATCTCGTAGTTATCTGCGTTCTTTACGACATCCTAACTAATACGCCAAGAAAACGATACTACATTTGACGGCGTACAAGGTTCATTGCAAGTCTTGGTCGGCAATAAATATCATCCAGCGTGCGTTTGAGCCAAGAACACTGCCACATTTACAGCCTTATTCCCCTCCATGCAGTCTAAGATACCACCGCTAACGTTAAAGTTCGTGGACAACGCCGCAGGCCATGCGGCAATGAATTTTCTGGTATCAAGTGTACAACTCCATTAGATAGATATATGGGGTAAAAAATACCATTAACAAATTAGACACCATATGTACTGAAAAATACCAACATTGACAATCCCAAAATAAATGAAGTAATACACACGATGACCACATGAACGAACTCAAAAATTATCCCTCATAATTCTCCATTTTTTTTCTCAGTAGGTCAAGTCGTTGTTGCGTGATTTGAATCGCTTCCTCAATCTCACGTCTACTAAGCCAGCCTTTTGAACGCACAGGTGTACTATTTGAGTGCGATTTCGTACCCATAGCGGCGCCGACGTGACCTGTGCGATCTTCGAGCCACTCCCATAGGCTCTGTTCTTCCATGTCCCACAATGTATCCCATCTACTTATCTTATCTTTCTTTCCGCCACTGAATATCAGCCAAAGAGACACGATAAGTAAGGCGGCGAACAACGCGATAACAACATATGTGATGTACGTGCCATCAGAACCAAATCCAAACAAACTCATGATAGTTGCGAAAATGGACATTGGCTCCTCCTTGGCAGTCTCGTGTTCCGCAGCGGCTTTAATAGCTCCCTTGTGCTTGCCACCTCTCCTCTTGCGTCCTTTAACTTTTCTGGCTTTGGGCTGGAATTCTTCGTTTAGCGCAGCGACGAGTTGGTTGGCGGCTTGCTGTTGGCCGTCATTTGCACCCTTTTCGACTGGACCTATTTACAATTAGCTCCATCTTTCCATCCGGAGACAGTAAAAGCAAATGCTCACCCTTAATCCAGCTCTTTCCACTCCACTCAACGCCGCATGTTATCAGCATGTGAGCGGTATTATTTTCACCCCACGTTAAACAGTACCGTGTCTTAGTTACGAAAATATTACCGTTGGGAACATCTGGTGTAACCGTTGACACAACTACTGTGACGTAGTTCTCAAATTCCCAGTTTTCGATAGTTTCCGTAGCCAAGCACTTGGTCTGCTTCGGTCCGATGTTGCCATTCAGTAGCCTGATATAATTAAATGTGCGTGCCTTCTTTCCGCTCTGGTCGAAAGTCGCGAATGGTGTGGGTGTAGTCAACTCCAAAACCTTTAAAACATTCTTCATAAATGCTTCGATCCACGTGGTGTTCTCTCCCCAAAGCAAAGTGCATATACGACCGATCGGTACAGAAAACGACGAATCGCAGACAACCTTCTCATAATGCTCGTTGGACTTACACCCACACTTAGTAGGAGGATGTTTTAAAGGCCCAATATCCTCTCCCCCTGTAGCGTTCTCAGAGACTTCACCTGACACTTTTTCTGACTCGCCACCTTCGACAACGCTTTCTCCTTCCGACTCGTCTTCACCAAAAGTGTCAAGGTCCTCGTCTGATTCACTGCCGCTCGCATCCAAAGAGTCGGAGGAGGCTGCTTGCTCGCCGTTCCTCCATATCGAACACATCAGCTCGTATGTACTATCTCTTGATATAAAGCTGGCGAATACATTTCTTGCGTGCAATGTTTGAATAACAATCGCATTAGGAAACAGACCGACTGTAGTCTTCTTCTCAATAGCCATTACCTCGTCGAATGATATAACCAAATTAGTAACCCATCCGAAAATATTGGAATTGAAACAAATATGCTGCTCGGATATATATAACCTGCCTTGAAGTAAAATTTCTCGACTTAAGGCACAACCGTAATCTTCGATCAAATAGTCGTCTTCTGGAACAGATCTGAACAACTGATGGAAATCCCTGTTTCTCTTCTTACTCGCGACAGCAAAACCTGTAAACCTTGGAGCTGCGACTGGGGCGATTAATGGGGAAGTTACTGGAGGGACAGACTGACTGGCGGATGATCCGCGTCGCCGCTGGACTGATGCTGACCGACGCTTAGAAGGCGATCGAGCGATAGATGCTGATCTCTCTATTGGTGCAACAGGATCGGCACCGGTAGCTTGTATCAATAATTGCGTGACAGAAGCGCCCTCCGAAGTCTGTGGCTGTTCCTCTGAAGGCTTCTGGTTCCCTAGCTCAGGATTTGTCCCATTAAGCTCTAATATGCTCGACAGCGATAATTCTCCCCTTCCAAGAGTAGCAACCGCTTTTGACGGAGTAAGCGGGGCGTCAAATTCGCCAGAAGTCTGCGGGATCGGCTCCGTCTCAGCCCTGGGCCGATTGCCTGGAGAATTTGGTTGCTGATCCTTTTTAACGGCCGCACCGGTAGTCAAGCTAGAAAATGTATTTTGTGCAGCTGATAACATGTTCGAAAAAAATGCATTGCCAGTGAGCAAGTTCGAAGATTGGATGCCGCTTGCCCTATTATTGCTATCCTCATCAGGACCAGGCTCATTTCCATTTGTGTTTCCTTCGGAGTCTGCAGTTGGGGCATTGTTTGCCGTTGCTTGCTTCTTACGAAAACTGGTAATAATTTCCGGTTCAAGCGGAGTCGGCGGTGACGGTAGAGTCAAGGCATGAGTAAGGGGCGACGAAGTGTCTTCGTCCCTCCCGTGGTCAGATTCACCATTGTACAGGTATTCCGAACCGCTACCGCAAATTAGCCTAATCACCCCAATAATTCAATTGCGAATCCATCCAATTGCTTATTGAGCAAAAATGTTTCTTACCTCCCACTCAAACCAGATCCCGAGTAATTACTCCCTATGCTATCGCGTCGCTCGCTGAGGACTTTAAACGTCCCTTTCGTTGATTCGCTGCCATTGTCACGATTCTCTTCTTCTCGATCATGATGCCTTCGTCGCCTTTTTTCTCGAAGTTTTTCAATCTTCTGTCGAGCCAGCGACGAGCTTCGCTTAATGCTAGTGTGTGACAATGTCGAGGACCTAAGACGCGACCTGTCCTCCATAGCCCGATCAGATCGCGCAGGCTCGCTGAGACTTGATCTAACCAACTAGATAGTCGAAAGGAGGATATGTGCTTATAAGTATAGCTAGATAGATAGCGAGTATTAGTTGAATATACGTGCGAAATCAAAATAGATGACGAGTTTCTTAGTCGCAGCCACACAGTGGACGTTACGCAAGTCGTTTACATCCGAGTGCGCATAGTGATCAATCAGCGAGCTAGCTGGCGTGCAGCCCTAGCCGAGCTCCGAAGCCTTAGATCCTCAGTGGCTTACAGCTTCATTTCCTTATTATACAACGACAATTGCGGCGCAAGTGTGCCGATATTTAGTTAGCACAAACTCAATGCGCATGAAATGAAATCCGCTCCCAATTTGACTATCGTCACTTACATCGGGGTGCCCCAGCGACTCTCAGCATGACGCGCCGGTCCATGTTTACAATTACGCCGTCCATGGTGTATAACGTGTATTGCGTAATCAGCTCTAATCCAGTCTCTACTTTTAATCTATCTAGTAAATAATTGATCTGATGCTCTGATGTACTTAGCCATGCCGATCTCTTGAAAACAGTTTCGTGTCATGTAGTAGGTAGTACTTCGCTTCTATTCTAAGGATGACGCGCAATGATGCAGGCGGTATGCAATTAGTTTCCGGTTAGACTCAACCCCCTTTACCCAGACAACTTGTATGGCGCTGCCCACAGCAATTCAGTTGCCAGAACTCTTGGAGTGGATGCTTTTATGTCAGGCTCGCTGTGATTCAAACAGATATCCAACCGATTTTCAGCTGTGATCGCGTGATAGGGTCGTAGGTTCGAGCCACAAATACAGCGATAGGTGACGTCTAGGAAAAACTACGAGTACGTTTCCATTTGTTTCCATACGTCCGCATATATTTGCGCCTATATTTGAATGATTATACATTACTTCGTAGATATTGTCACGATTCATGTACTCGACCACAGGGCTCTTGAATTTTTGCTCCCTGAACTACACCAAAACTCCTGAAAATCCGACACACTATTGTAGATAATTATACAAAAAACTGTCCTCAAATACTCTAACACTCATTGGTAACCAAAAGATCAATTGGACATCGAACTTGTCGATTCGAAAGACGATCGTGGAGTAGATAAGCGGGATATGACCATTTCGCCTGGCATATCGAGGAACTGATACTGCTCCGCGCGTTTCCGTTTGAACGAACTGGCATCACCCAATTCGTACTCAAAATGGATTTCACTTGAATCGTCGTAGTCTTCGATCAAATCGGCATTATGGTGACTCTGGAGATACTTATTGTTGTTCGCCTTCGGATGGAGGTCGCCCAGGGGAGGGAGATACTTTGATATGGGATTTGACGGATCGTACCGAGGGGATTGAACGAGACGTGACAAGCTGCACGATGAGGATTAGTATGAAGCAGAGATATCCAGAAGATGGGACAGAACATACGCTTGTTGAATTCTGTTCAGCATTGGTGAGGCCTTCGAGTATGGTAATTGACGATGGTGAGAGAAACCGTCGATTAGCGATTACGAGAATAGCCGCTGCAAAGATGGGCTCTTATATAAATACGAAGGCGTGTTCAGCTGGCCATCATAAGTACATTTACGTTGGCAGCCGGTTGTGAAGGTGATCTGGAACCCCACCTCATCATTCTCATCGGTGGCGCAGGCCCATATGCTCATGGCTGAGGTCCGAGCCGCACCGCCACTGACATCACCACGCAGACGCTCGCTTGAGTCAGACCACCGAGCCGTAGATGGAATTTTTCTTGCTAACTTTGCATGTCTGGTCGGCCGTCTAATACAAGCGTAGATGGAATTTAGAATTTCAGTTATTTTAATCCACCAAGGCTCCATCTAAACACCAGAACAGTAAATAATTTACGTAACAATCACACCCAATATTCATGCCATCCTGTTCATTCAGTCGAAGTAGCTGCACATAAGTCCTCGAACAAATTTGGCTTCTGTCCAAAGTTCTCCCCTGATGTCATTCCAGTCCGCCGAACAAGCTGGAATGCCCCCGTACCGATCCGCATCGGTTGTCCGAGAATGATGCACTCACTGACACCCTCAATAAGATCTGTCTTCATATGGAATGCAGCGTCAAAGAGATGATCCGTTGTCCTAAAATACTCGTTAGAAATAGCATGTCCCTCTATATGCACATACTCAGACTTACTTTTCGAAGCTGGCGAGTTGCAATACACTGTCACGCATCTTGGCAAGACCGAAGCGCGTGATTCCGAGAACTTCACCCTTGTACGTCATAACGTCACCAAGCAACTGAATATGACGAGGATCAATGCTCATACCGTACTGCGACATCTGCCCAAAACATTAGCAACACACCTATTTATATCACTTTGTCGACCTTCGAACTCACCGTCTCAGCGATTTCGTCAATGATACTAAATCTTGCTGCCTCAATACCGAGCGTCTGTCGCATCTCAAGGACGTGGTTCGTCTTGGTCTTGGTGCCAAGTACTCCATCAGTGTTCATCACGGAGCGAAGGCCGTAACCTTCGGCTAACAGCTCCTTCTCCTTTTTCTCGTTGATATTGATGACGGCACGAGATACAGTGGAAATACCGTGCACCACAATCTTAGGAAGGACACGCTGAAGATGTTGTAAGCGGTAGAACATATCAGAGTCCGCAAGTGACTTCGCCTTCCTTCGATCTCTCTCGGCAATATCTGGAAGATAGACACGAATGCGATCCTTACCGACAATCGAGACATCTTGCGGAGAAATTTTAAGCTTTGGTGCTTGCCAGATTGCTCTAGCCACATCCTCCACCTTGATTTCCAGCTGTAGGTTTTCGATAGTCTTCATATCCAGCCTTGCAGACAGATACGCACGAGACTCCTGGTAGACATCTTCAATGTAAAAAACGATATCTTCCAAATGAGTTTTTTCGATACGGCCCTTTACCATGCGCGCTGCGCGCTCATCGGCATTGTTAACCAAAGTCGCCTTGATAATTGGCGTACTAATTGTCTTTGCCGCATTGATAATTTCCTTTATACGCGGCACTCCAAGTGTGACGTTCATAGACGCGACACCCGCAAAATGAAAAGTTTTCAATGTCATTTGTGTCCCAGGCTCACCAATCGACTGTGCACCAACAGCACCAACAGCAGTGCCCGGTTCGACTTTGGATTTCTCGTATTTCCTGAGACATTGCGACAAGAATTCACGTAGAGTTTCCTCGCTGATCTTAAGAATCTGATTAACGGCGATCACACCAGCAGCGGTGGCATCGTCATCCATATCGTCCTTCGCATCTTCAGCTTCAGTCTCAGAAAGCATCCTCCTGAGGTTTCGACGGACACGTAGTTCAGCAAGAGCAAAAGCTTTGGAATATACGAAATCGCGAACTGTCTGGTAGAATACGCGTTCCGACTCATATTCATCGACGCACTCTAGACGTGATTCGTAAGTGCCGTCGTCCTTCCTCTCCATCGCACTCTCTGGCTGTGCAATGCGCTCCTCAAGAGGCTTCAGCACTTCGTTCGTAATACGGATAGCCTCATGCGGCAAGAGAGCACGATCGTCATTATCAAACGTAATATTCTAGTATCTCAATTAGTGCTTATTCATAGTAATACATTAATATTATGTCGCCTTACCATAGCGTGACTCCACGTTCGCACAAAGTTCACCGGCTTCGCATCACCTTCCATATCAAGTGGATCAAGTCGATCGCCACCGTACTGGAACTGTACAATGCCGCTACTAGAATTGCGAACAGTTGAATCGTACTGCATCGACAAGTCCTCCAACGATTTCATCAATCGACGAGACATATACCCAGTCTCGGCAGTCTTGACCGCAGTATCGACCAAGCCTTCCCTTCCAGAAATTGCATGAAATAAAAATTCCGTTGGCGTTAATCCAGAGTAAAAAGAATTGCGAACGAAACCCTTTGAGAGAGGCTGCTTCGAATGCTTTGGGAAATGAGGCAGCGAACGGTCTTGGAAACCATTTGGGACACGCTTCCCTGAGATAATCTGCTGGCCTACACAAGCAACCATTTGAGACACATTAATTGTTGATCCTTTGGATCCGCAAGTCGCCATAATAAGCGGGGCATTCGACTTTTCGAGCTCATTGATGCAAATCTCTCCGACCTCCTCTCGCACTTTAGAGAGAATACCGGAAATATCCATCTCCAGAGTCTCCTCCTCGTTGCAACCTGGCTTCGTCTCAAGATTTCCTTCCTTCAGTTTAACAATCAAGTCTTCGCATGCGGAATATGCCTTCTCGACCAAAACATCCTTCTTGCTGTTCAAGACATTACCTGGAGTAACGTCATTAATACCAATTGAAAATCCTCTGTTGCCTAAAAACCGAGCACAAAGCTTGGCCATCCTACTCATTGCCATGATTGCCTCATCCGGACCGTAATCCCTCAGAATCACATAGAATACTGATGATTTCTTTCCATCTCCGAAAGTGCTCTTGTCCATGGAACCGCACATAACCTGACTTCCGCGAATAACAAGATATCCATCGTTCGGTGACATGTCTGGAGGATACCCATTCGGCGGCGCCTGATAGGTCTTATTTTTTGCGTCCAAGTTGATGACAACATTAGATTCCTTGTTGGGTTTTATCAAGGCGCTGAAAATCTGCTTTCCAGTCCACAAGTAAACTGGCTTCATGATTGCAGGCGGAGGCAAATCAAACTGAATATCGCCATCCGACATCATGGCACAGAGCATACAGAACTGCGCACGGTCGAAAAAAGCGTCTTTCCGTGAAATCAAGAACGAGCCCGTAATGAAGTCCTGAGTAGCTGCAATTATAGGCTCGCCGTTTCGTGGAGTGATCAAGTTGTTCTTGACACCCATCAAGTTCATAGCTTCGCTTCGCGCTTCTTCGGTTTGTGGGACGTGCAAGTTCATCTCGTCGCCGTCGAAATCAGCGTTGTAAGGTGTACACACACATTCATTAAGTCGAAACGTTCGCCATGGCCGGATTTTCGCAAAGTGAGATAAAATACTGAGTCTGTGAAGCGAAGGCTGACGATTAAAAAGTACAATATCACCGTCTTCAAGATGGCGCTCAACGATATCACCTTCTTGAAGCTGATCCGCCATCATTGTTCGGTTCCCGTACTTCAGATATCGCTTGCCAGTTTCGTTTACCTTGACCAGGTAGTTCGCACCAGGATGCACGTCCGGACCGTTCATGATACGATTCTTCAATTTCTCTTTGTTGTAACGATTTACTGTCTCCGGGTATGTCAAGATCTTCGCTACGCGGTCGGGAACCGCTACTTCGTTAATCTTCAAATTCGGGTCAGGAGAGATGACGGTACGGCCCGAGAAGTCAACGCGTTTGCCAGAAAGATTGCCACGGAAACGACCCTGTTTACCCTTCAAACGTTGACAAAGACCACGAATGGGCTTAGCTGGCGCGCCTGGACCGGATGTTCCAGGTGTATCACTGTTGATATACATTGCCACACAAAGTTGCAGGTAATCCCACTGTTCCATCAGATTCACAATCGTCATTCCTTTATCTAGACCGGATTTGATCAGTGAACTAGTCCAGACAATGTCAGTGAGCTTGACTGTGAGATCGTCTTCGTTACTGGCATTGTCTTGCTGCACGGATGGCCGAATACACACAGGTGGTGCTGGGATAAATTGCCAAATAAACATTTCTGGTCGACCTTCCTGAGGATCCATACCCAGTAACTCGCAATCTAATGGTAAGATACGCTTGAACAAGTTAAGCACCTTTAGAGGATTCAAATCATCCATTGCCTTCTTCTGAAACTTTTCTAAATCGGGAATAAAGCCTTTCGCCGACTCGAACGATTCATCAAATTCAACTTTCTCGTCAACGACCTGTTTGCCACTCCATCGAAATTTGTCGTGAATTATTTTCAGGGGTCCTGCTTTTTTAACCACACCGTTAATGGAGTTACAATGCAGACATTTTCGTTGTTTCCGGCATTGTTCGTTGACTTTCTTGAGGATTTGCATGCGTCGAAGGTTATCAATTCCAGGTCGACGGAGTTCGTGGAGAAATTTTTGCCGCGTGGTATCATTGAGCAGGATCGCTGCGCAGTCCTGTAATAGAATGTTAGCTAGTGCGACTTGTCGCACTTCCCTCCAGTACGATACCTTGCAAATATTCTGCAAAATTGAGATAACACTTTTAAAGTATCCAACGTGGAACACCGGAAGTGCTAACCGAATATGACCGAAATGCCCTTGACAGGTCGCAAGTTTACCATGACACGTCTGACATTCGCTCGAATTATTCGAAATTCCCTGTCCGCGCATTAGTCTCACACGAATTAAAACGATTCAGAACACAATATACCATTCGCCTATCAAGTGCTCCGTAGTCCTTCGGCAACCGTCCTTGCTCAAGATCGAACAATTCACGAGTATACACTTCGATCTCGGCCTGGTGAACAATATCCTTCGGAGACAGCACACCAAAGTGCACGGCCGTAATCCGCTTGGGCGGCGTATCCACGACAGTTTCCTTCATACCGAAGCCGACTTCAATTTCTGCGGCTGTCGACCGGAGGTTACTGTGTCAGGAATGACTCTGTGTAAAGTCGAGCTGAAGAGTTTCGCGCAGGTGTATGGTTAGGCAAGCCAAAATTAGTCGCGCAAAAAGATTGGGGACTAAGGTGCGGCTTGGATGAGCGCAGTCCAGCAATAGTAGCGTCAGAGACTGGATAGCGCTAAGCCTATTGAAACAGGCGAGTTTCTGTAAGGAGCTAGACTTGTTATGCGATACACCATCTTTTTGTTATTGGAAGTGAGAGTTATTTGTTAGCGAGATATTAATCGGCTGCTTCAACCTATCCAGCCATGTTTTAAGAGTGACTAATACGAAAATATAATAAGATATGATACTTTCAACTAGTTAAACCAATATACAATCATGCACAGCATAAAATAACCGTAAATTCTCTGAGATAGCTAGGATGGCTAGATTAAAGAATATTATACCAGCCAATAAGATACCATTACAATACATAAAATAAACTACGAAACATAACTAAGCAGTTCCCATCCGCCTAATCATTCTTCTCATTCCATCTCCCACCACACTAACCAACCCCTCCGTGTCCAGACTCCGAATTGCGTCTCCAAAGTCCAAATTCTCAATATGCTCTGAAGCCTGCTCATTCATGTGCTTCAGCAAATCAGCATATCGCACAGCACCGCCTGTAGCGACGGTCATCTGCTCAATCGCGCGCAATATTTCGCGCCGGAGATCAGACCGCATTCGGCGCTGCGCGGCGGAAGTACCAGTCTGGATGAGATCCATGTCAATGCGGCCGGTAACGGGGTCAGTGGCATAGTCTTTGATGGCTGACCTAATGAGACGAACAGCCTCCTGAACGTCATCGGTCGTAACTACCTGAGACAAACGCATACGGGCGTGGGCTTCGGAGAGTCGGATCATACTCTCGAGTTGGCGAGTTGTTGCTGTAATTCGCTTTTCAGAGGCACGAACGTCTTCTCCAAGCTTTCGGAGGTCGATATAAGCCTTAACAAGCTCGTCCTTCGCAGGAGGAGTAATGACTGGATGAATATTTTGACGAGCGTAAGAGATGTATAAGGTCAAGAACTCAATCGGAAGAATTTCATATGGCGAACCGGTCTCAGGCGTGTCCTCGAGATACAATCCAGCCAAATGCCGAGCCAGGCGTCGATCAGTCTGCTCGTCTACTTTATCCAGTATGAGATACACCAAGTCAAATCGAGAAAGCAGGGTTGGTGGAAGGTCAATGTTCTGCGGAACCGGCAAGTTGGGATCATACTTTGAGCCGATCGGGTTCGCAGAAGCGAGAATCGACGTGCGCGCATTCAGCGTCGTAATAATACCAGCTTTGGCAATAGAAACCGTCTGCTGCTCCATGACTTCGTGAAGAACGGACCGTGTGGCGTCCGACATCTTGTCGAACTCATCAATACAGCAAATACCACCATCCGAAAGAACAAGAGCACCACTCTCTAGGACAAGTTGTCTGGTGTCCTGATCTCGCGTAACATAAGCAGTCAAACCCACGGCAGAACTACCTTTGCCAGAAGTATACACGCCACGAGGAGCAATTTTGTGAACATATTGTAGCAGTTGAGACTTGGAAGTTGATGGGTCACCACACAAGAGTACGTTGATATCTCCGCGGTATCGTGGCGAACCGCTCTTCTCAAAAGTCTTGTTGGTGCCTCCAAATAGCTGAAGCAAAACACCCTTCTTGACGTCGTCCATCTCATAAATTGACGGCGCAAGTGAGCGGGAAAGAAGATCATACAAGTCGTTTCGCACAGCCGTAGCTCTGATCTTCGTAATATCCTCACCCGTAATCTTGCGGGTTTCCTCGACATCGGTATTTGTGCTCGTCTGTGTAGCAACCTGTTCGGCAAATTCTCCCTCTAGAGTCAGGGTAGACAAATCAAGGCCAAGACGACGTTTATCAACTTTCTGAATATGAACAACGTCGACGTAAGTTTTGAACAAACTCTTGATTGTGCGCATCCGTGGGTTGACGCGAACAGGAACTGATCTGAAAATTCCAGTTATTTCTACTCGATCACCTGCTTTTGTAGCGTCGACCAATTCGTCGTAAACGCAGAGAGCCACCGAATGTGGCGTCTGTCCGTCTGGAACAGCATCCGGAGTCTCTTGTAACTTGATAACCTGCTTATCGGCGTACTCGCATCGGTTATGAACCAGCTGCATAGAATTTTTGGTTTTACAGACCTGTCGCGGACAACTGGTAGGCTCCGCGACGACACCTCTATCGATATCAACGATAACAATGTGTGAGCACTTAGTGCATCTGAAAAAAGCTGATTTCATATCAGGAATAATCGGTGTGCTGCGAAGAACCAAGCCCTTAATGGATATTAGCTTGTCTATATCTCCAGGGTTTAATTCTCGCAATCCCTTCTTGCATCCGTCTTCCTCACGCAAGCCGTACGGTCGGACTTTGTATACCGTCCGCGCTTCGTGAGCGGCAATCTCTGCCTGAGAGAGACTCATGCTAGTGAGCATCTCAATCGCGCAATCCCGAATTGCCTGGTCCATGACCGGAATCAATTCTTGAGGATATCGAATTAAGTTGTAGTAAAGACTGCGAGCCGGCGGATACGCTCTTAGGTCCTGAACGTCAAGATTGAGATTTGTGACTCCGAGCTGGTACATTTCCCGAAGCATGTCGACGTAGACAAGCTCCTCACCCTCCCCTGGATGCACAATAATTCCATCTTGGACAAGACGATATTTACGGCGGAATCCTTGAAGAAACCCCTGAAACTGGTTTGTACTTTCAGCGAGGGAGACGTTGGTGCCCCAGACGACTCTGTAAGGAACCGCTGCAGCATCAGATGGAACGTTATCGTTGGCGGAAAATGTTGCTGCGTTAGAAGACGACGAAGGGACTGACGGGTCGGACGAGGGATTGCCCCCAGGGCCACTTCGCCTAGAGCGATGAAGAGGTGTAGAAAAAATTCCAGACGAATGGATATCACCACGGCGACGAGAGTGACGAGGAGTGGATGCCGTCAAATGGTGGGAACTGTCCGTTAATATTCTATTTCATTTCATGACTATTTGCGTTAACATACAATTCAGATTGCAAGCCCCCAGATTGCAAGCGACTACGGCCCGCACTGCTACTTCTTGCTCGGATGGGTGAAGATGACGATGAATATCTCAAAGGTGAAGAGACGTCGTCGAGACGAGCTCGACGTGAGCTATCTGCAGAGACGATCGTAGCGACACGAGGAGTCATCAGATCATCGTCTCCTTCCTCCGAACGGTCATCAGCAAGAGAACGAGCCAGTCCTGCAGATGGTGATGACGAGTAGAAAAGTGGAGAAGAGGCCATAGCAGCAGTTGAACGCCGGGTCCCCCGGGGAGTCTCGCGTGCGGAATGTGACGACTGCGGTGGGGGAGACGACGCCGGAGGCGAAGACCTTGCTGGCATGGACATCGGCGAGGCAGATCGACGTGGCTTGTGAAAATTGGAACAGCGCAAAGGACGAAGTGTAACAGTGAAAGGCGGTAGAGATGTCGTGCGCCGCGATGGCGATGGTGAGTATAGGACGTGGAGCGCAGGGATGAGACGCGAATTTGCGCGTACTTAACCCGCGCGTAAATTTCAGCACGACGCGTCCTTTTCGCGTCTTAATTGAATTTACCATTCGGGAAGTTTAATCGACGAGAATCGAAGGCTCAATTCGTAAAATTTCATCCATGCAAGGCAGGAAAGTCAACACAAAGGTTCCAAACTAACCCGTTTCATTTACTAACTGAATACTAATAAGTTTCGAAACATGCAAAATTCCCAAACGATTGAAGATCCAAAATCACCAGTACAAAACTCGATCAAGCCGATGCAAAACAGTTATCACAAAAATACACGATCCAAACTCCGTTCGTAACCAATTCCGTATACACTAAACTACCAGCTAGACTACACAGCTAGCATTACTTCTCGAACGTGCTCCTATTCTTACAATTCACTTGCTTATAGAGCTTCCCTGACTTGCTCGGCTTCCCTGACTTGCTCGACTTCCCTGACTAGCTCGACTTCCCTGACTGGCTCGACTTCCCTGACTGCCTCTGTTCTTGCGCCCGAAAAACCAAGAGCCCGATCCCGATCCACTACTAGAACTAGACTCTTTCCTACGCGGCGTCCCAATCGGCTCGCCAGCAGAATCTGAGCCGTCTTCCTTGCCGGGTGTCACCAACTTGACGCCCATACTTGTCAACACGTAATACGAAGAGTTCGGATTGTCTCCATATGGAGCCTGGGTCTTGCTGGGTTTGGCAGTGGTACTAGTGTATGGTGATGCTGACTCAGAATTCGATCGAGCGACCGCCGCTACTTCTCCAGCATTTGACCCCATGTCGGGAGTATCCGACTACGCCCTTTGCTTTGAAGAAAATCTGAGATGCTTCGGCTTCGACTTCAGTTTTACACCCGACTGCGATTTGCTCTTACCGGCATATGGTGATAATGGTTCGACGCCTGGAGAACTAGATAGAAGAGATATAGACCCTGACGTGCTTGTTGCAGTGGTTCCTGATGTGGTAACGGATGAAAATGACTGTTGCCCTGGAGCACGCCTTGAGGACGTCATTAAATATCCAGACGAGTGTGGTATATTCGAAGAAGTGGTGTGCATCTTGTAAGATCTTTTCCGCCCCGGTGCGATTATTTTCGTCGCAGTGAGGGTTGGATCAGCGATTAATGCTTCCATATCAGAAATTGGTTCATATTCGTCTCTCACAAGACCTTCGTCTGGTTGAAGGCTAGTAGGAGATGTCGGCCCGGTCTTAGCGACAAGCGACAATAATGGAGCGCTAGTCGATATACTCGACGAGGAAAAGCCATGAAAGTCGACAGCCCTAAACTGAATACTAGGTAGAGTAGGCCTACGCTTCTTCGATGACTGCAGGCTCTGATGCAATATGCCAGGATTAGGCGCCGGAATAAAAAACCATTCTCTGCTATCACTGGAATCCTCGACATCACCATTCCAATTTTCCACATCTTCCATAGATGGCTCGCTG
This sequence comes from Lipomyces starkeyi, assembly GCA_018804115.1. Taxonomy (NCBI): domain Eukaryota; kingdom Fungi; phylum Ascomycota; class Lipomycetes; order Lipomycetales; family Lipomycetaceae; genus Lipomyces; species Lipomyces starkeyi. The sequence goes on along the minus strand of JAGJTG010000005.1, from coordinate 1,185,210 downwards.
GTGGTCGTTGACACAGACGCCGGTCGTTCTGAGAGGTATCGTGATGCAGGCGCCCGCGTGAAGACTAATAGCTCCAATGTGTCAATTTCCTGCATAGCTCTCACATAATCGACAGTTTCCGATGGCTTCGTAGTTGCTATATCAACCGATGGCTTTCTCGAAAAGGAACTTGTAGAGTTTTGCGGTAGAGGTGGCAAGGGAATTTCTGGAACTGGGACATTTCGATCTCCGGCAGTATCGACTCTGGGCGAGAACACATGGGGAACTCCAAGAGACGAATCACGTGTGCACCCGGCGAAGAAGTCAGTACTGAATACAGACGTACGATAGGGACTTGATGATACTGGAGTAGATGGTGACGACGATGATGGCTCCTCAGGGACGACCCCGAGTCGCTGTTGAGGATATATCCGCTGCAGATCACTTTTGGACTGCGGAGTCGAGGAAATCTCGCGCGAATTTTGAGGCAGTTGCTTATGAGGAGGATCCGAATATGCAAACAGGCGGACAAAAGTCCTCAGAAAGAGCTCGACGTCCGATATCGGCGGCGCAGGGATGTCGTAGACGGAACGATGGGACATGCGAGCAGGAGGAGTGGGCTGAGGTTGCGGGGGTAGCCCGGGGGACATTACTGTAGACGTCATGGGACCCACTCTTAAGGACTGTGGCAGAGACACATGTAGAAATTGCAAAGAGCTCCAGCGTGGATGGATGTAACCTGCGCAAGAGAGTGGAGTGTGGATTGTGGAGAAACAGAAGAGTAGTTGTAGTTAGAAGGCGAGATGTGGAGTTGCAGTCAGCGGGTTTCAAAAGCGGGGGTGTGGAGTGCGATGACAGGAAAAGAAGATTTGACTCGCGTGGCCAGCAGTCGAAGTTAGTTTCGGGCTGTACCTGTAAACTCCTGCGCCAATCCCTGATTCTCAACTGGTCCGCAATAGTGCCCCTTCCGACACAGCTCTGATCATTCCCTCCCGTCACAAGATTACTACAGTTAATGGCGCCATACTTTGCTTGTCCATTTATTAACTATCGCAAATGACGCTGCCACATTTATTCGCATGTTATTATTTGGCTCGCCTTTCACTGTATGATCGATAATTACTTCTAGAACCGTTAGGCATAAAGTACACCACTCAGCTGGCAGGAAGCCTATTTTCGTTGTTTTTGGTCTGTCATATTTTGGCATGCCATCTAAGCAGACGTAATTTGGTGCTAGACACCGACAGAAACGGGTACAAGAGTCTTACACGAGGCATGTGGCATTGACTGGTACAATCCCCGCGTTGCTGTCATTTCCCCGAACTTTATGTTTGGGAGTTAGCAAGTTGACCAGGAACTAATTCTCAGCGTAGAGGAGGAGTGGGCTTTCCATCCGTTACATCTTCACCGGTTGCCGAATAATTAGCTCATTGTTTCTATCCCTTTTTATTACGGTCCTGGAGGGATTTTTACAAGTGGCAACAGACTAACGCTTATCCTCAAGTTCGTAATAATGGGGATTCATCAGAAACTAGCCTCGTTTTACAACAAGCAAGTCTCCAGCCCGTCAACTTCCCAGCTGGTGCCAGCGCGTCGTCGAAGCCCCTTGCCTAAAGATTCCTCCTCGTCAGCCTCATCTTATTCATCGTCGCCGTCGTCGTCGTCTGACTCCGACGATTTCAGGAATGCGCGAGCTGGCAATAACTCTGCGATCCGAGCCGATGACCATCCTCGTCGCCCTCGGAGCCATGACGATAATAAGTATCCTCGGATTGGCTATTTCCACCCTCAGTCAAATTTTATTCGGGCACGCTTTCCTACACCGCGGGGACCGCAGCCGAAGATTGAGGCTTTCACATCCACCGCCGGACAGGCTGGACAATTGTCTGTTCTGCCGTGTACACCCGTGCGTCCTATTTCAGCAGTTATCTTGTCCAAGCCAGTGAAAGAGAGTAGCTCGGATAGTCAGGATGGACGTCATGGTACCATAAAGAGCGTGCTCACGTTGGGTTATCGTAAGCGGCGTCGCTATCGCCATGCTGGCGATGAGGGGAAGGGCTCGCGTGCTCCCATGCTTCCTCCGATAAGGTTTTTTTCAGGCGGGTCGCTACACATTCCAGACAACATTGGTAATGAAGAGAATATGAAGGAAGACGACCCAAAATTGGAACGGGTGTCTGTTGCTCCCAAGGTACCAAGGGAGAAGCTATCAGAAGAGATGGATACCACGCAGGACGATGACTTCGACACGGAGGAAGCGATTGCAAGGCTGAACATTATTGTCGCAGCCTCCGTTGCCGAAGCCAGCGCTGCACAAAAATCTGATGTCCCAACTTTGTGGCGTAGATTATCGCAAAAAGGAGGGGCTTCTCCGCATCCTAATGGCGAACCACCTGTCAAGTTTAATCTTCCCAGTCCAACAATGCTAAACACTTATGATCAGACTTCAGGCTTTGTGAATATACCCGTGGCAAGTTCGGATGGTAGTAGAGCTGACCATAATACCAATACCATCTTGCTCAGTACTGTCAGTCATGATATCTCAGATGACGATTTCCTGATCGAATTGCCAAAATCCAAGATTTCAAAACTGGAAAGCGGCAATCCAGGCATTTCACCATCCAGAAAATTGTCGCATGTGAGCACCATATTCCATTGCGCATCAGAGACTATCCGAGGGAGAGCACGTCATCGGCAGCATGGCTTGGGAAATATTAGTGTCGATCATGGCATCGGTAATGGTAATGCCGATACTGGGGCTGCGACCGGGGAGATCGATGATATCGCAAGTACGACTGCGCTGGGAAATTCTGAACCTATCAAGTCATGTGAGTCAAGTAAACTCTCAAGACAATTTGGAAGTCTCAGAAGCCGCGACAGAGCTGTCGATAGTGAAGATGCTTCTTTTTTTCGAAGGCTGAAATCGAGGGTGCGGGCATTTGTTGCTTCACGCTCACAGCGAACATCGATTCGGACAATCAAACCAGATGTGCCTGTTACTGTGCAAATTGAGCAGTTATGTAGTACAATCGACAACAAAAGGGTGGAATTCGAGTATGTCGATGGGGAACACAAATCAGTATGTGGGACAAGCGATGATAAGCTAAAGAATAAAGATACAGCTCCTGGCACCACCAATCAGCGACGAGTTATCGACGGCCCTGTGATCGACACATCGAATCTGTCACCTTCCGATTGGGATCAGATGACACCGGGAACTCAGACGACATTTGTGTCCAGTCCAACTTCTCCAGTAGATGCAGAATCTCCGAAGAAATCCGGAACCGTGCGATTCAATAACTTGGTCGAAATCATGGGCGAAGAGGACAGTTTTGTGATCGTCGAGACTCCGATCATGCGAATTCCTACGGGGGATGATCCGACGCTGCCAGTAGAAGTAGTATTGCCACCAGGTGTACAACAGCCAAGCTCGCCTCTATCCAGCGCTAGTGATCCGTTTTGTTCACCAACTGTCACTACTAGTGAGTCTGGATCGACTCTAGTCAGTCCTAGGTTGTTGTAGGCAAATCGGAAATGTGTACAGTAACTTCTTGAGTTTAGGGTACTTTAATTGTTAGTAAGACGTCAAATCGGAACAACAATGAGGACAGTTGTTGTCTTAAAAGTATATGATGTATTGTTATCCACGCATTTCTGATAGATGTGGATATATCGCGGCGACTTCTTGTATTCTGCTCTACATATAATAGAATAAAATTAAATCCTATGGAGAGTTAGTATTACGTCCTAAATAGACTGATTTTGCATTCACCAGTCTGTTCGTGAAACCAAAAAAGTGATCGCGGCTGCAGATCTAAATATGAACCCTAGCGTGAACAGAAAAACTACGATTGATTGCCTTTGCCGAGCTTGTAGTTGATAAATTTTTGATTTTGATTAGCTGCTGGTACGAGATGATGGACAGAGTACACAACCGCGTCATTATTTCATTTCTCATCTGCTGCTGAAAATATTGTTACACCTTCGCTTCTTAATAACTAATTATTATGGCTTGGAGCTTTACACTTACAGGTGGTCTCCATCGATCAATGCAGCCTTAGCGACTTCTCTGCGCTTCACCGCGCACATATCTTTTGCTGTTTGGGTAAGGAGCTGCAACATATGAAATAAAATCACGTAAGGACAACCAGCCTATCTCTATGATAATACACCAACTGTTGAGTAACAGATGCAACAATTACGCCTGTTGGCGACTGCCTGCCAGGTTAGCCTACGAGAAATAATTGACAGAGCCCTATAAACGCGCCATTTGTAATTTTGTATGTAAATTCCCCCATTGTTCCACAACGGATCCCGTAAATTTGTTCCAGCTCCATTGAATCTTTAGAAAGATTTCATCTTCGCGCTATAAGGCCCCCTGGTGGCCATTTAGAATTGGTTGGAACCCCTTACAGATTGCAGCTTATGAAAGTAAACCCTGAACTAGCTAAAATGCCAAGGAAAAATTTGGATTGGTCGAAGCGCGACGCACCAACGATTGCGAAACAGTTGAACCAGCGCTGAACCGGAAGGAAACGCCTGTTTCAAGACTAAAATAATTTAACATTAAGCGCGTCCGCGGCGCGTAGCTTTCCCCCCTGCCCCGCTTAGCGCTGTCAACCGCTTTGGCTCTTTTCCACTACTCGACATTTCGTATAATTCTCTTAATTAGGGTCTCCATAAGTCGTCTGACAGAACTTGCGTAGGAGGTTTCGTCCCAATTGCGTTCATCAATGGCAACTACGGCAGGTCTAAAGAGGCAGCTACAAGACAATCACGACTCGGCATCGGCGGCTAAGCGACAAACACTTTCCAGTGGTGCTACCGACAGCTCGACGCAGCCCACTAGCAGTAGAAACGGTGCTCGAAGTAGATCATCGAAAGCGTCACAATTTAATGGCGCCTCTAACGAGGCGCCCTGGGTGTCTCTGAGATGTCTTGTGTCGAGCCGAGAGGCCGCTGCATTGATTGGCCAGAAGGGCGAGAACATCACCCTCTTGCGACAGACAGCAGGTGTGAGGTGCAGCTTCAGCGATAATATAAAAGGCGTGACGGAGCGAATAGTGACGATCAGTGGTCCTGTGGAAGGTGTTTCGAAGGCATGGTTTTGGCGATTGATCCATGATAGATTGGCATGACTAACGACATATGTCAGGCATGCGGGCTGTTAGTTCGCACAATATTCAGTGAACCGCTGGATCAACAGGCAACGGAATCAAAGAAATACAGTCTAAGGACAGTTATTCCACATAAGGCAATGGGGCCAATTATAGGCAAAGCAGGTGCAAGGCTACGCGAGATCAGGGAATCTTCGGGCGCGACCTTGTCGGTCTCTGAAACACTGCTACCTCTCTCTAATGAAAGGTCGTTGCTTATACATGGAGATGCGGACGCAATACAGCATGCGGCATTGATGATCTGCCAGCATCTGTTGGATCAGTCTGAAAAGCTATCATTAGCTAATGTGCAATATTACAACCCTCTGCCAATGTGCGGAATATTTGGTCACTTAAGTCATTGGCAACTATATGTTGAGAAGAACGTCGCAACACCAGCAAATCCATATGGTGTTTCGCCTAACGGATACAGTGCCGCAGACTACGCCGCTCAACTCGGTATTGCAGATGTAATAACAGAAGAACCGACAGTCACGCCGGAGCCGAAATCAGCTACCAAGGAATCGACACAACGGCCACCTATTGTTCCTAGTGTGCAGGCAGCCACATCCGTTCAGAGTGCTCAACAGCAGGCCCAGCAAGCTCTTCCTGGTCAGCCAATGACTCAGCAGATATATATCCCCAATGATATGGTTGGCGCTATTATCGGAAAAGGTGGCACGAAGATCAATGAAATTCGTCAACTATCTGGATCAAACATCAAGATTAATGGTAGGTAATATTTGCACTTTACTTTGACAAATCATGAGCTTACAAGCATTTTATTGCAGAGCCACAAGATAACAGCAATGAACGGTTGGTTACAATAACCGGTACCTCAGAATGCAATCGTACGTTGGCTCCATCTGGACCCTGAAGTATTTAAGCGATACTGACTTTCTTCAGAAATGGCACTATATTTGCTTCACTCACGATTGGAAAATGAGAAGAAACGTTAATACGAATGGGACGTTAAGAGCAGTTGTACTATGGGCACTGTAAGATTTGTTTGGAACGTTAATTACTGACGATAGCGAAAAGTTGTGCTGCTTTAATTCTGTAGCAATTTTGTAGCATAGCAATTTTAAATTGAGAGAATTGGAGTTTTCTAAAATGTGAACGCAGACGGCATGGAGATATAGTACTGCAGCGCTGACAAGTTCGTCTCTTCATCCTCAAGCCCTGCGAACGGTGAGAGTAGCATTATGCTTTATCGCCAATGAGCAAGCCGAAGCTTACATCTGGGTTTTGCAGCAACTTAGTGAGTGCAACTGTGCTATATATTGTGCGGACAAAAAACTGACATTTGCGCAGAAGCAATTGTATTTCCAGAGGAACAATTAAAAGTAGTCATAACCGATGCAGATAGGTCTCTTATGATGGCCCTGTCCAAAGTTTTCCCGAATGCTATCAACCAGATCTGTAGATGGCATATTGAACAGAATATACTAAAGAATTGCCAGAGTATTTTACTAATGTTACTGAATTTGGCAATTTCTTGCAAAGTATCAACGTGATTGCCAGCTCAGTCGAAAGTGAAGTTCAGGAAACGAACTTAAACCTCTTCAAGGGTAATTTTCCCACGCAAGTCGTGAATTATTTCCTTGACCAGTGGTGGGTAGACGGGAAGTGTGAGCGCCGGGCACTGGGCAGAAGTATTCATACGCAAGTACCTAAACTTCGGGATTAGCACCACATCCCGAGTCGAAGGAAGTCATGGTGCAATGAAACTTGCACTGACGTCATCAACTGGAACCCTCTATACGGCTGGCAACAAGATAAATCGCAGAGACATAGATCGCTCGGAACAGCTGAGCATTATTGGATCGAATGAGAGCGTATTAGTACGTCTAGAGATACGAAATCAAATCGAAACTTCTGGATTATGCACAGTTATATTCAGATCAGCATTGGAACTCGTCTATACGGAAGTCGTCAAAGAAATTGCACTTTCAGGTGGTTTGAAGCGATACCTAAGTGTACTATACTAGTCCCAAAAAGGAATGGTCGGTTTACGCCCCATGATTCTCGGACAATAAGAGGGAACACTGCAACTTTATGAAGATGCTTCAAACAAGTAGTGGTACAGATATCTCGTATATTTGCGATATTAACCCGTTGCCATGTTTCTTTATTTACGATCCGAAATTTGTATCAGACTATTAGAGTAGAGTACAGCAGCATATAAAACAAACAAATTTGAATAGTTACGAAGTGCAAAATATAAAAAATTATTGGACAACACCGGAATCGAACCGGGGACCTCCCGCATGCTAAGCGGATGTGATAACCAACTACACCAGATGCCCTCGTAAAATTAGTGCCGTAAATTGTCCTTAGGTTCTGCATCGTCTCCGCGCCCCTGACCCTGGGCGACCTTGTTCTTCGACTCTTTGTTCCTTCTTTCTTTCTTTCGGTTTTGTTGCTGGGTTTCGTTGCTCTTCTCGTTATTCTCTCGTTTTCGTTCTTCGCTTTTGTTTCTTTCTCTTGTCTATAAGTCTTTCTGTCGGTTTCTTTGCTGTTTCGATAGTTTTCTTGCTTTTATTCGGTAGTGCATGTACATAGGAATCGGCTCTTAGTATTGGGCCCGTGGGTGTCTTCGTAGGTACATCTTCATTCGTTTTTCGGGCCGACTGGTTGCCTTGGGGTCGCTCGTTGTTTCACTGGTTCTCGGACAGTTATGTAAATCGCAAGAGCACTTTCGCAAAAAAAAAGCCCGTCTTTTGTCTCGCCGATTCATTACAACATAATGTATATATTACAGTAATAAACTGGCTTCAAGCAAAAAAAGGGCTTTATTGTCTTTCTCTCCTTGTTCTTCCTTTGGTCTTGCTTCGTTTAGTTTCTTCTTTCTTATTTAGTCCATAATGTGTAGTGCTTTGAATTAAACCAAAAAAACAACCGTCGCCTAGCGAAATTGTTGCAAACAATAATATAACGCCTTTTTTACGAAAATTTGCAATCCAGAGAGTACCCAGATTGTAAATTGTGGAAAGAAGGCCTTGCGATCAAGAGAGACATTTACAGTCCTTACTACAAATTTAATAAACTTTCACATGTCATTAGCTCCTGCCCCTGGAACCCTAGTTTGAGGCATCTTAGACAGACTTCGTCTGTCGAATCCAAGCCTGGCCGCCTATTTCGGCATTGACGCAGTGCATCCTTCCAGTGCAGGAGCCTGGGCTAGTAGGTGTCATGCGAGACGGGTTCTCTTCATTGTTCTAGGATGTATCACCATTGTTGGGTTTATCATATATGGCATCCAGCACATCTATCTCGCCAGATTATCAAGCCTATTCTCACGTGCAGCGCAACTTGAGCCCTTCCGCGAACAATGCCGAGACATTACACGCTCATTGCGATATCAGCCTGCTTAGTTCCGGCATTCGCTGCATCAGGTCTTTGCGAAGCGACGTGTACCGCATATCTTCAGCAATTCAATCTCGAGGGATGTTGGACAGATAAGATAACAATAACATGCTGCTCCAGCCTCCAGTACGCAGAATCCTACACTCTATGCATAGCACATTGTGGCGTGAAGGAGCGATTAGCTGCTTGGGAATCATTCAGACAAATATGCAGGACATCTAGTTGCGGCAGCAATAGTAGCTATGACGATGTATACTTTACGGCATTGGACAGCAGTATCAGTGAGCAGGATGCTCTGACGAGGGATGGCTCATTGGATGCCGCAGTGAACATATCTTGGGAGAAATTTGCAGCGTGGTTTGCGTACCAGGACGCTACAGCCAGAAATTCGAGGAATAGCAAAATTTTCGGGTGATTCTGAGTCTACAATTCGAATAGCCAAAGGCTTGTGTGCTAACGCGGGCTATAGAGCCATCTTGGCTGGTTACTGGGCACTACTCATGGCGATCAGTTGGTTTTCGAAGCTCTACTATCACATATGCCATGCCCAACTCGGCGAACGAGGCAGATTTTCCTCCTATATTCAGAAACACTTTATCCTACCCTCGCTACATGGATCTAGACATGCGGAACCGATCTTGATTTATGGCATTCCTGTGGCTACTATCCCCCTCCGGTGGCAAGCATATTCATGCGTGCTCTTCATGGTTCTGAATCTCATATTTCTGGTAGCAGAATTTAATGTCACAGGTGCGGCATCTCTGGTAATAGATGAAACCTCACAAGCGGCATTATATGCAGCGAACAGGTCCGGTATTATGGCGGTCATGCTGATGGTTCCACTACTGCAATTTGCTGGCAGAAATTCTTTACTCACGCGAATGACTGGGTGGTCAAATGATACATTCAAACTATTTCATCGGTGGACGGCGAGAGTATGCATAGCGTATTTCTCCTTGTGTCTGGGCTCTAACTTGCAGCAGACGCTGGTTTTGGACTCTCTAGTCCATTCGATCGGTATTACGGCGTATTACTTGCTGAGTGGTGATGCATCAAAGTACCGCGCGACCATTCTCCGCAACATCAATATGTTTGGAATATTTGTGAGTATTGCGCTGTCCCAGCACTTTCTGGTACTCATCTAACAAACCTCAGGCGATATCTGCGAGTTGCATGATTTTGATACAAGCACAGTATGTATTTCAACGATATTGGTATGAGATCTTTCTCACCCTGCATCTCGTCTTGGCAATCGTCTTTTTCATCACACTGCGTGTACATCTCTCCAACTATACGTTCGTATACTATCTCTACGTCGCGGTCACGATTTATGCCGTCGACCGCCTAATGCGTCTGGTTCGCGTTCTATCTGGCAATATTTCTGGCTACGCCGAAATCCACGCCAACGCCGACGCAACGCAAATCATCATCAAACCACTAGTTCCGTTCAAATATCGGCCTGGCCAGTACGCATTTTTGTATGTCTTGAGATTCAATATTTGGCAATCAAATCCATTCAGTATAGCTGAGACACGTGATAACAAGTATATCTGTGTCGCAAAGCGCCGGCGGGGTGTCACTTCTAGGTTACATGGATATGCGGTCGACCGAGACACGCATCGAGCCCGTATTTGGCTGGAAGGACCACATGGGACGACATACCCTCTCGAAAGATATGAATCTGTGTTGTTGCTGGCAGGAGGTATTGGAATTACGGCAGCAATATCGTATGCTGTGCATCTTAAAGATAAGGGACGAAAGCAGCAAGTTGCTTTTATCTGGGCAGTCAGGGAGAAAGAAAGTGTGAGCTGGATTGCTTCTCAGTTGAGACATATTGGTGAAAATGACTTCATTGAAGTTCACGTTTTCGTCACGTCTGGGGAGAAGGAGGCTGCGGAGAACAAAAAGGAACCTATGGATAATGACGGTTTGAGCAGCCTCTCAGATTGTAAGACTGTCTTTGAAATGGATCTTGATGACGATGACAGGCTATATAAGGAACCAACTTTCGACGATAACTGCGACAGCAATGGCATGTCGGAACAATTCTTTCCTTCAACCGTACATTTCCATTACTATAGACCCCGTATTTCAAGGATTGTTCGGGACTCGATGAACCATGAATCAAAAAGCCTGGCAGTGTTTGCATGTGGTCCTGTCAGGATGCTTGATGAGGTCCGTTCAGCTGTAATTGAAAATTTGGACGATAAAGGTGGAAAAAGAATCGACTACTTTGAGGATGGGTTTGCTTAGTCGCACAATTTATTTATCCTATTTCGATTCCATAATTTCATATCCAATGCAATTTATTAATATATTACAAGCGTTGATCCACGACACAGAAAAAAACGCTCTGAGTTGCGCTGAACTTAGCCGGGTCCGATCTGGCAACTGTTAGCCTTGAAGCATTTGATTTATATCACGGTTGCTTACCTTAGGCATGTCATTGTGGTCAGTGAGTCCGCTAAGATACTTGTTGTACTCCTCGACTTCCTCACGGTGTGACTTTGATGCTTTCTTCTCCAGTATTTTTTCCAACTGCAATTCTGTCAGTGTCAGTCCTAATATTGTTTCGTAATATGCTTTGCCTACCCTCTTTCGTTGAACTTCTTCAAATTTACGCTCTGCATCGGTCTTATTGTCTACTTCAGTAATAATTGATTTACCATTTTCTGTTGTGGTGGAATCAACTTTTGTGTCATTGTGCGAACTTGTTGTGGACTCCGTTGGTAGCTTGTCTTTGTGCAATTTTTTTTTCTTCTTCTTCTCGATTTTTGCACCTTTTAGACGAAGACCGCCGCCCGACACATTGGCGTACACGTCGCCAGCCATGGATGCTGTCCGCTGCTAAGAAGTGGCTGCGTGGATCAGGGGAACTGTGATTGAAAATCTCACGGCCCTGCTTGGGGACTAATTGGCTCCTGGACGCCGATTTTAATGTCATCCATTGCAAAGTCGCAGGCGTGTTAGCCAATAATGTCAAAACGTGTGATCAAAGATATTTATCACTGCTCCCGCTAATACGAATAGCCAAACTGTAACAAAACTGCGATTTTAACTCACGCTGCAGCAGCGTGTCTGCGAACCCTAGCCCACAACGAACTGGGATGGTCCGGGCGCAGCTGCTGTTGCAGCGGCACGCCGCTCTCGCCCATCGCTTCATCGCTGCATATGCTCCGCCCTTAGCTACGCCTGCTCCCTTCTCGATCAGATGTTCGGGTCTCGTTGTATTCAACAACACACATCCCAGCCTCTATTATCTCGGGTTGAAATATAATCTGTCTGATTGTTACCATGAAGGTATGCTCTGCCCTCACTCTTACATTGCGTCATAATGACTTGTGTTCGCCAACGACACGCTATATCGGATTTCTCTTTTCTTGACGACAACTGTGCTTCATATACGCCAATGATGTCCTAGAATAGCTGCTAACATACTTGTAGTTCGTGGAAATACAGGACCTGGAATTAATTAATTCCGCTCTGGAGTTCGATACTCCTGATTGCAAGGTCGTTGGCGGCTGCGATCTGTATACTACAAAGGCTGCCGGGGGGGATAAGAAGCTATACAAGTCCATCGACAAGCAACTAAATTCCATGTACCAAGAAAATCTGATGCTGTCGGCATCGCTCAGTCCGCCATCTTTCTCTCCGCCTGCTGAGCGCGGAATGCTCTCAAAGTCGTCGGAAAATACGCTATCTTCGTCGCTTTTAGCAGGGTCGTCTCTCGGATCGTCGCCATTCGGTCCTCTCGACCAGGTTTCTTCTCGACGCACCTTCGCTTATCTTATCGCTGTTTTGAACGCGAGTCATCCAGACCATGATTTTTCATCCTTGCGGCCTGTTGATTTTAAGAGGGAGCGAAGTGCAAGCCAGGTTGTTAATGCGTTTAACAATACTCTGTTTGGCGTGGGCATGCCAGTTCCCCCGAGGTTGTGGGAGATCGTGGACAGCCATATTGACTTAAAGGTTTGCACATATTGGAATAGACAAACTGAAACTTGAACTGACTCGGACCTAGGATTGCGTTATCTATAGTCATACGCCATCGCCGTCGTTTCTGGCGGATGAGCCGGGTACGATATGGTCCATGATGTGGTTCTTCTTCAACAAGCGTCGCAAACGAGTTGCATACTTGTTCTTGAAGGGAACTCGACACTCGTATCACCTACAATCATCGAGACGTAATTCCCGACATGAGGATGGAAATATTTCCGACGAAATGGAAGATTATGAGTCCGAGGATGAGGTTGTCGGCGATCTGGAAATGGACGAGTGAACAATAATAGCTTTACGCAGCAGCTACATGTATTTTTAGCTCAACCTTCTTGCTTGTTAGTTTCCTTTGGTGTTTGCTATTCCGGGTATTATCGTTAAATGTTGGCGTGGGCCATAAACGGTGTGGCGCATAGGTCGCTACTATCTTTCCAGCAATCTCAGTCTTTAGTCGTTTATTTAATTGTTGCGCTAGAATTTTATTTGTATATTTATTATTTGCTTGGCATATCTTTGTTCGAATTAGTGTATAGGTATAGTGGTGTATATCGGTGGTTATTGACAGGTTTGGATTGGACTGGACGCTGGGGAGCACGCCGTATTTGGTTTCTGTTCGTTTAGTTTCATGCTATTGCCGATATGGTTCGACTTCAGCTGTGTATTCTAGGACTGTTCTTCATAATATGAAATCTAATCTATTTAATAAAGCAAGGATGGTACACAGATAAACCACAAAGCATTAGGTACTCCAGAAACCTTAAATACACAAATATTAGCACATATATACAAGATACATGGACTTTCCCATCTACAATTAATACATTTCTTTCACCTATGAAACCGCACGACTACAACATTCTTCTACTCATCATCGAACTCGTCGCTCGCGGCTGCCCTCCCACGGCGACCCGCCTTAGTGCCAAGAGGAAGCATGTACTTCATAAAGCTTCGCTGGAGGCTCTTCTTAACACTAACCTTCTGCGCGCCAACAAACGACTGGATCGTGACTCTAATCGCGCGGTCAATGTCGTATGCAGAGACGTACTCTGACAACCGCATCTTCGCGAACGACTCTGACAACCGGAGGATAGACTCGAGATGACGAACCGTGATCGGGTAACTACCTGTCGCTAAACTTTCGCGTCGCATGTCCGCGTAGAGCTTCGCAATCTTGTCTTCGTCCAGGTAGTGCAATTTTGGTCTAACCCGATCTTTGGCGTAGTGAATGTATTTTGCAAGTAGGTCTTGTTGTATAGGGGCAATCGACTCTTTCTGGCGTTTCCGTGGAGACTGGTTCAAGCCATCCGACTCTCCAGTATTCGAGGTATCGTTCTGAGCAAGCGATGTAGTGTTTTCCATATCCTCATCGATATCCTCATCGTTTTCATCATCGTTGCCAGGATGCGACCGGCCATGCGACTCTATCACGAATTTGGCCAGCCTCCCATCAGTCTCCGAGTCCACCAGATCCCGCACAACACACAGAACATCAAATCGCGACAAAATCGGCTCCGTCAAATTCACGTTCTGCCCAAAGGGGACGGTCGAGTTATATCTGCCGCCGTTGGGATTCGCCGCTGCGATAATTGCGCAGCGCGCTTGCAGAGTGGTGACTATTCCGGCTTTCGAAATTGAAATGCTTTGTTGCTCCATTGCTTCGTGGATAGAGGTCCGGTCTTGGTCGTTCATCTTGTCGAACTCGTCGATTAGGCAGACGCCTTTGTCCGCGAGGACCAAAGCACCGCCTTCGAGAGTCCATTCGTTGGTGATCGGGTCTCGACGGACAGAGGCAGTCAGACCAACCGCGGATGCCCCCTGGCCTGTAGCAAAAACCGCGCGATGAGCGGTCTTCTCGGCATATTTCAAGAACTGGGATTTCGCGGTACCTGGATCACCAAGGAGAAGGACGTTGATGTCACCACGGATGGAGTGCTTGCCATTAATATCCTTCGGAACACCGCCAAAGAGCGAGCAAGCGATCGCGGTTTTAATGTCTTCGTGGCCATAGATGGAAGGGGCAATCGATGCAATAATCTTATCCGCAATATTTGGCTGGCGGGACAGTTGTCTGATTACTAACTCATCCTCCTCAGTCCATATCTTACCATCGCCACGGGCATCGCGGCGTTGGACAAGGTTAGCCTCAATAATAGTAGCGAAAACAGGAAATCCATTTTTAGCGTTGAGCTGACCGTCATAAGTGTTCTTGTAAATACCAGTAACCTCGATCTCGTCACCCGGTTTCGCACTATCGATCAGATCCCACAAGAAGATCACTTCTCTGTGCCGCGGTAGACGGCCAGCAGGAACTGTGCCTGGTGACTCTTGTAGAGTGATCTTTTGATAGTTTCTGTAAACTGTCTTGTCGGTGTTGATAGTGAATCCAGTTTTTGCCTGGCAGTTGTGGCAGAACGATACCTTTACCTCGGTATCCGACTCTTGGAAAAACGGGCCAAGCACTACGTTACATTTCGTGCAATTGAACTTAACATACTTTAATTGCGGGAACACGCCCGTGCGTCTAGTTACGACACCAGTAACGCACACTAAGTTATTCAAATGCACTTCCCGCAACTCGCGCAGCGGTCGCACATTTGGCACGTCAGAAATGCGGACATGGATTTCGAGATGGATTCGGGAATAATCTGGATAATGCAGTTCCGTGACTTCCATCGCGACGACGTCGAAAATCTTTAACATCTCGGCTGGGGCGAAAAGAAGAAATCGTGCGAGCACGGATTTGGCTTCGAGGAGGTGCTTGTAGCTGACCTCGAGGGACTCGCTATTGACTTCACCAAGCATTCGAATCCGAGAGCCGTAGACTGACCTCCCGTTGTCGTCGATGTATTCGAATAAGAAGTTCTTGAATTCGCGGGCGATCGACCGGTGCACTGCCGGTTGTGTTACCCATTCTGCAATAGACGGGGCCTTTACGTCCGCGAGTGCGTTGAGGGAGATCTCGTCCATGAAGGGATCTTCGTCTGACAAATCTGGATCTTCATCATACGCGTTTCGTCGACGACGGTGGGTGGGAAGCTCGAGGTCCATATCATCATCTACATGCACGCATAAGTATCATCACTTGAATTCTCCAAATGAGCGATTTGCCTACCATCCAAAAACGCATCAGGAAGCCCCCGACGCTGTTGCAGCGCTCGATCACGACGGTTAAGCAATTGATCGACCTGACGTCGATCATCGATCTCCATATCCTCATAATTCTCATCATCAATATCCCGAGCGCCAAGGTTATAGGTGTTATTCTGGTCAAGATTCGCGTAATCCCTAGTAACATCTTAGGCAGGCATCCTATCTAACATGCACTGCACCTTACGTACCTCTCCAAGTTATCGCCGAACAGGTCGATACCATCTTCTTCCTCCGCCTGTTCATCTAGAGCGTCGATCAGATCGTCATTCTCGAGTTCATTATCGAGTTCATCATCGAATGGCAGTGGAGGGGGTGACGACGGTGGGAGCGACGACGGTGGGAGCGACGACGGCGGAGCAGACGGTAGATTGTCATCCTCGGAATCAGAACCGTCTGACGCTTGTCTTTTTCTTGATGACATTGGTCTCTTGAAAAGTGTTGTACAGTACTAGGAATATAAATTCTCTGTATAAATTTCGGGGAGTGAATATGCCTCGTTGAGTTGGAAAAGAGAAATTCAGGAGTGCAAGTCGAGGAGACGAAGGCAGGGGTAAATTTTGGTTGCGGCGTTGCAGGTAAAATCCCATTTGCGACGCGTCGCGCGTCTCCGAATTTGACGCGTGCCGAGCAGCGCGCTTGTGTCATCGGAATAGAACCAGGGTGACTCTTTGTCCAATGTGCGGCACATTTTGCTCGCGACTATCGCGTTTCCGCATCTCTACTGACACAGCGAGGATATCCGTCTTCCACAATCTTGCTTCGCGTATAGCGCCAATCACATAACAATGTCAGTACAAGAATCGGCAGGAAGTCCAGAATCCATCACGGCGTTGGATTACATCGAAACGCAGCAGCAACTGTAAGAAGCCATAATTTCTCCGAAGTTCGCACACTAATGGGCAAGCAGGGAACGGGACGCGCGTGACGTGCTACCATTCGATCCAACACATTGCACTTATTTCGACGGCGCGCTACGTCAGCCTGTGTACGCGTGCCTCACATGTATCGAGAAATCGAAGGGCACCAAGGCAGCCGCGGGAGTGTGCTACTCGTGCAGCATACAATGTCACTCGGATCATGATCTGGTTGAGTTGTTCAATAAACGGAATTTTACGTGTGATTGTGGAACTACCCGGATGAGTGCTTTTGGAGGATGTAACTTACGGAAGAATTTCAATGAATTGGATATTCCATCAAGCAGCAACAGGTATGACCAAGACAATATGCATGATTTTCAAGATGAGCTAAGCGGACGATAGATATGACCATAACTTTGAGGGTCGGTTTTGTTCCTGCGACTCGAAATACAACCCAGAGACAGAAAAAGGCACTATGTATCAATGCTTGCTAGGCGACGTTTGCAACGAAGACTGGTATCACGAGGAGTGCATTCTCGGTCTCCCATTCCCTCAGGTTGAGGTAAATCCGCAACCTCCAAAGTCACCACTGGGACATCCTGCGGGCAGGGATCTACTACAGCTTTCAACAGAATCTGTCACGAAAATGCCACCGTCTCCAAAGGGCCATCCAACTAAAGTCGTCATCGACGCAATTGATACGACTGAGACCGATGCTTCTGAAATAGGGGACGACACCCAGAACAAGGTAGAGCCGAAATCGCCGTCGGGGCATCCGACTGGCGTGAAGCTGTATCCTATTGATTACTCTGAGTTCAACACGTACACCTCGCCGTCAACGAAGAAGAAAGAGCCTTCATCGACAAGCGGACATCCGATTGGGATTAACCTGCTCCCGGAGCTCACGAGTGAGTTCCGGGGGTCTGCGTCCGATGATGAGGAAGATGGCGACGAACACGTTCCACCTCCTGGGTTTCCGGATGATCGTCTTTTTGAGGCGATTATATGTTGGAAATGTGTAGAGAAACATCGCATGTTCCTTGGCCGGTGGGCGGGGTGGCGTGGTGTCGCGTTGGATGCCGTGATGCGTAAGAAGCCAAGTGATGTTATCGCGCATGCAGAAATTCCTGAAGCAAATGGATTGAAGAGGATTTTGGAGGACTCGGAAGCGAGGGAGCACGAGGCCAAGCGCGTCTATCACGACCACGACTTCGACTCGCGTGAAGATTCATTAGCTGTATCCGTGTCATCTGGTTCATCTACGGCGTCACAGCACATATCTAACACATCGACCGCGGCGTCGTCCGTTGATGAGCATTCTACATGCAAGACGCCGATGGGTATTCCAGAGGAAAAAGAATTCTCGTTATTTCTGGTTGAAGGATGGCGGAAGAATATTTGCCGGTGCGCAGAATGCTTTAAATTCCTGGATCGCTTCCCTATACTACAAGACGAGGAAATAACATATGAGCCCCCGCAAGATGAAGACGAAAGTAAGTCCCGTGCACCTGCGTGTGTGTTTTCGAACAACAGAGATATACTAACCAATTGCTGCTAGCATCCTCGCTTTTGGAAGCAGGTACTCGCGCGCTAAACTCTATGCCCCACATTAACGCAATGGAAGGTCTCTACGCGTACAATAAAGTCAAGACCAAACTCTCGTCGTTCTTGAGACCGTTTGCCGAGCAAGGCAAGATCGTGTCCGAGCAGGACGTGAAAACTTTTTTCGACAATATTAAGAATAAATGAGAGGTCAGATGGGACGAGATGAGATTGTACAATAGGTTAATATTGCCGTAGCTCATGGTGATTGCATAGGTTGGTTGGGTTTGTGCTGGGTTGACAAGTGTATTATGGAATTAAATGTATATGATGGTTTTGTTTCGAATTCCAAGGCGGCTGTGTCACTCGGGGACGATCTCGTCACTAAGGAGAACATGGACACGTTACGAGGTCTGATAATTTCAGGAGACGCGGGATGGCAACCGGTCTGATAATTATCAGATTGTCTCGAACAAAGAGACAGACGCATTTGGTCATCGTATATGGCCGATACAGTCGGCAGCGCAGTTGTCTTGTAGATCTGTCCAGACTCAGGAACTCGCTTTTCGCTGAGTTCGATGAATTGTGTACGATCGTAATGTTAATTTATTATGATTTGATATGATAGAGTGATATGTGACATCTCATTCGCGGGAGCAATTGCCAGGCTTCAAAATACTGGGTCGGCTAGAGTAGTATAATCAAAATCAGATAAGAAAGTGTCACTGGGGAGCCCTGGCTTAGTTTACACTTTGCACAATTAGCTACTCTGTGGTTGGCCGGTTAACTTGCTTATAATAATTGCTCTTAATATGATTGGCTGGAATTTTTTCAACAGCGCTTCAGCCAATGGATGTGCTGGCAATAGTAAGCATTTTACCGTCAGCCACCGCCGCAAGGGCGAGCACTATCAGGCGATCTCTCGGCGCCGCATGACTCACGGGTAGGTAGACTCTCTATAAAGCAGTCTGTTCCTCGATCTTCAGCTAGTCATACCAAAAATCCTATCATTTAATATCTCGACTTGGCTCTTACCCTACACAATATACTACAACCTTCGCTTCATTGCTTCTACTATAATTACAATGGTTTGCTGTGGAAAGTCCAATGGTGTTTGCGTTTGTGCTGAAGAGGCGCGATGCTCTTGCGGTGCGCGACCTGCGAAGGAATGTAACTGCTCCAAGGCTACTACCGAGAACCAATTCGAGGGGCCCACCTGTTCATGCGGTATGTCTACTTTTTTTGCTGGCTTCGGCGCGTGCTCGAGGTGCAGATCACGATGCTAATGTGTTCGTCCAGGAAAGCGACGTACGCATGAATGCACTTGCTCCCGCTCTTCGACAGAGAACGGACTTCGGGAGGGCGAGATTGATTACACCAACTTGAAGTAATTCTCCGCCATCATCAGTGTCATTTCCATCAAAAATTTTACAGTCGCTCGTTCCTACAGAGTACCGGCGCATAATTTATTATGACGACTTTGAGTCTTTGATTGTTTTGTTCGACGTTAATATTGGATAGGGGTTCTGGTTGGGATACATTATCTTGTTTAGGGCATGGCTAAGGTTTTGCAAGTTTCCTGTATATAGTCTTAAATGCATCAATGTTTGACAAATGACTAATTCATGTGCACATTTTTCTAACGAGGTTATGTGTAGTCCGGCATATGCGACTAGTCAGGCGCTACTGGCTAGAGATATACATGATTAGGAAAATAGTTATGCTTACTGGGACTTTGTGCTCACATTACTGACTACGAACGAAGGGTTAGATACTAATGGGCAACACATCTGGCAGAGCGTCACAAAGTAAGCTCTCTATCTCGACAACTTCATGTAACAATGGATTCTGCGTAGACAGTGTCCTCGTTGCTACTTTTTTTGTTAACTGTTTTATTAGGTTAATAGATATATTGCTGGTGAATTGAAAGACACTACAGACGAACCCATGAATATCGTGATGTATGCTGTTAAGTTTCAAAGTTCTAGCTAGGATGATATAGTACTGTTAATTTATGTTGAATTGCACCGAGTCGAGCCCTGATGTTAATTTTGGTGGTTACGGTTAGGTTTAATGTTGAAGCATCGTTGGTCGTCTGCGGTTTGTGGTCTACAGTAAAAGCTTCCGCAGTTTAAATTAAATATTATGCGCCTTTATTCCAATGATCTCCGTCTTGCTGCAGAACAGCCGAAGCCGAACGAGTGATAGAGATAATTTAACGTCTGGCCGCGATGTGATATTATTATTGTCACACCACTAACGAGAATAATGAGAACCGGAATAATTGGGGGTGATAAGGCGGCTGGTGAGTTGTGATTAGATATCCCGTTATTAGCGGCGTACGCATCACGTGCACTGTGCTCGACAGGGGTTTTGCGTTCCCCGCACTTATCATGTACATAGAACGAGGGCCACGATGAGCAAAGATTTTACTGGACTAAAACCGCATCATCTCCGCGGCTATAAAATTGTGCAGTTATGGTACAGCGCAGCAGTTAGAGCAGCATTTGCCATTCATTCCTGGCGATTGGTTGGCGAGAGCGCTAAGACGAACAGAGGACGGAGTGGTGCGCCTGTGACTGGACTACTTTTGCGCGTGCTGCTGCTGGATCGACGGCGTGATGCTCTGACATCATGCCCTAGCCCTAGAGCTCCCCCGCCTTTTGCCTATGCGTTTTGCCTGTTGTGCCTTTTTTTGCCTCTACGACGGCTGGAGAAAACAAGGTTTCCCAAAGTAGCGTGTTCTCTCCACTTGTCCGCTCTCGATTGCAAGATTCCTACTGCACACGACCTGTCGCCTTAAATTACATACTTGTCGTCGCCCCTGCCCTCGCCTATTCCACTCCTTCACAATTTGTCGCACTTACTCCTCCAATGTCCTCGACTCTCCAGTCTCAACAGCAGCCCGTGCTATGGCAATCCTCATACATGATCTCAGACGGTACGTTTAGTGTCCAGCTCATGCAAGCCGCACAACTAACTTCTCCAGTGCCAGAGAAATCAGCGTCGACGGAACCGCCTCCCTCTCTACAGCCATCCGCAGCCCCTACTCGCAGATTGTCTTGGATCCACAACATTTCCCAGAAATTCTCTACAAACTCCTCGACTCCAGTCACTGAGTCAGCCTTGGGTGAGGCCAACAACCCACGGCGTATTTCCGTCGACAAGCGAGGACCACAGTCGCTCAAGACCGAACAGAAGAACAATACGACAGACTCTGCCTCCGCCGTCATTCCGTCCCCGGTCTTGCCCGTCGATCCCGTCGAGCCGAAGTCTGGATTTTTTTCTGCCTTGCGTCGCCTGTCCACTTCTCGTGGTAGCGGACCGTCGGCAGAGTGTCGACGAGTCATATTCAACAAAAACACCAACCGACCAGTCTGTCCCGTCAACGAATTACGATGTGTGAAAATGAAGCGTGTCGCCTTCAAAGTCGACGAAATCGACGACGAGATTATAACCCGCGAGCCTCTCTACAGCCAGATTCGCAGGGCGATAAAGTCACAAGAGGCCATGCTCCAGCGAAAGCGTCACGCCATTGCGTCCGCGGTGGCTAACCACTCGGGCTCCAGTCTCGACGAAAGAGCAGCGATCGCGGGTCTTGACGGTTCCAGGACTGTCTCGTGTCGTGCGAAACCGTGTGTTCCCGATAAGGGGATTTTGTTCCTAGACGGGCCTGTAGAAATTCCTAAAGGAGTCATGTCGAAAATACGCAACGCATCACTCTCCAGCACGGACGAATCCGACGATGGCTGTCGCTCGTCTGCTGCTTCGACGCAATCCTGCGACTCGGACCGACGACCAAGCGTGGCCTCGACCGCGAGTACGAGCTCAGACGAGACCGGCATCACATTCGCGTCATCGGTCCCCACTCCTGATCTCGGCTGCGTCTACATTCGTTGCTGCAAGTTGCGCGAATTGCGTCCGCTCGATTTCTTTTACGACCAGGTCAAGGGCCTCACCGAGTCGGTCGAATCCCTGCGTCTGTGTGCAAATGGTGGCGATCCGCCTATCTTTGCACAAGTCCAAACGCTCGCCGACTTCCTTGCGTTCGTCCCCGTCGAGAACTTCCACATGGACAATGTCGTGCTGGCCGACGACATGGTAAAGGCGCTAATGGCATCCCTCCTGTGGTCGAAGTCGCTCAAATCTCTGACCATGTCAAATACGAAGCTGAATGCCGCGGGCTGGAAATCCGTGTGTTATTTAGTCGCGATGAACAAAAGTCTCAAGAAGGTGGATTTATCGGGTGTTAGACGAAAAAATTCGGAATGGGCTGTATTGTCGAAAGCAGTGGAAGCGCGGGGCGCGGATAACCGGATCGAGCTTGTGCTAATCGACGCAGATATTCCGCCGGCGGAGATGGAGCGTGTTAAGGCGTGAGGATGTTTGTATATAAGTTTTTGTTGTGCTTTTTTGATTAATTAAATGGGTTGGTTTTGGCTATTGGTCGCATGGAGTTGTGATGGGTTGTGTACTTTATGTGTATAGTAATGATAGAAACAATTTTGCAAACTTTGGTGTGTTCAATGAATAAACTCGCTGGCATAAACTTTACCAGTGGCGTTGTGACGTTTGGTCCTCTGGGTGGGCCACAAGCCGTCCACCAAAAATATTTTCACAGCACTTCTTACCCACCTTTGACATACCGTCCACTTGCTATTCAAACAAAGGTAAGCAATTTTTGACAAGTCATCACGCAGACAAGATCAATGTGCGAACAAATGACCAACATGATGAACCTTTGTCGCCCCAATCATAATAAAGTCCATTAACCCGGTAACTTTTGATGATTCGACTCGTTAGCCAAACACACGATATATCTGACCGTCCGCAAATGTTCAAATGGATCTTGTTCATCTGTGATTATTCGAATTAATTTGCCGTACTCGAATGCTAATTGTTGTTCGTGTTAGGAGCATTTTAGAGTCGTTTTCGTGGAGTTTTTAGGTATGTAGCAAAATTTCAATTTGTTTTCTGAGCATATGGCGACATGATGTTAAATTATAAGTACTATCAAATTCCAATCTAACAATGCGGATATAATTCTTCCTGATCACTCTTCCTCTATTTCATGCCACCTTCATTTCCTCTTGCGTATTACTCTTGGTATTAACAATTGGCTTGTAGACTACTGCAAATCTATCTCGGGTATCTCGGCACGGCGAAGGATTGTAAGTATATGTTCAACTTCCGCCCGCACGCGCGATGAAGAAAAGGGATGCATCAACGCGTCGTCTGATGAATCCTACCCTGCTTTTTTCCATGCTAATCATGAAAAAAAATGATTACACCTAAATATTCGAAAAGAGTGATTCTGATCGAGCTTGTTGCGTCCACGTGCATTCGTCGCTGCATCCCTTTGTCTACGGTAGAAGAGAACGGAAGGATGGCCGGAGCTGACGATCAGATAGGGTGAATGCCGCTGGCTGGTGTTGTTCTACGAACTGCACGCACAAAATACCTGCGCTCGTTAGCAACAATGGCGTCCCCAGTCGCCGTCTCCGATCCCGCCCGCGTGGAAGCTCTCACGCTCGCACTGTCCTCCGTGGCATCCCGCATCGCCGCCATCGCGCAGTCAACTCCACCCCGGCTTGTCGCCGTGTCGAAGCTAAAGCCGGCGTCGGACATCCAGGCACTCTATGCGTCTGCAGGACACCGACATTTTGGCGAAAACTACGTGCAGGAACTGGTCGACAAGGCGGCCCAGTTGCCGGATGATATTCAATGGCACTTCATTGGTTCTTTGCAGTCCAACAAGTGCGCAACTTTAGCTTCGATTCCGAACCTGTTTGCCGTGGAGACTGTCGACGCGGTTAAAAAGGCGCGAAAGTTGAATGATGCGCGGATTGAGCAGTGGGAGAAGTTGAATGTCTTTATTCAGGTTAACACATCTGGCGAGGAGTCCAAGAGCGGTGTCGCGCCCGGGAAGGAGACGGTTGAGGTTGCGCGGTATATCGTTAATGATTGTCCGCGGTTGAAGCTACTAGGACTCATGACGATTGGGTCAATAGCGCGATCGCATGCTGCGGCCGAAGGCGAGCAAAACGAGGATTTCACCGCGCTGCTGGACACGAAGCAGCTGGTCGAGTCCGAGCTCGGTGTGGACAGTCTCGAGCTGAGTATGGGCATGTCCCAGGACTTTGAGGACGCGATTAAGCAGGGATCCACTAATGTGCGCGTCGGCAGCGTGATTTTTGGCGCGCGGCCGCCGAGGAAGAGTGCGCAGATAATTTAAGGCACATTGCAGCTTGGTTAACTTGGTGGTGTTGTGGCGCATGCATGGCATATAAATGGTGTTTGGCGTAATCTACATTCATAATGTGTTTCATAACATTTTTCATAAATCGTACAAAACTTTGTAGTCGTACTTCAGAACCCCTCGATCAAGGCCTCGGTATCGGTCGCCCCAGCCTTACCGCCAATGTACCACGTCCGGCGATCCTCGCCTTTACCCTGCTTCTCATGAATCCTGGAGAGCAGCGCGGACGTGCGTTCCGGGAAAGGTGGCATCTCATCACACACCGTCCTCAGTAAGTCATCAGACGGCAGGCTCGCGAGGATCAAATACTCGCACGCTCGCTGCTGTAATTCCGAATCCAGACTTTGCGAGTACGATTGAAATACTTGTACCAACTGAAGCTTGATTTCTGGAAACAAGTTCACGAACTTGATATACGTTGACAGCAACAACGCCTTGGTGAACGCCGAGCACGACGGGAATTTGTCTTGCAGAGCAAGGAATTGTTCGATCGGCGTGCATCCCTGCGTATCGGCTATCAGGTGCCCAAATTCGCCGAGAACGTATCCCCCGATCTTGACCATCGCTTCATAATACGTCGGACCTTTGAGGTACTGTAGTAACGTATGCGCGGCATACGGTTGCAATTCCTCGTTGTTAATCACAATCTGCACTGCACGCTGCCATACTTCATCCGACACGTATTCCCCGGCTACCGAAATCAGCTTGAGAATAGTGTCAATATACCACTTGTATTCCATCGCGTGCTTTTCAGTCAGGATCGCGATCTTGATGACCATGTCCTCCCGAATGGCGTAGTCCGCAACCTCCAGATACTTCAGCAGTTCCGCGACAATCGTGGCCGCGTTTTGATAACCGCACATACTGTAAAGCAAATCCAGCCCTTTGCGGCGGACGGAAATGTCCCTGTCGCGGAGCGAATTCAGGATCGTCGTCTGGTGCGCGCGAATGGGACTTAAATCCTCAGTCCGGGCAGCCAAGTGCGCCATCGCGTCTAGTCCTAGATACCGCAAGTTCGTCTCGCGCGAGGAAATAAACACGCCGAGTTTACTCACGATCCTATCCATCAAGCTTGCGCTCACGTCGATGTGGATTGCGAGATTGATCGCTTCGAAGAGAACCGCGTTTTGCGCATTGGACTGCTGCACATTGCGGGACGGTTCAGCGGCGGCCACGAGAATGAATTGCAAGACGTCGACAAGGCTGACTGCGACGTCCGGGTCGTCGGACGCGGGGTAATATTGCAGTAGTCGCATCAATTTGACTTGTAACCACGGATTCGGGACCTTGTAGTATAAGTAATCAGGGTGGATCTGATGGTCGAGCAAGATCGCTTTTAGCCTGAACACGGCACGACCGTAGCACTGTTTGTACAGATCCGGCTTGTCTTGGGCGAGTGCCAGGACGAGCGAGGCGACAGAAGTCACGACCCCGAGGTCTTGGTCGCTGAGTATGCTCGCGATTCTGTCGGCCCACTCCTCATGGACGGAGTGGGGGTATTTGCGGTAAAGTCGAAGTAACGTCAATGCCGCTTTCTTCTTCACGAACGGCTTCGATACCCTATGCTTATTAGCATTCGACCGGCAGCAACATTTAGAACGCGTACATACGGTGAAACAAGTAGTCGATGGACATCAGAACTCAGTGACTCCGCCATCTCCTTGCCGCCTACATTCGCAATCGCATGCAATGCAAGACAGTTATACAATTCATTCGGATCGTTCAAATCTTTGCGAATACTGTTTAGAACTAAATTTATGAGGTCGTGGTTTTCGTTGAGGAGTAGGGAAATAGCCAGATATCCAATTTGTTTCTCAGAGAATTTGTTGGATGCGATCAGGTTTAGTGCTTCGAGGTGACCAAAGTCGATGTTCCAGCCGAGAATGTAGATATAGAGTAACTGGTCTTTGTTAGTTCTGATAGCCAGACGCGACGGTGGACATACCTTGCAAACATATTTTTTCTTTTGGTAGCCGCTTAGATTCGAGTCTGATACTTCGTCAACAACCAATTCCCCTCCAGTCAATACGGTTACGGCAAACCTTTAAATTTTTGTCTTCACAATTCGTCAGTAAATTGTCATCCACAGGTAGTCATTTCGGTACTTACCGGATATTAGCCATCTCTTTATTGATCCTCTTTTCCTCTAATTCCCGTGCCCGCGCGTTCCGTAGATCGGCGATAAACTGGACGAGACCTGCATTTGTTAGTAATTCCTGTCAGCAATCATTGTTTGGTCTACTACATCCGGTTAATTGATATTACGGACATACCTCTCATAGACGACATCCTGACCGTGTTGTATAGCGCCAGAAATGCTCAACTATGCAACACCGATGCCAATTAGACCGCTACTATTCCAAAATCGACAAAGAGCGATATTGCTAGTGGTCAACGTTGCTGCTGATACGTTCCGCTGATACACCGCAACTGCCGGATACCTGGGGAAGTCGTTCGCGCCGGAGTTACCAAAACTCGCATCATTATCAATCACTCGCACCGAAATTGCCGTGATCCTGTAGCCATAAGGGTTAGGTTTGCTAGAGAGCGTTGGGAAATAGACGTAAATTGGCTTTCTGAGCGGAAATCATTTCTGACACTTGTGTTCATGTATTGCGGATTCAGTTTTCAGTTCAAAACACGTGAGCCATTGAGGTTACGAATCCAAATTGAATTGATTTAGTATAGCAGGACTCTTTTCTGGCGTCTTCACGCCAACTAGTTCGCCTACTTCACACCAACACCGAGGGCAACTTCAAGAACAATGTCGCAAGCAGACTACAGCACCACGCTATCCCAGTCCTACGACAACATCGGCCCTGACTCTGCTGATTTACAATACCAGACACAATCTGCATTGGCTAATGTAATTGATATTCCGCTTCGTGATGATCAGGAGGTTGTCACGTTGAATTTGGACACGGATTTGCCTGATGATCCAACTGAGCTTTGTGATCTTTTGGAGAATGAGGAGGCTGGACGGCAGTTTTGGCTGGCTATTGGGGTATGTTTGGAGATGCTCGTGACGGTAGATGTGGGCACTGACAGGTGATGTAGACAGCCTACAGTAGGTTAGACAAGATCGAGGAGGCGATAGAGGTTATCATGCGTGGTCTCAAAGGTATGTCTACAACGCCACTTTTACTCCTCACAATGCCGCCTGACAGTTCGTGTAGCCCAAGTTGTCATTCGCGGATCGGATACAGAGCGTACGCCATTCCACGCGTGTCTCGCGTGGTTATACCTTAAGCAATCTCGCGAGGCGCCGAGACACACGTTATCCCAATCCGTCGCGGCGTCCAAAGAAAAGACTAAGGATGTATACCAGCAATTAGCTACCCAGGAGCTCAATACATCAATGAAGATGTTTCCTTCATGGCCTATCAACCTATTAGCCAGAGGTACCTATTCCCCACGTTTTCTTATTGGCAGACTAGTCGCTAACGGATCTCTAAGGTGTCTGGACACTTCTTCGATCCACTGCCGCAGAGTCGCTAGACTCAGCGTCGAAATCGTTCGACGAAACTATCAAGCAAGTTGCCGACTCCAATCTCCTGGCGTTTCTCGGCAGAGCACGCATCTTGTACGCAAAAGAGAACTATAAAGGCGCTCTGAAATTATATCAGCAGGTCCTTGTCGCGCGCGCAGATATGCAACCTGATCCTAGAATCGGAATTGGGATGTGCTTTTGGAAGCTGGGGTTTAAGGATGAGGCTAAACTCGCATGGGAACGGTCATTGGAGCTGGTATGAGGGATTTTAACGATTGAAGATGATTTATAGGAACTAAGTTTGGTACAGGACCCGGAAAGTACGTCCGCAAATGTGTTGATGGGGTTGTACTTCCAAGACAAGGCTTTTGAAAACATCACGAGTCCCGACTTTGTCAGTTTGTACGGCTCTGCTCTCCAATTCACGCAAAAGGCGTACAAAAATAGCAGACAAAAACTCGCTTTAGCAGGTGTGACGTTGGCAAGTTATTTGTTTTCCAAGAAACAGCAGATGGACACGGTTATTAAGCTTTGCGAGAAAGTCATTGATTACACCGACCTGCCGGCTATTGCGTCCGATGCGTATTTCTGGATGGCGCGAGCGTACCATCATTTGCAGAACTACGAGCAGGCAATGTCGTGCTATCAGAAATCTCGAGCCGCGAAGTCCGATAACGTACTGGCGAAAGTCGGAATGGGCCAGATCCAGATTATTAATAACGATTTAACGGAGGCGAAATTAACATTTGAGAAGATCATTCAGGAACATCCAAAGTGTGCAGAAGGAATGTTGATGTTGGGTTATTTGTACGCGTCGGATTACACGCAGCAGCGGAATCCTAATAGTATCATTGGTCTGCAGACTGGGGCGGCGGATAAGACTGTTGTTAACGAGAAGACAAAGGCGAAAATTCTGTTGGAGCGGTATCTTAAACTCGTCGAGAGCCGACCCGGTATTTCTACCACTGAGATTGACGTCCATATCACTCTCAGTCGGTTATACGAGGACGAAAATATCGACCAGGCAATGTCCTCTCTTGAACAGGCTATTGAGCGCCAAAAGCAGATCAGTGAAGGCGGGTTGGTGCATCCGCGGCTACTCAATAATATGGCTGTCCTGCATTATCACAAGGGCCAATATGACGTAGCACGGGCGCTCTTCCAGAGTGCCCTCACGCAGATAGCCAGTGCCGGAGAGCTGACTGATGTGCTGGAAAAGAATGAGACTGAGTCGTTAGTCATTTCGTTGACATACAATCTTGGTCGTTTGGAGGAACAGTCTGGAAATGTCGAGGAGGCAAAGAAGCTATATACCGGTATTGAAGAGCGTATGCCCGGGTATATTGATGCGAGACTACGACTATGTTACCTAGCTTTGAAAGAAAGCGAGGAGGGAGGCGAAGGTAAACCTACTTTAGAACAAGCTGTCGCTAAAATGCAGGAGCTCATCGAGACGGATTCCGCTAACCTCGAGGTCCGCGCATTACACGGCTGGTACCTCCACCAACACCAGCGAAAACGACCGCCAGCAAAGAATATCAACGAGGATATAGAGCAGCGTCATTATAAACACACGCTGCAGTACTACGACAAGCATGACTTGTATTCGCTTATAGCGATGGGAAATATTTTTCTTACTGCTGCCCGTGAAATGCGGCCGACTAACGAACAAGAGGCCGAGAGACGGAGGAGGATGTACGAGAAGGCTGTCGAGTTTTTTGACAAGGGTTTGCTGCTTGATCCGCATAACTCTTACGCTGCGCAAGGTATTGCGATTGCACTCGCTGAAGACCGCAAGTTTAATAAGGCTGTTGGAATTTTCGGAAAGATTCGGGAGACTTTGAATGATGTCTCAGCATATATTAATCTCGGCCATTGTCTTACTGAATTGAAGAATTATACGCGGGCGATTGAATGTGTAAGTTGTTCTTGATCTAAGATGTTTATCGCGGAGGCTAATGGTACAGTACGAGATTGCTTTGAATAGATTCCAGGGCGGTAAGAACGTGCAGACTATGATGTGTCTTGGACGCGTATGGTTACAGCGTGGAATCGATGAGCTGAGTTTAGAGGCTGTCAAGGTCTCTCTTGCGTATTCGAAGAAAGTAAGTGTGGTCGTCGCGATCTTGTACTGTAGGAATATCCTATGCTAACTTAAACAGGCCCTCGCTCTCTCGCCAAACAACCTGGCTCTAAAATTCAATGTTGCTTTCTGCCAGTTCCAAATAGCAGAAGTCGTTCGGCGCATCCCTATCAACGACCGCAATGTGTCAGACATCGAGTCTGCAGCAGTAGGCCTCGAAGACGCAATTGTCGCACTCAATGAGGTCGCAGGCGAGAAGCATCCTCCATACCCTCCGGCGGAGATCCAGCAGCGCGCTACAATGGGCCAGAATACTATGCGCCGACAGTTGGAGCGGTTACTTGCGCAGCAGAAGGAGTATGAGGAGAAGTCTGAGGCAAAGTTGGAGGCTGCGAGACGCGCACGGGATAACGGTGGCAATGTGAATGCGCATTTATCATCAGTAACTAGTGTTGGTGCTTAAAATTGGTGGAATTTATGAAGAGTTTTATTGTATATTAGTTGTATTAAGAGACTGTATATTTCATAGTATATACGGAGTACATCTTATCGCCAGTTATTCAGACAGTGATCTATAACGCGGAAACTCTGTTCGGAAGCATTGGCTGGAATATGAGATATAATCTACAGAAATCATAATGAAGCACCTCGTAATACGCGATACAATGTAGTGACTGAAATACATCCTTTCAAAACTATTTTGATACCGAAACTCCATGCAATGTTAATAAACAAGCCGTCGCGCGTTTTACAGATAGAATTTTCTCTTCTCCTTGTCCATTTCAGGACGATGCTCCCATTCCATTTCCTCTGCGATTCCTCGTCGGACGCGCCGCAATTTGAGAGTAAATTGTGGGCCAAGTTCTTGTAAACCCACTCTCTCTGTTTCCTTAAAAAGATAACGATGACGTCGGAAGAATATGAAGTCGCGCTGATTGTGCAGCGTGACCACTTGCCTACCGACGAATTCTGGAGTCTGAGGGAAGAGCGACTGGAAAAGCCTGCCGACGGTCATACCGAGCCTTGTGGAGAAACTGTTGAGGATAAGCTCTGGAACGTGCGACGTCGCACGACCATGACCCGATATCTGTTTCGGCATTCTGAGCGACGTGAGAGAGAAGAACATTGTCGGTCCGGCTGGAAGGTGGACGAACGTAAGTCCGTTGACAACTTTCTTGTCTTCGCTGATGACGACGAGGTCTGTGTAATCTCGGTTGATGCAAAACTGCGCGATCTCCCTCATGCTGAACTTTTGGCCCCTCTTGACAAATTCCGATCCTGGAATTATGTTTATCAATTGATCAGAAAGTTCATACGCCTGCGCCCTGGCAAACTTGGACGTCGTGATGAGAACCTTCGGAGCCCGTTTATTCTTGAAATACTCCTCGAACTCGTCCTCCCCCTCGATAGGCGCATCCACAGTCTCGTCGTATATCCGCGTATTTTCGATAGTAGTCGGGATATTGTTCGCCAGTCGCTCTTCTTTCAACTGCGGATCTGCCTGTTCCATCTTGAGAAGCTCTTTACGACTTTTGTGTTTGTTGACATTATGAGCTTTCCTCGCAGCATAGAGCAGGTTTTCGCGCTTGATCTTGTTCTTGACATTATTGAGAGCGTCTTTTGGCACGGGCGCTGTCGGCACGCTCTTTTTCTTTCCTTTAGTTTTCCTTGACGGCATTGATGGGCTATCCTCAGTGTTGAGTAGAATACAGAAGACTTGCTGGGAGAAAAATAAAATCTTCAGGAGATGAGGTCCGGGCTAGAGTTTTGGCGCCATTTGTCGCACCGCGAAGTACCACAAGCTCCACGCATTCGTCTGCGGTATGCGCCCCACAACAAGTCCATTACATACCTCGACAAGAACTCCGCGACGCCTCAGAAAGAAAAAAATTGTGGGTTATTATTGCTCATTCGGATCTGCTCATCTACACGGGCCCGGTCTTCGCACAGAAAAGACCACTACTCCGTTCCAGCGTATGAACCTACGCCTGCCACTTGCCTTCTTATCTTCCCAGTTTGCCAGCGTTAGAGTACTCGCCACTTGTTCTCGCCGTGTCTGCTACTCCAATACTGCTCCTTCCGGTGTCCAGCTACAACCCGCGCTCCGACTCGCCTCCACTACTTCTCCCAGCAAAGTGGTTCGGATCAGCTCCTCCAAACCAGCAACCTCCGCAATGTCCGTCCCCGCAATCGACCGTGACACTCTCGACGGTCTCCTCAAACGACGGTTCTTTTTTGCGCCCGCCTTTGACATCTACGGCGGCGTGTCCGGTCTCTACGACTACGGCCCACCAGGCTGTGCACTCCAGGCTAACGTCATCGATGTCTGGCGCAAGCACTTTGTTCTCGAGGAGGACATGCTCGAAGTCGACTGCACCATGCTCACTCCTTACGAAGTCCTCAAGACGTCCGGCCACGTCGACAAGGTATGTCTTGATTCGCCTTCAATTTCGTCGATTGGTGAGTAATGATTCATACTAATGACTGCCACAGTTTGCAGATTGGATGTGCCGTGATCCCGCTACCGGTGAGATTTTTCGTGTAGATCATTTGGTCGAGGAAGTTCTTGAGAGTAGACTCAAGGGCGACAAAGAGGCGCGTGGCGAGACTGCTGAGCCGTTCGCTGGTGCTGAAGAGAAGAAGCGAAAGAAGAAAGTCAAGGAGATTAAGGCCGTCAAGCTCGACGACGCCGTTGTGGCCGAGTACGAGGCGATTCTCGCTAAGGTGAGAACAGGTCCCTACGTGTATTGAGTCGTGTCTAATATAATGCAGATCGACGGCTATTCTGGCCCGGAACTCGGTTCGCTCATGCAGAAGTACAACATCGTCAACCCGGCGACTGGCGGTCCTCTGTCCGAGCCACTGGAGTTCAATCTCATGTTTGAGACTGCCATTGGCCCATCTGGTCAATTGAAGGGCTACCTACGTCCTGAGACAGCCCAGGGCCAGTTCCTCAACTTCAACAAGCTTCTCGAAAGCAATAACACAAAGATGCCTTTTGCCAGTGCCTCCATTGGCAAATCCTTTCGTAACGAAATCTCCCCACGATCTGGTCTTTTGCGGGTTCGTGAATTCTTGATGGCCGAGATCGAGCACTTCGTCGACCCTCGCGACAAATCTCACCCACGATTCCCTGACGTTGCTAATACCAAGCTAAGGCTTCTTTCCAAGGGCACGCAGCATGAGGGCCGGACAGAGGTCACGGAGATCACGATCGGCGAGGCTGTCCAGACTGGCTTAGTTGACAACGAGACGCTTGGTTATTTCCTTGCACGTATTTACATGTTCCTTATCAAAGTTGGCGTTGACCACAACCGTCTGCGTTTCCGTCAGCACATGTCTAATGAGATGGCCCACTACGCTGCCGACTGCTGGGACGCTGAGTTGCAAACATCGTACGGCTGGATTGAGTGTGTTGGCTGTGCTGACAGATCAGCTTATGATTTGACGGTGCACTCGAACCGCACGAACGAGAAGTTAGTTGTTCGACAAACATTAGCTGAGCCGTTGACTGTCGAGGCTTTCGAGGTTGAACTTGACAAGAAGAAGTTCGGTCCAAAGTTCAAGAAGGACGGTAAGAAGATCGAGCAGTTCCTCACCTCCCGGACGCAGTGTGAACTTGAAGACCTTGCGAATGAGCTTTCTGAAAAGTTGAAGGTCACCGTCGATGTCGAGGGCGTCGGGGCATCGGTTGAGATTGAGAAGGATATCATCTCGATTGAGAAGAAGACGCGACAAGAGCACATTCGCGAGTACACTCCGAATGTTATAGAACCCTCCTTCGGTATCGGTCGTATCTTGTACTCACTGATCGAGCACAACTTCTGGATCCGTCCCGAGAGCGACCAGCGTGCCGTGCTTTCCTTTCCGCCCGTCATTGCACCCACAAAGGTCCTCCTCGTGCCGCTCTCCAACAACGAGGCATTCGAGCCTATGATCAACGAACTTTCTAGGCTTCTTCGTCGTGCCGGAATCCCAGCCAAGGTCGACGATAGCTCCGCTACCATCGGCCGAAGATATGCGCGTAACGACGAGCTGGGCACTCCTTTCGGCGTCACCGTCGATTTCCAGTCTGTTCAAGACCGCACGGTCACACTCCGTGAACGCGACTCGACCAAGCAGGTCCGTGGCACTGTCGAGGAGGTCATTGGTGCCGTTCGGCGTATGGTTGGCCAAGATGCCGTTTCATGGGAAGAAGGCACGAAGGGTCTTGCATCCTTTGAGGCTGCTTCAGAGTAGATGATATGCCGGAAATAGAAGATAGAATAACTTATTGTTGATCATATTGTTTGTTGTTAAAGGATAGCGTTTGTAGTTCTACGATACCTGTACTTGGTATTGATTATTTTGGGTATATGCATAGATTGCTACCTTGTAAATTATATCGTTTTAAATTATATCAATTCTCAGATACTAAAGATATGTTTCAATAATATACCAAAAATATAAAAAGTCTATACACAAAAGAATTAACTCTATTCGTTAATGATGCACATATTCTG
Source organism: Lipomyces starkeyi (assembly GCA_018804115.1). Taxonomy (NCBI): domain Eukaryota; kingdom Fungi; phylum Ascomycota; class Lipomycetes; order Lipomycetales; family Lipomycetaceae; genus Lipomyces; species Lipomyces starkeyi. Next base: position 1,150,827 of record JAGJTG010000005.1, on the reverse strand, counting down.
GCTGTGCAGAATTTTTACAACTTCCTGTGCATGATCAAAGCGGAAGCCTGGTGGCTCGGGAACACCAAAGTGTCAGCAATCACGACATTTTCGCGACGGGACACTGCGAAGACAATCACCTCAGCGATATCCTCGGCTATGAGGGGCTCAACACCCTTGTAAACGGCATCGGCTTTGCCCTTGTCACCACGGAAACGGACGACTAAATAGGAACGTCAGTAAGTGATGGCGAGTTCGAGAGAGGCGGATCACGTACCCGAGAACTCAGTCTCGACCTGGCCGGGGTCAACCTCGATGACACGAATGCCTGCTTGAATGTTAGTATCGCCCGTGTCGAGGTACGCTAATGCTGGGCCAGATGAGAAAGAACATACGGGAAGCGATCAATTCCTTTCTCAAGGTCTCGGTGAACGACTTGACGGCGGCCTTGGTAGCGCAGTAAATAGCACCGCCTACCTCAGGTTAGCAAAATTGTCAAAGCTTGACTCGTGCAATTAACTGTACCTGGGTACGGCTCACGACCTGCAATAGAGCCAATGTTAACGATATCGCCCTTGCCCTTCTCCTTGAATAAAGGCAACAACTTCTGCGTGAGTGCAATCAGACCGAAAACGTTGGTCTGGAACATGATATCGATATCGGACTGAGCGATACTGCCGACTTGGTCGACACCGTGGACCATACCACTGTATTTGTCGTAAGCAATGGAAGCTCAGAATGTATTGGAGAATGCGAAAAAGACTCACGCGTTGTTGACGAGGACGTCGATGTCCTTGGCTTCGGCGGGCAAGTTGTCGACGAAAGCATCAATGGCCGGGAGCTTGCTTACGTCGAAAGCGATAGGAAACACCTTCGATTTGGGATATGCCTTCTCAATTTCCTATTTGTGATAAAAAAATTGCCAAGCAAGCTCGGCAGAAATCCAGTTGTAAGCCCGTGTTCTCAAAGCTCAATCGCATCCACGATTGCTAATAATTGACATAAATTAACTTTGGCATACCTCCTTGATGGAGACAAGAGCGGCCTCACGTCGCGCTGTGAGGATCAACTTTATGTCGCCGCCGCTGGCATTGACGAATTCGAAGGCGGTTGCACGGCCGATGCCGGAGGAAGCACCTGTGATGAGGACAGTCTTGCCAGCCAGTCTGGAGGCAGCGGAAGTTCCGAATGACATTATTGTTCTGCGAAAAGTACGTGGGAGCGAGGAAAAAGGTGGGACTTGGTGACAATATCTAGTGGTGAGAAGCGAATTGAGTGTGGCAGAATGAGAAGGTTGTGGTTTTCGGTGCGGGATGGTGGACAACGGCGATTGAGGGACAGTCGTGGAGAAATGGTTCAGAGATCGGAGAAAGCGAGCCCGTGGGCACGGAGCCGTGATAAGAGCGTCAACGACGTGCCTCCGGCCGATCTGTTCCGCAGCAACTGGGGCCGTACTTTTGATAGAAAGAATGGGATCGAAGACGGCATCAGACAGCTTGAAGAGTGGCATTACATGAATATTGTGCAAGCTGGTCTTCCGAGCTGATCGACCCGCCTTATTTGAAGAGTGGTGGTGCCCGCCAACGTAGGTAAGGACCCTGCAGTTACCACTTAATTTAGAGTCCGATAAAAACCGAACCGGGCCGCACACGATACACTGCATTTCGCATAGCAACCTTCTTGGCCGCACTTTGTCCAAGTACTACTGAAATTTACACGGAACACATGTCTACGCTTAGCTGATAGCAAATTTTAGCATAAAAATATCAATATCCCAATAATGTGTACTGTCATTGCCATTGATCCACCAAAACAAACACCAGAACATAAAAGCTCACTGCAATTCGAACTTGAAACGTCAGATCTATGACCCATTTATCTTAGGCATCATATACTACACTATTTGAAGTAGCCGGGTTGTGCTGGAGCTGGGGATTTGAACCCGTAGTCGTGGGTGGCCCATCCCACAGGGCATCCTCATCGTCGTCCGCAAACGGATCTGCCAATTCCTCCTGTCTCAGACGGGCATTAGTATGGACAGGCTCATTCCGCTGAATATCGTCATGTCCTTCGCCTTCTTCGACGGGACTGCTTTCCCTACTCTCGGTACGGCTGCCGTGTCCACTTACATACACTCTGGATTCAGATGGCAATCCTACTTCGGCGACATTCGTATATTCATTCGTCGTTGCTTCTTCCTCCGGCTCTGTACTCCGCAGTGCTAAGTCAACCGGCGGATCTGATGCGCGTCCTGGATCCGACTCAGTATTATGCGATTCCTCGTAATAGTGCCTCGGCGGGCTAACAAGTGATGACGCGCGGTCGAGCGCTGCCTTGTGTGCCTCTAACGCCGTACCAATTGTGTCGTTGGCAGAAATTAGCGTCATAATCATGGACTCGTCTAGTGGAGGAACAGAATCGCGAGAGAGATAAGACTGGATTTTACTAGACAGCTGGACGCATCTTTCGTAGAATTCCTGCTTGGTATTAGATGAAGTGTTCAAACACAACGGTTGCTTCTCACCATAACCAATGGACTTCCGGAGATCTCAACTGGTGGCGTGGTACTGACAACTTGCCGTAGTAATGAGGCCGAAGTCTTCGCTTCCTCGACGACGTCTTCCAACTTCTCCTGCGACACGGGCTCATGTCGCGATGGACTGATTTTGTAGGATTCCGATCCACCGGCAACGTATTTCGCATAGACCTTATTAAGCTCCGCAAGTTCCGTGGTGCTCGGTTTCTCGAACGCAAAATGCTCCAAAGTCGTCGCCAATAGTTCTCGTACCGACGGATCTCGGCTGCGTTTCAAAACATCTTTTATGACGGGTGCCAACTTGTCGTCCTCGCCAATCTGGTTCAATATAGTCTGCGAATTCGCGTCCACCAAAATCCGCAACACCATGATCGCGTTATACTGCGACACCGTGCTCGACGCGTGTTTAGGGTCGAGTCGTTTTCGGACCGCTTTGATAGCTTCTTTGGCGGCGAGAGGAGTTGCTTGGGCGCATTCGACGATAACGGGGAGTTGAGCAACATCGTCTGTTTGCGCTCTTGCAGCCTTAGAGGCCAACGATGTCGAGGAGGAGAAGATATTTTTGCCGAATTTGAATTTGAATTTTTCGTCGCAGAAGGAGGCGATAGCCGAGACAACCTGTACATTGGGTTCCCCTGATGGTGATGAGCGATTATCCACAATCATTCGCCTATCACCTATCCTTACGTGTCTGAGAACTTACCTTTCGAAGAGCCTTTGAATACCTTCATCATAACAGGCGAGCGGACTGACCTATCCAAAGAATCCGAGGCCCTCTAATACGACGTATGAATCAAACAGGAGCGAAGCACCGAGTGCAGAAACACGAACTATTGATAGCACAGGCACATGTCTGGTCGTCGCCGAGCGGCTTGGGGCGACGTACCAGTTGAGCCTCAAGAACACGCGGCAACTCCAGGTTATGCGCGAACTTATTCGTACTTAAGGTGGTAAAGATAATACACAGCTGCACAAGCCCCTGAATTTGTCATGACTGACAGCTTCTAACCCGTTTGACAGTCTAAGGGTCCAGTACCCGGATTGCCGCGAACATTTTCTTCAATTCTTCATCAAAGACCTGGGATATTGCGACGATGGCGACTAACACGGTATTAAGACGATGTTACAGAGCACCCAACTCGCTTAGCCGCCATGTCCGAAGGAGATGGTACGCCGCATCGTCTGAGGGCAGTACGTGCAAGTACGAGATGGGTACCATCTTGAAACCGTCCGCTGTCGCGACGATTGAGCCGTTTTCAATAACGAAGGCGATTGTGAAGAATGGACCGGATTTGCTAATACGGCAACCGCAGTTTGCGCCTGCGAGTTTATTGTTGATCGCGACGCCGCAGTATGCAAATGAGTTGTATTCTGCGGTAGCGGAGGAGTGTATGTGCTTGTTCGCTGATTTGATTTTGTCTAAAGCTGACAATGTCCAGCACACTCCTTCTCGGTCTACGGAGCTGTAGTGGATGTAGTACCACCAGGAGGCAAACGCGACGGTATATCATACCTCTGGACATCGCAACCTATAACGCTCAACCACTCCAACAGTACCCCCCTCTCCCTCGCACGCTCACAAGACACTCACGCTCAACTCCACAATGACGGCCGCGTCGATCCCGCAGCCCGAGGTCGGTACGTTTCCAAAGGCGGTCAACAATGGGCGCTTAACAAGCTATACCTGTCCCTCGCGTTTAACGAAGGCGGAAAGAACGTACGTATCCAGAGCGCCAACACGATCTTTGAAACTGGCGTCGAGGGCATATTAGCTGCTCGTGAAGCAGGCGCGGTGGAGCCAGAGTTGTATGGTACTATGGAGCTTAATATCCCGCTGAACATTTCGTTTGAAGAGCCGGAACGGACGCCTGCGTTGGAGGTTCTGGAAAATAAGAGCGTGCTGGAAGGAGAGCCTTCGACGATGTACGTTACATCAAAGAAGGACAATGTTATCAAGACAATCAATGGACGTGCAGCGTCCTCGTTTCTGGAAGCATCTCTTGCCGCCTCACTATTCCTTGAAGCTCCGCCACCTATGGACACGCCTTTCAGACCAAAGGATGCAGAAAACCAGAAGAACAGAAGCGTTTATGCCGTACTCGATGACAAGACACGATATAAAGTCATTGCAGGCGGCGGTGGATGGGGTGCACGTGCCGGTATGTTGGTTCTCGATCCTGAGGCCGAGATCCGGGAAGGCGCGAAGATCCAATTTTTGGTGTCAACGAACAGAGCTAAGGATGAACTTAACTCGGAATTCGATTTCGGCGATGATCAAAAAGGAAAAATATGCTTTGAGTGTGTTGCTCCTGTGCAACTTTTGGAGGAACTAAAGCAAGCGTCAGGAACGTCGACAGAAATTGCTCTTGAGGACATCTTTGGTGCTGGCAGTGAAAATCAATTCTTTGTCGGACGTAGGAAGTTTGATGTGCATGGAGAGTCCTGCGTTGCTTCGGTTGAGTAGAGATAGAGAAACTACAAGCATTTACTGTACATGTAAACAAGTTTGTTATTAAGAATACCAAAAGCGTATCATACCCGAAAGTAATTTTCCTTCAAACCCTAATTCTACTACTCATTCAGCAAGTAAGGGCTACAGTGATAGAGTTGCTGGTTAGATTCCTAAAAGACGGCGCTATGATGGTATACATGATTAATTATTCTGCACAAGCGAAAGACATAATAGTTCATGTTAAACAGACACGATCTTCCAATAATCAACGGGGAAACTTACCCCAATGAACGGACGTCATCAAAGCTAAATCGCTGTTCCCGTTATTATGGATAAATTAAGTGCTCTGAATCGAGCTGTCGGAATGTTATTAGTAGAGCATGTCAGTCACGAATGCAACGGGGCTACGCGGCCGGGTGAGATCTGCTTCGGAACAAGGACATCAGCCCGCACCGCAGGCTACTTTGCAGCCATTACCGGAGTCGAGCTAGCGTGCTGCAGCAGAGCTAATGCCGAACATAATCAGTAGGGCATATTGTTTCCCAATATCGCAAACCGCGCTTGCTCAAATTGCGTATGCCCGACGTATCCTGTGGCGGTGCGCGCTAATGCAAGGTCGCTGCAATGGAAGATCTCCCGAGAAGCACGAGCCATACGCATACTTCATCTTCGGAGCACTCGTGGCGGTGCAACACCACTATCGCCTGAACGCGTCGTCATCATATGTGGCTTGGGGCGGATTTAGCACGTCCTCATCCATCACGCAACCGGCGTAGTGGTTGTCGCTCACTGCCTTTTAGAAGGGCCGCTGCCCACTCTGATGTCTATTGCTTCTCCTTCTTCACTGCAACCAATCTCCGCGCACTCTCCCATCCAGAATGCACATTTCTGCTGCACTCTATCTCACAGGAGCACTGCTGCTCGACGCAGCGGCAGCCCATCCAATGTCTGTCCGCATGCTCGAGAACCTACCGGCCGTGTCCGTTTCTGACGTCATCAAAGTTTCGGCAACAGAGTCGTCTGTGGAAGAGGCTGCTGTCAAAGCACGCCGCCTCGTTCGCGATCAGTCCATTGGCGATCTCAACACTATCTACCAGCGCGGCGATCATAAAGGATCTCCAATTGGTCTTCCTGAGTATTACGCCGACTGTGACAAGAATGGATCCCTAACTCTGCTCCTCCTCGGAGTCGGTGTCAACTACGACAACTGGCAGGCAGGCTCTCCAGTCTCATTCTCCATTAAATATACACGCACGTTTCTTCCACCCATTTCACCTGCATCTGAACCTCGTGTTTCGCTACAAGGTTCAATAACTTATATTCCTAAAGATGATGACGCCGCCATCAATAAGGCGAAGCTTTGCTTCTTGCGTCGTCACCCCGATGCGAAGCTCTGGCTGCCTGGTAATGGGTTCCACAACTCTTCGTTCGCAAAGTTCGATGTCGAGTCTGTCTATTGGATTGGAGGTTTCGGCCACAAGGCGTATATCGGCGACATTCCGGCTGATTTGTACCATAACGTGACTCTCAAGCATCTTCGTTTGAACCTTCCAGTACCACCACCCAAACATGGTGACGATGATAACGATGGGAAGCGCAAATCATGGTTCGGCCGACTACAGCTACCTTTCGGAAGTCGTCGTCAAGAGGAGAAGGACACTGACTATGATGCTGGCCATAAGCTGCCTCACCACCTCCTACCTCGGCCTCACCACGCGGTTCGGCCACGACCTTGCGGACGGCCACAACCACCCCAAGGTCCAGTTCGTCTACGACGAGTACCAGTTGCGCATGGATATGCGCCACCACGACGTCCATGCTGCCAGCAACGCAGACCTCTATCTGAAAGCGAGGATGAATTTGGATCGGAGTTTTATGGCTCAGGCCATTATGAAGATTACGGTCGCACGATATGGGGACGACCACCGCCACCACCGCCTGAAGAGGGACCACCACCATTCCACCGGTCGGGGTCGGTTGTATATCTAGATTTAGAGCCGGTCGAAGGACCGATCGAGGAGCCGGAGTCTTTTGTCAACTGCGGTCCACGTACTCGGGAAGCATTAGCCGCATACCAGGCCTGCATTCTCGACGCATATGCGGAGGTGTCGCACATGCGTAATGACGAGGAAGCAGCTACAAAAATGCAAGACAACTTCTTGCGCTGCCAGCCGTTAAGGCCTACGAAGTGCTTTGGCGAGCGACGTTACAAGGGTGAGCCTGGAGTAGTGCAAGAGAACATATATCAGGGTATTGAGAGGCCGGAGTTCGTGTCGGATCCGGAGCCGGAGAAGTCGTCTTGGTACGAGTACCTTCGCGGCATGTTCTATCGTTAGAATAAATGGCTGGAGAAATTGGTTTATCATGGATATGTATCGATCTTTTTCATACTGGTTTTTAGTGAGAATTTGAAATAGGGATTGGATAATTATTGCTTAAATTTGAATTTGACGGACATTATATCTGAAGTTATCGTGTATTTCATTCCTTATTAGAGAGTAGTACATGAGCCGGGATTTGGTAGTCAATAGTATTGATTGGCAATTTAAGAGGTAATAATATTGGATTCAATTTCTAAGTTTAATTATATATTACAGCACCAAACCGACGCCTAAACATGTTTCAGCCCAATTTTATTCCGGAATTCGAAATTTTCTAGTATTGGCCAAATAATGTCATTACCGTACAATATGCAAACTCCCGAATATAAATTCACCGCGACAAATCCGCACCGCCGACCTCCTGATCCTGTTTGGCCGGACTTCTCTCCAACAAGGCGTCTCGTTCAAAAACTCGTCCAGCAGCCAAAAACCTGTCAAAAACTTAGCCCCTCTCAAAGTCGCATATACTCTCTGCAACAAACTCTACGCAAAGAAGAGCTTTAAACGAAAAAAAAGAATAATAACTTACAATGACCCCTGCAGCCCGCCCAGCCGCTTAATGTAGTCCGCCTGTACGGCTGTAACTCTTAATAAGCTCTCCAAGTCGCTTAAATTCGCCTGCAACTGCGCCAGTTGAGAATGCAAGTGCGACATTTGTCTGGGCTTGATTGTCGATGGCTCCGTCGACGGGCGCGAGTGGAAATTCGACGATTGGGGTGGTTGGTATTGTCGATTCATGCTCATTTTGTCATGCACCTGTAAGGCAAAATCGAGGAATATCAGTAATTAAGATGAGACAATGGGTTGGTTTGTAGTGCGATGTGGCCTTTTGAACCGATATATTCTGTTGACATCGCACGAATCCGCGTGGATGTTTGTTGTTGAATTATGTGGGGTAAGGGTTAAACTCGCGAACGGTTTGACGACGTTTGCCTCTTGTTTGAGGTTTTTGTACCAATTGGCTAAGCTATGATACAACACTACGATTGAATTTATGAGGCTCTTTATCATATCATACCTAATTATCATAAAGGTAGTATCTAAAGAGTCTAGTATTTCCAGGAACTAGTTATCCCTCCATCAAACAGCACTCACCCACGACAGAACATTACTCAAAAGTTCCCCTTCGCCTCATTCTCATTATCAACGCCATTATTGACATCATAATCTTGCCGTTCATGAACCGCATTTGTGAATCTCCATTTATGCGCTGCCATAAAATCCGGTCTAATCTTAGCCAAACTGACAAAAACGTTCTGAAGCATGATATCGACATCCTGAACATTCATGTACATGCTTCTCACATTCATATATTTTCCAATGAATTCCATCCCACTACACAACAGCTCGACCAACATGCCAGCACTCTCCTCTTCTTCCAACATGTGTTTCACGAAAAGTTGCTCGTCAGAGACCAATTTCGTCCATAACACGACAAAGAAAACGCATTCTGTAGGTCGAATAAAGTGGAAGCAGTCTGCCAGATATATATACATGCCTCTCTTGGCATCGCAATCAAGTTCAGTAGAATCGCGTAAAAGCAGCAAGGTGTGCATGAAAAAGTAGTAATAAGGTCTACCGTCCAACTTGTCTTTCACGTCGCCTTTTACTTCGCTGGTCTGAGAAACGTGCATTACAAAAGCTAACAAATTTGCGAATATGTGGTTGACTATACACAGGCGACTACTGATATCACCTAACTCTGAAAATTCGTAAGCTCTGATGACAAGAGTCGCAAGCCCGCAGACAGCTTTGTAGCCGTTTTGACGGATAGATTCTGAGGCACGCTTATTGGCGTCACAATATAACTGGACACAGTATCCCAAAGCCGACCTAAAAAATGAATCCAAGTTGCGTGACTCATCAAACATTCCTCGCAGAATCAATGTTCTGAGAAAATCACTCTCCTGAGCTGTACTTCTCGGCTCCATAGCAATCAAATCAGTCCATGCTTCAAATGCCGAACGCATAACATCATCCTCACTAGATGCGACCTGCTGAGTACTGCTCATTTGCAAAGATATCGCAATTAGTGACTGGGGAATGTGGTCTGTGGGCGCTATACAAACTCGATGCAACATATCCAATGCAGTAGTGAAGTCTTCCAATTTGGCCACAGGTGGGTATCCAGCAATCAGGTCACATACCAACGTTGCCACAGATGTGAGAGACTGCGTTGTGTTGAATTTCTCTACTCGAGAAGTTATGAGAGAATCCAATCTACTGAGAGGTATAACTTTGTTCTGTAACATGGCTCGAACAACGTGGCGGTTGGAACTCTAGTATGTCAGTGCGTTAGTATTCACATCAACTAATTTCTGCGCCCTTGCAATCATCTTACCAATTCCCATGTCCAGAAATTACGCGATAACCACGACTCGGCGTACTTTTCAGAGTCGGGTGACCAGAGATACAACTGTGCCAACAATTTGCACATTGTCTCTCGTGCCTGTGCTGTATTAGCGTCTTTCACAAGTTTACATATCGTATATTCCACTAGCTGTGCTGAAATAGGTGACATTGTCTTAGCAAGCTTGCCTGCGAACCGTTTGACGTATTTTTCAATTTTCACTGACAGAAGATCATGCGGTCGAGTTGAGTGACAAACCCGACACAGTATCTTATCAATCGCGTCCCGCATCTGCCAGAAGTCAGTAACAGTAACCATTTTACAAGCGCTATATAAATCTTGCCATCCTAAACTCGTCGCGGTCATCATTCCTGCCTATGGAGATCACCTCCGGACGTTTCTTCGGTGAATCTGGTACCTCCATTACCCGCATGATGCTTCCGTCTGCTTCTGACTCAACGGGCGAGATCTTTTCAGCTTCTGACTGCCCTGGATGGTGTATGTCCTGTGCAGTATAGAGCTTTAGCGGTGAATAAATAGTCCCCTGCATTATTGCCGGCAGTGATCTATTCACCTCCTTTGTAATCCTGTTATATATGAGGTCATACAAATGCGTCCGAACCGCATCCATTTCTTGTTCCAAGATGCTGCTATGATCAGAAGTAATGTATGACGAATATCCATTGCGTTCCAAGCACGCCGAAAATACCGCTGCAGCTTGTTGCTCGATATTCTGTTTGTACAGCTCATCTCTACAATACTCTGCGCCTTCTTCAATCTGCTTCTTAGCTTCTTCTAGTGCGGCAGGTGATTCATGACCTTCTGACAGAGACCGTTCCATTGATTCCTCGACATAATTGATCACGACAAGCATGCAGGGCTGAGGCGGTTCAACAAACCCAATGCATTTGTGCCACATTATATCGACAGTATTCTTCATAAACCCTCTTATCTGCGCAACTTTCTTGTCGATTGTCTTAGAGATCAGGTCGAAGTTGGCGACCACATCATCAGTATGTGCTTCATTGACTCCCGTTTTTGTCTCTTCGGCACGCGCTGTAGTGGCAACTTTCGCCATATCAGCCCCCAGCGACTTGAACAAGCCCTCTATGTCACTCTTCCACATAGCATCGCCTACTTTGTGTGCATAAACTTCGAGTAAAGTGCGCAACACTCCCATAACCCACGGGTTCGACCTTTTGAAGACGACAGAATTGCCCGCCTGCTCTAGAACCTTACACGTGAATCCCACAACTACCCTCACGCGATCAATCTCACCACCTAATCTTAAGAGCTTTTTAAAACATAAGTGATTGGTCTTGATCGGTTTGTTGCGCGCTAAGGTGTATTTTCCCAGCCAAGTTCCTAAATTGTACAACTTTGCCATTGCAGACGCTAGATGGGTGGATTCGTCGGACTTGATCAGGGTAAGCGAGATGTGATATGTTCGGCGTAAGACCATGCTGTTCAGTTCGTCGCTTTTGATTGCATTAAGTAGCTCCAAATATGTGTCACATTGAGACAAATTTTGAACAACTAATGTGCCCACTAGATAGTCCACAAACCAATTGGTACATTTTTCGTCATGTAAGGCACTTTCAAGTTCAGTTGCAACTATCCGTACTCTGTTAGAAGTAAGAGACTGCATAATATCCTGGATTTTATGCTTTGTAGCTGATACCGGAACTTCAAGGTCTTCTTTCACATCAGACTTAGGTTTGCCAGTCCTGCAGTATTCCACAGCTAAATTTTGTCGCGCTTTAGTATCCCTTGCAACCCGCCATATATCCGGCGCAAAATTTGCAAGACTGTCCAAGCCAGCTAATGTCTCACTGAATTGATCTGGACAAATGTCAAGTGCATCCACTAGCTGCATAGCAGTATTAGCTGCAGCTTTAAACACTTTGGAGTCTGGCACATCAGTACTTAGGGACCGGACAATCCATTCCAAGGCGACCGTCAGATGCGTCCCTACAATTAGCCGATGCTTGATAAGCAGTCCCATGAACGTCGAGAATATGGCGACATCTTTTAGCGGCAGTTCACTCAGATTCTGGTACCACTTAAACATCAGAGACATCATGCAGGCAGCCAAATCTTGAGCAACTGGAGACGCTGATTTGCGTAAAATTCGTAAATATTCAATGGCTTCGGAAACATGTACTCGACAATTTCGCAGATCTTCAATCTTTGCATCAACTTCGGCGATTATAGACTCTGAAAATTCTGAAGATATATTCTGGTTAAAAATGAGGATGAGATCGAGATCTCGGCCATAGGCAACAAGACGCGGATATGCAAGCACACACTGCTCACGTACGCGGTCCCATTGATCCATGCATGATAGTGGTATGCTTAATTCCGACAACACCCGCAGGAACTCATAGACTTCTTTTAAACCTATAGTATACCTCTTGGAACTGTCGTTGATTAGGGCATCCAAGTGACCTAACATATCTATCGTAAACTCAACATTGGCGGAAATTATAACACTGGTCAAGTATCTGGTGATGCTAAATTCGCCACAGACAGATAAGTTGGTGAATAAATCCAGTGCGAATTTATACGGCCTGATGTTGACAAGACTTGGTGCGACACCCAGCTCAGTTATAAGCTGGGCAATCTGATGGATCTCCATTGGCTTCGAGTTGTACTTCTCAATCAAAAAAGAGGTAAGAGCATCTCTATTTGCCTGCCACAACGATCCTAGGACGAACAAACGAGGAACTTTATTTTCGCTGCGATAATATACCTCCAGAAGGTTGTTAATTGTATCACATTCTATAGGCATCCATGGTGTCTAGCAAACAATCAGTATAACATAACACTAGGAGACGCGCTAGTTTCGTGGGGTACTACCTCCAGCTGGACAGCTCCGAGAAGTAGCAATTCTGAACATGAATCCACCGCATAATTCAGTAAAGTTCTAACAGCTAGCGCTTGACCATCGAGAATATTCAACTTCTCAAATACCGCAGCGACGATGTCAATCAAATTAAACGCGTGCGTCTCCAACCGCTTGGCGTAGCGCTGCACTTCTAAACCATACTGTTCTAAGCGAACAGCGTCCGAAATAACGCGAGGAATCTCAAGAATATCGTAGTCGATCGTTCCTTTTGCTAACTTCCAGTCACAGAGAGCTTTGATGTATGTCTCATTCGTGTAAACCTCCCCTGCTTCCAGATCGCTTAAGAACTCACGCAGTGCCAAGCCAGTAGGATCCTTAACCAGTACATTAGAACATAAGAGCTGAATTTCTTCTGAATGTCTTAAATGAGGAAGTCGTTCAATTTGTTTGCATTCTCCCGTATCGTCATCGGTGTCTTCGTCAAATGCAGGCTGGAAACTGGTGTCGACACCTTCATCTAAGTCGTCGATTGTGTATTGCGCATCTCTCAGTTCTGCGCTCATTTTATATCCGGTGTTCGTTATTGTACTCGCATTAACCAAGATGAGCCAAAAATTGAAAAAATAATGTGAAAGGAATAAGAGATAGAGTTGGTCGTTTGTAATGCCATGCTATGTTAAGAAACTGACCGCGACAGTTTTTAGTTATGGTGCGGGGCGAACTCTAAAATTCAGACCTTGTCAGACCGCCGATTGGTATGGTGAACCCACCCCCCTGGACCATAACTGGACCACAATGGGCACCAGCCGCTGACTATGCGGCTCGTTATTATGAGCATTCAGACCTTTCAGGTCAGACCCCTGAACTGCCGGTTCTATGTTCGGGGAGAATTCGCTTCTGTCTTGCACAAGCGGGTTTGGAGTTGACAAAGACAGCGTCATTCTTTACGACGAAGTCTGGATGTAACGAGACTGGACTGGACCAGGACTAGGACGTGACTGCACAAAGATATCTAGACAAGAATATATTCCGAGAATACAAGACTTCTATGTTGACCAAGTAGAGGGCCGGGGACAAACCCCCTCTTTTATTACTGCTGGTTCATCCTGACTATGAGAGGGCCGGGGACAAACCCCCTCTTTTATTACTGCTGGCTCATCCTGACTATGACTACAGAATACGTGTTCTAGGGCCCAGCGCGCAAGAAGACACGGAAGACACGGAAGAAACAAGCAGACATAGCTCAACGACCAGTCGACCACACAAGAACCGAAGCCATGCAATAAGGCAATGTCATCAAGGATCGTAGGCCGTGGCTGCTATGACGCACACGTCGAAGGCTGTTCAGCGCCGCCCTTGCAGAGTCTATCCTGACACCGAACAATCCCGACAATTCCGAAAACAAACGGGATAAAACTCCCTGTTGCCGAAGGGGTAAACTCAAAACAAGCTGAGGGGAAAGCTTATTCTGACAAAATGTACTTTACGGACAGCATATCGGATGGATACAGTGTCGAGATGGTTCTGGGAGCAAAATGAATTGTGTCAGGTTCCATTATCTGGATCCAATGGGGTAGATCACTCATGAAATTCTCCTGCGACACCTGGATTGGCCAGCCAATTGAACAATCTATCCCTGCCATACGCTAGACAGGTAGTCATACAGTTGCGATGCCCCGTTTTATCAGAGAAGTTACAAAAATGTACACATCAATCTATTAACTGCTGGCCCAGAAAAGTTCCAGTTCATGTATGAATGTGGATTCAAAATTTTATTTCAAAACTACAAGCTGCAGAGATCCAGACAAATAACCCTTTTGGATATTTTCATATACTTTTATCTCTTCGTGGCGGCAAATCTATATTTGACTGCCTTGTATAAAATAATTCAAACTACAGGACCAGTGGCACCTTGGTGGCTCTCAAAGAGGCAGGTTTTCAGGGTTAAAGGTTAAGGGTTCGGGTGCCGTCCGAACACGGCGTTGAAGTTAGTAGTCGCATAGAGCCATGACAAACGACTCGGACTGCTCAAAACTGCAACAATTCTATAAATCTTATACTTAATCCAAATATCTACTCTGCCTCAAACATTTTCGCGCCTGAAATGACGACGTGGAAATGCTTGAGGGCAGCAAACTGTAGTATGCCGGAGTGGTCCATTTAACAGTACGACCAAGCCTTTTTCTCACAATAAGTCTTGTCTTCGTCGACGACATACATACCACTGCCTGACATCATGCTCATCTAGTACAGCAAAATCCCATGCCAAGGACTAGCACATTGAATAAATCTTGACAGAATCGACAATCATTCCCCGACTGCTCTCATCACCCCACGTCGGTTGCCACTTATCTCTAGCGTTCCAAAAACTGCTCATAGCCCTCTGTCTGCCGCCATTACTCCACGGCTTGTCGGCTTGGTCATCGGGAAACCAGCCATTGGTCCCGCCAACTGCTACATCGAGGATCAAGTAGAAATCCTGGTCAAACGGCGCTTGCGAGTCGGCAGCCGGCCATGGGTCGAAAACCGTACTGCCATCTTGGTAAGTACTAGGAAAATTACCATATTGCCAAAACGGAGTCCCGAATTTGTGATAGACCACTTGTCGCAGACGTCCGTCGAGATAAGTCATGATGTAGTGCTGATTCCATTCGAGGCCGAATGTGTGGAATCCATCCGCGAATGTACTATGTGTCAAACGAAATCCGCTCGTCGTTTTCCAGTACTTGTCCAGCCCGGACGCAGGACCCCAATGCAGAGTCGACGACATGACGTTCACGCCTCCTACAGGGTACGTGTGGTCATTACCTCGGGACTCACAGATGTCGATCTCGCCGGACGCCGGCCACACTCCGTACACGCTGTCCTTCGGCATCATCCAAATCGCCGGCCACAGCCAGTCACCTTGCGGAAGCTTCGCCGTGACTTCGACTTTGCCATACCGGATATTTGCAAAATTCCTGGTCAACCAGTCAGAGTCCGCGGTCGACGTGCATATTCCCGTTTTGGTCAGATTCACAGTGAATCCGTGCATCATGTTATCCTCGCCGATAGCGTCTGCCGTGAAAGTCGGCACAATATACAATTTCCCGTCACGCACAAAAGAGTTATTTGAACTACTTGTCGCCCATTCAAACTCGCCGTTACCAAATCCACCAACCTGCACGTCATGCATCCATATTGTAGTGTTCAAGGATCCTGTGTCAAAATTATCTTCTAGCACCGTGCAATAATTGTAGTTCTGGATCTCAGTCGTGCCAACCCAAATCAGAACTCCGAAAATGGCCAACCCCATTACAAACGATACAACCATGATCCACCTCAGAAACTGCTCGGCCGGGGACTGGCTACTAAGCCACGGCTTCTCTCCGGAATAGCCAAGCGGTAATCGGCGGGAGGCAAAATGACGGCGCGTGCGAATGCGACCGGCCTGCTCGATGTTTCCGGCAGCCATGCTACTGTGCTCCGATTGCGATGGTGACTGGCATGGAAGACTCGCCCGGCGATAGTAAAAAATCGACGGCTTGCGCTGCATGGAGGCGATTGACAGCGCTCTACCGGCTGACTGAGACAAATAAGGAGGGATAAGCAATGGCTGCACGTGGGGGGTAGAATTCAGTACGCTTGCTCTCTTTGGCGTGGCGGAAATGCTCGCGCCGCCGACTGTCCTTGGACGCGAAGTAGACGTTGACACCGCATCGGCGGCCATCAGATTCGGCGAAGAAGACAGATTCGTCTCCGGGTTGCAGCCAGTTGCGGCAATATTAGTGGACGTAAACGACTGGAGTTTCTGGCTCGCTCCATCAGATCCGGTCATTCCACCAATTGTGAGAGGCATTGCAGAAGAGATCTCGGTACCTGTCCGGTGCGGCTCACTGATCGGACTTTGAAATTCCGGAGATGTCGACAGTGTAGATGGTTGTTTGACATTGCTGATAGACGGTCGCGGCGACGACTCGATGAACATATGCTCACCTGAGCTGCTGGAAGGACTCGAGGCTGGATCTAGAGCTTCTGACTGAGGCGCCGGAGCACATGCATCTGGATTTGCGAAGACATGAGTGAGCAACGTTGTCCAACGGCGACATAAAAATAAAGACGAACCATTATTATTTTGCGTAGAGTTGTTGGGATTATTGACACCAGCCAGTGATTTCGATCCTAAATTTGAGAGAGTCATGTTACTAACAACAATACGATCTGCGTTGAGAGGCGACGGTTTGAAGAAGTCGACTATATGTCGAACTTAGAGCCAATCCGAGCACAAGTAAAGCCGAAACCTTACCGTTGCCAAGGACTCCGAGCGCTAGATTGAGCGCTAGATTGGATAACACGCGAGTGCAGGGTACGTACCCTCGTTGCGGCTCGAATCATCTCGAACTCAAAATAAAGTTCATTTTTTGCAGGGTCACCACAGACTATGCTCATGTCCAATACAACAATGAATTTAGGACTATTGCTTGACAATGATCTTTCCAGGAATCTTGTATTTGTCAACTACAGTAACGTGAGAGAACACATTTTTTCATTGTGAGAGCGGTTGTGGAATAGTATATATAGACAAAGGTCGAGCTGCAGGCACTAGTGAAATCCCGGCCACATACGCCGCATTTGAACCGTCCAAGCCAGATAAGCTGAATATTTTAGTTCTCTTAGATGCCTTAGTGTAATTGCTTGGCAATGATCTTTCCAGACCTTCTGTATTTGTCAGCTATAGTAATGTGACAGAAGAGAACCAATTTCCCGATTGAGGTCCATTTGGCATGTGTCAACAGGAGCTGCATACACTAGTCTAAATCCATGTCATTTAGAATTTCCAAGCCAGATAAGCAATGTCTTAGTTCGGTTATTTGTCTCATCTTGTGTACGACGGTCTGTTCCTTCCTCTGGTAGATCAGAACGCGAAGACAGTCTTCCTCCAATGGGCCATGATACTATAATTCGCCTACAATGATGGCTGACGGCTGCCCAATTTTATTTGCACCTCCAGAAAATTCATCTTTTCTTCATCTTGTCTCTCCAGGCCCCTCGTCTAGCCCGAACAGTCACCAAACAGTCCCCAAAAACCGAATATTGCGACCGAGAGACCCTGTTTAGCCAGCAGCAATTCATTGCACGGAAACTGTCATCCCATAACATTGTTTACGAGACAGAGCCGTCGGCCACTTTCAGGGTACGAAATCTGCGGACAGCCTAACAAGCAGTGCCGTCATCTACGAGCCTATGCCTGCGCACCAACCAACCGCGTTCGAGCACGCAACCCATCCTGTTGACAATGATCGGCCATTATCGGCGGGAGCCACGGGTTTGCACTCAAGTGGCAATGACATGAGGAAACGGCACGGCACCGTACTAGGACAGGACAAACATAACCTTTCCACAGACTTATCTGAATCTGTTATTGCGATGACACAGTTTCCTATAGATAACGTCAATGGACGTGCCGAACATTTGGGGCACGCAGGTATGACACACTCCAAAGATATGGTCAAGTACGACCACCTCGGTTGTGAACAATTGCAGTTGGACAGACACGATATCATGTGTCAGTATCTCTACAATGCCTGCCGACAGAAGCACTGGGTCGAGTCCATTGAATCCGCTGACGCCACACCCTGCGTAGCATTGCGAGTCACCCGCCATGACGACTTGGATGAGACGGAGTTCGTGGAATATCGGACGTTCCCGCCGGAGCAAGATGTAACTCACCAACTAGCCCAATACGTTGGGGGGTTGAATGTGGAGGTGTGTCTCAGGTTATCGTATCCGGTCATCCACGTTTTGCTTTCCAACCTCCCAGCTGAAGCCGATTCCATTTCGTTATCGGAGAACAGTCGAATCCAAGTGTTAGAATGCTTATCTGATCTCCCACATGCACGAAAGTACCAGTACTCAGCATTCATTAGAAGTGAAGCATGTTTGATTGTTTGGGCCGACGACGTCGGACAGCTTCTAAGTCTTGCAACTTTGCTGGAGGACCGAATGATGCTACTAGTTTGGAATGTCCCAGATCTCAAGGCTCAACTCTCTGAGCCAACTCAAGTATTCAATAGCGGGAAGAATGCTGATCTAGAGAAGGGCGAGCGGCAGAGACGACCATTTATTATCTTGCAGGCTATCACGGTTGGAGTTGTAGGTGATTTTCAGATGTCTCTTCCTAACTGCGTTGGCTGACGGTTCACACAGGCAGTTCTTTTGCTGATTACCTTCATTGGTCTCTTGTTTCGCATCATTGCTAAAGAAATTAAAGCAGATGGCAACTACTGGCGTCTTTTAATTATTCTGTACCTTCCGCCACTTTGTTTATTTTCCGCGTTCTTTACAGTTATTGTCGCTTGCACCTTCATGCAATTTTTCGGCCCAGTTAAACAAATGCGCACAAATTCTGCGACATTCAGCGCCGTCAAGCCGCCTCGATTGTCTACTAGTAATGTTCAGCTTCCACATGTCACGGTCCAGTGTCCGGTTTACAAGGAGTCTCTCTTGGGCGTTATTCATCCAACAATGCAGAGTCTTCTTACCGCGATTACAACGTACGAATTGCAAGGCGGATCGGCAAATATCTTTGTAAACGACGACGGTATGCAATTGATTCCGGAAGAAGAAGCGCAGAGGCGACGAAAGTACTATGCTGAGCATAGCATTGGTTATGTGGCGTGACCGCCGGATGGCAAAGGTTCATTCCAAAGACGGGGACGATTCAAGAAGGCGAGTAATATGAACTAGTAATATGAACTACTGTCTTGATATAAGTAATCGCGTGGAAGAAAAGCTTCAGTCTCTTGAGCGTCATGACAAGTGGACCGATTGAGACGAGACCCAGTCATATGACCAGGCGCTTGCCGCTGTAATCGAGGAAGAGAAAGGAAATTGCTGGGCAGCCGGAGATATTCGCATCGGTGATATCATTCTACTTGTTGACTCTGACACTCGAATTCCGGAGGATTGTTTCCTCGATGCCGCGTCCGAGTTTTACTATTCGCCAGAAGTCGCAATTTTGCAGGAGAAATCTGGCGTTATGATGGTTGTTCATAACTACTGGGAAGAACTCATTGCTTGGTTCACGAGGCTCATTTACTTTGCCATTCAGTATAGTACATCCGGAGGTGATGCAGCTGCATTTGTGGGACACAATGCGTTCTTGCGATGGAGTGCCCTACAGGAAATTGCATATAAAGATGAGACAGACAATGGCCGCACAAGTACTGGTCAGAGGATCATGTTTCTGAGGATTTCGAAATGTCGCTGAAGCTGCAGTCCAAAGGCTACATTGTCCGCTTGGTGACTTACCATAATGACCAGTTTCAGGAGGGTGTATCGCTTACTGTTTACGACGAACTGACGCGGTGGCAGAAGTACGCTTATGGATGCTCCGAACTTGTGTTCCGTCCAGTTCGGCAGTGGCACACTGGTAAAATCTTCACTCCTTTGTTCTCCCGTTTCTTACAGTCCGATATGCAACCGTTTACCAAAGTTCACAGTTATTGCATACATTGGAACATACTACGCGATCGCCGCATCGCTCCTTCTCTCGCTGTTGAACTATATCATTATCGGTTGGTTTAATTATAAAGTTGATCAGTTCTATTTGCCGTCCTTCAACATTGTCATTGCGCTCGTCGTCGTTTTTTCTTGTGCGTGCCCTGTGGCAAACGCGCTTATGCGTTACCGTATCAAAGAATCCACTTTCTGGTACGCATTAGCTGAAAATTACAAATGGGGAATCCTGATGTCCATCTTCATCGGCGGTCTCTCATGGCACCTTAACTTAGCCATACTCTCGCATCTGCTTGGCATCGACATGCAATGGGGCGCCACTGCAAAAGAGCTCGAAGCATCAAATTTTTTCAAAGAGTTTCCTAAGATTGTGAAAGGCTTCCGCGTGATGTACGTGTCACTTATATTGCTGATAGCTGGCATGATCTTTCTTTCCTACGGTGCGCCTTGGAACTGGCAAATTACCGCCATCGCGACTACGTGGCCACTTGCATGGGCTATTGCGTGCCATATTATGTCGCCGATAGTGCTTAATCCGCAGTTGATGACTTTCTCTTTTTAGACAATCGATTGATGAAACAGATTTGAGTGTAGCCATTTTCTAGAGGTTGAGGAATTAGTTTATACTCATTGTCTGTCTTGGTGATAGTTCCAATCTAATTGAATGAAGCCCTGCGTAGTTATTTTAAATGATTAGTTCAGTTGCAGGTCATTCCATGTGCATAACTATTTTTGATGCGGAAAAATTAGATTACTGTTCGCACACTAGTCTGACTACTGATGCTGCTTTCGATGTATTGCTTGGTCTTCTTCCTCAAATGAATGTATAGTGCATCAAACAGCTCACGAAGTTACTACAATTTTCGTAAAAATCGTTAATAAAATTACAAGGGTTTGACATTTGCGATCTGTCAAATATTGTAGCGTCTTAGGTCTCCTGGTGAAGTGACATCCTTTTACTAAATTACAGGGTGCGTTTCAAGCAAAGGGTAAATATAAGGAATGCATTCGTCATCGGCGTTGAACAATCAACAATGCCCTCTCTAAGATCTTCTGTTACTCGTCCAATTCAGTTATCTCCTGTTGTTGCTGAAGCATGTTGGATGTTGGCGTTGGCAAATAGATTTTGAGTTTAGAAATGTTTCGGCAGGTATGATGTAACGTAGCGTATGGCGAACCTGGTCACTAAATTCAATCTCCTCACTTTGACCTTGTCCTACGCGCCACACAATCGACCAAATCCAACTCCGACTCGATCGAACTATTCTCTACTTCTTCGTCTTCTTCTAATTTATCTACTTCTTCAATTGGGAGCATACGTGGCCGCCCACGCGGTCGTTTTGCCTTAGGTTTCTCTTCCGCCTCGCGAACGATTTTCAACACTTCCTCCGTACTAAACACAAATTCGCCCTGTAATTTGATTCTCTTCCCTTTGGTTCGTTTCTTGCGGGTTTGAAGCAACTCTTTACACTCTTGAAGCTCCTTCCGTAAAATAGTTAGCTCAGCATTCTGATTTTCGACCAGCTGGGTCATTCGCTTCGCATATCGCCGATTTGGCGAAGCAGGGGATTCATTGCTTGCCAGAGCTGTATTAAAGACCGAATTTGCGTGCTTTAGTTCTGTTCCATCTGGAGGAGAGCTCTTAAGAATGGAGAGGTCTAGGTCCATGATATTAGTTGAGGTTTGAGGAGTACATGGCGGCTCAGGAGCTGGAAGTGGAAGGCTATTTAACACTCGCCGAGGACTAAATAAAATCAAACCAGCTCCTTTCCAGCCTCTTTGAATGTTCTGAGATGTAAGAGCTTTCTCTCGAATGCGCTGAAAAAGTTCAACCCAATCAGCCCGTTTTATTCGCTGTATACCAGCCCGAGTATACCGGTCCACCTCTTGAGCATGATATCTCTTTAATGGCCCATACACCCCAACATCAAGTGGCTGAAGTAAATGCGAACAATGAGGAGGTAGGATAAGAAGGTCAATACCGCTCTCCATACATAGAGCAATCATATCGCCCGTGATGTGGCTGGAATGGCCATCCATAATCAGTAACCGTGGCCGATTTTTAGACTTCTTGCGTGACTCTGGCTCAAATACTTTCCGTAACCACTCATAACCATGGTTATTACGTCCAGCCGCTAGTACTCGTTGAGAAGCGCCAATCGCGAGTTGTATTCTGCGGAATCCATGCTGAATTGGTATTCTGGGCCTTAAAAATAACCATTGGTGGTAGGGCGCCGCCGGCTCCGTCAACACATTCCAACACAGTTACCCACTCTTGCTTCCCTGCAGTAACCTTCCAATTCGATTTCTGAGTAGAATCGACAATTATACGCGTAGATTGAGTGTCGCCAACTGCAAATCCTGTCTCATCCATATTGTATATATCGCAGAGTTCGTACTTCTGTTCTTGGAGTCGTAGTTGAAAAGCGTCAAACCAGGCTGTAATCTTGCCGCAGGTTGCTTCTTTATGTCGTGCCGATTCCAATTGGCGTGAGTAAGTTCCTTTCAAGCTTGGATATCGATTTAGGAATCGGTAGAGCCATTCGTGGCCAATAGGAGTAGAATCGGTAGGTTCGTTATTTCGACGCGACGCGACTTGAACGCGTCGAGTACGAATCTCTTCAGCCATTTCTTTCAACAACGCCGGTGTTGCAGGGTACCCTGTCGCTGTAAGACGTGTAATCCATCGTACTAGTGTCTTTTCTTCCACGTTTGAGAGGATCTGATAGGTTTCGTGAGACTTAGTACGCGATTTAGCTCCAGCCATTCGAGCCGTGAGAGTTGACTTAGGAACTTCAAAGTGGTGGGCTGCACTTCTAATGGATGGAAATTCCTTCTTTTCTAAGGCCACAATAGCCTTTTGGATCTTTTCTTCAGATTGATCGCCTTTAGATGGTTGATTATATCCCATGTTATGAGTTATTGTGTTCGCAAAGTGGTAGTGGGGCATCTTGTGACCAGGATCCCCATATGACCAGGATCCCCATACGCTACGTTACCTGTCATGTCATATCGATTATTCGCGCAGGGTCCGTGTTCCCGCACCTGGCCTAGCCCGACCAGTGCAGCCACCCGTCCGCTAGCCGCTTGTTGACAGCAACATGACGTCTCGGTCATGTCAACTACTGTTAAACCCCGTCATTCCAAGATTCGGGGCGTATATCCACGATTGGAATAAGTTATAAAAATTTTTGACATATCTCAAATGATGATATCGAATGGGAATAAATACAAAAACCAAACTGTCAAGAACGTTTGGCTTGGGTTACCCAACTCCGACGTAGACGGTCACTACACAGGATACTGGACAGCTGCTCCATTCCTTGATAGCCAAAGTCATTTGACAGATTGTCGTTGGCGAGGTCAGACCACCTTTGCGGCCGAGTCAAGCCGTCTCTGCGGCCTCGTGAAGACGACTTATCGGGGGTTGACGGAGAATCCAGTATGTAGCTTGCAAGTGGGTCAGCTCAGGCGGACTGAGATTCGCAGGCACCCTCATCTGGCGCTATTTTGTATTTTTATTCCATTCGATATAATCATTTGAGTTAACTTTATTATTTAGGAGATTCATGGAAGTAAACCGACCTTCCTTTTTGCGACTACCCGCGAGTGGGATAACCCTAGACCAGCGAATAACAGATGCAAGCAGCTTCCTTGAACCACTGCCAGCAACGACAACGACAACGACAATCAACGTCTGCCGACGACAACGAAAACGCAAACGAAAACGAAAACGCGAACGACAACGACAATGACAATGACGACGTTCCAGTTAAACCTTATTAAACCTTGGGTCACGTGCCTGACTGTACGATTTTTTGCGAGTGACTCAGGTCATTGCTCGTATAGTTAATCGTAAACTTTTACAGCCAATCGTATAGTAATCGTATTGACTATACGATTACGAGTTACGAGTTGCTCGCAAATCGTACCCACCCCTAGCACCCTCCAACGTGGATGAATGTCTGCTACGGGAATCGTAGATAAAAACCCCGAGTCTTGGAATGATTTTGACAGTAGTGGACATGACCGAGACGTCATGTTGCTGTCAACAAGCGGCTAGCGGACGGGTGGCTGCACTGGTCGGGCTAGGCCAGGTGCGGGAACACGGACCCTGCGCGAGTAATCGGTAAGACATGACAGGTACATCATACCTGCGTTTATGGAATGATGAGTTTGACAGTATCACAGTAATGGACGTGAGGCGTTTGTATGGCGCGAAACCAACGGAGCAAATCTACCTGGCATATGCTAATAGCTAGTTCCGGAGTAAATGTTGTTTGTCTGGGCTGCACAACCTCTACACTGAGCCAGATTCCAGCGAAGAAAGGCAGTAGTATCAGCGACGGTCAACATGGGTGCAATCTAGCGGCCGTCTATTAGATGCCGTACTGGTGGACCAGTGATGACGGTCTGAGACATTTTTATGACTAAAGTTTGCAAGTGGTACTCGTTTATTATTTATTGCTAACAAATGAACGCCACTCACTTATAGGCTTTTCTTGGGCCCTGAGAGCAGGAAAACGAGTGCAGACAACCTGTTAGAAGTAAACTGGGCGCCACACCGCCAAATCCGTTTCACACTGAGACCATGGTGTGTTGTCACTTAGCTTATACCCATTCTCACATAAGAAATATAATGCTACAAATAATGTGCGGATGGCTTCTGAGCTTTTTGAAAGGCTACGAGAGAAGCTTACAGAACTCCACTTCCGCGGTATAGACAGTTACGTCCATTACCTTGCCCATAGCTTGAAACTCATTGTGAAGAACATCCTTCGCGCCTTGAACTTAATAAAACAGGTGAAGCGCATGCTGCCATGCTGCATGCAGCATGCGATAGCCTCGATAGCGGAGATTCCGGATGCTGGATGATGCTCTCGCTGCACAGCCCAAGTCGATGAGTTCCTCCGGTATATTAGCTTTCCTCGCTTCACGGAGAAGAGAGACTGCGGCAGATTTATACTTTTCCCTTAAAGTTCAATGTGCTTACCGTACTTACATCGGAAAAAAACCTCAGATAAGTCTTACGGGGTCAGTCTGCTATGATCTCCATGACTTACCTGAGAAAGCTTCTGAGCGGTAAGAGGGGTTCAGTGGTCTCGACATCGATATCGCTTCTGCCGTGAAGGAAGGAATAAAGAAGTTCAAGAAGTACTATACTTTTATGGACGCCTTAAGGGCGATCCGCTTATGGATGAACTAGAAGATGGGGAGGCTGCTAGAGAGATCTTACATGCCCGTCGGGCCAATATCCACCACAATTATCCGCTTGATAATGGACCGAGCTCTTTGCCACTAAAATCTATACAAGAAAATAGTAAGACAGTCGGCGGATCCCGGATGTTTCGAAGACTGAAGTCATTGGATAAGCCTGCCACCTCCGATATCGATCGTAACTTCGATAGTCCCCGCCTTGATGCCAATATCGAGGATATGGATGATCCTAATTGGTTATGCCAATGGTGGAGGGAGGAAAGCGTGGTTTCCCTCAAATGACCGCTGCTGCTCGGGACTTCTTAGCAATTCCAGTCTCAGTAGAGAGGTTATTCAACTCAGGAAGAGACGTATTAGGAGTACCGAGTACGGAGATATCAATGCAGGCAGAAACAATGCGGGTGTTGATGGCTAATTCATGACGTGTATAGGCAGTAGCCTGCCCCATGCTATTTACCAATTAGCAATAATATAGCTTAATGATATGAGAATTAGGGAGCCATCCGACCTACTGAGTGACCGACTGAGTGAATGAGTACATAGTAGCTCTGCTGAGTATATATATTCCGTCTTATTTTATTTTATATTATCTGTATATTACAACCAGTGCATCAAAACGGCTATCATTTCTCGATTATTAGTTGTGTCAAGCTGTAGAGACCTAATTAAAGCAGTCAAGAGCGAATAATTGCAGGAATATTCGGCAAATTTATTTGCTCAATTATTCGTTCCATGGATGGTCAGCGAATAATATTCGTTATTCGTTATTGACACCAAAAACGGCGCGAATAATTATTCGACGAATAATATTCGCAAACATGAATATTCGGAACAGCCCTACCTCAGATAAGTGGTCATGAGAGTGCGGCTCATTAGTATGACAACTTTGTTGTCCTGCCAACCTTTGAGACAATCGTAAACACTTCAAACAGCCAAACCTTCCTCCCAGCCGTAGACAGCAGCGAAGAGCCACAGTTTCGGACAACCCATAATGAGCAGGACGATGCCGTCACAATGACCAGCTTAATACGGGACCATTACGAGGCTTTAGAGCTTATCGGTCGAGGCACGTTTGGTCAGATCCGCAAGGTTCGGCATCGTGGTGACAGCCATGTCTTGGTTCGAAAAGAGATCTCATACTGCCGGATGAGTCAACGGGAGAAGAGCCAATTACTTGCCGAATTAAGAATTTTAAAAGGCTTAAGGCATCCTAATATTGTACAGTATGTGCATCACGAGCGAGTGCAAGAATCGGAGGAGGTTCATTTGTACATGGAGTACTGCGGCGGTGGTGATTTGGCACAATTGATTAAGACTTGCCGCGATGCTGGGTAAGTCTTAGGAAGAAATTGCTAGGTCAAGGCTAACTTTGACAGACAATTTGTCCCTGAGCGGATTGTTTGGAGCATATTGACGCAGTTGGTTCTGGCTCTTTATCGCTGTCACTACGGCATGGACCCTCCTCCGCTCAACGATCTTTTCGCACCACCAGATGATTCGCCGCCAATTCCATCTACGGTAATTTTGCATAGAGATATTAAACCAGAAAACGTCTTTCTCGATGCCGACAACGCGGTCAAGCTGGGAGATTTTGGTCTGTCGAAAATGCTCGACCCCGAGCACAGTCTTGCGACAACATATGTGGGGACGCCCTACTACATGAGCCCAGAGGTGTTACTCGATCAGCCATATACACCGCAATCAGATATATGGTCATTGGGATGCGTAATATACGAGTTATGCGCTTTACAGCCGCCATTTACTGGCAAATCACATATTCAACTGGCCCAGAAAATAAAAGAAGGACGATTTGCGTCATTACCCGCTGGCTACTCATTGGCTCTGCAGAGAGTCGTCGCGGCTTGCTTATCGCTTAGTCCACATAAGCGTCCCACGACGCATATCTTATTGCAATCAGAATTAGTTCGGCTTCACCGACGGGAAAGAGAAATGGTCGAGATGCACAGGGTACTGAAGTCACGAGAAGAGGCCGTAACGGCTCGAGAGCAAGCTTTTGCGGCTAAGGAGAGAGAAATTACAGAGTCATTGGATGCTGAGCGGGAGAGGTACCAGACTGAAGTTAGGACTAGACTACGGGAAGAACTTGAGGGACTATTTCGCAATGCCGTAGAAAGCCGCGCAAGAGACCTCGTTGAATCACATCTGTTATCACAATCGCAGTCGCCATGTCCAGAGCAAATTGCCAGCGAATCAGGCGAGAATATGATGATGGCAGCGGTTGCTACTCCTCGATCAGCTCTGATGTCCCGCCACAGTATATCAGATCTACGGGAGGCTTATACAACCTCTGTTGTTGCATCTCCGGCTGATATTCCGATGTCGTACTCACCTTTTCCTAGTGCTTCACCTTTAGGAACTTTCCATGCGAAGACGACCCGAACGCCTGTTAGGTCACGATTAGCTCATGCATTCCATCCGGACTCGTCGCCAGCAACCCCGAGTATGTCTCCAAGTTTATCGAGACCGTCCCAGTTAAAAAGTACTAGCTCGGCTCCTACAATTGCCACTACAAATACAACGATTGGAAACAAACGAAAATCTCGGCTATCTGGCGGGACATCGCGGCAACTGCATGCGCTTCACGAAAATGTTGACATTAACGTACAAAGGCCAGCGTCTTCTCTTGGTATTGGCTTGGGAGCAGCCGCTGCAAGAGTCAAGATTCTTGCAAATGCCAGTGATGGTGATAGGAAAGGTGGTATAGGGCGTTCAATCATTGACATTCAGCGAGACGCAGAACGCCGCCAACTAAGTTCAGATGTAGGCGAGCCATTAAGTCCGTCGACCGCTGCTCGACGCGATGAACGTACTTGGCTTGTGAACAAGGATAGTGATGGCGATATACCAAGTCCGTTTCTGAGACGATGGGAACGCAGTGCATAAATTACATGTGATTTTTGATAATATTTTGTGCGCTCCAGAATTTGGTAGAAGTTAGACTGAGCGGGTGCATTAAATATACAATGTGACATATTTGCATTGTTGCTCTGTAGATTACGACAAACTACACTGGAGAATAGAGAGATGCATTCAAATTAGACATGTGGAAATGCTTATCGAAATGCTTATCTCGTCAATTCATGGACGTGAACCCAAAGGGCATTTACAAGACTATGTGCCTTGCACGCGTGGAATCTGCGCCAGAGAGCTCCAACCGTTGCCTCATTTTTCTGTATACCACTGGGACTGGCTCAAAGGATGGTGTCCGCACATGGACTGTACCCAGCTTGGGTCATAATCGCTAGGACGACGCTCGCAACTCATTTACGCGTCGAGAACTAAGCCCTTTGCGAAAACAACTACTAGTGTATTCTATCACAAAAACACAAATATCATCATGGAACAATTCAGAGTTGAAGAATCCAATGTCAACGTGTTAAGCATATGCCAGCGTTTACAAAGCCAGAAGCTATGTGCAACGATAATTTGACAGTGCAAAATGGTTGGGTAAAAAATCAACTTCTAAATGTGGCGGACGTTCGTCACTATTGTTTGTGACTATACTTTTTTCATACGTCGCAAAAAGTTCTCTACTTGCACATGCCGTTCTAAATGGAGAGGTTACTTCTGCTGCCGAAATCTCTGAGATTTAGTACTTGCTAGGGTACTTACCCTAATCCGACATTTTTTGTACCTACGAAAGTCCGCGCACCGAGGAGAGGTCACGACGATCCGATAATCATGAACTACCGAATCCGGAATGAGACTTACACCAGAGATCTGTCTGCATCAGGGCCATCTCTCCAGCACCGCGCGGCGCGCTCACATGAGCTGTTCGACTCCGCACTCCACTAAGCGGCCATTCGAACTGACAACGTCCGTCATAAGAAATACCCGCGTTCGTCGATCATCTTGAACGCTAGGGCATTCTGTTAATCATATAAGTTAACTGAATTTTCTCTTTATCATGATTTGAAATCGACTGGTTTTGTCAGCCTGATTAGTTTGCTTACGTCCCAGCCGATCAGAATGCAATTCCTATCCCGTCGTCAACTCATACCAGCTATCGAGTTACTGTTGGTTGCCGTCACGATCATTGACCTGTTCTACATCATTTATTCACATTCCTCGGCGAAGGTACCCGTCCCAGATGGCCACAATCGCCTGTACTATAGACAGTTTCCAATCGAAGACAAAGATTCCACATTTTACTTGGATGCGGCAGCGTTTCATCGCGAATATCATATCCCGCAGGCAAGAGTCAATTATCTCTCCGAGTTCATAAACTTAGATAAGTGCCCTGTCATATCGGAGGATGTTGCGGCTATTGGTGTAGCTGCACCATGTACCGACAAGAATGCGCTGCTTGATTCCTTGTCCAGTGGCGGCAGAATAGGACTGAATGCGCCGTATCATTCGAAAGGTTGCGAAATGTGGTGGTATGAATCAGAGGAACTTTGCAATGTGTGGGCAAAGTATGGCAAGGTCATGTTCGTTGGCGATGATGTGCTCGAAGACATCTACGGCGGCATGATGGTTCTCGTTCGTGAGGACCCACTGTACGGTGCTGTTCGTCAGTGGTCTTTTAGCTCCAACAAAGATATGGATTGCGCCTGCGAAAGTGCATTTACGGATCACGATCGATGCGAATCAGCACTTGTCAGGAGTATGAAGGACATCACTGATTATGATCGTAAGTTGGTTAAGTGCAAGCCAAAAGTTGGAGTCAAGTTGCAGATGCACTACTTGCCACGATATCCTGTCGACCCTGTGGAATTTAACCGCTTTGTAATGGCGGCTACTGAAGACTCTAAATTTGATCGGAGGCCTATTGCGATTATATACGGACATGGCCACGGTAGCTTGTTTGATATCGGGGCAACCGCAAGTTGGATCTCTACGTTGCGCGATATGGTCCATAATGTCATTCCCTACGGGAATCCCATTTATGAGCTCTTTGTCACACCAGGTGCAACAGGACCTCAAGTCAGTGGAGGGAAAACATTGCCATTAGGCCTTAAAGCGTCACAAGTCTTTGAGATGGCAATGCGCAGCTGGGGACGCGAAGTGAAAATGGATGTCCTAGGCACATGGAACGCGACCGTGCAAACCAGCTTTTCAGCAGATGGCCTGCACGGTGGAATCCGCGTCAATCTTCTCAAGGCCATGATGATTACTAACTGGCTAGATTTGGTCAATCCTGAGTCTGACTGAGCGTTACGATATTCCTACTGCTTCTAATAATCCTTATCTGTCTTTTGTAACTATTCACCAACAATGGACGGCGTTCCGAGGGATTTATCCACAATTGTGGAATTTTGCATATAATGAAACGACAATGAAGTTACTAAAGTACACATATGAACAAATGCCTGGCGCCGTAACTAACCCATAAATCATACACACGAACACAACTACGCAACAATAGAAATTAACTATGCAATCGCAATACGAAGAATTCTTTAACTTTGAGTGTCTGCTTCCTTGCATAGCTGAGAATATCGAGCCGCCGAAGCGACGTCCCCAATAGATGCGTGTAGAGAACTTAGTTTCTGCAATATTGATACCTCCATTTCAGATAATGAGAGAGCGCGCTTATACGCCTTGATGGCTTCCGTCGGTCGTTGGAGCTTCTCAAAGCAGTTTCCGAGTGCTACCCACATTCTATGGTCGTACGGCCTATAAATCAATTAGTCAGATATGCTTTGCTTGATCTGCAACAAAACGAAGAAAGTATACGCACTTCAAAGCAGCAGCCCGCTGGTAATAAAAGAAGGAATAATAATACATCTCAATAACCTCGTATGCCTGCCCCAAACCATACCACGCTCTCACATCTTTGCTGTTCACGCCAATGGCGCGTCTGTAACTCTCGATTGCTGCCCGGATGTTCTTCAACTCAACGTATTCGTGGCCCATCAACGTCCACGCGCCAAGACAATTTCGGTTCAGCGTCAATGCCCGCCGATAATATACGACTGCCTTTTCATGTTCAGATTTTAAGGAATAATAATTGGCAATGATGCAGCATGTTTCTGGTCTGAATTTGTCGGTCGAAGAAGCAAGTTGTGCGAGATAGGCTAATTTTGCCTTTTGTTCCGTCACGTAGAGGATATTAGAATACATGTCCATGTCGTCCAGTCGATGAGGATCCACAGTAAGGACAGCATCAAATAGTTTCTCGGATTCATTATATTCCAAAGCATGATAACAGAGCAATGCCCGCTGGACTTTGAGGAATTGAAAATTCGGGAAAACGATCTCTAGTTGGGAGAGCGTCGCAAAAACCGCATCTGTGCTTTGAAATAATTCTTGTGACGTGACGACTTCAAACATTTTGGTCATGATGTGGGAGGTAGGAATCTGTGCAAGGATACTAGGGAGTTGATCGATTGTTGACACGCAAGCTAGGAGTTCGAGCCACGCACCCCAGTTGTATGGATATAGTTTGACTGATCGTATCAGCGGTTCAACAGCTGCTTTTTCACACTTGTGTTTGATTAAAACAATGCCGTATAGATAGAGGAGAAATGGATCGTGCTTGGAAAGGTCGGAGCTGCGAAAGTACTGCTCTAATTCG
Source organism: Lipomyces starkeyi (assembly GCA_018804115.1). Taxonomy (NCBI): domain Eukaryota; kingdom Fungi; phylum Ascomycota; class Lipomycetes; order Lipomycetales; family Lipomycetaceae; genus Lipomyces; species Lipomyces starkeyi. The sequence continues at coordinate 1,119,026 of JAGJTG010000005.1, read as the reverse complement.
CCGATGATGATGGCGAGCTCCTTGTTCGGAGTCGAGTCGCCGTCCAGGGGACCTGAACACGGTTAGCGCAAGACATAGAGCATCAATAGCAAATGTCATACCTAATATAACTTCACTCTGCTCCTCTTTTTTCTTTTCTCCCGAAATGTATTTGGCAAACAATCGTAAAAACATGCATTTAGGACTCTTGCATTTGTCCAAGAACATGACAGTCCTATCATACTCTCTGCAGCCAAAGCATGCTTTGGCGAGCGTATATTTCCTTCGCTCTGAAGCCGGCATACGATCAAATATTGTTATGTCGGAGGCATCTGCATCTTCCAATTGTGTTCGTGCTACAGTTGCATCTTGCATTATGTCCACGTCATCCGCCGAAGCATCGTCGTCTTCGACATCTAATCCAATTAATGCCTCTGCAGTCCTATAAATTTGATTCAATTAGTCAAAACTCCACATCTGGCCGGATTATACCTGAACTCACCATTTGGCTGATTCGTATAAACATCGATCACTCAGTACAGTAAACGCCTGCTCTAAGTCTCGCTGCAACTGACCCACAAACGTCTGGTCAACTCGTAGAGATTCGTTACCGGATGTCATAGAACTCATTCCGAATTTGAGATCCGCGAGTCGTTGTTCTCGAGAGCGTTTATACTTAATGTGGGTGCACCCGCAATATGTACGCACCGCTGATCTGACTTCAAAGTATCAAATCAATCTGTCGACCACCATGTACCATTAGCTAGTACTTTTTGCCTGATTGATCCTTGTCAGTAGCTGTTGTTTGTGCAATGGCAAAAACGACCAGCTTCATATATGATTTCGGATTTCGGGCCATGGCGCCAACTCACGTCGAAACTATAACTGCGCTTCGCGTCATAGCTATATGCAGGGTACGGGTTCTACATGTACCAATTAGTGAGCCGCACGAGCTTAATCGCGCGTCAGGCGCGCGTGAACCGCGTCACCGTCGCGTCCCTGCAACCTGCTCTATTGCCAAAGCTACACGCGCGTGCTGCCAAACGTGACGGCAATCTCCAAAACAACCCATCATATGGGATAGATTAACTAAGGTTTAAAGCAGTTTGTGCACGTTTATTGGCCACACAATAATACTGCAACGAGGAACTACAATAAGAATGTTTCGATTTATATGGGCTTGTAGAATAGAATATTCTTTGAAAAAGTGTCTTGATTGATCCTCATTGGCGTGCCAACTGATTTATAGATACATCAGTCGACGCGTCTACCGTGTACGTAGTTCTGGCGTCATCGCGCATGAATGTCACCATGGAAGTATAGCCTGCCAACCGTAGACGTGCATAGAGTATAGCGCCCCCGCGTCGAATGCGGTTCCTGGGCTCGACTGTCCGTCGAGCTTTTTGCAGACTCCTTATTGCGCCACATTACTCTCCCGGAAATCAGCGAGTGAGCATCGGCACACATACTTTTTGAAAACTCGTTAGGGTCGTGCTCTGCCTTTCGAGGCTTTCTTCAAATTGCCCCTAACGCCCACGTCTGTTGTCTCTCGACCAACAAGCAGTCTTGCAGCCTTCAGTACGTCATTTGTCCCGGTCGCGTTGTCGGCAGTTGAGTAGTCTTTTCGAGCTTACCACTCTCTTATAAGCTCTGCCATTCTTTTGGTTTTTGTCATTCCTTTTATTATCCAGAATTTACGCGACTCTGCGTCGAGTTGCTTCGTCGCTCTTTTTGATTCTAAGTTGAATTTGCTTGTACGTGTGCGAGGCGCTACGGTTGATTAAAATCCATCTTCGTCGACGCGTCACTTTTATTTCATTTGATTCGACGCCAAAATCCGCTGAGACAGGCTCTTTTATTCCGATTGATAAACTGAGTTTCAGTCTGACAAAATCTTGCAACTGTATATAAGAGAAAATAATGGAGCATTCCGGTATGTGTTTGATTGCATTTCACGATGACGACGTGCCTGCTTACATGCAACCCAAGCAAGCCACGCTTCCCACCCACGTCCACGGCCACGACGCACACCCTCGCCGACAAAGACATCGAAGTCACCACCGTCACCGTCATCTTCAGCCTCCAAGGTTACTATCAGCAAGGCCAGTTCGCCTCGACGGCCAATCTCACGCGGCGCCTTGTCATCGTCGTCTTCGACATCCGGGCATGCGTTACAAGCCCTAGACGCGAATGCTAAAGGGTGGCGGTCAGGCTCGCGGTCGCCTAGGCGCAAGGGACAGGAAGTGGTGGACAAAGTGTACACGCGCTCAGCACAAGTTGCAATTCCGACATTGTCGCCTCGCAAAAGTGGTAGTGACCATGTGAAAGTATATGTTGACAGAACGGACAAGCCGGGACAGCTCGGGTCGATTTTTGATGTTAGCGATGACGACGAGAAGGAGAACGTTCCTCCAGAAGGCGCAGGCATAGACGAGCAGTTTTCATCACGATCACCTGCTTTGAACATCAAGAAAACAGAACGACTGGTATTTGCGGATATTCCTATGACAGACCCACGGCGACGGTTCGAACTTCACGATCGCGGGCCATCAACCCTAAATAGTGACATGCTTTCAGAGATCATCGATTCAGAAATACTGGACGACGAAGACGAGGTTCCTGTATACGCCACCCCTGCGCGTCCACGCATCCGGAAGTTTCACGTCGGAGACTATTTGGGGCCCATGTTGACGTCACGGAACGAGAAGGGATGGCCGCTGTCTGCACCGACGAAAGCAAATGGTAATTTCGACTTCGCGACGTTGGATGAAGTGTTTGGCGATACAAGGCGAAAGATCCGGTTTGATATCTTCGTTGACAGCGACGCGAATAAGGAGAATGTCGACCCGATGGAGATTACTGTGTAAGACTCGTATCAAGACCCGGCACCAGTGCAGCATAGATCTAATAGTATTTAGTGGCTCAGTCGCGGAACTTGGTATGGGGAAATGTTTATTAATGACAGGGTAGATGGGGAAGGACTACGAACTCACAGATTATGTGTGACTTGTTTGTGTTTGAATTGTTCGTTATGTCTTTTGTGTCACACGAGGATTTTCTTGGCTAAGTGTGACACAATGAAAAGAAGGTTGACTGACCTTAAAAACGGGCATGCTGCCGATGTCACCTGCTATAATTTGCGGGAATATTTTGTGACGACCATATTAATCAACCCCGTACCATTCATCATATATTTGATAGCATAGATGAGAATTGAGAGAAGAAAATCATGAATGGTGTGATTGCATCTTAGAGCCTTTTTTTCCGTGTGACTATGACCAACTGCATTAGACATGCTAACTCCATCCCGTGATACTTACTGTTCGGCTGGAGTTGCTCTCTCTCTTTCTCTGATGATCAACTGATTCTTATCGGCGGAGAAGATACCCTAACCTAGAAAGAAATGCGTCATATGTCTCAAAGCTGTCTTTGTATCATTGTTGACAGTAGCCACTAAGCCTATAAAGGAAGTGGTCCAGGGGTAAGTTGCTTTCGCTGTCCCGCCGTTTCAGCATATATGTTTATATGTTTTTATGCATACAGCAAATTTGGTAGACTCAATGGAAAGTTCCTACGCTGAGGTAGCTGACAGTATTGCATTTCCCACAAAGTGGTCTAAGTGATCTATGTCGAAATCAGAGCATGAGAATTCTGTTATTTGCGGGCGGGGAAGTTGAGCTAGATTTGACTAGCTCTGTGGTAGAACGCCTGGGGCAGGGCAGACTGATCGTCGACGATCCGAAAGGTTCAGATCAGACGGTCTGCCGTTCACGCCGCTGCACCGCTCATAAAGTGTACTTTACACGCGAGTTCCACGAAACTATAAAGTGCTGATCACGACGGTAGATGACGGGCCAACAAGGTAGAGGGACCAACCAGCTAGAATATGTACTTCCTATGTCGGCATTCTTCTTACAGCAGACTCTCGCCACGTCGGATCAGCTGACCCTACGTATTATGAATGTACGCGCAGCAATTTAATTGCATGCTTCAAGGGTAATAGGTCGGCATGATAAGCCCAAGTTGGAATGACGTGAACAGCGATCGATAGTTAGTAATGGTGCTTTGCTAATACTGCTACTGTATTGCCACCACGACGAACGTGAGACTTGAGTCGAGTAGCTGAGAAGCACGCTGTCTCGCTCGCTATGCACGCCGATTGTCGGCCAAGTTGTTTGTTGCAAGCTCGCAGCTGCAATGCTGACGGTACGGTGTAGTTCTGGCATATATTTGTCTATGCTCTTCGAAAGAGTAATCTGTAGAACGCTGGGATCCTTAACGTTACTGAAGAGTAATGATCCAGCGGGCGGACAAAAGCGCCGGAGGTGAGATGGTGACTCCATAGTGACAAGCCGCATAAGTTGTGAGTAATCCGTGAGCTTGGTCATGTGTGGCGATTGCCCGCGGCGCGCGAGCTGATTGGCTGACAGCCCGGTGGCACGCGTGACAGGCGGGCAGAATGTGCCCGCCTGTGCCCCAGTGTTAGCCGCTGCATGGGCGTGCGGCGTCTGCTTTGCTTTGCTGCTCACCAAAAGTCGAATTTCGATTTACGCGCACGCCTCCCACATCGCCTCCCCAATCGTAAGGCTCATACTTAAAAGTCCTGCGCCTCCAGCCATTTTTGCTGCATCTCGTACGCTTGTCACCGCCTACTTGCTCTTGGTCGCCACCTTGGTAGCCAGCTGACCTCTCTTACGTACACGGACAGATTCGTACAGGCCCGAAGCCCGCCAAAAGTATATACGTCAGTCGGTCTTTCTTGCCGCAGCGTTAGTCACCGCTCAGCCTTGCTCAGACCTTTTTCGCCCCTCCTTCCTTCCCGCCACCACCGCTCTCGGAACCCCTCTTCCCTGGTTGCCTCAATACTACCACTTTTTACTCAGCCTGCAGTGATCTGCAATTCTTTGTTCCTTTTACAACTTGTCAAACTTCATCGTCACCATGTCTATCGCCGTTATGACCATCGCCTCCTTTTAAGTAAGGACTCGCGTCCCCGTCTACGTTTTTAGCTACCATAGCACACTTGCCTGGGTTAGAAAGAGTTCCGGATATCTCTAGTCTAGTGTTATAGACTTCTTGCTATCGTGCTATTTTTTTGTCGTTCAGCCGTCGGTTGTAGATCTGTTTGTCTCATTTTCACCTTTTGTGTGTCGAACAATCACCTTCCCCGATACTACACAACTGTTATCATACACTACCTTTGGTACACAGTTCATCTGTAGTATCAGTTTCGCTTCCTTATTACGCGTCTTTCACAGTACATGCATAGTGTCTAGTCACTCCTACTCAGGGTCACAGAGTTATTCATCCCACCTCTTTCGAAGTTCGTCTGGTGTTTTAGAGCTTCTGCTACTACGCATCTGACGTTCTCCCGGTTACGATCTCGGTTTCTATTTGTTCTCTGGTTTAGTTCTGGTCACCCCGACTATCTATATTCTTCGTTATTTGGTGATTCTCCATCATAGAACACTCACGACAGACCTAGCACCTTGGCATTCACATCGCACACAACATCGTACAGTCGCATATTTAGTTGTCTCCGGTGTCGCATCCTATAGTGCTGGCTAGTTTGTCATTCCTACGGTTTACTCTTGGTTTACGGATTTTCCATTAGCAGTTATTACAGCTTTACAGTCAGGTACATTCACAGTTCCAAATGATTCAGTTGCAGTCTTACACATCTTCGACCGTCTCTGTCTCGAAAGATGACTCTGTGTCTTCAGTTATTGCACTACTGGACGCGGTAGCTGAACCAGATCTTTCCAGTTTAGAACATGCTGTTGAAAATCTTGAGACTGCGTCCACAGGATCGTTGTCGTCGACTTTGTCTCATGAGGAGTACACGCCCTCACTTTCGTCGTCGGTCTCGTCGGTCTCGTCAGTTTGGTCTCTTCGACTTTCGGCTGATTCCTCGCCAGTATCGGGCCCGAACGCACAACAGTTGAAGTTTCTTCCGTTGCCCACCGCTCATCAACAGGGCCCGAACCCTCCAGTTCAGCAGAACTTTAAGTCCGTTGAATTGGCGTTGGACTTATTGTCGCGTCAGAGTACTGAGGTCAGTTCCAGTACTTCGTCTGCGTCGTCTTCGCCAGTTCGACCATCTTTGGTTCACCATCGACGGCACTCTGCTTCTTGTGGTGGGGCACATGCGCGTACAACGAGTTCTGCTTCGGCACTGAGCGCGAAGACTGGTCCTGCATGCAGAGTTACCAAGTGTGCATCGTTTCCCGCTCAGTCGACCTCGTCATCCGCAAGTTCGAGCAGCAGCCACGTTGGTGCTTCAATTGCACGACCGGTTGATAGACGCGGTGCTTTTGTGAATTCACTAGTTGGTATGATCCTGAGGGCGTGCGTAGAAATAGGTGCGGTTCATTAACGTTTCTCAGATTCTGCTGCGCTCATGATTGAAGGCATATGGCCGTCTGCACGTGATACTCCCTGTAGTGATCCTGCTACTCAGATTCTTCCTCTCCGCACATTCATCGAGGAGACTCTCCGCCGCTCGCGCACAAGCTACTCTACGTTACAGGTTGCTCTGTATTATCTCTATCTACTTCGTCCCCATGTTCGGGATCCGTCGCGACTCAAGGGAAATATGGGCGCGTTGCATTGTGGGCGCCGAGCCTTTTTGACCAGCTTAATTCTTGCGAGCAAGTATTTGCAGGATAAGAACTACAGTGCGCGTGCTTGGAGCAAGATTTCAGGGTTATCTACTACGGAGATTAATGCCAACGAGATGTCTTTCTTGATAGCTGTAGACTGGAAGATCCACGTTCCTGAGGATGTCTACGAGCGGTGGTCTAGTGTGCTACTAAGTTCGACCTGCCTTGTCGGTCGGAAACGCCAGCACCTCGCCTCTCGATCCGGGAGCTTCTGCGAGCCTACTTCTACGCGGTCTGACGGTGTTCACTTAGACATGTCGAGTGTGTCGAACCATGGCGAAGTACGGTGTAAAGCGTAATAGGCGTTTGCTGCGCATTTTTCATTTTGGGCGGGTGTTATGTTCATGTTTATACTAGATGTGTGTACTATTGAAACTCTTTTGAAAGAATCTGTCTTTCAGCCACTTAGTAGGTTTATGCGTGTTCTTTTTTTGGTGTGATTTGCAGGATCGATTCGTCAAGTATTGTTGCGCGCTGACATTGACTGTTTGATAGTATTCTTTACATTGTCATATATTTAAATTTTTGTAAATATTTATGCTATGATTGCTAGTTAAAAAATTGGAATTATGATTTACGTTTAGTTATCTACTATGATGGTGCATGGCTTCAGCGTGTTAGGAGTGACGGTGTTATCGTGCTTTACCTGCTGCTGCTTAATGAATGTTCAATTTCTTTAGCTGGCGTTTCGGCTTCTGATCATTCCGTCAATGCGACTATTGCGGTTTCCATGTTTATTCTGTATATTATTAGCAAGAGTGAAGTTGAGAGCGTGAAACTAATTACCTATTAGAACTCACGGATTCAACCGCAGCGCGGGTTATTATGTAAGTCAGCCATGACATAAATGCCGCGTTTTAGCCAGGAATGAAACAACTACAAAAAATAACGGCACGAATCCAGAATGCCATCACCTATTCCTCTTACTGGCCATTGTCTGAATCACGTCAACCAACTGGATTCTAACGCAACCAATTCTCACACGATGTCCGGAACCCTCAAACTTACCTGGCAAAACAACTTGTTTTTTGTATTTGTTATCTTGTCTTGGACCACGTGAAAACCTCGTGTGGCTTGAACACGTTTTTGACTCCATAAAGTCAGTACAAACACCGCACGCGTGTCAGGCAGTCGCGCGGGGAAGTGCAGTTAAGAGGCATTGATTTGCAGCCAAAAAATTAATATATTTCTTGGTGATGATGAGTCGGAGGTCTACAAGAAATCAGATGTTTTCGCCGTCCCCTTCCCCCCCCCCCCCCGCTCCAAATGCCCCTTCGACAATGACGTACGTGCGCTGTAGTATGCGCCATTGTGCTGATGGCTGCAGTCCGAAATTATTTATTTGAAAAAAACTAGTTATTGCTGGCACACGTCTTGTGCAGACGAAGGAGTCCTCTACTTCAATATTTCCTCTTTCCAAGTGCGTATATTTTTCCGGCATCAGATGAGGTTTCTTTCTTTCCAACGAAAGATGATGCATGGCCACCAACCGTGAGTCACTGACTGGCGCGAACTTTGCTAATTAAGGTACAACTGTGACGGGTTGCCCGTATCAATTCCGTAATACCGTAAACGTTGTGGCGTATATGCTGTACCAACCCTGAAATCATGCCGACGACTGAGAGTTAGTTTGGGGGTATGTTTCTGTCAAGCGAGTCCGGTTTGCCTGGGGACATTAAATATGAGCCTGGAAGAGCGTGATCGACGTGCCATTATGCACGAAAGGCCAGAGCGTGTGCTGATAATTGGAAAGCACATCTAGCTATGAAGAGAAGTAGTATGCTCCTCCTCCAAGTCATCTTTCCACCTTATGTAAACAAATCAAATCAGATGACAATTATCTCATCCTTTCTCATCATATGGTAGCTAGCCCCAGGACGTCTCTTACGCTCGGAACTACCCGAGCCGAACCGTCAGACAATCCAAACACGTCATCGGACGCCTCCCCCGCCACGCATGGCTTGAATTTTCTCAGGCACCGTAAGAACGCAAATTTAGGTTGGCGCATCTAATAGTCGGCGAATGTGATAGGCGGGAAGTGGCCAAGCATGTGCCACGATAGAACTCAAAGCCTCGCGATGATGCGATCATGTGCAGTCTAGCATGACGCAAAAGGAAATGTTGAGCGATAAATTAATGTGCCAAGCCCATTCTAAGGTGTGTTTTGTTTAGTCGGGGTTCCAGGCTTCGCCCAAGTGTATATCGCAGCTGGAATTGATAGAAAGATAATCCCGTTTTGGAATCCATCGAAGAATGTTGGTATTTCTTCTTGCCAATCACAGATTTCGTTCGTCAGTCTGGGTATTATCCAGAGATTGACAAAGGAAACATTGGAATTAGACGCGTTTATGTCGCTGCTCAGCTGCATACAAGCATTTGTCAGCATTTTGATGACGGCAATATTATATGTCTTGTTATTGTCTGCCAGAAGAATGAGAGAAGCCGATGCCAGCAGAGTTAACTGGCCGCAAACAATTTTGGCATGATCACACTCAGGTTTCCATCAGCCGTAGGGTATAACAGACTTGTTACATAATCGCGCGTTATATTATTTATTCGCGGATAATTTGTCTATTAGTACCAGTAACGTTTTCTATCGCACATGAAGACCTGCTGTTGATACAACAAAGTCCACGATCTTTGCACATTACGACAAAAAACAACCACGGAATGTATTCATTCTGCGATCCATTCTATTCCCCGTCTCGCTCCGCATCTAATTTGTCTTTTGATATACGTTCGATAAAAAACAATCAGCATAAAAAGGATTCGACGTGAAAATACAAATGTAGTCAAATAACCGCCTACAGCCGTGGCGAGCCGAGTTATTACGTCACAACAAGCTTCCAGCTCCGCATTATTTATCACATACCACCGCGAACGACGAAGGTACCGACGGCCATATCACACAGATTACCGTCGATATTCGCCGCATAAGCTTGATCAGTAGATGATAATGGCGATCCAAACTTTGATCGAAGTCGGTGGAAAAAGTCGAAAGTTACGGCGTCCGACACGCGAGAAATGGTGGCGCTTGTGGTGGCGCTGTGGAATATCTCGCATCAGAGTTTCTGTTGCTTATCTCTGGGACAGTAACAAACTTGTAGGACGGGACTTACTTTGAATATGTATGCCGTATTTACAAGATTGCCATACAATTTCAGAATCACGTGCTAGCCGCGTGTTTAAGGATCTGACTGAGAGGAAATACAAATAGTCGGTTTCCTGAATATACGGGCAACGATACTGTTATAGACCTGGCAGCTGTACCCTCAGCACCATACCATAACTACACGAGGCACGGTTGTCAGCCACCATCCAATTCACCATGCGATCGCCATCAATTGCTCTCATCTATATATTAACAAAGATCAATACAAGCGGACACAAATCCACCGTCGGACGTCGTACTGGTCGTAAAACTTTGGCGGAGTCAAGCGTATCATGTCAAAACCTGATGAGGGTATAGAGTTAAAGTTTGATTCGTCGATGGGTCGTAAGGTTCGGGTCCGACGCGATACTACCGCGTTGCGCAGGAATGCCACTGCAGCTCTGTACTTATGGCAGAACTGGCAAAAGTACTTGGTAGACGGGGCTGAGTCTCACAGACGCCTATCGCGGACGACTGTGATTGGCGTGATGAAAGAGGCAACATCCGCAAATTGCCCAATGGTCTGAGTTGAATGTGGCGCTCCAATGATCTCTATACCTTGAATGGCAAGACACGGACATATTGCATGTCTTAATATCAGCATTCACAACACCAGAATATGCCGCGAAACATGCAGTTTAGATATCGCTTTGTACCTCCCCATAAATCCATTGCTCAGCATCCCGCTGTTACAATACATCAGGCATCGATATGTTGTCAGCGATAAGGGTACACCAGTGAAGCTATCCGACTGTGCCATTGCAGGCGCCAGATAAGCGCGGGCCCTAGAAACAGGCCAGCAGCTAACGCGTGTCCAATTGTAGGCGAATATTACATGCAGAGATTGTCCAGCGATTGTCAACATAGCAGGCCACGGATGATCCGGCTGAGTCGCCTTTGGGCATCGCAGTCGCGTTTTGATGTGCCATTAACATATATATTAATGTACGAGGGAGTCGTGCTAGTGTCGATCATGTGTGAAGCACTACAATAAGAGGGCAGGATGCGCTTTTGTCGATAAGGAAAATCTGCACAAGGTGTGAGACGTGCGCTGCTGTGGGAGCAGGTTGCTGTAGCGCATGCGCAACATTGCCAGTTATTAAACACTATCTGCGGATCTTTCTACGCGATTGCAACGATGTTCATTGTAATAGTCTTACTCTTTGTCTGTAGACCGCGAGACACGAGGTGGAAGTGGTGGCGGTGGCGGGAGCCGCCAGGGTCGTAGCAACCGGGCAATGGGGAAGAGGTGAGACTTGACCGTAAGTGTGGCTTGAGGAGCGAAGAATTCTGCCAAATCATATATCAACGCAGGAAGTGTTTCGAGTAATTGCAGTTAGCGCAGACCAGTCCCTAGAATTTGGGGCGGTCCCTGGATATGACAGTTGCAGATCAGCGCGGTGGCTCGAGTGCGACAGTGCTGCGAACCTTGGACCGATTTCACTGGGCCAGGGGTCGGACAGGACGACAGGTTCAGGCAGTTGGAATAGCGATTCGATCGTTCTGTGAACCGATCGATACCCGGGCGGCCGAAGACTCCAGCCAGCAGTCAGAGTCAGACAGCCGGAAGGGCCCGGTCGTCCCGGCGCCGACGCACTTTGACGGGCGCCTCTTGCCTCTCACGAGCCACTAAAGCGACACAGGCGCCGCCACACAGCCATGGCTTATCAGGGACGGATGAAGAGGTCGGCTCCTCCATCATCGAATGGTATTTTCCAGAGCAAGACGTAGTATCGCGAGGTGCGTCACAACTCCATGTCTGCCGCGCCTATATACCGGAATCATAACTTCGAAGCAATTATCAGCTACAATCGTCCTGTCAGCCCGGGACTCCTGTAGATCTTTGTCAACAGCAAGCTTTAGAGTAGACTGTCGCATTTTCGGTTGGTAGATATGAACACGAGAGCAACGACTATTAGTTCACGGCTGGCTCATGCCGCTCACGTTTAATTATCCGCCGTTTGGTGCCGACGGCGGGCTGGTTGTGGGAGACCCACTGACCCGGACAAGTGCAAGTCATTGGAGCATGTGGCTCAACAAGCACCGACAATAGAAGCTCTACATATGGAACGTTCCGCCATCAGCCCACGCGACCCGCGGCGAGCTCGTTGATATTGTTGCTCCGGCATGAAGTACTCTCACGATCAGTAGTGAGTTTGGTGGAATGTTAGTATCATACTGTGGTGTTGTCGGGCGGTCTGATCGTCTGGTCCGGTTTGGGTCGTCGTAATCGCAGGAGCTTATCAGTGCAGGCAAGGCCCGTGTGACGGGAGGGCGATGTCGACCGCGAGACCGTGCGCACGCGCAGATTGGCATCCATCGCGCAAAAGTCGCACAGAGGCAAGTGGAGCCGCCGCCCGAATGGGTCCGCTCTACTTTTTTTCCTACCCAAAATCGCAGCGGGCGCGTGCCGAACAAGCTTCGCTCGACAACCCTAACCTCAGTTGACTCACCTGCCGTACGTTATCTGCAGCGATTATCGATTTGCTGTCCTATCAACACCAGGTCTGACCCGTCTCTCCAATGATCGCACACGACCTGCTTCCGGGGTCGATAGTCCAAGAGACCATCAGCCATGACGGCCACCTCCTGAGAAGGGCGCTGGCGTTCTCCTGTAATTCTCGCGGCAGGATGGGTCGTAGTGAGGTTGCCGACTACCACTGCGATTCCTTCGCTTGTACGCCGCTTTGTAGGTGAGCCTTGCCAGTCGCGGACAACGCAGTCTCCCTCTCCCAGGGCCTACGCTACTACTGCTCGGCAGAATTCCCTCGAACGCGAGGATGTGACGAGCGAGATGGAATGCAGCCTTTGTTGCTACGAACAAGGTCGTGGATCCTCACCCTGAGGATCAATGGAATGCCGCGACCGGACCGGGCTGACGATTTACAGGGCAAGGGCCAGCCAGGTCAGCCTTCATAGGCGAGCGAGATATGGCCCGCCGTCTTGGATGCAACCAACCGCGTGTGGTGCCGAGTTACTGCACGCGGTCCCCGTACCAACTCCGTACCCAACCTATCAGCCCAAATCCCTATCGCCCACTCTATGCACACCAGTCCGGGTCGCCCAATGCTGGTACGCGTTCCAGTCAATCCACCTGCTGCGTGCCAAACCATGTGGGCCTGCCTCTCGAGCACACCGACCACCTGCCTCCCCATATCTCCCTCTATCTGGCCCATTATCTTCCATATATATCTGTGCTTGAGCTCCTCATTCTCGTGTTTGCTAGTGTTCCGACCTTATTTCTCCATTTCTGCCTCCTAATCGTATTCTCTATCTCGATTCGGACGTTCACCAGTTTTCAATCAACTGTACACTTACTGTCGCGTTTTACCGCTTCCCGCGAGACGGCTGCAATAAGCTAGCTGCTCGCATTAGCTACAGTCAACAACAACGGCAACGTCAATATCGCTTCCCTTCGTCCTCCATCCTCCTACATCAACCTTCCGGAGTCCACCTTTGCATATACATGACCCACAGTCACTGCCAACTTCCTTATCTGCTTACCAGAGAAAGCATACTGGCAACGGAAATCTGATGTACTCTCAACTACGCGACGCACCACCCGCTCCTGGCGACTATTCTGCGTCTCTACACCTTGCCGCCCCGCATGCTCATCACTCTCACCATCAACAACCTATTCACACAGAGGAAGACTCTAAGCCAGGGTCATTTGGCGGCCTACGACGGCCCTATCTAAACAATCTCCCTTCACTGCATTTGCTCAACCCGCCAATGTCCCCACCAGGACTTTCGTCCTCTGCGTCCTCGGCAACTTCAGCGGGAAGTGCGACCAACAATTTATTGACTCCTCCTACGTTCGAGTCTGCCGCTACGGCCACGTCAAGTACGGCTCCCGAAGCATATAGCATCGCTCCGTCGTCATCATTCCCAAACAATAGCTCAATGAGCTACTGGGCTGCCGCTTCGTCTTCGCAACCATCTGCAGTTCAGCTAGGTACGTCGCCGAGCCAGGGCGAGTCGCCTCGGCGGATGTCGTTTTCGTCTACGTCGTCACAATACTCGCTGCCGTCGTTGTCATCGACCGCGTCGTCACCTTATGCGACGTCATCATATGCCGCTGCAGCTGCTGGCAGCAATTCAGCAGGTCCATACTACCAACCAACCGGAGTGTCGTCATACCCATCGCAACCGGGACCATTGTTACCGCCGCCATCATCAATATCACAGCCGCAACACGTTCACTCGACTTCTACCTCTTCGGCGCCGACTTCTTTCATCCCCTCCCCGTCAGACTACCAACCGTCATTCCCCCCGTCATCACAGCCACAGCCACAACAGTACTACTCAGACACATATCAGCCATGGCCATCAGCTCTGCAGACGAGTCAGCAGTCAGGACTCGTGCGACGACCGTCGCATACTTCGCCCCGCTCGTTTGAGGGACGGTATCCGTATCCTCCACCGCTGACACATCTTCCGCCACCACCACCCCTTCATCAACAGCATCACGCTCAACAACCACACCAAGTTCCTCCTCAAGAGCGACCGTTTAAATGTGATCAATGTCCTCAGAGCTTTAACAGAAACCACGACTTGAAGCGACACAAGCGGATTCATCTAGACGTGAAGCCATTCCCATGTCCAAACTGCGACAAGACTTTCTCTCGAAAGGACGCGTTGAAGCGTCATACACTCGTTAAGGGATGCGGCGGCAACAGTGATGGATCGAACAGTTCTAATGTGACTGCGGCGGTGGCGAACTAATGTTGTTTAAGATTAGATAGTCTTCTGGCTTTGTTATCCATTGGTATGCAAGTTAACGAAGGTGTTGGGATTGGGCGGCATATAGACCATGATTGTCAAATTGCTTTATGTTGCAGATTAATCTTCTTTTGGTATATATGTTTGGATTTCCTTTTCTACAAGTATATTATATTTATTTCATCGCTTGGGTTTGCATAACGAAGGTTTCTTTATATGATGTGCAATATCTATACGGAAGGTGTCGCAAATTGCTTATTTTTCTCCTTCAGTGGTTTTCTAGAAAAGATTTTACTGGGAATGTTGAGATAGTGCCTATGACTGATATATTAAGGACGTTATTTGGTTTTTTACTTTTTTTTTTGATCGAGTTTTGACTTATTGCTGTTCTGGGTGTATTGTTAGCTTGATTTCAATAATTGTGTTATATGTTTATAGCAGGTGTAGCATTGTAAGTTGAGTGTCGTTTAGTCTTGTCTATTATTTTTTGCAATATTGGATACTTTACAATCCAAAACATGTCAGTATTATATATGTCTCGCGTTGCCAATGGGGCTTTCAACGAAAGGGTTCAAGTGCCATTTAGTACCGAACTTTATTTCCTACTCCTAGCCCACGTTCAGTGGCGGGGTTCCATCTGAACTTCTTTACTACCCGGCTTTACCCGGCCTTAAATTGTTTTCCAATCCACAAATTCAGAGCTTTCAACCACATTTACTGAACCTGAGGGTTTTAGTGTTTGGGTTAGGGTAAGCTTGTTCTGAGGTTCAGTGAACATATCTGCGACCCTCAAATAACTTAACTCTACAGGGCTTGATAACCCATACGCGCTTTCTTTATATTTGGTCGCTACAGTTCCGATTTACGAGTCGGTCAATCCGTCTAGTTGCGGGTTGTTTTAATTCCGCACGACAAGATGGTCGGAATATGGGCCACCTCGTCGGTAGCCGCACTCGAGTAGGCGTTTCCTAGCGCTGGAGTATCATCGCAGCTTCGTGCAAACATAAAGATGCTTAGATGAGTTTATCTTCGCAAGCTCAGCCGCTTGACTCGCGGTTACCCTGCGTCATGAAGTACAAGAGGAATAAGCTTTAATGGAATAATTAGGGAGATTCCGCGGCCATTTTTACAGACATTTTGCCATATAGTTCCTTTGCTCCTCGCGGTAAGAAATTACCCTATTAGGGTAGTCCCCCCCAACTTATTGGGAAGGGCTATAAGTTAACGGCAGACCCGTATCCTTAAGTCTGCCTGTCTTCTTCCGAAACTGTCAAAATCAGTAGCCCATGGACGTCCAGGAACCACACGAATACACTCCTTTCAATCAATTGTCAACGCGGTGAGGAAGATCACTTGCTCCTTATTTAAATTCCATTCGCGATTGTCTTTGTGACGTCTTTGGCTCCTTTCAGGTTTTGATGGGACAACTTGGAATGCAATTAGACCGAAGCGCGGAGGAGTAGGAATACTGAAAACACCTCGGTGTGCTTGAATGAGCTTGATGAAGTACGCTCCAATACCGAGCGTCTATCCCACATATTAAAATTGCGCTATAACTTTTGCGTCCCAAGATCCACGGAACTTACCTTTCGAACATGCTCCTGCATGCCTTCGCGCCATACGTCCGCATGACGAACAAAATCTTCAAAGACCTGAATCTCCGACCCAACAGAATCTGTCAATCCCTGCAATCTATAACCATCCCGAATCAGGCGCCTCGTTCCTCAGATAGTACGGCGTGATAGATAACGCATCAGTCAAATACTTGCGCTTGTGCACATACAAGCAACTCGCGTCGAAATTGACGAGAAGCCATTTATGCATGTTCATGTCGAACGAGTCAAAATATTCCACGCCCGCGAGATAGCGTTGGAATTCAGGGCATATTAAACCAACCCTGATGTAAGCTGCGTCGATATGTTTCCACGCACGCGGTTAGTCTTTCGTGTGCCGATTGGACACGAGAGTAACCGCCGTAGGGAGTGGCTTTTAGGCTCCGCACCATGTGGCACGAGATAACACCCGCATCTGCGAATAATTCGAAGGATTGCTTCAACCGACCGACCCCATTCAACAGTTCACACTTTCGCTGTGACCCTAAAACTTACATCGCAAGATATTGCAGCACAGAACTCCCAAATATAGAAACGTTCGGTCCTGATTCTCTCTAACCTAAATGATATGCCATCTATGTACCGCGAACACCCGTTTGAATACTTTACCACTTGTGCCGCACACCGTCTGGCAATGACGCGCTCTGTGTTGGTCGGATTTAGTCCAATTTTTGGCTGGTCATCTAGATGGAACAGAGGTATACGGTTTGGAGTGTTCTGTTGCTATCACCCCGAAATGCTGTGCCTAGTATACAGTGGGCTACGGGGCGTTCAACCTTTTCGTCTGACAATGTGCTGTCGATACATACGTGCGAGTCAGCACCAAGGCGAACGGATAAGTGCCCAGTAGATTTTGCTACGCGGATATGTGGGAGCCTGCTGGTTTGTGGGTACGATGCCGGGCATCCGCTGGATTCGGCACCCACCCAGTGACGCTGCTTGGGCGGGGCCCAACTTGTCGCCGAAGGAGCGATGGAACATTTTGTATGCGAGTTTAGTATTCCAAGGATAGAGGAAATGGAGGAAAATAACAGTTCTCCTCGAGGAAGAACTGCTTGAAATTACCTAGTACGCTCTTCCATATACATCCATGCGTATGTTAACAGCTTGTTATTGACTTATTTATGTAACGTCGGCGCGAGCAGAAGAATACAGCGACTCGTTCGACATTTTATGCCGCGAATGTGCGGCTTATCCAGATCCAGAGTTGGCTTTGTTTTCGTTCGGTTTGTATAAAGTTAGTGACCGTTTAAATTTTAGGGATTTATGGCATTAGGACGTCATACTGTCCTGGTCTACCTATTGTTGGATTGTACGTCTGTTCATCAGAATTTATCGATAACAATCAGGTGTCTTGTTTGATTTAGAACGTGAAAGGCAGGTCCTCGTCAACGGTTTACGTAACACAAATATGCGGGGCTTAAGAAAGTCAATACGCAGTTGATGCGGCTCGAAGTCATAGCTCCCTCGGGATCCGACTTGCCTTCCACTTGCGGCTGCGACCAGGCTTCCAGATGTGTCGTGCGTCTTAGACATTACTGCAGTCACTATATAGAAGCGATTTTGCGGTTGGTTTATATTGGGAGTGGCTGAAAACGGGGAAAGCCTGACTAACGAAGAGAAGAGTGCCTTCGTATGACAGCGCACGATGGAAACCACTACGTTCCGAAGCCTGCCATTTTATGCTTGTGTTGATTGAATCACTACTGAGTCTTTCACTCATTAGAGGTAGTTCTCAGGAAGTGTTTCACAGCACTTCATGAAGTAAATAACAACAGCAAGGACTTCAATACTGTCCCTGCCCTTGGAAATACTGGGTAACTTAACTTTTTGGAACCTGTACTTCAATTATCGGACATTGCTATCCTAACGAGAACGTGTCGCCGATTTCAAGATTGTCTGATGACATACGATGAGATATGGAGGCAGTACTTGGAGAAAAATGAGTATACCAAAGAAGGTCTAGGCTTCGCATCCAAAGTCAAGCATGAATCTCCGGAATTCACATGGAAACAGCTACGCGCTGCTAAGTCGTACCAGTGGTGGTCGTTCACAAACACACGAGATAATTATGACGCGCTGTTACAACTGAGCTCGAAGCCGTTACGACGGTTTCCTTTCTCAATTGGCTGTACGATGCGTGTCCCTCCAGGAACATATGCGGTGTACTGGTCACTTCTTGCCGAGTTATCCAGCATTCGAAGTCTGAATGCTTATATGAGCTTTAAAGATGAGAAATCTGAGTGCACTCGTTTCCGGATGACTGATTTCTGCGAGAGTATGGACGAACGACGATATCTTTGGACTGTCACTGGAACCAATGTTTTTCTAAAAGGAGATCCTGCCATGGAATATTTCAAAAAGAACTTGATTCTCCATCAGGATAAAACACACAACGATAAGTGGCACACGGTCTCGAATTAAGAGAGACAAGATACATACCGAATATTGAGTTTGTAAGTTATTTTGCATGTATTTAAATTTTAGTTCAATCCTGCATTTAGTTGATACATGACAGGCTGTTAATTATGTACGGTTGGAGAAAATCTTGGATTATTCGACATCGGACGAATCAGACCACGATGACATGAGTTGGGCTTACTGCGATATTCCGCAGGGTCACAAGGATGTAGAATTCTTCCAATTACACATCGCATTGCGATGTTCAGTCAGGGCGAGCGCGAGGCTGGCGGGGTAGAATCTGCAGCTATATGAGTTTCTCGGTCGGCTGAAGAAGTGGATACGGCGTTTTTGCTGTGTGGCGTTGGCGAAGACGTTGAGCTGCTGAGATTCTCCGTTGGGAGGTAGTAACGGTCCTGTCTATCGCATAATTTAGGAATCCAATCTATCGTGTCTGTAAATAGCTAGGCTGCTCTGACAATGGACATGATCACAGAAAATTAGACATTCGGCCGATATCGGCACGGATTGTCCGGTAACCGATGCATGTCTCATAGATTAATAGACAGACAACACTACTTTGGTCCTTAGTGATCTGATAATCATGGCCACAAAGATGAAGAAAGTAGGGCGTTCTCGCGTTGATATCTCAAGCGCGACTTCGGGTCCACGTGGACGTGCTAACTAAGCCAACCGCCAGCTACACGCGCAGTAAAAATTTGCTTTCAAGGGGGTTCTGCGCAGATTTCTTTATATTATAGCCAGCCTCAGCATTCAGGAATGTTCGATGAGAGTTTGTAGTAATGTGGGCTAGGGTTATTTCGCGTCACTTTCGCGTTGACAGGCTATCTCGTCTCGCCCACCGAGAAAGTTTCACCTGGCATTTTATGTCCTGACTGTCAGCAGTTCCATTCATTATACTACGTTCACTAAACAGTGAAGCAGATTTATAACAATTATTCATTGCAATTCTCTAGTATCGGAAGGAGTCTCTCTTCGTTTTCCATTGACGTGACGCATTCCAATCCCCCCTACAGCATCTGTAGATAAACGACAAAACATATCCTTGCTGAAGACATGGATCTAAATGAGATTAAGCCGATAGGATGTTGCGTGATTGCGCTAGTTGTTCAGATTCTGGTTTGAATGCGAGCGCCACAAGCCCACATTCCAGTTGTTAAGTAGCGTGTACATTATTCATTTAGCTTCGGACGTTAGTTAAGAGATCCAAATTATACTAGCCTACCCTTACCGCTAACTTAATCTTAGTAGGTCGATGCCTCTGTACAATCCGTAACCACTCGTTGAAGGCCGTGTAATAGAATAATTTCGTCAAATATGCAAATTTCTTGGTTCAAGTATGAATTTGGAAGTCCTTAGCGGAACTTCGGGTGAATATCCCGGAAGTGTTGCTGCGGAGACGCGCTGCGTTGTTTGTGTCTTACCTGTTCAGGGGTTAGCGCGATCAATGTTTTGTCCGATCTTTTTGGCGCCCGTAGTAGCATCCGAGTGGCCCATGGGTCACACGTACACCGTCCCTGTACTATACTCTCGGCCATACAAACCTGCTGCTCAACGAGCATCTACTGTCCTTAAGGTCAAGACGTCCCTTCACATATTGTTACTCGCATGCGCAGGCTTTTGGTCATTTTCATCACTTGATAGTCATCGTTTTGTGCGAAGTTTTTAGGCACAGACTCTCGTCGCCAAAATATAACGAGCGGTTTGCAGGTCTTCACCATTGTTGCCCATAATGCCGCCACGACAGCCCAATCCTCAACAGCGGACAATCGGGACTTCTGGCGGACGCGTTTTGGGCGAGATCACCAATGTGCAAGCATATTCATCTGACACCCCCCGCCCGTCGTCCGCTCAGTCGAAAGTGTCATCTGCTATTCAACATTTCTCCCGTATCACCGCCGCTGCAACGTCCTCGAGCAATCGACCGGTCACTTCGCGTCTGACAGATATCGAGACTAACGGAAATGAGAGTAATAGCACCTTGAAACAACAGCAGTCTGAGGAGTACCTGCAAAGAGAAACTGCTTACGATCTGCAGTCGTCCCCAGAGAGCGCGCGTGCCAAGTTTGTGTCGTCTTCGTCACCTGTGCACACTGACGACGATTATTGCGACGAACGGATCACGGACAAACGCGTATCTCAAGCCTCGACCGGGACCAACAGTTCTTCGACTTCGAGCGGCGGTCGTCGCAAGACTCATGTTGGTCCCTGGCGTCTTGGCAGGACACTTGGCCGGGGAAGCTCTGGTCGTGTGAGACTCGCGAAACATGCAGAGACTGGCAGGCTGGCTGCCGTTAAGATTGTTCCAAAATCAGCAAATTTTGACGAATCTGACGATAAAAGCGGAAAAAAAGGCAAGGACGCTGCTGGATTACCATATGGCATCGAGCGAGAAGTTATAATTATGAAGTTGATCGAACACCCAAATGTGATGGGATTATACGATGTCTGGGAGAACAGGGGTGAACTGTGAGTGCATCGTGTTCCGGTAGTGACAACTAGTCACTAACGTGTTACAGCTATTTGATTCTCGAATATGTGGAAGGCGGCGAATTATTTGATTACCTTATCAAAAGAGGGCGTCTTGAAGAAAAGGAAGCGGTTCACTACTTTAGACAGATTATCCTTGGAATGGATTACTGCCACAAGTTCAATATTTGGTAGGTCATATCTTGCTCACGCTATAACGCAGTAGCTTACCGCTCATAGCCATCGCGACTTAAAGCCAGAGAATTTATTAATCGACAAATATCATAATATAAAAATCGCGGATTTTGGCATGGCTGCTCTTGAGACATCCGGAAAGATGTTAGAGACTTCCTGCGGTTCTCCGCACTACGCAAGTCCTGAGATTGTCGCCGTACGTCCCAAATCATTTTCTAATCACACTGTGCTAACGAGAACAGGGAAAAACATACCACGGCGCTCCATCGGACATTTGGTCTTGCGGTGTTATCTTATTCGCGCTGCTTACTGGTCATCTACCATTCGATGATGACAACATTCGGAATCTGCTAATGAAGGTCCAAGCAGGTCGTTTCCAAATGCCATCTGATCTTTCAATTCACGCGAAAGATTTAATTTGGCGTATATTGAAGACAAATCCGGAAGAGCGTATCACTGCGGCCGAGATTTTGGAGCATACATTGCTGAAAAAATATCCTAGCCAGGAACTGCCAGCAGAAGTATTCAGTCATACACTTAGAGTTGATAGGCCGGTTAGATCAATTGAAGAGATTGATTTGGAGATCGTCAAAAACTTACAGACTCTTTGGCACGGTGAGGATAAGAATGTTATAATCCAAAGACTTCTGTCGGCAGAGTATGTTATTTGTCTTGCCCGCTTTATTGCCAACAGTGTTCATACTGACATTGGATTAGACCAAATTCTGAGAAGACATTTTATTGCTTGCTGATGAAATACCGCCACGATCACCTCGCGAATATTTCGGCCGACAATACACCAAGGTCCTCACCTCAGCACCAGGCCAAGCTCAACTCGTCCAGCTCGAAATTGTCGTCTCGAGTGAAGGTTGCCAAGTCCGTGCAGCCTACTACTCCATCACGGCCTTCTAGACACCGAACTTCACCTAGTAAAGGCTCTGTCATTTCCGTCTCATCCGTCCACAAGCGGGGTGTTGATTTTTCACATGTCAGAAAGAAATCAATTCATAGTTCCTCTTCTACTCCGTCTATCAAGTCGCAACATAGTACTACTCGTGCACGGCTAGGACCTGAGCCTGAGCCACCACTACCGCAATCCTCGTCGTTGCTTATTGCCGCAATCGACCAGTTAACTTTTTCTCTATCTCGTGGCCCAGCTACAACAGGTTCATATCAGGCTACAGCCATAGCGCAGACGAGTTCCAATCAGACTCCAATACGACTATCTTCATCTCCGGCGTCACCACCTCCAGCGTTGAGCCCGTCACTATCTTCCTCTCCACCACCTTCAGAAGCGTCTTCGCCAGTTGTTCCTCTGCACAAGCTGGAATATACTGTCCGATCAGCCAAGGAAGGCCCTGCTAAGAAATCGGTTTCTATTGGCATACTTGACGACGACGATGAGGACGATCGAGTTCGCAAAATCTCCGCCGAATTTGCTTCATCTATTTGCGAGCGGGCGTTCAATTCAACTCGTTACTCGACTGACTCGAGCAAAGACTCTGGTTCCCGATCGACATCCGCGACGTCCGCATCGACAGCTCCTTCCTCAGTCGGTGGACATTCACCAATGTTGATAGATGATAGCAAATTTTCTCCACCTCTGCAGCTGTCATTCGAGCCTATTATGTCCACAGTTGGCGTTGCTGATTCAGTGGCCAAGGACGAATGGGTGCGCGAGTTTGAGCAGTACTTAGAGAACACTGGACGAGTGCCACAAGTGACCAAAGGTCGGTCATCTGCAGCCCTAGCAGCTATTTCAGAGGAGTCACCTGCTTCAGTCGACAACGGGCGATTTATTGATGCCGAAGAGGACGACGTTGACGTTGCGACTGAGATTGAAAGTCTACTGAACACTCCACCAGTTTTGAAAAGAAGAACAACCGCTAATACCACACGCACGGCTTCGAGTACTCCTACGTATTCAGTTCGGAGTGATTCACGAGCGGGCTCAAGCACAGTATCGCTAGAGTATAGTCGTCTTCAGATCTCCAGCATAGTTAATACCGAAACCTTCTATGAATTCAACCAAAAAGAAGCAGAGACAGGAATAAGACGAGTGTCAGCTGCTAGCACGGCTACCACTGGAACTACCATTCGTCATCCCAGCTTAACTTCGGCTGTACCATCCTCGACAATTCCCGAAGAGCCATCCTTGAACGAACCGGCTAGCGGCTCGCAATGCAAGCCTGGACCAATACCTGTCAGCGGTGTTTTTGAACGGCAGAAACCTTTCAATAAGAGCGGGAATCTCAAGCCGAAAGTCAGATCTCTACGGGAGAAGTTGTCGTCAAACGATCATAGGGTTCAGATGCTGCCAGTGGAAAGTCAGACTTCAGCTTCAAAAGAGTCTTCTTTTAAGCCGGCAAATTCTGTAGTCCTCCCTGTGCCGACACCTGGACCGTCATATGGAAAGTACACTCCTCTGATATTGGATTTTGAAGAGGACATAGCAGAGGAGGAACATAATGCAACGAAGTCTGACAGTGCACAACCTCAGCCACTTGTCAGCCATCCTTCACCTCAGAAGCCTGTTTCATTGCCACGGAAAGATCGTCTTGTGGCTCCTCCTGCTATTCCGGTAAAGGTTGACGAAGGGACGAAGTGGGTTAAATTCCAAAAGCATCTAATGCCGAAAAGAGCTGCACCTCCACCGCCAACTGCTGGGCAGAGCGAGAACACCACCAAAAAGCCTAAGCTTAAGAAGAAAAAGAAAACGCGAGAGAGTGGTATGTTTTTTCAGGGCATACTTAAGTGTTTCGCTAACTGATGTCTAGATATGTTTGAAGGAGTTCTCCCTAAGCCTTATACATCGAGAAGGCCAATGCAAAATTGGTTTTCGAAAGTTTTGAATGGAATTTTGTAAGAGAATGGTCGTAGTCAAGATGATATATGATTTACGATGTGGTTTTGTGCTT
The DNA here is from genome assembly GCA_018804115.1 of Lipomyces starkeyi. NCBI lineage: Eukaryota > Fungi > Ascomycota > Lipomycetes > Lipomycetales > Lipomycetaceae > Lipomyces > Lipomyces starkeyi. The sequence continues at coordinate 1,094,896 of JAGJTG010000005.1, read as the reverse complement.
TGGACGATCCCCTTATGACACACGAGAGTGCATATGATATTTTTCTTGACATTTTCGTTGGTGGTTGATATTTCTGTCATCCTGGAGGTTTGTATACTACATTTATAGTTACTATTAGTGATTTTGAGCATAAATATTTGTAAGACGTTTGCTGGAGGATCATATTTGTACAAACTTTTTGGTTTTACATTCCTTTCTAGAGACCTATGTCAAAAATCAGTATATTGTAATATTAATCTTCTAGTGACAAAAGCCAAATTAAGTAATAATTTCCCTTGAATATTTCCAATGACAAATCGCAAAAGTAGGCAATACTCCGTTCAAGCCTGAATATCTAAAACAATAAAACTGTCAAACAACCGCTTCGGCTTGAATGTAAAAATAAAAGTCCACCGACGGTTCCGCGTTTGTACCAGTCAATTAAATCAACAATTTATTCCTCACTCTCCTGGTAGAAGCCAAACAATTGCTGGACTCGGAAAAGCCAGTGCGTGTTCTCCTGCTGCTCCTGCTTGTGCTCTTGCTTGTACTCCTGCTTGTGCGCTTGCTTCTGCTTCTGCTTATGGGACTTCAACTTGTGTTCCTTTTGTTTTCCGTTGTTCCTGTGGTGGTGCTCCTTCTCAATGTCGCTCTCGTCTGCATCATCATCAGAGTCGTCGTCAACGTCATCGTGCTTAGAAGGGAACTGTGGGTGCTTGAACTTAGGGTGCTTGTTTGTTACGTTCTTGTACAAGCCGAGAGGGATATCACCAATATATGCAACATTGCCGAACCCACCGAGCCAGTAAACGGACTCGACGTCGAATTTCATGAAAGCAGTCTTGTGAACCTTGTTACCGGGAAGCCAGGCCTTCGCGTCTGGATGACGCCTAAGAAAGCAGCGCTCGGCATGCTTGATCGCTTCCTTGTCGTCTTCAGGGATGAACGACAGAGATCCCTTGAGCGACGCACGGGGTTCTGAGGCGGGAGAAAGCGAGTGACCAAATGGCGCCGTATATCGGATAGATAATGAGACTGGGGATCCGGCTCTCCAGTTCTTGAAGGTGTGCCCGACCTCGACCATAAGCAGGGTCAAGGACCCATCAGTATCGCAGTCAGCGTAGTATTCAAGAAGACCGATAGCTGAGCCAGCGAGCTCTCCGTCCTGGAAAACGGTGTTTAGATCCGCCAAAGATTCTTTGAAGACAAGCTTTCGGACCTGGGCGGCAGCCTCGTCTACAGTTGGTTTGGTGTATTCGAGGTCCACTACAGCAGCATCTGCGACTTTACTTTGCGAGCAATGCTTCCAGAAAGACAACGGATGAGAGGCTGCCGAATCGAGCAGCAGCGCCCCAGAAAGGAGAAGCGCGGCGGAAATGCGCATGACTGATTATGGAGACCCTGGAAAGAAGCGTCGGAAGAGGAGAAGGTCGGAGATACGGAGGGCACAAATGTAATACTGAGCCGTGTTGCGGCCGTCTAGACTGACGTTGAATGACGACGAAACAACGCATGTTACCTGCGCCATCTCGGTGACCTATGACTTGTGACCAACCGGATAACTCCATTACCCCTGAGTTTTTCTCAGCCGAAAATTGTCTATTGAATCAGATGAAAGATTCCCCTGTCACATTCAGCAGAGCCTTCGTATAGGCTTATGGTCTGTATATATGTATATGCATCAAAGTTTCTGCGATTAGGCGAATGTGTTCAAGATAGCGCTAGGAATCATGGGCGTCGAATGGCGATGGGGTCCAGTGTGCGGAATCAATAACTGCCGTTCGCGGTTATGGCACACTGTCGACGGTCTGCAATATTGTCAATACGGGCATCAAAATGAGGTATGGGTTATCCTAGTTGAAATTGAGTTGAATTGAGACTGTGCACTGATTACTAATATTTAATAACAGGGTGCCGTAGAGCTCGCTGAAGACGACGATGACTTTCAATTTACGCAGGGACGAACTGTCAGAATAAAGTCTCGTTCTGGCCAAAATACTTCCACTAAAGAGTCACGAAGTATGTAACTACTGATTCTACCCATCGTTGGTACTAATTAGTATGTCTTAGTTTACTACGGCAGGAAAGGATACACACTGTTTCTGAAGTGTTACCAGATCCATCTCCGAAATCAAGTGGCATGGCTCGTGAAGAACAAAAATGCGCCTCAGAAATTAGAAGCCGTCGTCAAAGCATTGTGGATCTTGTACCTGGATGCCCGTGGCATTAACAACCTCGCACTGCACTTGGAGCACGAAAGCGATGACGATAATGTGGTACCCACGGAGAAGTCTGCTACTGCTGGTACGACCAACAGTTTGGGATCCAGTCCGCAGAAACCGTCTACCCCCGTACCAGATCATGACACAGAGATGAATAAGCTCTTACAAGATGACGAGTTGTCGTCTGACGATCATGACGGTTTACAAGAAGATAGCAGCATCGAGTCAAGTGAAGACGAAGAGACTGTGGATCAACTAGCTCATCTGACTCTCAGTGGCTCTCAGAAAGGATCGGAGTTTGTCCAGATAAGATTAGCTGAAAGTGTTGTGCTCTGCTACTTGGGCTGTAGGATACTCAAGTTGCCGATATTCATGTGCGACCTTTATCGAGAAGTAAGAGATATGAAGTTTCCATTTATGCGGGCATGTCGCGGCATTCCATATTCCATGCGCCAGCACTTGGATGTCAGGTATCAAGAGATTTTTGAGCCGAGAAATCTTCCTGTTCCAGGCCTCTTTCACAGCTTCTGCGGCTACATCACTGGCATTCTTCGCGAACGACATAAGCTCACTGTCGAGCCACCATCGCATACACTTCTTCTATTTCGATACGTCCACGACTTGTTCCTTCCGTGTATGCCCTTTTTTTTTCTGATTAGCTGTCTCCCGCTAACTTCGTTATTTAGTGGAAATCTACCAAGCAGTCGTACATCTCTTCAGTGTCCTAAACGTCGACTTTTCCTTTCAGACTAATCGCAAACCTAAGCGTGGCGACATTCATCCAGAAATTAAGCTAATAGTACTGGTCATAATAGCCACCAAGCTATGTTTTGGACTCGACGGCGTCCTCCGTGTACCTATGACTTATTCCGAACAAGCGGCCCAGCATCTGGACTGGGACTTGTGGAAGCAGTCGTTAATTTCGACATGGATCAAGGAGGATTGGGAAAAAATCGACGAAACTACGCTGAAATCTACAAAAATTGGGAAGTTCTCTGAAAAGATGACGGTGGCCGATTCTGAAGGCAAACAGGGGTCGTACGAATATGATAATGACGATATCGCTTTCTGGGATAGCGATCAGATCAACAAATTTCTGGACTTTTACCAAAGAACATGGGTTCTACCGGAAGAGGGTGAAACAAAGGAAATGCTCGCTCCACGACAATTTCTGGATTTATTTCCGCTACAGGCCTTGGAACTAGACTCCATGCAAGTTGACAGCACTCAAGTCGATAACAGAAACATTTTATATTCCGACGATACTAGTGACATCCTGGACGTTACAGAAGACACGTCCGTGGTTGCGACCCTGCGGCGAGTGCAAGCCAGTACACGTCCGTTTCCATACACAATCACAGATGTGCGTGAGCCGACGATTCCAGGCGAATTATATGCAATTCATAATATCTATCGCGACATGCCTGAGATTGCGTCTGAGTACAATGAACTCACTCAAGTGTTTTACGTCGTCTGTGCGAAAATCACGGGATGTTCGATCATTCAATTGAGGAGAGCCTTGAAGTATTTCGAGAATATGTGCGCGTCGGCAGTAAAATAGACCATCAATCTCTACATGATGTGCTGTAATTCATTCATGCCCGAGCATGCCGATGCATAGCCAGTTATACAGAGGTTACAACTTGAGATGGGTTTGAATCGGCCGCTTGCGTCAATCATATGGGTGTCTCTCTACATACCAGCCTAAGACATCCTATTGTAACAGGAAAGCTTGATGTTTACACGGGACATATGAAATCGAAGACATATTTATTCGCTAGCACAGCAAACTTCGAAACGATCGACAGGAAAATTTAAACATATATGACTGAATATTTGTTCTTGTACTTTCTTTCTGCGTCTCGCCGCCAATCTCTTGCAAACGTCTCGCCACGTTTTCAGGGCTCCGACAGGACAAGGGGGTGCTTCTATTTCCCTCATCCTTCAACCTTTTGTAGAGCTGGGAATGCGGAACTCACTCAGCGGGGTTTATACCTACCACTAACCTTCCCTGAATCGCTGCATTCTTCTGCACAACCCGGGCGGTGCTAGACACGGGCTAGCTCCCGGCAGAACTCCAAGTCGTAATATTTGCGAACCGGGTTAAACACAAGCACGACGAGCGCACATACTCCGGGTTCCGCTTAAGCTCTAAGCTGCGTACGCAGATCGCTTTGCTGACGTCCGCTCAACCACTTATGAACGACGTCTCGGACAAACATCTACGATTTCTGCCTTCATCAGTTATCACGATACAGCATAACGGAAGACATCACTAATTTTGGCCATCGCAATGTGGCGATTAAGCAGATGCTTAGGCACAACAACTTTATGTCTGCGCTCTAACTATCTATAATAAGCGATAATCTAAGATCCTGACTCCGGGATAATCTCCTCAGCATCACTTTCCTGCTTTGCTTTTGCTTCGCCTAATTCATCGTTTTCACTTTCCTCTTGGGTGTTGACATCCGTCACTTGGTTCTCATCTGCGCCAGATGGTCGAATGAACTTATAGATCCTGTCCGCAGTCTTCGCCACTTCTCCATTGAACCCATTCTTCGTAATCATCTCGTGTTTAAGGTCCCATCCTTCTCCAAGCTTGTTACAAATATACTCCACAACATCATCGCAGTTCCCCAATAGCGACACATCGAACTCTGCATGCGTGCACGGCGTCCGCGATATGTAGATCTGGGGAATATGTCCAGGCAAGACCCTAATAATCTCACTTACAGGCGCGACTTTCAGAGAAGTGCCAATGCAGATTAACAAATCGCAATTGTCGACGTCCTGACCCAGTAGTCGAGTTTCAAATGTCTTCGGAAGCGCTTCACCGAAGAATGTGATATCAGGCTTCATTACCCCGTTACACCGTGTCTGATAGGCAGCGTCGGTAGACTCGTCTGCATCTTGCTCATCTTCGTCGTCATCGATTGGTTTCCGTTTTCGCTTGCGAGACGATGATGATAATGATGAATTGTCGCTGTCTGTCGATGCTGGCTGTTTACAACGGCTTACGACACCAATGCTTATGTCTGGGAAAAGTTCCTGTCCAGGAACTTTGTGGCCGCAGTTCTGACAAGTTGCAAACGCGAAAGAGCCATGGCACTGCACTAACTTGTCCGTTGATATTCCGGCGTATGATTCTCTATGGTATTCCCATTGTTAGCAACAATCGCACCGTCGGAACCGTAAGCTAGCGACATACAAATTATCAATATTTTGGGTATAATTTGTGAGCAGTTTGCCATTGTCTTGTATCAACTTGATAAATGCGTGTGTCGGACTAAACCGCGTCACAGTGGGTAATATCTCCCTTGAAAAAGTGTAAAAAATACTACTAATTAGCACAAGTCATTAGCATGGCGCCCAAGATAAAGACGTACCTAGGATCTTCTCTAAACACATGTAGGTCAAACACTTCCTGCGGCTCGCTCAACCCCATTGTCTCAAGCTTCTTGTATATACCAGAATCTGATCTAAAATCGGGGATGCCCAAACTCGTACTTATCCCCGCACCCGTAAGCAACACGATATTCTTTGCGTTCTTTATAAGAGAGATAGCATCATCCATTGTCGTGACATCTTCCAACGGTAGACGTCGCGACAATTCTCTCGTCACAGCCAGCTGAAGCAACTGGACCATAGTCGTCTCGTCAAAGCCTTCTAAGACCAGCGGCGACCGTATACCTAACGCATAGAGCACCTCCCGAATCGGTAACTCACTTAGATCTCTAGTGTCTGACTCATTGTTGAATAAATACTTTAATAGAAATTTTTGCTCGCCATATGCCCGTAGATATGTTTTCATTTCTTGGCATTTCTCTTCAGACAGTAATTTCTCGCTCAAATATTCTATATCTCTACGTTAGTAGCTGCCATTTCTTGACTACACGGTCGGAACTTATCGCACGCGACGCGTCAAGGAGTTGGCAACACTTACCATCATCGGCTGCCTCACCGTCGGATGCCTCGACTGCATCCAAAATGTTCTCGAAAAAGCTGTTAACCGACTCCCCGTCATCCGAGGCTACATCTGATAACGGCTGCTCAGTGGAGGACATTGTCGCTGTGTTCGCAATTTGGAGACGCTAACAGGAAGTCTCGTAGTTAGATATCAGACGCAAGCGCTTTCAGTTCGACGAGGACTGATCTAGCTATGCGGCTCGCGACACACTCAAGCTATATAAGGTTTAATGGTTTTCCCGGAAGGACTTGAACATATAAGGCATATCAAGGAAGCTACCTGTACGACTCGAAACACTACTGTCTCGATCAAAAAATTCTATTATTGGTTGCTTGCGATTTATTCATTTAGTACGCTTCAATATATTCTCTATGCTATGTTCAGAGATTAGATTACCAAGAATTTTTCAAAATTACCACATGACTGCCCCAGATCAATGCTCTTCGTCCAAACAGTAAACTTATAATCCCAAAGAAAACTACAACCAAACTTATAAATCTGCAAACCGTTAACTATATGTACCAAGCAAATCATTATATGTACAAAGAATAGACACGAGTTTAGCGTCTGCCCATGAATTTATATAAGTCTCGAATTCGAATCTATACTAGTTCTATCAACCGCTCCCGAATTCTCCTCACCAGGATCGTCAGAGTAAAGCGCTGGCGTAGAAGTGCCACTGCTGTTATTACTACTCGATACGTCGCCAAGCTCATGGAACGCGCTCGGATCTTCGCGCCGTGGCGTCTTGTCTTTCTCGACTCTGCTTCGCAGATCACGGTGGACTTCAAGATCAGCCACCTCGATTCGCCCACTCTTCCACGGCGCAATATTCTCTTCCCAGATTAGGTCGACTTCTTCGAGTGTCTTGCCCTTTGTCTCAGGGAACATAAAAAACACGTGGAACGTCATGATCACGCAGAAGATCGCGAAGATGATATATACTCTCCACTGAATATACTTGAATCCTGGTGGAACACAAAACGCGAGAAGGAAGTTGAAAGTCCAGTTAATCGACGCGCAGAAACCGTTAGCTAATGCACGCTGCTTCAACGGGAAAATCTCAGAGACGTAGATCCAGGCGCCTGGACCCCAGCTTGGCGCGAAAGTTCCGACGAATAGATAATTGAATGCAATGATGGACAGTGCCGCGGACCTATTGGGAACAGTCCACTTGATCCCACTGTTGCCGTTCAGTGAGTCAACGTAATGTCCATAGTGTCCCATGATGCCTCCGACCAAAAACAACCAGAGAGCCATAAAAGTGGAGCCGGTCAGCAATAGTGGTCGACGTCCCCATTTGTCGATGAACAAGATCGCAGGAACAGTCATGATCACATTGACGACATACTGAATGGAAGACGAAATCAGGCCAGCATTACCGTCGTAGCCGGCCATCGCGAAAGTGTAGACGACATAGTACATCATCACGTTTATCCCGGTTAATTGTTGCCACATCTGAACTGACGCACCGACAAAAGTACGAAGCCGCGATCCAGGAGCAAAAAGATCAAAAATAGAGACGTCTTTCGACATACGGTCAATACGGACAACTTCTCGAATTTCCTGCATCTCAAGAAGAACATCCGGATGATCCATATCACCACCTCCTTGAATATGCGCAATAACGTTCGTGGCCTCGTCCCAACGATCCTTAGTAGCTAGCCAACGAGGAGATTCAGGGAAGAAAACCAACGCTGATAACAATAGCACGCCAGGGACAATTTGGAGCCCCCACGCGATTCGAAAGCTCTTGGCTCCGGTCATAAAGGAGCACCCGTAGCTAATGAAAAACATGATCCTAATCCTAAATTAATAATGGCCCTTATCAGACTCCTTCATCTTCCTGACATACATGATACCCCATGTAATTGCCCATTGAAAAAGACCAACAAGGCGACCGCGAATTTTCTTCGGACTCAGCTCGGCGATATAGACTGGCACTTGCGACGAACAGATGCCAATCGCTACACCTGAAATGAGTCTGCCGATAATAAGCTGCGTCGTGTTTTGGACTGTGCACTGCACGAGAGAACCGATCATCCAGATAATCGCGCCACATTGAATAGAGTATCGTCTGTACATAATCGTCAGGATTAGTTTCAAAGTTCCTCTACCATAGCACAACATTTGCCGGTCATTTCCACATACCGCCCTAAAATGTCAGATATACGGCCAGAAATAAGCGACCCGAAAAATGATCCACCGGCCATTGCGGACGTAATTCCGCCTTGCTTGACGTCATCTGGGTAGTTCAAGAACTCTCGGTAAGTAGGATTATCGACAAACGCGGAGACGGAAGACACGTCGAAGCCGAAAAGCATGCCACCAATCGTGGCAGCGGCGGCCACGACGTAGGGATTGTACGTCTTCAGTACCATGTTCTAACGTGAGAGAGCGCGAGCGCGAGACGGAATTCAAAGGTGAGAGTGAAGATGGGAGAAATCTGGGGAAGGCGAGTTCAACGGCGCAGCACAAAGATCGACCTGAAATTACATAAACGCTAGTTATATTTGCGTTAGTAGTCTTGGCTCTCCACCTACTCTATATAATTTATGAACAAATACAGTTTGGAGTTATAGCTGGTGCACGCCACAGCAGAGAGACCTACAAGCTTTCTATACACTGAATAGTTGGAGATTCCGTTTCGTCTATATGTTGTATTTCAACTAAATTCTTTATAGTCCTGATAGATATATAGCTGTGAGAGACTAAGAGCGGGCGAGAAAATTTAGTTATTATATTAGAAGAATCTTCTCCGGATACCTAATTCACCATCCAACGAGAAGGCGGTACAAGAACGAAAAGCATGGACATATTGTTATCTATATTAATTTCATAGTTTTTGTGCAAAATAGATAATAATTAATCATGGTGTATGTTGAAATTTCATGTAATATAAGCACTGCCTACTAAAGGGTGTCCATGACATCGTCTAGAGAGCATCGGCAGAGGAAAAGGATACTCCTCTAATAATAGGGGAGCACGATCAAGAAATACTGAATAAAATGCAATAACATGTGCATTTTTGGCCCCGACGCCTGGCTATTTTGGGTTGCAACCCCTGGCCTTTGCTGTCTTTGCGGCCACAGACAGATACTTGAAAACATCCGTGTTCTCTGGCCTCTCATCACCAGGCACTGCTGGTCTCTATACGCCTCAACTCAAGGCGCATATGCAGGTTCTCCAGCAATTGCCTCAGGAGGCTCAACATTCGACTGCATTGTAACATCTCTATAGTACGACACGTCATCATCGCCAATCAAAATGCCGGCGTTTCGCCCGACCACTATGGGCAGTTTTCGCATAGTCATTGTGCTAGTCGTCGTTATCTTAATATTCACGCCCCCCGAAGTCCACAATGTGTTCAAGTCCACCATACTACGCGAAGACGACGTCAGCAACGTACCAGCTGACTCGGAAGCAGCGACCGAAACTGTCAATATCGCCAACTTATTCGACAAGGGCAAAGAGATTGCGGAAGAAGACCCCTCAGCAACGACAATTGCCGCCGTTGTCGAAACTGCGCCGGCGAAAGAGCGCGGACTCAGAACCGTGTACTTGGTCAATACACCGCGATATCATTTCGAAGTCGTCATTCCGTTCCTTCACGCGTTTTCTAGTCTTCCCGATGTCGATGTGACGCTCTGGGCTAGCTCGACTGGTGCTAACAGATGGGGTGTCCGTCCGTGGCTTGATCTGTATGCAAAGCCAAAGGGTCTAAAAATGCAGAATGTGCAGGAATTCAACAGAGCAGCCGAAAACGGCGTCGCTGTTCCTGATATGATTTTTCTGACCAGCTGTCCGGAGGATATCCGTCAACTCGGACCATCCCTCCAGATTCTCCTCGAGCAAGGTGCGAATGTCATGTGCCTCATCCACGAGTCTCGATTATTTGACTTAAACAACGAGAATAACGATGACTCGCCGTTTAAGAACGAGATAAAGTTCATGCGCCCATGGATTCTGAAAGGACAGTGGCAGCTCGTGACGCTATCCCAGCACGTTCAGAAATTCGTCGAACAAAACTTTGCAGAGTATTTCCAGACGGGAACGCAGGTTACGTATTCTCCACCGGTGCTATATCCTGTGTTCAAGCTTCCGGAGGAGAAGGCCCATCTGGAGACAACCAAGCCGTTTGTCACTATTGTCGGTAAACTGGAACCGTGGCGGAGGAATTACACCAGGATCTTTGAGCAATACGCTAAATTCAATCCCCAGGTCGACCTCGTCCTCGTCGGCAACGGCGAGCCACTACAAGCACCAGACTCAATCAAGAACAAGCTAATATACAAGAGCGGTCTTGAGTTTCCGCAATACTTTGCAGAGATTTCCAAAGCGGTACTGATTCTTCCTTCCTTCGCGACACGACACTACGTGCAATCTCAAGCGTCAAGTTCAATCGCGACATCTGTCATCACGGTTACGCCGCCATTGATGACGCGCCAGATGTTGAGCGCGTACGCGTACCTTGCTGACGACGCTGTCTGGATCCAGGAAGACGGGGAGACCGAGGTCGAGGCGTTTTCGCGGATTGCAGATCTTGGGCAGGAATCGTGGATGGCGAAGAAGGCCGCAATGGTCGATATTCGGGCAAACCTCGTAAGTGAAAACATGAAGACTTTCGAAGCGATATTAGCTGCTTTGGATGATCATGCTCTACCGAGGACGGTGAAAATCGAGAAACAAGAAGTTACACAAGCAAATGCGGTGCAAAATTAGTGTACTATACAGATGTATAATTTAGCGAGTTTGTTTTTGCATAATCTGTTCTGTTTATTTGATTCATATAGTGAGGGCATCATGGTATGTGTAGATATATGCATTGGGACTGTTTTTTTTTTTTTTTGTCTGCCTGTACGTTTAATGTGGATTATATAGACAAGCACATGCACAATCTCCAAATTTTCTAAGAATCTAATTTACACGTCAGTTCATCCCCGCCTACTTCTCCTCTTCAACGGCCATATCCCCTTGTCGCCCAAGTACCTGTCTCTGGACCAACAACTGTACAAGCACACCGATAATCACAATCACAACCACACTCACGATTGTCGACGTAATCATCACCCGCCGACTCGACGCGGCGGCCACGCCCTCGATCCTAACGAGGACGACAGACTGCGCAACAGATGTGCTCGCCATCACGGTCCCGGCCGGGTTTATGACGACTCTTGTGACAGGGAACGCGTGCGCGTTGCGGATTATTTTGATCTCGCGCAGGGTATCAGTTCTCACGACTGCGACCGACAAATCCGCGCCGGCGACGCACGCAATTGATTCTCGACAGTCCAGAGCCGTGACCGCTTTAACCCCGGCGTGCAGCGAGCGCACTGTACGTACCGGTGGCTGCGATTGCTGCTTCGTGAGGAATATATCCGACGGTAACGTCAACTTCAGAATCGACGCGCCTCGACGCCGGGCGTGGTTCGAAATGAGAATAAGAGTATCGTGCGACGCGAAGCGGACGCCGCGAAAGGTGCTGGCCGGAGGTGGAAAATATTCTGCTATTTTCTCGCCGGACACTGCGGAGAGTAAAGTCACGGATTTCGGAGTTGTGTATGAGATTAGTTTTTCGTTGCACGAGAAGTCGACATCCTGGATATCTGAGTCGCCGCCGGCTTCAGAGATATCTATGGCTGGAAACTGCGGCTGTAATGACGGGAACGCGAGACAGTGCAAGATGCCCACTGATGATGCGACGGCTAGGTACGTCGCTGCAGGTGAGAACCGTGTACATTTCTGACCAAGTTGTGTAAGCTTATATAATCCTGGACTCAGCGTAAACGAAAGCATACCTGGTATTCGTCTAGATGCTCGGCTGTGAACAATTGCGTTCTTTCCTGAGTTTCTATCCGATTATCGCTCTCAAGCTTAAATAGTCGTAAATGCTCATTCTTCCCTGTCTTAATTGCTGCGGTGCTGGAGTTGACGCCAACTGCAATGACTCCCTAATTTACATTAGACCTTGATCAACCTCAGACTTTGGTGACTTTTACCTCTTCCGTGACATCCAAACTCATAGGCGAGTCTTCATCCTTCGACAGCACCTTCTCCTCCGCGACCTTAACCTTTTTTTCGGCGGGATCAATATTCAACACTGACTACATCAAACCCACGACATCAGCTCAGCCAATCAATCAATCTAAATAGTCCACCAAATCGCAACCAAACCTCTACATACAATCTTATTTGCGACGCCATTCTTCCCTTCACCGCCACCTCCTGCGACGATTAATGTCGTGTCCGAGGCGAACTGGGCGGCGTATACCGGGTATCTTATGTCGAGACTAAACGAAGCTGCATCTGACGGTGGTGGCATAGTAGAGTACTGGTCCTTCTAAAAGGCTGCAGGCTCTAAATTCGACGGCTTGTGTCTATGAATCTGAATATAATAATCCCTGTCTCTAATTTAAAGTCTCGCAATTACTCAGAAGCGGTGATTGAAGCAAGAGTGGTACGGCAGATGGTGTTGATTTGGACACGTCGAAGATCAGTCGAGAAATCCGGGGACGTTGATCGTGACGGCCGAGATTTGGGTTTGCTATGGCATCAGCGCATCCTGAACGGCCGCAGTAACGCCCCGTGCCAGCTGTCATCGTTAACGTCGGATGCGCCGAGACTCTATAATAATTTTAGATATATTGCTCAATAGGTGCATTGTTTAGCTGCATCAATAATGTTATAATCCTTATTTGCGTAACGCTTGGAATATTTAAATCAACTTAAGTAGTTAATTGATTATTTAATTGGTGGTATCATACTAACTCGGCTTAGTTAAGCAATCAACCTCCCAATAATACAGTAAAAATACAAAACAACAATCACAGCACGTGAATGAAAATGCGCGAGGAACCTATACCACAAGAGTAGCAATAGATACATATGAACACAAACTATATTTAAACATTTACTTAATAGTACCGAAGGAAAATGAAAACCTGTCTATAATAAGATTTGCCCGATGATATGATTCATGCATTCCCAGTTCGACTCCATCACCTTGTCATGCGCGGCCTCTGCTTTATTGATGAGGCTCTGCCAGAACAGCCGTTTGATGGTATAAATTTCATGCGTATCAGCTCGCGCAAATGACTTCAAACCCGCCAAGAACGATGTCTCGATACGCTTCGCTTCCTGATCCTCTTCAATGATGACCATGTCGGAGGGGATTCGGGACTCGAAGACATTTGCGTACGTTGACTTTCGCGTGAGTAGTGGTCGGCCGACGGAGAGCGCAATTGTCGCGACCACATCTGACATCCGCATTGCGAGCTCCGGATTGTCGTCTGGCACAGGAAGTGGTACGATGACTCTAGACTGTGCTATCCTTTCGAAATAGGTGTGTAGTGGAACATTGCGGGCAACAGAGAGCATACTGTGGTCTGGGATCACATATTTCTCCATCTTTCCGGAGCCACCGATGAAGTCAAGCAGCTGGACTGTGATATTGGGAGCTGTCTCGGTGTATGTGGTGATCGTATGTTGGTAAAGTCTGCGCTTGTCATTCACCGGTCGGACGAAATCGCCTCCAATAATAGCGGCCATATCACCTGGCTCAACGGAGGTTGTCTGCACAGTCGTTCGTGGGAAGATTGGATTGAAAACGGCAACGCTGTCGGCAATAAGTGTGGAGACACCGAACACTTCCGGGAATACGAATTGCATATAATTCGAACTGGATCTGGAAGTAGCAACAAACGACCACTTACCGGTGGAGATGTACGGCTTTGCAAGTGCAGCGAGCTTCGAATTTTCTTCTTTTTTGCCAGCGCTATCCCATAGTGAAGGGTGACGCACGACACATTGTACGGTGCTGTTGCTGACAAGAGCACGTCTGATACCGTTATACAAAACCAAGGCGTCGTCAAGACACGAAGCCAAGAAGAGGACATCAGGAGCGCTGGCAGGAAGCTCAGTAGCTTTGACTACTTGTATCGGTAGCAATTTGGCCTGTCATTCAGTTAGCATGGTCAATGAATCGGAGACGGTACGCACCTCTTTGAGCATCAGCATTCTGAACATATCAAACTCCGCATTGTCATAACGACTTTCCGTAGTAACAGCGGCATTGGTAGCATCGATGATAGTCAAATTGACGCGAGAATGCGCAGTCTGACTGATAGCAACCTCGATATCTTCGTTCTGCAAAATCTCGTCGTTTTGCAGTGACGGCGGGAGCATGATGGATCCGGCCAATGCCAAGACAAGGTCAAAGTGAACAGCGTTGGAGCACACAATATGGACGTTAATAGCTTCATGGTTGACATCAGCGTGGTCTGCGCGATCGCTCTCTGTTATAGATAGTGGAAACTCTTCTCCTTCCGCGACGTCTTCATATTTTGGCAACTCCGGTATCCGATTGCCTGGCTTCCCGACGAGAGGTAGCTGGAATACGTTTTCCCGTAATCCGAATCCAACTTTAACCAATTCCAAAATTGAATTCATAGCCGTTTTCCGTTGCTCCTTCAGTTGATCATCCTTCTCGCCCTCCTCACCCTCATCGGCACCAGGTCGTAAGTTGATCATCCTTTGGTCAGTGACTTTCGTGGCAGTTTTGTACGACTCGTATTCGACCGGCGTCTTAGCTTCTTCCATAGCGAAGAAGACACCGTGTGCCACGCCTGCTTTCTTAACATAGCGGGTTGCTGGGTTTTGGTTGAATTGGAAGTCGACGTAAGTCTCAGATGGGCTCGAGAGTAGGACGACGGCCATCAATAGTAGACTTCCCAGGACGAGGGTGACGGTCCAGGTACGCCGATCCATGTCGAGAGTAATAGTTGAATTGTCGAGCTGCTACGGCCGGCTGAAGAGTGAATTGATAATGCTAAAATGCCAATACAGGTACGACAGGAACAGGACAGGACGATACAGACAGGACAAGACTAACGACAGATAAAAACAGACACGACGGGAAACCGGAGGATAAGAAACGTCCGGAGGGAATCTCAACCAGTTGAATGGAAGAGATGTACGAGGAGTGTACACGCAGACGAGATGCAACGAGCTTGTACTTGTCGGGGAGAGGCCGCACCACAGTCACCGAAGACATCAGGGAGCACAAGCCGCAAGTGTATACAAGGCAGCGGTTTCATCGCATCAGAATAATAGGGGCCATCAGGCACACAGACGTCATCGTCACGGCGGACTATCTCACGCCGCATTACCGCTTCTGGCAATTGTGCCATTTGCACAATTGCACAGCATCATTAATTCCCACAATAGTGGTAAGTCGTTGAAAACAAGTTTCAGTTCATTCCCGTATCTGCCATATATTGCTAATGAACTAGATATTCAATTTTAGGGCTGGTCGCCCACTTGCGTTTACTTGGGCAGATTATTAATGATGCTAAGCGTTCTAGCGAATTCCGCACAAAACATATAAAAGAAGTCGAGGAAATGCCGGAATTGCGACTGTTTCCCTATCCGGTCCAGAACCTGATTATCCGCGAGCTGGAATCTACGCGAGACATGACAGATGAGGGGTCAGAGTACACTGACCCTAACCTTTGTTCTTTCGGAAGTACTTACTATCCTGTCGACACATCTATTTGTCTGACTTTAGTTACGACATCCTGACTAGAGAGCAATGGGAGGACTTCGCCTTTATGTTCGAGGACAGTGGTTACGAAATATACGAAGGTCGAGGTCGGGACTATCTAGATCATATCCAGCAAGAGAACGGCGCCCCAGATCGACGAGCACTAACATTCAAAGAGCTTCTTGAGAGGCTGAGGACTCGCTATTACGAGCTAGAGGAAGACGTCGCCGCGACGTACGGCGGTGAACAGCGGGAGAATGTCATGAATCTCTGGATTAGCTTGTTGCAGCGCTCTTGCGCTGCGTATCTCACTGACGATACCCTAGACTATATAACCAATTCTGGCGTGCGAGAGCCAGGGAATGAAGAAGAAGTTGAAGAAGTGTACGAAGACGAGGACGATGTCTAAATCTGTACGGGACATGTCGGAATCTCGTGGCTTGGATCGATGGCGTATCATTGGCTCGCTTGCCGTGGACGGACAGGATACAAGAAGAAGGAAGGGGAGTAAGGAGCCGTGCGCATAACAAGGACAATATTATATTCACAAGATAAATATTTACTTGTGCATGCCAAAATTTAAACCACAATCCAATAATTCAAGCTACAGAAATACGGCAAATTTTGTGAGGAACCCCTACCCGCGTAAATAAATCTGGATAACTTAGAGCTTTTATGCTTTAAAGGCACAGAAAGCCGCGATTTTGCACATATATGCGTACCTCATGCTCAGTCCTCAAGTTGGGACATGCGGTACCTATGCCTGTGAGAACCCTTGACCCTTTTGTTTGTGTGGAAGAGGGCAAATAGAGTTTTGGACGCATTGCAACGACACCAAAATTGCCAGCGTGAAAATTCATTTTCTGCCCGTCGAAATTTTGGCGCCCGTTTAAGACGCGCCTAAATCGTCGATGTCATTAAACCTTCCAAACCAAGTGAGGCTTGTGGTTTGCTGCCAGATCACATATTATTCATTCCGACTGTCCGAGAGTATGCCACAGGTGATTTTTTGGCAAATTTACTGCTGTCATGAGTGCTGCAAATTGGCTATCTCAATATCCCAAGGTGATACCACTAGTTAAGGCTTCCCGGTAGTGCAGGTGCAGACATCAGATCCAGAAGTGCACTGCATACTTCAGGGGCCCGTCCTGGAAGACACATTATCTAGATACCAAAATAATACGAGCAGCAAAAATGTTGATCGCTGAACCTCAAAGCGGGAATTCACTCGTGCGGCCACCCATGGTTGCCGTCCGATCGCGTACTTACATCGTCCTTGTGCATCTAACTCATGCCTCAACAGCAGTCACCTCGACAAATGGCTAGAACCAGGCACGGTCCCGCCCCTGGAGAAACAAATTCTGTCGGCGAACAGGCATTGACAGTGGCCGACATCGGCATACCAGGCCAACTCCAACGCCCGAACGAGAGACAATAATACTGGCCGACCATCTCCTCAGCCGTAGGGCATCCAACAATGTATACTCCTAATTCAATCCTGTCGATCATCTCATTCCACTGTACAATATTATATTTGAAAGCTTTGACCAGAATCTGGGAGACTTGCAGTGTGACAGCAAAACTAAGTGAATTGCCGCGATAGTCCCGACTAGGAAATGTCTTCCACGCATTTTCTCCTCAATAGCCTCACGCGTGAGCGATCAGGAGTAATCGCCAATCATCAGAAACTAGTGCCAATAAACTAAATCCGGAAATCCGACTTGAGGCAGTGTCTCATCTCACATCATAGCCCATGTATTGCCAAGCTCTGGCGGAGCTGACAGAATCCTTTGAACCGCGGGCTACGAACAACGTTCGCTGTTTTCTGTTCGGCCTAAGAAGCGCGGCTCTGGAGGAGATTGATACTCCGCGAGAAGATCGGTTATGATGGGACGCTCCATGTCTACGATTCTACATACTTATCGAACACTTTCGAACTTCCTAGGTCACAACTTGGTAACCGAGACAAATCACAACGTGGCGAGGCAAGACGAGCGCATCTATGCTTGCGCAACAGTGAACGCTGGAGAAACAGGGGTTCAAAGACAAACAATTACTACAGGGACGGACATCCAGCCATCAATAGTAGCGCGATACCAATTCGAAGGTCCTGGCATGTCCAGAGTGACCCGCTGCGGGGTTGTCATGACACACCTTTTAGGATATCTAACTTTAACCTATCATCGGCGTGGTAAAATATATTGCCAGACCTCTTTACAATATCAAGGTAAGGGTTCTGGAGGATAAGGAAAGTAACAGGAAAAAAATTAAACTTATATGAATCCATTAAAAACATTACTATAAAACAGAATTTGAACAGAGGACACTAAACTGACATGATTCTATCATTCATTTTACCCATACACTCACTACCGCTTCTTTCTCATTCCTACACAAACCGTTCAAACAACTAAACAATCGAGAAATTCTCCGCCTCAACCTTGATCTCTTTCGTGAACGGTACTGACTCGCCAGATTCAACGCCGATGACATCCAAGACGTCAATACTCGCAAACGGAGTAGTCTTCTTGAAAACTATCTCCATGGGGAAGAAATCTCCTTCTTCATCGCCCTCGGCAGTGAAATCAAAGCTTCCGGATGACGTTCCTTCCGCCTCGCTTATAACTGGAAGGCGCCAGCGAATGTAATTGCCACCGTGGTCATACAGGGAGTCGGAGTTTACTTCAGCTGCTTCACTTGGAATTGGAATTGTGACCGCGACATCCTCGAGGATTGTGCCATCAGATTGGAGTTCGTACTCTATCGTGACCTGATATGTGCCGGCGCCACCAGGAGATAGCCAGCACGTGAAGCTCAATGGAACAAGCGAGGCGTCGTCGCCTTTGCTGGTTAATCGCCATCGCAGGACGCCCAATGGGTTGTTGTTAGATGGGAAGCCACGTGAGGCATCCTTAAGTCCGATCATCTTGCTAGAGCTGAACAAAGCCTTGTCGACGTTCGGGTGGGTCTTGAATTGTGCCACGTTACCGGGAAGGTCGATCGCGAGCCTGATCTTCGAGAGCGCCGGGTCAGCGATACGGAGCTGGAGGTCACCCTTCACTTCTACGCCCTGGGTGCTGCCGTCACGAGAAATCTGCCCGCTAACGCTCTCGACTATGCTGACCATAACGCCAGTGTTAAAAGCATATGGCGATGCAGCCGCCGGTGGAGTAGCAATGGGCTCTGTTTCAGGGTGCACCAAAGGTGTCGACTCTTCAATTCCAATCTCGGAGCGAACATGCTCATACATATCCGTAGCCTTCGACTTCTTGCCCAACTGCATGCCTTTGCCTCTTGGTGGCGCCCTACCTGACGACGTGCGGTTTCTTTCGTACTCGTAGGACGATTCGGCAGCGACAGCAGTTTGTGCGGCCGCAGTATATTCGCTTGCTGCCGGAAATCTCGAGCTCGACGAGATGCTGTTACTGGAAATGCCGCGTTTGGCCATTTCGCGGCGCTGCATGTCGAATTGTTTCGCCCGACGCTTGCGCTCTTCGTTTGCTTCCAGCTCTTTGTTCTGTTCACGCTGTCAGTACACGGGTCCCAAATCATATTACCTCTTTCGCGTAAACTCACCCTCGCAATAATCTCCTGGATTTTCTCCTCGTGGCTGTCCATCTCCAGATTGGTCCGGATCTGCGACAGTGTCAAGTTCTCCCTGTACCCCAGCTCCACAATCTCATCGAACGCGCTCAACAACTCAAACGCATTAGTTAAGATCTCACGCTCGTCTGCAGATTTGCACAACGTCGTCACAGTCTGCGAAAACAAGTGCAAAGTGTCAATGTCTTGTAAAATGTTCGATTGCCGGTTGGTGATGAGAACCATGTAGAGCTCCTCGAGGGGTTGATACACGTATCGGACGTTTTCGTCCTCGACTGTCGTGTGCTGAGTGCCGCTCTGCGTCAGCTTCGGAAACGCAGCGAGAAGGGCTTCGATTCGTGACTTTGGCATGTCACGGAATTGACGCGAGAGTACGGCTTTGCCTCCGCGGGTGCATACTGAGGCGGCGAGGACGACCTGGGAGACATGGTTAGCGCACTACTCAACGTAGTCATACAACGCCTTCGATATGGACTCTTATATTTGCCAATGACATACCATTGCGGATGCTATGCAGTTCTTAACGACGTTTCGTAGATTCCTCCTACCAATTGGTCGCGGATGTTTGGTGTCTGTTCTCTGCCCGATAGCAAGGTTGCAGCCAACGATCTCAAGTTTGAAACGGCGGCCATGCCAAACGTGTACAGTTCGTAGATTCAACCAAGTGCATAGTAAACCCTACCAAAACTGCAACCTTCGCTAGGGCATTTGTACGTATTCGCAACATATGTAACCATATATGCCGTATAGACGCTATACCTTTGGAATATGCAGCACAGGAGCTGGTTTAAATACTCGGCCAACCGCCTCAAGGATCGCCAACGGTTCCTGGCTACATCCACTGATTCACATCAGCAGAGCATATCCTTTAGAATTCAGTAAATCTTTTGACTGGACCATTCTTTAATTGTTTGCTTTGTTTGGACACTTTATGAGATTGATTATTGTACCATTCTTGTTTGTACTATATTAGGCGACTGATTTCTGCATCAGAAAAGTTTCAGGTCGCATCATCATTATCACGGAGGGTTTATACTGACGAAGTAGCACGTATTTCTGACAACTAACCATCTAGGTACGCCTTTCGATCCATCGGTAGCTGATTACAGATCTAAGGGGAGTCCCTATCGGGAGCAACACATCAGAATTTTCGAGATAAGCTCGCGACTGCTCGGAACAGTTAATTACAACCACATCTCGATTCACGCCATATCTCGACCGCATCAGATCTGAGAAGAGAGTATTTACTTTGGTTTAATGTCGACCGTAGCAATCCCTGCTACGACCTCGTTTCTCCCGTCAACGTCCGGCGCTAGCACACCTGAGCCATCGCGCCAGAACGAAGAAGATTTCAACATGGATCAATCGCTCCACTCTGACATCGAGATGCTTGCTGCCGAAGATGACGATGACGAGATGTTGCTTGATGACGACGCACAAGGGGAGCATGCTACTACACAGATACAGAACACTCTCTCCTCCCCACCTGGGTCGAGCAGGATGGAGGAAGACGAAAAGGATGGTGGGTTTGACATCGTCATCGAGGAAGTCAATGACGACAATAATGTCGGCCAAGAAGACGAACAGTTGTTTGATGCTGATGGGTCTACGCCAGTTCCCGTTGTCGTGGAGGAGGAATATCCAGACGAAGTACTTGATGAGGCCGATGTCGGAAGTCCTTTTGTAACGGTAGTTGAAGAGACCCAGTCTACTTTACAACTCCCGACTGAGGAGACTACAAAGGAGCCAGTTGTCGAGCAACCTGCTGAAGTTCCAGCCGAAGTGTTTTATGCCCAGGAATCAGAGTCTGAGGTTGTCCGAGAAGTCCGTGAAGAGAAAGGTGGAGGCACTAAGGTCGCTGAGGTCGCTGAGGTCGCTGAGGTCGCTGAGGTCGCTGAGGTCGCTGAGGTCGCTGAGGTCGCTGAGGTCGCTGAGAGCGCTGAGGTCGCTGAGAGCGCTGAGGTCGCTGAGGTCACTGAGGTCGCTGAAGCCACTGAATTCGCTGAGGCCACTGAGGTCGCTGAGGGCGTTAATGTCGCTAATGTCATTAATGTCGCTGAGGTCGCAGAACGTGATCCAGAACTTAGCACGACTTCAAGCGTGACAGAGGATCAAGAGGATGCCCAGCGAAACGAAGAAGAAGTAGTCGAAACCGAACTTGCTGCCGCTGCCGCGAGTGAGCAAGAAAATCACGAAGAGGCACCTCTAGGCCATACTGACAGTCCAGCATCTCAGGGACCTGATGCAGCCGTCGATCAGACGACAGAAGAGGCTCGCAACGTCCGTACTGATTTCCCAAACACTTGTGTTATTTTGCGGAAAGATGACGGAAATTTTCTGCTTTGTCCATCCGATGTATCTGATGATCTTGTTGCTGAGTTGGAAGCTCAGCCGATTTTAGAGGATTATGCTACTTTGTCGCAACCTTTGGCGACTGTGTTTGCGGTTTTGAGGGGTGTCTTTAACGACGAGCTCGCAGAGGACTGCGAGCTCGTGGCCGAGGTCCCGCAACTGGGACTTTCTGTGTCTGAGGTGAGTACCAACTTCAATTATGACCGACATGATATTATATGTTAAAGCTTAACTCTTTCCAGGATAACGTTTTCTGCCAGGAGGTGACGGTTTACGATCTGGTAGAACTGTACTCAGGACTGAGCATAAACGACAACGCGGTTACCCCCAATGCGCCGTTGGTTATTCACCTTAATGCGCAAGTCAGATTCTTGTATCGATTTAACCATATTGCTGCCCTTATCAGGCAAGGCAAAGGCCTTCAATACTTGTATGACGAGGACGCCGCAGCAATCGCGAAGCAACATGCTGAATATCATACAAATGGCGTCTCTGCTACGGATGACGGGCCAAGATTGGATGCAAATACAGCTGATCTGCAGGCTGTTACTGAGATTGTGGTGGCCGACGATAGAAGAGAATTTAAGCAAGAGGTTGTGGTATCTAATGATGCTCGCTCTGAACTCGCTCATGCAGACGCAACGCCGGACAGCGGCGATGTCTCGTTTAAGGGTGCGTACTATCGAGAGCAGGACGACGCTCTGCCTGGTGTGATCGATGGTGCGTTGATACTAAGAATGTATGATGCAAGAGCCGAATCTAACTCTATCCCAGATGCAGCGGCTATTGCACTCGCCGCGGAAACCACCAATGGTGACATTGCCAAGTCTCCGATTGTCGTACCGAAGGGAGAAGACCTTCCGCAGACTCCATTAGACGAGGAACTGAATCCAGCCACCACTGCGGACGTAGTATCCGACAATAGAGGGACTGCTAAGCGAATCCACGACACGCTTGATGAGGACGACGACATTGTCGCGCCAGAAGGTATCTTTTACTGTCATTAACAGCTAGCAATTATTCGTGCTAATATCTGCTCCAGATAAAAGAGTCAAGTCAGTCTCCGAATAATCGGCCGCCCACTAACTTCGAACGATGCGTACAATGATTGACCATCAGTTTACTACTATCCTTCTAACGATAAGCACAATAATCCTGTAGAAGCTCCGATTACGGAGCCTCAAGAATGCAGAGTGTGGGGTTGGTTTTAACATTGCAACTCTCTGTTGTATGCGCATGGCATATTTTCTGCCACACACCGTCGCTGCATCGTTAGCTCGTCGATGGTTACCGACGGTTCATAACTTCAGTATGACGCTCGGCATGGACCTAAGTGTCATAAAGTACATATAAATTTTATTCGCTGTTAGCGGGTGAGGCTAGGTCTTACTTTAGCTATCTATGAAATTAAGGTAGTATTTTTAATGAGTTTATTTATTATTGGATTTGTTAGAGTATGAGTAGTGCTTACCTTGTGCACGACCGCTAATATCTATGTACGTTGTTCCCAGTTTGTAAGCTCGCGGGGATACAGTCTGGTTGGTGTTATTTAAACGGAAAGTTCGCTTTGCATTTGTCTGTGTCTTTGGGATTGTGGTATGGTGAAATTTACTGTATGGAGCAATTTGTACTGACTAGTTATAATGCATATTTGCCCCTGAAGAAGAAGAGAGACGGGATCACCCTGTCAATTTCTGCCGAATTCGAAGAACTTGTAGATAAGGAACGAAGAAAGCTTTTAAGTAGCCGTCGTCAATAATTCGTGGTAAATTAATTATATACATATATATATATATATACTCTCGCCGTGTCAATCACATCTTCCACTGCCATTGATTTCTCTTTACCAACGCCAACGCGTCATTAAAAATTCGTGTGTTGGCAATGGTAGAACTATTGTAACTCTCAGATAAACCCTAATCTCTGTCGTACGAGCGACCCTATGCGCCAGCTGGAGCAGCACAAGCCACGAAATGTGGTTGGCGTGGCGCGGTGCTGCCTCCTGCGCTTGTCGTGTCAGGCAACTATATTTCCTAATAAAGTAAGGTGCCAAACTTTCGTGTGATGCATTTGCCCCCGCCTTTTGTGAGCGTACTGCTGCGGCCAGGGGTTCCAAAATGGGCGTCGAGCGCTTCTCTCAGCGCAGCATGAAGTGTCCAGATTAGCTTGCGCACAAAGGGACACATGAGGCTTTGTCGAAATCAAAATTTATTTGCCGTCTAAAGACTGTTTAAGTTTCTATTTCCTAAAATCAGGGCCCCTCTTCCTTTAGATTTTTATCTCGCTTCTGTTGTACGTCTGGGAAGTGCGCGCGTGCGGTAACTTTGAACACTCCTGCCTGTCTTCGTGCCAGCTATTTGATTCCAGCAACGCGTTGTCCACTCCTTCGCCAGCGATCCTACCGTCCACCATGTTTCTACCGCTAGAAGTTGAGGACAAGTATATAGGTCTGGGGCTTGCTATAAGTAGCAGTTTAGCTATCGGTAAGACCTAGTTAATTGGGAATCGTTTAGGCTATTGCTAAAATGTTTGGTTTAGGCACTAGTTTCATAATAACAAAGAAGGTTGGTCAATTTGCACTTTAACACAATTTCTATGGTACTTGGGCTTGGGGAAGTAGGAATTGATATTGACGGATCCCAGGGTCTTATGGATGCGTCCGACAAACATGGATTTGAAGGCAATGGCTACCAGTACCTAAAGAACCCCATCTGGTGGGCTGGCATGATTACAAGTAAGACCCTAGGTGACAAGTGCTCATCGAGATTTAAGTATTAACTTGGATTTCTATCAGTGGTTATCGGAGAAGTCGCCAATTTCGCTGCGTATACGTTCGCACCCCCTATTCTTGTGACGCCATTAGGAGCGTTGAGTGTACTTATAGGGTACGTGTAACCATGATAACGTGGCAAGTTGTGTCAAGAGGCTAATCGTTGCTATACCACAACAGGGCAGTATTGGCTGCTCTTTTTCTTAAAGAAGAGTTGGGCATATTGGGTAAAATGGGTTGTGCTATTTGCTTGATCGGATCCGTGATTATTGTCCTCCACGCTCCTCCTGACAAGGAGATCCAAACTGTCGATGAAATTTTGATGTATGCAATACAGCCAGGTACGTATCATTACAATGTATTGTTTAATGAGGCTGGTGGTTAATGCTTTGTTAGGATTCATGCTGTACTGTATGGCTGTCGTAATATTCGCTGGCGTGATGATCTACAACGTTGCTCCAAAGTACGGAAGGAGGTCACCATTGATCTATATCTCGATATGTTCCACTGTTGGGTCAATCTCCGTTATGTCAATCAAGGGCTTCGGCATTGCTGTGAAGCTCACTCTGGGTGGAAACAACCAGTTCACTCACCCATCGACATATGTGTTCGCCATTGTTGTCATAGTTTGCATTCTAACCCAGATGAATTATTTCAACAAGGCATTGGATCAATTTGATACATCCATTGTGAACCCCATCTACTACGTCTCATTCACGACCTGCACACTTATTGCCTCCGCCATTCTTTTCCATGGATTCAACACGACGAGTTTAGTCAACACACTATCGCTTCTATGCGGCTTCCTTATTATTTTCAGTGGCGTATATTTGCTTAATATTTCTCGATCAGATCCCAACGGCCGGAGTTTCCAAGCTGACCGCACAATGGATAGCATTCCTATGGAGAACGGTATCGCCAGCATCCAAACGCGCCGGAGTATTCAGTTGCCTCGGAACAGCTTTGGTATACACCGACGAAGCAGCTCTTTACGACAAGAGGCGCGATTGATCGGTGAATATGAAGAGCAAGGACTCGGTTTAACGCGGTTGGACGAAGAGAACGGTCCAGAGGAGGAAGAGGACGACAATGATATCAACACCTACAATAACACTATTAAAAATAGTGGATCTATAAAGAGTCGGGCGTCGAGCGAATTATCGCCAGTTGACGCAGTTTGGGACAGACCCTATGATCCATATAATCGGTATGATTCTCCCAGAGGCTCGAAACTTTCTACAGTTTAATTGGCGGCATGTCGATGGGTTTGGAAGTGATAGACATACATACGAGTTCTAAATATTTCCGGTTTTGGTTTATTGGCGTCCGAAAGTCATGCTTTATGTTTTTTATATTGTCTCCTGGGATTGCCTACCATTTTGGATTATTTTGGTGTGGTATCAAGTATTCTGTCAATTAATGACGAGTTCTGATTGTATGTATTTACTTTTCCTGCATTTGCTATCACAAGATTTGTATGTTTTCTCCCCTTGTTATTGTCTCATTGTCATATTATGTACACTGCTGTCTTGTAAACTATATAAAATTGATCAGGACAATGACATGCGACCCGTCAATAATATGACTGCTGCTCGTCGATTGATGCAAACATTCTATACGGGTGGCGTGGGGGGTCAACATCGATTTGACGTCCTGTTTTCTTTAACTCGTCTCTTAGTCCGATTGGCAACATCCAACGTACCAACCAACACTTGACAACATCGAATGTCTCCACTGCATATAACGGGTCGTCAATTATTAGTCTGTTTCAAGATAATTTAACGATTCACTGTCTACGGCGTAAAGAATCCAATCTGAAAAAAATACATTATCACAAAACCTCTGGATGTAACAATACCAGAGCAAATGTGGCAATGCACCAGATCACCAAACTAGATACTTTTATTTTTTTTAATCTCTGTACATCACCACATTTACTTCCAAGAAAAGACAAGAGGAGTAGCCCAAGCGCCAGCTCTTGTGAGCGACTGGAGATTCCCAACAGACAGAGTATTGTTGACATAGGTGAAGTTGGAGATGATGGTCTCGCCGAGGCTGACAACGCTGGGCCTAGAGTCGACACCGAGGACCGTGATGCTACCCAGTGGCTGGCAAACGTCGTACGTGCCTCGAGGGAACGTGTAAAGCGAGCCGTGCGTAGCGACAAAATCGACGACCAAGGAGTCCTCGACGACGACAGACTCGCCATCATCGACATAGAGCGTGCCCTGAGCAGAACCGACCTTGTCGAGGGCGACAGTAATACCCCAATCATTCTTGCGCGTCTCGGTGGTGGTGTACGCGGGCTTTTGGGTCGGGATGATGTAACCGCCTCGGATGTGTACGTTGATGTGGCCGAGTGGAGCCGAAAGAGTGACGTTCTCGCCTGGACCGGCGCTGACGGGCTCATGCGTGTAGTAGTCGTACCAGACCTCGTCGGGAACACCAGGAAAGACACCCTTGACATAGTCAACTAGAGGGGCCAAGACGGGCCTAAATTTGTTAGGAAGATTGGAAGAAAGAGAGTAAATCGACAACACATACGTAACAAGAATAGCCTCGCCAACCAAGAACTGCGTCTCAACAGACGCCAAAGACTTGTCATAAGGGAACTCCCAAGAGAGTGCACGCATAGCTGGTATACCAGTCTTGCTTGCTTCGTACATAAGAGTGTAGTAGTAAGGCAAGATTTCGTATCGGATAGCCATGGCCGTGCGGGTGGCTTCGGTGACGGACTCCCAAACATAGGGCTCCTGGTCGATCGCTCCGAGGTAGTTGTGATTACGATAGAAGGGGAAGAAGGCGCCCAGCTGCATCCATCTGTTGCAAAGCTCCATATCAGTGTTGCCGTTGAAACCGCAGACATCAACACCGAACATTGGGATACCGAATAGACCAAACGAGAGAGCCTGGGGAATCGAGAAATACATATACGCCCAGTCTGCGGAATTGTCACCTCCCCAGTGGCCTCCCCATCTACCGGATCCAGGGAAAGTCGATCGTGAGATGATAAATGGACGCTTGTCGGGCAAGACCTCGAGGAGAGCGTGGTAAGTGGCATTCGTGATGCCGTATCCCCACAAGCTGTGGACTTCATAGTCGACCGTGCCATCAGCGTGGGTAGCATTAGGGGAAACAGCGTGGACCGCAAGATCATGGTTTCCCTGCTGGTGGTTGATGGCATAAGGCGGATAGTTGATGTTACCCTTGCCAGGAGCCTTGGTGTTCATCGGATCAGTGGACACAGTAGTCGAAGTAGAGGTCGTGCTCGCCGTGGAGGATGGGCTGGGAGTGTGAGTGTAAGTATACCAGATGGAGTTGTAGTACGGCAGATCGGTCGAGTTGGTGATGTTGAAGCCCAGGGGAAATGTAGTAGCCGGTCCACCGACGTCGAACGGAGGATGGACGGGATTCTGGGTGTAGTTCTTGGAACCGCAAGAACCAACGCAGAATGACGAGACTTCGTTCATATCGAGCCAGATACCATCAAAAGGGACCTTCTTGTGCCAATCGACCATAGCTTTGGTCCACCAGTCTTGAGTGCCAGACGCCAACCAATCGGGATAGACAGTATAGCCGGGCCACACAGCTCCAATGTAGAGCGATCCATCAGGATTCTTCAAGAAGGCCTCAGCCGCGACACCATCGTCGAAGACTGGATAGATATCAGATTTGTTCAATGGCGAGGGGTGATAAATAGCCGCGTCAACGATAGGGATGTAATGCTGGTGGTTGGCATGAAGAGCGTCGATGACAGCCTGGAACTTCTCAAGCGGGTAACGGTGAGGATCGGTGGTGAAGTCCTTGTACGAGTCCATGTAGTCGATGTCTGTCCAGATAGTCTCAAGGGGAATGTCGAACTTGCGGAAATTCTCAATGACCTCGCTTAACCGATCGCTTGTTTGGTAGCCCCATCTGCACTGGTGGAATCCGAGGGACCAGTATGGAATCAAGTTCGGCAGACCAATAGTCGAAACGTACTGAGTTATTACATCTTTGACTGTCGGCCCGGTGAAGAAGTAGATGTCAAGAGTGCCACCGAGCAAGCGCCACGTGAGAGACTGCTCTCGGATCAAAACCTCCTGGGCGTGAGAATTGCGAAGGTAGACGCCGTGCGTGGTGTTGGTGCCATAACGCTGGTCGACATAAATCGGATGAACACCATAGATATTAGCGTCAATTGGGTCACCGACGTCATTCGCGTAAAGTGTCTTGTTCACACCTGGCTCCTGCTGGAAACCATGGATAGACTCTCCGAGACCAGTGATGAAATGTCCCTTAGGCAAAGAGGTGTTGAACTGGATGAACTGGTTCTCGTACACGAGCGGGTTTCCTGCTGTTGAGAATAGGATCTCACCAGTCGACTTGCGGATGATGGTGAAACTGAACGGCGAAGCAGTGTACGCGAAGACCAAATCGGAATCGACGAATGGAGTTAACGTCTCGACACCAGGTTTAGACACCAAATTATCGGGCAGAATATAGACGTATGTCAGGTCGACGGGCTGGATCTGAATATTGAGACGCTCCGCGGACTGATATTCGACGAAGAGCGAGAGCTCGTCGAAGTCGTAGCCGTAGACATTGCACTCCTTGAGAAGGCTGAGACGGCCGTACAATCCAGTCTCCGTGGTCTTCAAACCAGTCAAACTGTAGCCTGAGCAGACATCGTTTGCATCAGCAGCGCTAGGGTCGAATATATTTGGATATTGGGTCCTGAGGAAAAGGTTAGAACAAATGGGACTCGACAGGCTGACAAGTGAGACCCATTACACTCCTATCGTAGCCCATTGAGCAAGAGAAATAACCTCACTGGTAGCAGATGAGGTAGCACTTGCAGTGGAGGAAATGACCGAGGTCGAGAAAGTGGACGTAGCCTTTTGGTGAGCGGGTGACGCCGAGACTGAAGCAGCCAGAGCCGTGATGGCAAAGGCCGTCTTCTTCGCGAACAGCATTCTGATGTCTGCAACAAGGCAATCTAGAGCGTGGCGCCGACGGTGACTGGTATGAGGGATAATGCAAGGAGTGGGAGGCCAGCTTTATATATTGACCAGCACCGGGCAGAACTGAATTTAGGCAGAATGTAGATATCACGACTTAGCCAGTCAGTCAAGTAGTCAGTATACAGCAAACAGATTTGTTGGATGGCACACGGCCAGACCTCGAGGTACCAAGTACCAAGTACCACGGACTCGCTCGACAGCTCGAGCGCAGCGGCAGCCCAACAATGCGACCTTGCATGTTTGGAATCGCGTCATCGAAGTGGAGAGCTGCGGGTTCGTCGAAAGCCGAGAGAGTCTTCGGAGCGCGGGGTTGGCCATGCTACTGCACCAGTTAGGTTGGCAAGCAGCAGATACCAGTGCCATGACTAGGAAGTCCATTTAGAATTATCAACAGACTGAGTGGCCAGAGATACATGACGAAGAAGTCAGGTAATGTGGAGGCAGCAAGTACGGGTACAAGAGCACGTTAAAGTACTCTACCGGCGTCGGATCGGCCGGATCAAGGCCGCGAAGTTGCGAGCGAAGCTGTATGAAGCGAAAGTGTGGTTCCGGGATAACTGGTTGCGATCGTGTGCAGACAGCATTTTTGCACGGCACGGCATCGGGTTGCGGAGACGGTTGTCAATGCCTGAACCCCAACTCTGGGGTTCGTCCTGAAGGGCTAATAATGGTCGGATTTTGATTATTCCAGATTTAAGTTTAGTGTTGCGTCTATCCTAGCGAATTGATCCGCTGGTCATGCATTTAACGATAGCGGCGCCCATTCTTAGGAGCCGATGGCAGCTTGTGGTTTTTGGTTTGCGTCCTGATACCATTATCATGCAATGCCCAAAGTGGTGGACAGCGTCTTTAAATTTGACCAACAGGCCCAGTAGAAAGTCGATGGTGTTTCGGAGATCTCTCGCGTCTAGCCGGAGCGGTTCCCGCGATGCCGTCCCCCGCCTCATTCAAGCTAAAAACTCGCATGAACCTTATTTACCCCACCTTGGCACCGTCTGTATCACCGCAGCCTTCGGGATCTCGGTCTAGTAGTAAACCCCGCCATAGGATCCTGAGGATAGAGCAGGCCAGCTGGGCATTTTGCGTGGTAACAGAACCGGTAATCAAGCAGGCTATGGGAGTGTCGTGTAATGGTCGCCCCGGCGGAGTCGAGTTGCGCCGTCCTGTGGGGTAAGATATCCAAAGCAGAGAAAGTCAATCGGCAAACATGGGCAATACTACGCTCTTCTTCAACCGGCGATACCTCGTTAAAGAACGTTATTCCCTCTCGAGCCGTACCCCATATAGCTTCCGTCAATACCCCGCACTTAATTCAAACCAATGTACGACGTCGTCGGACTCCACCCAGAGAAAAATTGAGCCTGCTCCACCGCTAGCGTATTGCTCCTCATCAAATTGTATTAACGTGAAATATATTCAGATATGATTGATTATTGTGGAAACTTGCAACATGCTAACCGAGACGACGTAATGCCAACTCCGCGCCATCCTCGTTTCTCTCTTGTTAGGAGCGCCGCCGGTCTTGTCAAGATGATAGTGACCTCATTGCAACTTGTCCAAAGTTTCAGTGGTCTCACCCTAATGACAATAAAGTTAGGTTAAACTATACCAATGACAACAGGTAGGCAGCTGAAGTAACTATTTTACCAGCTGTCATTCACTCCAAAAAACAGGGCAAGCTGCCCGTATATTTTTTTTCCATGTACAAACAAATCTCTGATTCCTGTCCACTTTCAGAATCTGCCGCCTCCGTGTTTCGTTGCTGCGGCTGCAATTTGATGAAACCTCCCGATGTCTAAATAGCTAGCTAGTCTATAATACGCGACAAGATATCTGTTACGGGAATGCCGATATAATTATTCGTTCATAAGTAAACTAGAGAGGATAATGCAAATGGGCAACACATTGGGTCCGACGATCAATCTCCAGTCTTTACCTTCATACCAATCGTAACTATAACAACATAAAGTGCGGATTGTAAAGATCTCTTTAATTTCGTTGCAGGTTGTCGTAATCTTAGCGCCAGCCTAGTTTATACATGAATCCAATCAAATTTGTTAAATTTAAACCATTCACGTGGAGTAAGAGGTTTACTCTTTACTCTTTCCGATTGCAATCAAAGCGTACCACGTGTCTCCATCCCAACCATGGAGGTGTCAATCTGTCACGATCGGTAGCGATTCCATACAGAGTCCTTTCTTGTTTGTATATCGTACCCATGCACGAACATCCACTCAATGAACGAGCTGTCAGAGTCCTGGAAATAAAGCACAAGGCAGCTGAACCGAGGACTTTATTACGTCCATCTTTGTTGATATCAACGTTCATTTTCGTAGCAAGTCGTCCTCTGGTTCAACCAGGCATCAGCATGTAGCGCCAGTCGCAGCCTTAGTAGTTGCATGCTCATAAACTCACTCACACCCAACCAACGGTTACGGACCTCAAAAGCCACAGTACCGCAACGCCACCCCTTATTCCTGGGACCCCACGACCTAACAGATCTGACTTGTTGGGATTCCGAGAAAAGTTAACGGGGAGAGATTCACGGAGGAGATCTATACTACTTAAAGCGGGCTCATCTCCTTGCGAGTGAGAAAGAAACCCGCGATCATGATTTTGACTCTTGCGTCGCGATGCAGTTTCCAAGATACCGGAGGTCCGTTGCGCATATTGCCGTGGTGTTCCATCTTGTCAGTAAAAGCGTCGAAGGCGTGTTGCCTATTTACCGATTACATTGCCCACTGTCCTTGATCGATATTGACGCAGCACGCGTTTTAGATAAAGTCGACGCCAAGAATCTAACCTACAACTGAACTCATTACTCGTGGATAAGTGCTGAGAATTCCGATCGGGGCAGATACACAGCCAGTCAGAACTTCAGAAGATGTTGAGTTGAGATTGTGTAATAGTTAGGATAGTGGATATTAAGTCATTCTTTATCTTGTAGCTAGTGTTCTTGTTCGTCTATATTATTGTAATTAATTTTTTTTCGGGTCAATTGCGACTGTAATCTCGCTGTGTGCTTGCTAGAAACGTTGTGTTGACCAAATAATAGCCATTGTCTCTTGCCACCCAGGCTTGCGCATCCTTATTGAGTTGTTCTAACAGAGCTCGCCGGGAGCAAGTTATGTAAACGCATTGTTATCACGGGTTGCTTACTACTGTAAGGCTGCGGCGGAAGAGTTAATCTACCTTTAGAATGTCTTGATTGTGATGTGACTTATCCGCAGGGTGTATTGACTCTCTTCAAAGGACAGCCTGCTGCACTTCGAAGCCGACCCAGGAAGCAAATAAGCGACACGGTACGAACCCCATTCGTCGGCAATGAACGCGAACTCCCCACTCAACGCAGTAATCACGAACTTTTCGTAGCAACTCCGCTTTCAAAATATTTTGAATCAAGAACACCCGCGTGCCATACTCGATCTTCGCCATTTCTACGATTTATATTTTTGTCTACTGGTTTATTGTTCTATACATCGAATTGGGATCAGATCAACAGCAGAGCTGGCTGCTGTCAACGCGTGCGACTTGATTCCATCAATATACACCCTAGGAAAAATGTCATCCACAACAACAACCACCGCCCCTCCAGCAGGTCTCACGACATCGACAACGCCATTGCCGCCCGCCGCATCACTTCTCGACCAGCTTCTCGAGAACACGAAGAGTTTGCCTCGAAATGTAACGGGCCTGGGAGCGATCCAACTCGGAATAAGCGAGATTTCCTCGCAGGCGCGTGTTCTCCGCGACAAGGCCGCGCCGTCTGCCGATGGCGACACGAAGGCGCACTATTTGTTGGCGGGAAGCGGGATCAATGCCGAAGATATTGCGCAGGATTTAGAGACTGTTACACTACGCACAACGGTCGAGACAACTGTTACCAGCGCGACCGAGACGAATATTGCGGGATATCTACGATATAAAAGAGAAGAAAACATCATTGCGTCGATCGAAGATTCCGTCAAACAGACGGCGCGAAAATTTGACGCGTATGTGAGCGCAAATATTCGATTGGATTGGAATTACGAAAAGTTGCTAGTTTGCGAACATTTTGGCCTGGTGCCGCGCGGGACGGCGAGTAAATTGGGTGCGGAGCTAGGGATTGGCGCGACCGGGACCGGAAGTGGGGCGCAGCAGTTGCCGTTGTCGGGTACTGAGGCTACGCCTGGACGAACAAGGTTGCCGTCTGCTATTGCAGCTGCTGGATGGAAGAAGTCGTCCCTTGGCCGAAGTGTGCTGGGCCCAGCTTCTGGTGTGTTGGAGTTCCCGGACGTTGGCGGGGTTGACTCGGCGAATCAGCAACAGCAAGTGGGACTGCTATTGCAAAATAGACAACAGCGGTACGCGGCCGTCATCACCGCTTTGAACAAATGCAGGCTGGAGCACAGAAGTATGCCGTTGATTCCTGAGATGGCTGAAGTTTCAAAAAGCTTTGGAACTGATACGCGGACACAACAATTAAGTGATTCCTGGGTAATGCTTGGCTGTGTAATTCCAGCAGACACTCCCGAACGCAAATTTGCGAATGATTATTGTGAGAGTGCGGAAGATTCACCGGAAAGCATTCATATGCAAAAGCTCATCATGCGGGGTTCAAGACATTATCTTGAAATGCAGTTTTTCAATCTTGTGGAGAGCGATATCGCGAAGTATCCACAAGAAGCGCAACTTGGTGGTATTCCATCAGTCGAAAATAAGATTTTGGCATATCTGAAGCTCAGATTTCTGAAGAATGGAGTGTGGATGAAGCAAAATTTGCAAGTACGGCGAACTTCCTAAATCTCAAAAATTGTGAGCTAACGATTTTAGATTGTCAATAATGTACCTATATGGGCCCTTATTTTCTACCTGTTCCGTTCTGGCCATCTCCAAGAAGCACTTGACTACACAGTTCAGAATGAAGGATATTTCCAGAAAATTGAGCGAACGTTCCCAATCTATCTTAAAGCATACGTCAAGTCCGGGGACGAGCGTCGGCTTCCAGGAGATCTAGCCGAGCGCCTTCAGGCTGAATTCAACCATCACATTCGTGCCTACGACCCTAAGACTGACGATCCTTACAAATATGCTCTGTACAAGCTCATTGGCCGATGCGAGTTGAATCGAAAGAACATTCCGGAGGTGCTACTTATTGCAGAGGACTGGATGTGGGCACAGTTGATGATGACTCAGCATTCGCCGTCGGCGACTACAGACGTGTTTGGCGTTTCTCCGGCTGAGAGATACACATTATCCGACTTGCAAAATATGCTTGTCCAGTTTGGTGCGCGACATTTTAATCCACGTGGTAACAATCCTGGCGTCTACTTTCAGGTTCTTCTGCTCAGTGGTCAATATGAGCGTGCGATACATTACATTTACAAAT
Source organism: Lipomyces starkeyi (assembly GCA_018804115.1). Classification (NCBI taxonomy): domain Eukaryota; kingdom Fungi; phylum Ascomycota; class Lipomycetes; order Lipomycetales; family Lipomycetaceae; genus Lipomyces; species Lipomyces starkeyi. The sequence goes on along the minus strand of JAGJTG010000005.1, from coordinate 1,060,091 downwards.
ACCATCCCGTGGACGCGGTGCACTTTGCAATTGGACTAACATACTACGGCCTATTGCGGGTCTCAGCCGACACAGCATCGCTTGACGCGGACCTGTTGACTGTCGATGCTCAAGGACGGCCGGAGATCAACTTCGCCAGATTGGTGGGATATTACACTCGAGATTTCAGACGGACGGATCCTGAAATTGCGGTGGACTACCTCTCCTTGATTTGCCTGTGCGGTGACCTGAAAATCTGTGACAAGGGAGCGCAATATCTGCGGCTCTGCCACGAGTCGTTGCGGGAACTTGTTCTTGAGACTCGTGATTTCGCGGTGTTGTTGGGGGACGTCCGCGCGGATGGAACACGTGTGCCGGGCATTATCGAGCGGAAGATGGAGTTGATCAAAATAAGCGACGAACAACAGTACTTACGGACGATCACGGAACAGGCTGCTGAGCAAGCTGATCAGGACGGGCGAACGCCAGATGCGGTGTTGCTGTACCATCTGTCCGAGGAGTATGACGTTGTTGTCGCAATAATTAACAAGACGTTAGGCGAGTCGTTGGCGATCGCGGACTTAAGTTCGGACGAGATTGGCGCGGGCGTGAGCATGTCGCTGGCCGCTGCTGAGGATCCGGTGCAACTGGCGCGGAACATGATGGCTGTTTACTCCAATAACGGCGAGATTCTACGCAAGGTGACGCCGAAGAATCGCGAAGCGTGCGCGATGCTTCTGCACATTGTCGAAGCTCGCCGGGCTTTTGAGGACGGCAGGTGGGAACAGTGTTTGGAGTGCGTTGCGAACGTGAACATCTTACCTATGGAACTGACCAATGACACGGGAAGTATCCGACGCCGGGCACAGCAGTTTGGCGGATTGGACGAGAGTGTGGCGAGGAATGTGCCGATGCTACTTGTTATGGCGATGGAATCTTTCGTTCGAATCACGCGTGAGATGGACGCCAGTGCCTATGGTGACGCAACGAGAAGTAAGGTCAGTACCATAGAAATTATTGAAAGCGCGTGTCTCTCGTGCAATCAATTATGGTGAAGTTACATTGTGGTCAGATGTGGATCGGCTAACTTTGTTCGATAACAGATAATTGGAGAATTGCGCACACGAGGGAAGAATTGTATGATATATGCTGGCATGATTCAGTACCGAATGCCGAGAGAGTGAGTACTTTACAGTTTTATATATTGCGTCAGTGCCGGGTATAGCTCAGCCACGGGTCGTGGACATTTTTTCTCATTGTCTTGCCTTTGGGGTGTGCCTTTGGGGTGTCGTTTTCCATCTTCTCGGCTAGTTGATCGAAGGAGTGTCTCGATGGACTTGTGGTGTTTTATATTGCCATTTAGCAATGTGCGATTGTTAACTTGAGTTTAGGGTTTATGGCCGACTTACGCGGATGGAAACGGAATTGTGAAAATATTATTGGTTGACATATGTGTCTACTAAGTGTATAGTGTTGAGGCCATAACTAGTGCAGGATCACTAGGAGTAACTGTTTGTTATAGAATAGTTTGTATGGTTAAGAGTAGATAATGTAAGGGCATTGTTTGTGCATGTACAATAATTGCAGGTTGCAGGAGAATACTATTCTTTAGAGCGCCTATGGAATTTCCGAATGCGGGAAGGGTTTTGTGTGCCTCTATTTTGCATACTTTGTATGAAGAAGTGCGTGATGCATATACTAATGATGAAGTGTAACAGAGAAACAAAAAGGATATTTCAGCTATGTCAGATCGAGAAGCTTAACCCGTGGGAGGACGATTGTCATTGACGTAACTACAGTTGTGGACATTCGCGGTGGATCTTGTGTGGTACATTCTCTATCGCCCGTCGCGGTCAGCGACGAGAATTTGGTAGACATGAGTAGTCGTAGGCGTGACAGGACAGCTGCGGTTGCTTCGAGAAGGACTTACTGCAGGAAGCGATCTGCGCTGTCAAAGACTAGCTTGTGTTAATTAGAGACACTTCGGCGAGATGGTCGAATCACAGATTTGAAGAGCAGGCCGAGACTGGACCGGGGACAGCAGTCGAGACGTGCCTGCCTTACATTATTGGTGGGGCGATGGTGGGGCGATCTTAGGACCACGAGATGAGGATCATTTGTTTGTGCGACTTCTGAGCCAAGACGTGAGCAACGAGCCGCACGGTTGCACAATTTGCACAGGCACGCGCCAAAAATACACGCACAATGGCGTCATCGCAGTCTTCCGTGGTGGTGCGCCCTATCTGTGGGCGTTTATCTTGTCGCGCACCGCCGCACTGCGTCATTCACAGCCACACTTCTATCGCCACTGGCACGGAACCGCCACGACCTGCCGCAATTCAGGCGCATCTGCATTAACTGTCGCAGCTATACGCCACATCCATCTCGCCTTGCTGGCTCCCACGCCTGGCTGTGAGGTCTCGCGTGCAGGTATGTCGGGTTTCCTTATTAATCCTCGCTCGTCATAACTTGCTCCTTCCTCCTCACTACTTCTGACAGAGCAGCTCCCCCCGCACACCTACTCGCAAGTTGTCTTCAACACTCTCAGTCCGCTTCCCCGACTCGTCCCCGTCATCATCTCTGCTCGTAACTCCCCGCTGGTAACCTGTTAGTGCTGCCAATGGCGTCCTCCGCTGTTGACCTCCACGCTCAGCCTACTTCGCCTCACCAGCACCAGCACCAGCAGCCGAAGCAGACGTCGAGCGACCGCACTGCACAGAATCTACTATCCACCCGTCTCGCGATTCACCATACATTTTCCGGAAACCTGGGCGCTCTGCCTGCACCTTCGTTCGCGCTTTCTGGACATGGTGTCTCCCTAACCCCGATGCCCCGGACTCCCGCGCCAATCGCGGAACCAGGGTCAACATCGTCCTTCTTCGATTTGCCTCCTCCTCCAACTCCTCCGTGCTCCATTCCGTCTCAGTCTGACAACGAAACTGAAGACTCGTCGTCGAGTGAGTCTCCAAAGTTTGGCCCCCTCGCGCCTACCTCGTCGTTCTCCTCGACATCTTCGAACTCGTCCGACTATTCATCCATCCCATCATGTTCAACTTCCGGCGCTGTTGCGGGTGGCCTGGGCTTCACAGCGTCTAAATCCTCATCAATGTCGTCACTTCAGATGGGCTCATCGCCGAGAAATACTGCTGCTAGTGCCGATATTGACGCCATCTCGCCTATGTGCGCTGCCGACTTGGGCATGAACATCGCATCCGCACCATCGAAGATCCTCATTCTGGACGTACGACCGTACGCTCAATACGCCAACGAGCGCATCCGCGGCGCTGTAAATCTTTGTCTCCCGTCGACCTTGTTGAAGCGGCCGGCTTTCACTGTCTCGAAGATCCTCGACTCTCTCGCAACCGAACAGAGAAATCGATTAAGCAGTTGGAAGTCTGCAAAGTCGATTATTGTGTATGATGGCTCGTCTACTACTCTAACTGTTTCGTCTCCCGTGTTCCAGACTGCTCGAAAGTTCTTGAACGACAGCGGGTTTGGCGGTCACGTATATTTCTTGAAGGGTGAGTTTTGCTGTCGATTGCTAAGTCTGGTGGTATGCTGACTATGGTAAAGGTGGTATTTGCGAGTTTACTCTGCAATTACGTGATTTCGTCGAATTCGGTAGTACATCGTCGAGCCCATCGGTGAGCACGATTCCTACCACGGTCACGACTTCTAAGAAGTGCGACTCGTTATGTCTTCCCATCCTGTCAGGCCTCCATCTTCCTATCTTCTCCAAAAAGCAGCCTCTAGTTAATCCGTTCTTTTCCAACATTCGCCAGAACATGGACCTTGTCGGAGGTGTGGGTGAGCCTTTACCCATCCGCATTCCGGACAGCTGTACGCCATTGAAGCTTCGCCGATTGCCCTTGTGGCTTCAAGATGTTTGCTCAAGTGATGGTCCGAAGCGAATTGCGGATAGGTTTTTGGAGATCGAGAAAGCGGAGAAAAGAAGACTAGAGTCCGCGTTTGGTGGCTGCAGCATCGCGAATGCATGTGCTTTGAAGAACGCGTTTTCGAAGCGCGAGCCTGAAAAGCAAGAACAGAAGTTCTCGATCAGTGCGGCATTGGAACGTGGTGCGAAGAATCGATATAACAATATCTTTCCGTATGATCACACTCGTGTCAAACTTTCTTGCTCTCCTGGATCGTGCGACTACATTAACGCAAGTTTTATTCGCGCGCATGGGAGTACGAAGCAATATATTGCTACGCAGGGACCGCTACCTGAGACATTCAGTGATTTTTGGTCGGTTGTCTGGGATCAGAACGTTCGCGTTATTGTCATGTTGACGCCTACAAAGGAAGGCGGCCAGGTCAAGTGTCATTCTTACTGGCAGGATACGAGATACGGTCAACTTACCCTCCGTCCTCTGTCCGAACAGGAAGTCGTCTTATCATCAAAGACAAACACCAAGGTTCGCATTCGCAAGTTCTCGCTTTCGCTTGCCTCGCAGCCGTTTTCGCCGTTTCGCGAGATCACCCACATTCAGTATGTTTCTTGGCCTGATCTAGGCACGCCTGCGGACCCCGTCGATATTGTCGCCCTCAGCAAGCTTTCCAGTCAGTTTAACTATGCTGATGGTGACGAGGCCGATGCAGTTACTCCTCCCGTGGTCGTTCATTGCAGTGCGGGTTGTGGACGTACTGGTACATTCTGCACCGTCGATACGGTGATTGACATTCTCCGTCGCAATAAAGAATATGACAGTCCGTCGTCTTGCCAGACCGTGGATTTAGTTGCCGAGGTCGTGAACGACTTGCGCACTCAGAGACTGTCGATGGTGCAGTGTCTCCGTCAATTCGTCATCTGCTACGAGAGCGTCCTTGTCTGGAAGATTGATCAACTTGAGCAGCAGGACAAGGTTGCCTTGCAGTTCGAAGACGGCAATTGTGAGAAGAAAGATGTCGAGATGGCGGAGTAAAACATATTGCAACACGGACCAAATTTTGAACTTTCATTCGATGGTTGTCAAAATTAATCTCTTGTGTAACTGGCTGGAAATAATTTGGTGTCGGAGTTAGTGTCTCTGCGTTGTAATTTCTTTGGAACTTGGTGATGTATAACATTGGAAGAGTAGCTGTATTATATGGGTTTGTCGTTCACATTGGAAATAGGTGGTTTGGTCTGTCGAAACTTGTTGTCAAGGCATTTGAGCTATGGAGTTACTTGTTTTGTGTATGAAGTCATGTCTATGCATAGTTATGTGAGTATCAGCGATAGATAGTTAATAGGATCTCATCATTATCGAAAATCATGAAGTAATATATGTGCAAAATATAGAAGACGTGCAATACCAGTGTACAACGAACTCCAGTTTACTTATTGCAATTTCTTTATTTCAGGGCTAATGGCGAATCTGCTCATGAGAGTCAATACTGCCGCTTTCTGCGCGCGGTCCACGGTCTTGGCAATAGCATCAACATCGGCCAATATGTTCTTGATTCCCCGCTTATCAGCTGCTACTAATTCCGACAATAAGACACCAGCAAAAGAGTCCCCAGCGCCGGTGACGCTGACAATGGCGCCTGTGACTTTATGCGCGGCATGATGTCGAACGAGGATACAGAGGTTCTCTCCCTGACCAGCGATTTTCGTACCGCGCCACATGACGAAGCCAGGGCCAGTGGACAGTTGCCTGGGTCCGACCATACGACCACGAACTTCGCTCTCCTTGACAAGTTGCACTGTGATCACACCTAGCTCGCCCATCTTGACAAAAAAGTTCGGCGTGAAGGGAAGTAAATGAACAGCCATCTGAACCAACCCCTTCTCGACAACTTGCTCCATAATCCCGCTTTCCCTTGCCATCCAAGCGATCGCAGTCTGGAAATCGGTAGTAGTCCCCATTGCATCAATGACGTCCCACCAGTCTTGCCGTTCAAAGAGGCCCAATTCGCGAGCATGTGAAAACAAACCTTCTAATTCGATAGAGTTTGGAGTCATGACGTCCACAGCCGGTGGATTCGGCCATACATTTGTGACGCCAACGTCGCCTAGCTCTAAGATTACCTGGGCTCTCATAACAGAGGTTGGTTCCAACAACACCTTCGCGCCTGCTTCCCGTGCACACAAGATCGCTGTGGAAAGCGGCTCGCGGTTTAGATTCGCGTCAACTCCTACCCAGTGCGGTGACTTTCCAGCGCGGGCGAACTCGGATCTAATGTGTGCGGGGGATAGTTGCTCGACAAGGCCCATATCTGCGCAAGCGAGGATCAAGTCGCCTTTGCAGTCGTGCATGGCGATGTACTGCGCCGTTCTACCGTCCTCGATGACCAGCACCCCGGATAGGTCCGGGGAAGTTGTCGACGTGAGATTTAATACCGCCGGCAAGTCGCGTGCTTCCGGACCGACGGCTGAGATCATTCGGATTGTCGTGTCGGGCGATGATGCATACGTTGTTGCTAAGCAGAGGTTGAAGCCCACGCCGCCAGGTGTCCGATGAATCGCGCCTTGGTTCGAAGTGTGGATCCAGCTCGATTGCTTGTCGAGGACGCCGTAGGTAAGATCACAGGTTAAGTCGATTGCGACGGCACCGACAACAAGACAATCTGCGGCGTCGCTTGTCTGTGCTAGCTCTAGAGTCGGTGGAGAGACTGATTTAGCGGCTGGTGCGACCGTAGACGGAATTGCAGGCTGTAAAGCTGACGAAGGTAATATCTATGAGACCAAAATGTATAAATCACTAGTGCTATATTATCTTAACATATCAAATTACTACAAATTGTCGTATATACAGGAAAATCGATTTCATCTCTATATTTTGTCGCCACAACTGGTCTATATGCATAAAATCATTATCTCACCTCGTCATTCGCCTTATTCGCAATCTCGCTCAACGCCTTGGCGATGCTGACTCCCATTTTAATGTTATTCTTCACAAACCCGACGTTTGATTCTAACGACCGCCCGTCCGTGAGCTCGAGAATCCGGTTCAGCAGGAATGGCGTGATAGCTTTGCCCTTGATACCGGCCTCTTGGGCAGATATGACGGCTTTGTTGATTATCGCGTCGATTTCGACGGCCGGGATGTCGAACTCGTGGGGTGCGGGAACGCAAAAAAGCATCCCGGATTGTAATTGAAGGAGTGAATTCGCGTCTAAAATGTCAGTATCATCGGCGACAACAGATCATTCGGGAGTTCATACGAATGACAGCAGCAGCTTCTTTAGGGCTCTCGAAGTTAAATGGTGAAGGAATACCCGAATCTCGGGAGTAAAAAGCTGGAAGATTGACACCCTTGGGCCCGTACGTCGACACATGCACACCCTTGGTCTCCAAATACTCAAAGGTCTTCTCCAAATCCAAAATCGCTTTCGCACCCGCGCTGACAACAGCAACTGGCGTCCGCCCGAGCTCCTCAAGATCGGCTGAGATATCCATCGTTGTCTCTGCGCCGCGGTGGACGCCGCCGAGACCACCGGTCGCGAAGACGCGGATGCCAGCCAAGTGCGCAAGAATCATTGTGCCGGCTATTGTAGTGCCACCTGTAAAGCCATGTGCGACTGCATATGCCAGGTCGCGGCGCGAAATCTTGATGAATGAGTCGTCTTTCGGCGGTTGACAGAGATACTCGATTTCCTCATCCGTTGCACCGACAGTGGGGCGGCCCTTTACAAGAGCGATGGTCGCTGGGATGGCGCCTTCCGCGCGGATGAGCTGGTTTAGGTCGTGCGCCATCTCCAGGTTATGTGGGTATGGGATTCCATGAGTTAGGATTGTCGATTCGAGCGCAACGACGGGCTTGTTGGCGTGCACTGCTTCGCTGACTTCAGGGTCGACGGTTATATGCGAGGGCAAATTGTGCATTCGACGATTGGCTCGCAGACCGCGGAGATGGAGACGAGGTAATGGCCTATATGTAATTCGCATGGTGTCTTCGGTGCCAGATTTTAAATTGCGAGCCAGCTAGACAATCCAACAGGCGAAGGACTTGATACTATATAATACCAGCGAGAAATATGCGGATGCAGATGGGAGGGACGTCGCCGATGGGTCGTGCACTTGCCCGAGATTTGGCTGACTGGTTTTCACAGGCTCGGACGAGTCTCGAAGTCGGCCGCTTCAGGGCTTGTTCCGAATTTAAGGTTGTCGATATCGGTGACTCGTCGACTCCACAAATAGTTGTTGTTGGCCTGTCGGGTGAGCCATCATGCCTACGATATCGAATGCGTTATTGTGACGGGAATAATGCGGGTTTAGGTAATTCCACAATGCTACTATAATCTGCTTTCAGAGACGAAGAGCCTACATGTAGCTGACTCCTGATCCAATTTGCACCCGGATTCTGGCTGTACAGTGTACCGTGTTGATGAGGCATTTATTTTTGTCTGTAATTGAATGGTCTATATTATGATCTAAGAGCGAGTACTTGTTTTTGTAAGCCACGGCCGCGGCATCTGTTCATTATATTGCACACAGCGGCCATTGCCCATTGCATTATTACTTGCACATTATCGGACGGTTAGTGTAGTGGTTATCATATTTGCCTTCCAAGCAAATGACAGGGGTTCGATTCTCCTACCGTTCAGCGAAGTTTCATATTTTTTGCATTTCTTTCGCTGGATTTAACTGTCCAGTTGATCGTTCGTTGGATTGTTGTGGAGGACATCCGCCAGGCATATTCATGTGGTTAGGGTTGTTCTCGCTAGGCAAAACGTCAGATCAATGAGAAGCAACCTATTCTTTATACAAATTCCCATCCACAAAGTTTATATCCCCTGATAATGCACGTAATTTAATCCAACATAAAAGCTCTTTGTGACTTCCACACATATGTTCGCGTGCCGAATAATACACACACTATATCCACCCTTCCAAGGCGAGCATGGCATTGTCCATTCGTCGTCGTCCCTCTTCTCGCTTTTTCTCGTCGAAAGATACTTCGACGCTAAGCTTTCCCAGCGTCTCGATAAATTTCTCTAGCATCCGCTTGTGTTCCATACCTAATTTAATAATATCATCGAATTCTGATCCCGGAGGTTGATCCCAAGAGAAATTGTGCATCTTGTCATCAGAGAACCATGATGGAAGGAACTGATGGCTTGTCGGCTTATCGTACACCGGAGTCGACACAACTCGCTCCCTGTAGGGCCGCGAACTCTTCCCTTTGCTGCCTTTCTTGCAGGAATATGTTGGCTGCCTAATATCCGATGCTGAATTAGACTTGCGGTGCCGTCTATGTCTCGGTAGCTCCGGCTGGGCACGGCGTTGCTCTTGTCTCGGACGTGTTGATGAGGTGTTGCTGCTACTGTGCGCTGCATCCGCAACCGGACGAACTGGATTTTTTTTCGGAAGTTCAGGCGGGACATCGGGGTACTCGTTAGCGCTAAAGTAGGAATAGGCACTTCCTTGACCCGATGAGCCTTGCATTGATTGAGGCGCAGTTGGCTCTGGCTGAGCAGGCTTATGCTCAACGATTGGCTCAGACGCGCTTACCCACGGTGATCCATGTGAACTATACGATGACATGTCCACGCTACTTGCACCGCTGAACTCTCTCGGTCCACGAGGCCTACTCAGTGGACGTTGAGAAAAGCTAGAACCTCGTCGATGCTTTTCGATGTCCAAGCCAGGAATGTCTTCAGTCAAAGAAACTTGTTTCATTTCGACTTCCTGACCCTGACTTGAAGATTCTATTGTAATACCTAGTTCTGGATACCGCTGTTTCGTAATATTTTGCTCCTTGTATTGCCCCGAGCCAGTGGCTATTTCAACTTCTTTCGACATTGGCTCCGGCTGACTGGCGCTTTTTTCTTCAATATCTTGAGCGATTTGCTGAGCCTGTAATGGTGCAATATAGACTGATGAGGGCTGCTGTCTTCCATACGCCAGAACCACCGACTGTGCTCGGCTAGGCCGAAAGGACGACCTGTCGGTAACAATGCTACCCAGAGAAAATCGGCTCCTTCTCAGATAATTTTCCAGCGCTGGTGAAGACGTTGCTGAAGCATCCTGCTCATATTTTCCAGGCATAACTGTACTCGCTACGTCACCACGCTCATCAGGAGACGGTACTGATTGTGTACTCATACTAGTCTCATGAGTAGCTTCCTTAAGCCCCTCTTTGATCTCGGTAACGTGCCCTCTAAATTCTCGAACTTCCTTCAATAAATCGACCATATCTGCCGTTACAGAGATACTCCGTCTTTCCTCGCCCGAGATCGGGTAAGTGTGCGTTGCAGTTGCAATTGGGGTCTCCATACCCTCTTCTGCACCCGATATAGTCGACAATGCCTTGGATCCCGATATTGGTGGGGACTGCGTCATGGAAGTGATGCTCACTGGCTCTGACGTCGACCTTCTCATTGACTGAGTCTCCTGTTGCTGTGACGCCGCATTTCCGCCGATTGGGTGCAGCACAGAACTGCTGGATGACGACATGCCGAATTCGAGAGGATTCTCCATCATGAGCTGATACTCTATTTGACGCAAAAGATCTACATGACTGTATTGAGGTTCAGTATCCCAACGACCGAGGCTTCGTTCTTGCATTTGAGAATTACGCGATGAAGGCCGAGCTTGCCGTGATCGCGACGATTCCCCAATTTCTTCATCCAGTACTTTTCTGTCGATTTGAAGTTGAGCAGCGTTGGGTTGCTGGCGTTGCTGCTGCGGCTCTTCGGTTGCTTTTATTGTTGTCACGCTGTTCTTTTCTTGGATCTGGCTAGGCGCGGCCTGCAGCGCAATCGGTCCAGAGATCGCTGCATTCCTCAATGAACTCTGGCTTTTCGTTATAGAAGCTGATCGGGCGAGCGATAATCTGGCATCGACTTCCTATTGCGCAATTACTACTCGTACCCCTTTGCCGTAGTGCCACAGAACAATGATGCTCACCTTCAGCCGCTTTTTGGCCTTCGCGAGCATGCGCTCGGTATAACGTCTATTCAGGCCAGTAGCCTGAGAGTCTTTCTGCGCGTCCATAGTACCTATATTATTACCATGATCCGTTTGTTGATAGTGAAGCTGGAGCAGAGTAATGTGCGTGAAATGAGGCTGCACGCGAGAATTGTGCTGCGGCGCCGCCAAAACAAGCACGTTGGGAGAACGTCAGATCCATTCAAACCGGCAATAAACTCTAAATTATCTTACATCCCAATCGTTACCGCAATACAAACTTTCATAGCAAAAAATACAAATAAAATTAAGTCAACAAAAATATTAATCTGACCGTATATGCAAAATATTGTAAAGCCGAAGTCAAAAATCATAATAAAGAGTATCATTACAAACCAATGTCATGCCATCCCTCATTAATCTTCCTCGCCGTCGAGGATATCCAGCCAGTCCTGTTCCTCTTCTCCTTCCTTGCCGCTCGGGTCGTTGCCATTTGTCCCAGTTTCAGCGCCTGACAATTGTCTTTCAGCTTCCGCAACACATTTCATCAATTCCTCTTTGAGTTCTTCCGGATCCTCCGATCCATTTTCGATAAGTTCCAGACCGGCTTGGAATGCCTCGTATGCTGAGTGTAATTGGTTTATATCGCAAGATTTTGCATATTGCTGAGCAGCTACTAAACCAGAAAGATACCACGCCTCAGCTATCTCTTCGTCCAAGTCAAGAATCCGCTTGCATGCAGCTTCCGCTACCGAGAACAATTCCGTCTCGATGCAATATCTCGTCAAAGTCTTTAACGCTGAAATCTGAGCAACTTCATCCAAGCCGTCTTCGGATAATGTTTGATCCGCTTTGTCCGCAGCAGCACCTGAATCACAATACAAATCCCAAGACCGCTGAAGTGCGACGCGAGCATCGCTGTTTCGTTGCTGCGATATGCGAATGGAGGCGAGGGTGGAGTATGATTCCTGGTGGTTAGAGTCAACCATTAGCGACTCTGCGATCAATGATTCGCAAGTAGATTCTGCCTCCGGCTCCATACTAAGCAACAAATAAGTATAGGGTTATACGCTGGATTCCGAAATGCACGTACCATAAATCCGTCATCCATATCTCAATAGAAGAGCACAATGCGTCGCAAAGCTTCTTCCGTAAAGCGACCTTCCGTTCTTCAGTCATCTGTTCACTACTTAAATCTTTTCGTAGTCCGTCGCAGCCTATTCTAAACCACTTGACAGCATCATATCCACCCGACAATTGACCCAGCCATAAATACTTTTCATAGCCACCCTTACTACCATGGTCGTCGTCCAACTGTGCCGCTTTTATGAAATACTTATATGCAGTCTCCGCATGCGATTCTCCGTTAGGCTCATCTGGAAGCGCAGAAATTTCCAGATGTGACTCTGCTAATATTTCCAGTATCTCAATATTGTTCGGAACCACTGTTTGATATGGCGAGAGAGTAGATAGTGCCTCGTATGGTTGCCGACTTTGGAGCTGATCTTTCGCTGTCGCTATTGATAGCTGTATTGACGCCATAGTAAACTATAGTACCACTTAAGTGAATTTTACCAATAATTGCAATATCACGATCAATTGCCTGGTAATAATGGTATGGTAGACCGTAGTTTACTGTAGGCGGTCGATATCGCGATATCAAGAATTTTTTCGACTACTCCAAAATTCCATCCCTAACCCTATGTCAGTAGTCAGTGCAAAGGATAAATGCCAGTAAACGTAGAGAAAAATAGACGACTTCTGGTATCAAAATTGCGAGTGTTTTTCCTGCATTTTGAGCAGCCAATAGACATCTGAGAGTATCTGGAACGCCTTAGTTAAGTCTTGTTGCTAGAACTCAGGTGATTTCAACTTTTGGGGTCCCCGAACTGTCAGCTATTCCTATCCCTAGTGAACTGCATTATATATTTCGTATACAGTACATTGCATCTCATTACCGTAAATATTTTAAATGTTTCTAGCTTGTGCAGTTAATACTTTTACTTATTATATGTAGGACACTATGGATCCCGAGGAAGAGCGCGCCCAGGAGCTTGAGCTCTTGCAGTCGATGTATCCCGATGAAATGACAGTCCTTTCTCCAACAGTATTTACGATTTCAACAGATCTTGAACCGCCTACATCCTCGAGCGGCGGTACAATGAAGAACAGTAATCAGTCACTGCTGGTGCGGGTAGAGTATACCGAAAATTATCCCGAGACTGCTCCGGTCATAGAGCTGAGTTTGGAGCAAGCTGCCGTCGAGACGGACGACGCGGAGGATGGCAACGATGGGAACGTTTTTGAAGAACTAATTGTGTTGAATAATTCGGATTTGGGAACATTAAATGAGAAGGCAAGACAAGAGGTAAGTTCATTTAACGATTGGGTATATATTCTTTGCGTTCTGACATTTCAATAGGCAGAGGACAATTTAGGCTTCCCATCAGTGTTCGCCATAATGTCGTCACTTAAAGATCAAGCGGAGTCTATTCTGCAGGAGAAGCAAGCTGAAAGGGAACGGGAACGGGAAGCTAAAATCCGAGAAGAGGAGGAGAAGGAGCAAGCCAAGTTCCGGGGGACACTCGTCAACCGTGAGAATTTCATTGAATGGCGACGGAAGTTCAAAGCAGACATGGCGGCATTGGTAAATAAAGATGGCAAGGATGAAGAGACTAAGAAAAGGCCCTCTGGCAGAGAGATATTTGAAAAGGGTCTTGATGGAAGTAGACATAGTGATGACGACGATGATGAGAGTCTACAACAGGGGGTGAAAAATGTAAGCATATCATAGACGAAGCGCATTGCAGGTCAGACAAGATACAAAATAAACTTGATTGCATGATATCCTGATGATATACCCATTAATTACCCATAACCGATATGACGCCCGGAAATAATTGAAACTGTCTCATAACCGCATGTCGCTTTCGTCGAAATCGTCGTCCAGTTTGACTGTACGCCTGATGTCAGATTTCCATAATTAACCGGTCACGTCTGCTCTTACCAAGTACACCTTCACGATCGCAGACCTTCTCAGATTCTCTGGCTATTTCTTCTTCATATCTCTTAGAGTCCCATTTAAATGCTGAGGGAACGCCATTCTGAGGTTCAAATGTATTATTGTCTTCGCCGAGCAGCGATGCCATTCTGCCTTGCGCGTGAGATCGAGCACTTGGCGGGATTCGGCCTCCACCCCAGTCAGCATTACCGCTCCAATCATTGTTATTGTTCAAATACATACTGCGACTTCTGTGTGACGAGGACATTGCGTTCTCGATTTGGCCGTTGGTAGTGGATATCAATAGCAGCGATGAACCAGAAGTAGGGTTCGATATAGCTAGCACTGGACTGGTCTTGGGCGCCATTCAACGTTGCTTTTCTTTTACGCTCAAGTGCATCCGGGTCTCAAAATTATAACAATTGATGTATCAGCAGCAGCGATAAGTGATGGAAATAAATCACCAGAATAACGAGAAGGATCTCGCTATTATATCATGGTCCTCTACAAAATGTTGAATTACCAGTTCTTTATTATACAATTCAAGAAAATAGTACAACAAATTCAACGCAAGACCACATCTGACCTAGCGCAGAGAAGTTACACTGTATACATGTATGTGTATATACAAGTACAAGATGTAAAATAAGAAAAGCAAACGTAATAACTCCTTTATCTCCAAAACAATAGATGATTCAAACCATAACGCGCGAAACTTTACAATACACAACCAGCCAACCCCACCAACTCCCAATATATCAACGTTTACATTTGAAAGTTCATGAGAACCTTTAGCTAAGATCCATTCCATTATAGCCGCGGTCATTATCTGATAATTGTTGAGGACTCGCCTGAAAGACGTTATCATCGTAATCAAAGTCACCATTGAAGTCGTCGTTATTATCATTGCTACTACCAGGAGTTTGATCGAATGCTCCCAACCCATGATCAGCTGCTTGACCTTCCGACCTACTAGCGCCTGCGTTTGTAGGTAAATTGCGAAGAGTGGACAAGTTCGAAGGCTCTGAAACGATACCATGCTGCTCTTCAAGTTTCTGAACCTTTCTCTCTAACTCTTCGTTTCGTCGTCGCTGTTCCTCTAGAATGGTCTGAAGTTGCCTAATATAATCAACGCTCTTCCGTAAAATTATGCCCTTATTTGGTTTTCCATCCTTTCCCGTTGCAGCTGCAGACACCGCTGAGGGCGTACCAGCGGTTCCACCAGGGGTGGACACTTCCGTTCCTACGCTCCCGCTGTTGACGCCTCCACCGCCAGACCCTCCACTGCTGAATCCCGTACCAGCAAGCAAATGCTCGGGAATAAGAGATGCAAGCTCTTGGATTTTCTCGTTGATGTTATCACGTCTCCTGCGTTCGACTTTAGAAAATGGTCAGCAAAGATCATATTCCAAAAACAACCTTCACTTACCAGCATTGTGCGATTCTCTTCGCCGTCTCCGCTTCTCCATCATAAGCAATTGCTGCTTGTCCGTATCTCCATGAGGAAGAGAGGTCCCAAGTCCCTTAATTGCCGTGGGAGGAGGGGATGAGAAACCTTGGTCGAAACTTCCCGGAGGAGTATTCCAACTGGACGACTCAGGCACACTGACACTTTGCAAATTTGACTGCTGCTTTGGAATATAATCGTTGTCGTACAAGAACCTCTGGGTATGACTCTCAGGACGTAATGGTCTTGAACTTCCGTTATTTAGCTTCTGAGGAATCGGTCTCTGGTTAACCATAAAATCGTCGAAGGGTGAAGTCGAGTTTGGAACAGGTGGAGTCATATTGACATGTCGCGACGACGGCGACAAATAGCTTCCCATACCAAGATTTGGTGCTCCGGTCAGACTGCCATGATTATTACCACCCTCACTCATTGGCGCTACTCCTTCAAAGCCTCCGCCGTTCACATCACTGTAGTTCATATCCGTGCCTCCCAATCCCTCGAAATCCAACAAATCCGCTTCTGGAATCATTGATGAAGACAAATTCCCATCGTCGAATGAGCTGAAGCCTCGCGTAAGCATTTCTCTGGACATGAGTTCCGGATTGCCGGGTGAAGTTGTCGCAGGATATCCGCCCGCTCCGGCTCCGTAGTACATCGAATCCGGGTCCGGTTTTATGAACGGTGGCGACTTATACGACATCTCTATAGCTTCTTATTAAATTTCCAATTGTTGATAATAGTGCTGGTATGATAGCCGAAGTGCAGACGAATACGTCAATTGGATGCTATTGTGTTGAATACGTTCGGTGGATTCTGAGGGCTCCGCGATCGGCTAGTTCGCGATGCTCTGCGCCCGCGACCGACCTCTGGGCGCCGGAGCACAGGCTGCGAACTGTAAGTGGACGGCAATACGCGGGTCACAAAGGGCCGTGACTGCCAAACGTGACTTGATTGTGATACGAAGTTACGTTGCAGTTTCCGAACACCCTTGCCCTGGCTTGCTAGGGTATGCGGTTCCGCGCGTGCCTTCGTAAAATTCGGGTAAACCTGACGCGTATCAGCAGGCAAAGCGGATGCGGCCAGCAAGGCATTTATCAACGCTTCGTATTCATATATATTTACGCGTCTCGCACGTCTGATTTGTTAGAACCATATAATAGATTCCAGTTGATTTATCTGATAGGTATCGCGCCGGTATGCCAGAGCCTACTCCGGAATCCTCTTTTCGTCAGCAACTGAATAGTTGGACCTCACGACGAGCATTCAGCTCTTCGCCCGCACCACAGCCTTCAGTGCAACTCTCAGACTTCTCGCTATCTTCTATATCAAATACTATTTCAAATATCAACCCGTTCAAGTCTGGCAATGGCGGTGGTTATATGCAGCTGCCGTTATCAGAAAATGATACTTCAACAAACCACATCCAAGAACCTTCTTGGTTTAATAGTACGTTAACCATCATTTTCTTTGGGATAACGAACTAATTGGCACATGCACAGTGTCTCGATGGGATAGAATCGTGTGTTTCGGAGTCTGTTTATTAGGCTCTGTTGTATTTTTCATCATATGCTTCGCGCTTTTCCCCGCTCTAGCTCTTCGTCCCCGGAAATTCGCCATCTTGTAAGTGCAGCATTCCCTGTTGTTTATTTCCGGTATTTAACGTTGGTACAGATGGTCACTCGGTTCTCTCCTCTTTGTCCTCTCCTTCGGATGTCTCCAAGGGCCTATGAACTACCTTATGCACTTGATCTCACTTAATCGACTGCCATTCACGCTAGCCTATTTCGGATCGATAGCTCTTACTTTGGTCTTCAGCTTAGGCGTACGTTCCTTCATTTTACACACTTGATTGTGGGCTCAGTTTACTAATGTAAGCTTATAGAAGCGATCCCCAGTCTTGACAATCCTCGCTTGCGTTGTTCAGATTGTTGCTGCAATCTGGTACACTGTCAGTTACTTCCCTATGGGAACTCAAGGCATGAGAGTCGCGGGACGGTATGTGAATCTCGAATGATGTCGAAGCTTATAAAGTTGACTGCTAACTCTTCGTGGTTGCAGATTTGGCGCGCGACGTGTCTACTCCTGGCTAGATTCATAGTTTTACACTCCAGCACTCATGAGCCACGAATTATAGCGTAAATAATCCATGATTAACTTTCAAATTTATGTGCTTAGCGGCCGAGTTTATGAATTGTTTGGAATTTGGAGTTTTAGTTCTACATTTTATCTGCATTACAGTTTGTCAAGTTCGAAGTGATGAGAATGGGTCAGGTTCAAAGGCAATTACTGCCAAGTTACTTAAATGTATAGTAGTGGTGTACAGAATTACGTAATTGGATAATCGTTATTGCATTTCACGATCATATAGCAACAGCATACTTGTATATATGACTAATGCACATGACGCCATGTGCCGCAAAAGCATTCGAGTTCCTAGATCATTTGGCAGATGAATCTAAAATGAATGCCAATGCTGCAATGCCCCGTCTATAAGTCCAAACCTAGCCTAGGCCGAAGCACTTTGCCGTCACTTCAAATCCTTGCAATGATCTAACCAGTACGGACATGCAGCACCGTTCCATCGTTATCAACAGTGACATTAATTCTAGAACACATATTTAGCAGAGCATACCCTTGTCATAACACTCAGCATGCTGTACTTGCCTTTCAGGTCTGAAATCCATAGTCACCAAGCTCCCAGGTCTAATCACTCTAGAAGCGTCAGGGAGCTGCGTTTTCGGAAATTGCTATATAATATTCAGTATAAAATCCTGTAAAATAACTGCAATAGACAAATGGATTTGCTCACCCTATCGTTGGCGTCACCAGTCTCGACAATCTTCTTGCCGACTAGCTTCTCGTGCCACTGTTTGGCCAAAGGATCGTTGTATCCGCCGGGCTGATTCATGACGATTTCACTAGTGTAAAATAAAACCTTCTATTAATGTTATCCTCAATTAACAATACGCTGCTATAGTCTCTGTACCTTTAATATGGTTGCGACAGGTACGGGAAGAGACAATGACGATTGAGCGTAGCAGCATATGGAATCGATTACTAGGCGCGGCTGATGACCAGGTTAACGCCGATAAATGACGTCATATATGGGCTGATAGAAGGAAACTGCTAACCCACACTGGAGCTGTATGATTGTCCACCTTTCCGCGTCATCGTGAAGCTGTCCGGTTCCTCAACATATGCAGCTGGAAGCCATCTAGCCAGAGAACACAACTCTATATCTACGGTTGTATGTAGACTGAAGACAAAATGAGTGACAATTTGTAAGCTCTTTTTACATACATACGCATTATAAGTTCATCGACAATTGCCTGTGTTTATTTTACGGACATAATATTAAAAGAAATCACTAGTACAATACTCATTACAGGTCTCGCCCTCCTATCTCATATCCAAAACGGTTTTTATGTGATACATTTAAGCAAGGTAGGTGGAGGCAGAAACATTGCCACCTCTGCCAGTCCAGTTAACATGGACGTCAGTATCCTTAGGGTACTTCTCGCTCGAGAATTCGGGCAAGATGTGGAAGGTGTGAGCACCGAAGTAGTCACGCTGTGCCTGGAGAAGATTGGCCGGAAGTCTCTCGCTCCTGTAACCGTCGTAGAAGGAAAGAGCGGTAGAGAAAGCGGGAGTGGGAATACCCCAGAGAGCAGCATTGGCAACCGTCTGGCGCCACGATGGCTGTGCCTTGTCAATGGCGGTGTGGAAGAATTCGTCGAATAGAAGGTTCTCCAAGTCAGGTTTCTGGCGGTAGGCACGGGTGATATCCGCCAAGAAGACAGACCGGATAATGCAACCACCTCTCCACATAAGGGCAATGGCGGGGTTATTCAACGTCCAGCCGTACTCTCGGCCAGCCTCTCTGATCAACATGAAACCCTGCGCATAGGAGATAATCTTGGAAGCATAGAGAGCCTGCTCGAGTTGGTCGACAAGTTCCTTCTTGTCACCCTTGAAGGCGGGGACAGGGCCGGTCAAGATCTTGCTGGCGCGGACACGTTCGGGCTTGATAGCGGACAAACTGACCAGAGATTAGTCTTTTTGCCTCAAAGCATTCAATATAGGAGACCTATCAGCTTACGTTCGAGCGAAGACAGCCTCGCCGATCAAGGTAACGGGCATACCAAGGTCGAGAGCGTTAATGGCAGTCCACTTGCCGGTACCCTTCTGACCGGCAGTGTCGAGAATCTTCTCAACGAGAGGAGTTCCATCGTCGTCATTGAAGTACAAAATGTCACGCGTAATCTCGATCAAGAAAGAGTCAAGGACACCCTTGTTCCACTGAGTGAAAACATCGCCAATCTCCTTGTCGGTGAATCCAGCACCGCGCTTCAAAATATCGTACGCCTAGAGGAATTGTTAATGCGTGTTTAATTGGAGGGACCACTAAACTACCAACATACCTCGCAAATCAACTGCATATCACCATACTCAATACCATTGTGCACCATCTTGACGAAGTGACCAGCGCCTTCGTCACCGACCCAGTCGCAGCAAGGCTCACCGTCAGACTTGGCAGCAATATCCTGGAAGATGTTCTTGATGTACGGCCAGGCAGCCTCGTTACCACCAGGCATCAAACTGGGACCATAGCGGGCACCCTCCTCACCACCGGAAACGCCAGAGCCGACAAAGAGGAAGCCCTTAGCAGCCAGCTCCTTGCAGCGGCGGTTGGAGTCGGGGAAATAAGAGTTACCACCGTCGATGATGATGTCACCAGGCTCCATGTGTGGCAAGAGCAAGTCAATGAAATCGTCAACAGCCTTACCAGCCTTAACGAGAAGAATAACTCGACGGGGCTTCTTCAACTTGGCGCAGAGCTCCGCAATGGAGTGAGCACCAACAACGCTCTTGCCTATTCCAATCGGCGTCAACCTCCACACTCAATTGAGCCAAATTTAGCTCAAATTAACATACCCTTGGCTTCATTGGCAAGGAAGTGATCAACCTTGGAAACAGTACGATTGAAAGCAACCACTGTGTAGCCGTGGTCAGCAGCGTTGAGGATCAAGTTCTGTCCTTGGGTGTTAGCGAGGCTGCCACGGTCGGAGAAGAGAGACCCGTTAAGAAAAGACGCTAACCCAATTGGGACTAGCGCATCATCTTCGGTTACCAAGCAAGCGCGCCATATTTCGATCACTGAAACACATAAAGGAATTTGATAATCAATTCCAATCGCAAACAGTAAGAAATTGGCGCTGCTCGAATGAGTGGACGTAAAATAGCAGAATTGACTTACCTGACCCATGACGGCCAAGCCGATGAGACCAATATCTGCAACAAATCATGTGAGTTCAGTCCACATATAGCAAACCATAGGTGTGATAATTGCAGTATATCTTCAATTACACGCAAGAGAGAAGCTGCATATAAAACAAATGTTGGGGTTCATAAATAATAAATCAATCATCACATACCACCACTGGGATAAGAATTGCGCGTAAATCCGCCGGCGAGGCCAGCGAGACGGGCGCTCAAGTCAGCATCAATTAATTTGAACAATGCAACATCACGCGGACGAGAAACAGTCAAACCCTGAAAGCACTCCATCCAAATGCACATACTACGACAGTATGTATAGATTCAACGCACTAGGCCAAGATCTACAAACTTTGCTGTGGATGCGGTGCTCGCAGTATCGACTGGGCTACTACCCGCGTCACGGAACGACAACCCAAAGAAAAGACATATACATACACAGGTTCGGACATATTGACAATTGCAGAGATGGATTGTGACAAATTGAAATATAGAAAGAGCGATTGGGAAAACTAAACCGCAGGATAAGGGGTGGACAGGGAAAGAGGAAGTGTGAGGCAGGACTGCACCGTCTATTTATCTGGGTAGCTTTGGGAGCGCACGGGGAGTGCTTCGTTCTGTTAGCGTTTTGTGAGTGCGGGCTGACTATCTACCGTTAGGCGGAGCCCAACCAATGACGAAACCTTCCGGACAACCTCCCACCGTGTCTTCCCTCCGCTGCGTGAGCTACTACATGCAGAGCTGCTCGACTACTCAAAACCTCGTGGGGGTCACTGTCTTTCGAGGCCAATTCTGTGTGAATTATAGCCATCATCTTCGAATTCAATATAAGTTATGGTGTTGTGACCAGCAGCACTGCCCAGCTACTGTCGGCCCCCGCTCTGTAATATATAACACTATGGCCCCCCGCGTTTTTTTAGCTGTACGCATAATATATGCCTTAACATCCAGCGTAAGTCCGCAATAGCAAGACCATTTTGCAATTGCCCTACTTGCTAAGGGCGGACAATTGCAATCCGCATTTGTGATCCACCTATATAATCACAAAATAGTGCGGCGCGGGCGGATAAGTGCGGAAGTCCAGAATCTGTAAAATGACGGGCGTTGGCCATCCGAGCTCCACACCTTGCTCGCTCCCCAATCTTGCGAACACCATAATGCCGAAACTCTGACTGCTACCACGCGCGATTTGTTATTACTTAACAATAATACGGGGAATGGATTCTATTATGTTATGATTTGCTGAAGAGTCCCTGAGCTCTAAACCCTGTCTGACCTAGTTTTCCGGAACGCGTGGTGAACGACCTGTTAAATGATTTTTACATCGACACTCGACGTACATTTAGCGTCCCAATCCCACGTCCATGAATAGATCATAAGACATTACTATATTATATCATATATCTTTCTGTTTTACATAATGCATGTACGCGATCTATCTATCATTTACCTGACACACTAAAACAAGCACGGAAAAACAACGATCCATCCTCAAATATCAAAGCAGCTTGGCCTTCCAGCCTGTGGCATTGTATTGCTAGATACGTCTCGCGTCGTTCAATCCCTATTATTCCGTTCAATCCATTCTGCGCTCCACCAATATCGCATCATCCTCGGCCGGCTCGTCACGAAAGCCCCAGTTTGTTCTCGACATTGGTCCTTCGGCTATAAGACTGTCCGAGTCTGATATAGATTCTACTGAAGGCGATCTTGACGAGACAATCTTTCTGTCATGAGATTTGATAATGGAATCGACTAAGTAATACTGCACCATGTTCATTCTAAATCAAGACGTTATTACATATTCCATATGAAATACCGAAGGGAGTCGCATACATCAGCGGGAAGATCTATAGTTGCCAATCATGTTAGAAACCACCTACTTGATCAAGCTATTTTCTGACTGTTAAAGTAACTTACCAGCATAACAAACGATACTTCCACCTTATCATGGCCGCGCGTCCATGACAACAGAAAACCCGCCAAGTTATCCCAAAACGGTAGAACCGTCAGCAGAACATAAACTACAAACTTCATGCAACTGAGCCCCAAGAAATATATAACAGCTTGTTTAAGAAACCAGCTGAACTTGGGAGGGTGGCCATACTCCCCAGATCGGGCTCCTATAATCCCCACTTGGAGCACAAGTTTGCCAATCATCGACAAGAAGAACCACAAAATAGGCACTCCGATTGTCGTATCTAATAAGATATTTAAAAAGTACCTAATAAATGTATCAGACTGAATCAGTTATTCTCGTGTCCGCAGCACCTACCAGTTACATGGATTGGACGCCGTGTCTTCCTCATGTGTACTAGACAAGATCGCCAAAAATAAATTTATAACATGTATTCCGCCTGCACCCAAAATTTGTTTGGATACATCAAAAACCCTAATATTACGACTTAGAGTCATGAATGCCTCAATCGCCGACGTATGGCTACCAAGCTTACCATACTATAACCGGCCGTCGCGGATGCTCTTGGTATCTCTTGTACACCAGAGACAAAACAGCGAGGCCACCCATGGCTCCTTGAACCAGTAGAGCAAAAGGCCCTAACAGTTGGCACTGATTGTCCACATCCATCCTGTATATTGTTGCGTTCTCTTGAATATTAGACCTGATGTTGGCTATCTAACCTCAAGTATACTGCGGAAGACAGAGGATAGCTCCAGAATATTAATAGATTTATAAACTGCCGCTTTACCCGATTTAGAAGCAATTCATGATTCCCGATATCCAATATCCAACGTCTGGCAGTAGATACGTAATGTCAGGGGATTATATTTGTAGTTAGAACGAGTTTGGCTTTCGTCACAGATTCGCGTGCTGTTTAAAGTTTCCCAACTCCTGATAAAGACTCGCGCCACTGTCTGTGGCGCAGCTTCTTGTGTGCGCCACAAGCACGTGGAACGTTGTAGCCTACGCGACATGTAAACAATCTTGACGAGGGCCATGCAAATTCGGGTTGCGGTCTCTTAAAACTGCAAGATTTCACAGCTTGAAAAGGGGAGTATTGATCAATCCTCTTACGTGATTGCGAAATATTCGTTGATATATCTCATACTCAGAACGCTTGCCAGTAATATGATTGCCATGGAAATGCTACCCCCGCGACAGATCGTCAAGTTGATCTTACTTGCAGCTTCAGCAACAAGTGACATTCTACTGAGCAGCTTAGCCTTAACAATTCTTAGTTATTTGCTAAAATTGGCGCCAACCACATCGATTTCGCTTTCTATCATAATTTCGGCTTCGCTCTGGGGATATTTATTCTATATAGTGGAGGTCTGTAATATCTGTCTATGGCGTGCACTCTGATCGATATTTATTTCTGATTTGGTACAGACTATAAAGAAGATCCAGTTCTCATTTAGCGGGGACATACTTGAGCCCGACACTAGCGCAATATTAATATGTATAGGCATTGACAGATCTCCGTATTACTGTACTGACAGATAATCGCAGGCAACCATCGGTCACTAGGCGACTACGTTTTACTACACGCGCTGTCAGCAGTTTATGGCATGCGCGGGCGCTGTAGGTTTCTTGTATGGAGAGCATTGTACAGCGTGCCGTCTCTATACTGGCTTTTTTCCAGTCTATGGGTCGCACAAGATTGGACTTTCGATACTCCTGAGCAGAAAGAGGCTATTTTTCGCCAATTGACGACGTCGCGATACTGTAATTTATTTAGCTATATATACTACTGATAGTTGGTGGCTCATTGGGATGTAGGGCTTGTTCTCTTTCCGGAAACTGTGAAGTTTTCCATGGATCTCGCATATGAGGTTTTTACTTACCTCCTCATTACCGGATGCGAAGGAATCTAAACTAAAGCTGAATAGCACATTAGGTATTGCAAAGCAAACGGCCTTCCGGTTTTTTCTCACTGCTTGTATCCGAGATTTGAAGGTAACAAGATAATCAAAAACTTGCTCTACATTAGCGACAAATGCTTACGAATCAGAGTTATAGCCTTTGTGCCGATTATGAAGCAACTTTTAAAAGAGGCCGAGTTTAAGTTGGTTTATGACGTTACGTTTGTCTATCGTCGAATCGACAATATTGACGACGAACGTGCAGCCGTTGCAGATGCACTAGACGATCAAGACGACTCTGGAGAAGGAACATCAGAATCGAAGGCAAGGAACAGCATCAACGAGATTCGGACAACGAAAGTGGCTGTGCAGGAAAGCAGGACCCTGGCGCCTTCGTTACGAGATATTTTGCTGGGGAAGCCGGGCTCGTGGGAGTTTCATGTACATGTTCAAAGAATATCCCTTATGCAGATACCTACTAACCGGCGTGGCTTGGAGAAGTGGCTGGAGAGATTATGGATAAAGAAAGATAAGTTGCTCGATGGTGTTGAAAAGAAGGGCATGTCGTACAAGGGCATTGGCTACGTCTATTTTGCTGGCGATGAGATATTCGCAAATGATGAGCCGGCGGAACTGTAGTTACAAATTCCGTCGAGTTCTATGAAATCATCAGTAAGTTAAAAGAGAGGAAGAAAGCCCAGGGAGACTACACAATTATTATTATGCTCTACTGTACCATATTGCTATATGTCCTCGCTTCATATATACATAAAAAAAATAAGTTCTTAAACAGACAATTTCCCGATCTTAACCGCAAATTCGTCTTCCTCCTTCGAGTCTTTGTCAACAGCGTCATCTTCATCATCTTCTTCTTCTGCGGCATACTTCTCTATTTCCTCTGCCAGTTTGGCTATTTCTTCTTCTGCCTGCTCCTCTTCGCTCTCCTCCTCCTCTTCTTCTTCTTCTTCTTCTTCTTCTTCTTCTTCTTCTTCTGATTCCTCCTCCATATCACTCAAGTTATCCAACTCACCGAACCCTCGGCTGTCAAATATATCAAGAATCTCGGTGACAATCGCATCATCTTCAGAAAACTTGTTTCCATTCAATTCCAGCTTCTCCAAAGCCTCGAGATTTGCGACAAGAGCCTCTTTCAGAAGTTGGACGCCGTTTAGATCGATCTCATTGTACTGCAATCGAAGAATCCTAAGATTTGGGAATTTTCCTGCTTCCACTAAAGCCTTACCCAAAACCTCGCCACCACGCGTAGAAAGCAAGCAATCACCAATGCCAAGTTCGACGAGTTCTTCCGACCAATTTGGCAGGACCTTAGCTAACGCCAACGCACCTTTCACGGTAAAAGTATTGTCCTGAAGATCCAACTTTTGTAATTTCTTGCTGTTGGCAAGGCCTGTGGTGAGTAAATGCCTTATTCCCTCTTGCCGAATACCGTTCTGATATAGTCTAATTTCTTTAATATCCTTGTTCGCGGCAAAGCACGAGCTCCAAGCTTCCATACTGCCGTTCTCCAAACGATTACGTCCGCAGATAACAGTCTCCAATGAATATTTGCTCTTGGCCTCCTCCTTTGCCGTAGCCAACAATTTGAGTGCTAGAGCAACCTTGGACCCGGCTATGGGACCAAATCCGTTATTTGTCAAGTACAAATGCTGGAGGGGAGTGTGTTTCGCCAGAAAATCTGCCAGCGGATCAACAGCGCTGAGACCGAAAGCATTGTCTGATAGGTCAATTGTGTGAAGATCAGGGAGTTCTAGAAGTGCGGGGAAGAGAACGGACAAGCACGCTGGAATCTCATCTTTCAATCTGCCGGTGAACATATCCGCGAAATTGGCTTCCTGAACAACATGTTTAGTTCACAAACCCCCAAAAAAACACCTAACGCCGATGCCTGTAGGAATGCTACAGCTGTATTTGATTATATATAAGTGAGTACGAGAATACCTTTAAAGATTTCTTTGTTTTTAAAGCTTCCGCCAAAGCTGTACAGGCGTCCACGCCAAAGGTATTACCGGACAGATCAATGGCCTCGAGACCGTCAAGCTTCTCGAGTTGTTCGATATATGGTGCGATGTCGCTCGCAGAATCAAGCTTGAGACTCTTGCTCGCGAGGGAAAACTTATTACCCGCCATCTTTTTGATACCAACCGATATGTAATTGCGGAGTTGGGTGTTCAGTTAGTAAGGAATTATATTGTACGCAAAACTTGACTTCTGTCGCAGTCACAAACGCGTGTCTAAGTTGCCCCTAACTGGAAGGGCCAAAAACAAGCATCTTTAAAGTTAAGCCGGGCGCCTGGGCCTCGCAACTACGCTTGTACTAAGTAATTAAGAGTACGACAGCATCGCGAAGTCATGCGAAACTTTAAGAATTTCGGAGCCTGGCAATCCGCGGGAAAGGCCGAGCAATTTATAATCAGGCCTGACAACAAGAATTTGCTTTTTTAACCGAAACAACTACTGTTAGACAATCTCCGGCAAATATTTACTTGGGGATTATCTTATTGTTTTAGAATTGTAAAATGGCATTTGATCTTGCAGTAAATACGACCGCTGTCCAGTCGGCAAGTACTGATGGCTCGTCTTGCGCTAAGCGTAAGTTACGATCTTGATGAAATGATAAAATGCTTGATTACTAATTATTATAGTAGCATCTAGTGAAACAAATCAAGGTACCAAATACTATCAGTTTAGACCTCATATTGAACACATCTAATGATTTACAGAACGACCAAAGCCTTGCTGTGTTTGCAT
This sequence comes from Lipomyces starkeyi, assembly GCA_018804115.1. Lineage (NCBI taxonomy): Eukaryota > Fungi > Ascomycota > Lipomycetes > Lipomycetales > Lipomycetaceae > Lipomyces > Lipomyces starkeyi. The sequence continues at coordinate 1,032,956 of JAGJTG010000005.1, read as the reverse complement.
CGATGAGAAGGTCGCGCGAGATGAATGCATGCTGATGAGCGCGGATGGTCCGTCTCAGTGCGCGGAATTAATCCAGAATTACAAGGCATGCATGAAGGGCTTTGGATTCAATGTTTAACTACGATGGGTGACATGAAACAAAGCAATTGCGATTACTGTAGTATCGTTGTTAAGTCGCGATGCCCACTGCAAGATTTGTCTCTCGTACGGATTGACGACTATTGTGAAAACTGTACATATACATATCAAGACGATACAAATATGTATCAAACTACTTCTTGTACATATGAGTTTCATCTCCTACGGCGCAATCCCTATATAACCCTAATGTACATATCGTTCTATCATATTCATTTCTTCCTTACACCTTCGCTCGACAAGCCTTGTATAATTGGATGTAGTTCCAGAACAAGAAAATTGTGAAACATCCAAAACTCAGTGTAGTATTGCAGATAACCCAAAGGTCCGGATATCGGGCAGGCGGCTCGATGAGAAATTCCACGACGTGAAGTAGGGCGATTCCCGCGTATGACATCTACAGTGACGGTTAAACACAGAGCCGCGTTGACCACAAATTCTAATTATAATTGCTTACCGTTATGACAAGCTTGCCTAGTAGGGCGTCAGGGAGTTTTGTAAAGGATGCCATTAGCCAGTTGGCCAGGAAGGAAACCGCAAAATATTGCAGGACTAGCCGATCTCTTTTCAGCAGGGGCCACAAGCTACAGACAATTAGTTACTTCGATGGAGGATGTGGCGGAATGGTACCTGAAAACCGCGACATTGTTAATCCAGTATATGTAACTCTGAACGTTTACTCCGGGCTCTGCTGCTAGCTGCAGAGTGACAGGAAGCAGCGGTAACAAAATACTCTTCTCGTGAACTTGGAAGGAAAACAAAAAGAATCCCCATGCTGATGCTGACACACCCCATATCAGTGCCTTTTTGCGCGGATATATTAGAAGCATGAAAAATGCCGGAAGGACCGATACCAAAGTGGCAACCAGACTAGATGCAGTCAGAATGCAAGTTTTCGGAGTGGCAAAGAACTATTACCTAAATCGTTGAAGTGTGTCGGCTGAGTATAGATGCTTCAGCTTTACGAAGGTGTTGAAAGTGCACCAAAAGTTGGCCACTTTGTCCTCCCATAGTCCGCGAGCGAATGGGAAGATTCTAATTAATATCTGTAAAACTTGACGGTATGCCCCTTTCAGGCCGTCACCGCTGGATAAGACGATCGGCGCCAAAACCAATGCAAATGTTGTAAGAACTGATACCGCTAGTGATATAAACCGAGGCAAATTCAATCGCGGAAATAGGCAAATACCAAGGAGATATGCGAATATCGGAATAGAATAATAAAGAGCCATCTGCTTGAAACAAAGAGAGAGGACAAAGAAAACTGATCCAACTACTAGCTTGTCATTTAGTATATTGGTAATTGAAATTAGCGCGAGTCCCAGCATTACTGCATTGTACCTCAGGTCAAGTTAGACGGCTATGACAACAATGAATTGTCGGAATCAAGCTTACTGGAAGTGCCCATGATCGACCAGCATTAATGCTGGCTGCAATAAGATCGCAGCAGACGCGATACTTTGATGCAACGGAGACAGTTTCTGGTTCTTAATGGTCCATCGTACAAAAACTGACACTGCCGGAATATATATGAGCAGTTCGCTGATTAGAACTGTGTTACGCATATAGGACTTCAGATTGACATCTTCACAACCTCTCGATGTATCAAGTTCAAACCATGACGGCTTGACTTTGGAGCCTCTACTAAGCATCAGCTATCCGTGCATCTGGAAAACTCTAATACTGAAACTAGGACCTACATGGCGCCTAACACCCAAGAATGATACGCTGTTAATGGTGGATAATCGAGACCCCAATACTGTAAATCGTACCAATACCAGTCTTTCATGGGCAGATGATACGTAATCTCCATCCAATGTCTTTGAGCTTCAAAATCGCCATGCATTGGGGAATCATTGAAACCTGTCGGCCGATATTATTAGCACAGTTCATATTCACAATTGATTAAACCGACATTACCAGAATACGGCCCTAGTCCTACCCCTAGCCGGAATAGCAAGCATATCATAATAATAACCTGCCTTGCGACCCATTGCGTTCTAGCCCCTTTGAATGGACTTAAGAACACACTCAACGGGGTTTCATCATCTGTGCCAATCTGTTGACCGATAGTAGACGACTTTGACTCGGCCTCGGCTGTGGACAAAATCTCCGACTTCAGCGTGGTTTCTGTAGAGCCAGACGTCGTTGACACTTCTGATGGAGGCATGGTCTAACTTATAGTTGCATTGGTACCTGCAGTTGAAACAATTTATCCGCGATTTAGTACAGTCGTCGAGTTATGACGATACTAATGTGTGGTTGAGGCGGACTGAGCGAGTTCGTGCGGCTCGCTTCGAAAGTCTAGGTTCAACTTGAAGGTTAGGGCGAGGGCAAGGGCGAACTGCTCTCAGTTGTAATGCGCGGTATCCACTGACTTTCATGTGCGAGATCAATATCAATACATTTCAAAGCTTTATATACATTGATTGTTAGATCCCTACATTATTGTCACCTGGAGGAGATACGTGATTTGACCCTTGATGTCGCCAATATATCGAAAGCGAAAAACGACTGATTCATTGTCATGTCCGACTGGAAAGACAGAATATGCAGGTGTTAGACAGTCGTCGCCGACATTATCACAGATGGATAAGACCGATAATATAACCAGAGTCAGACCATTAATGCCGACAAGCGTGCAGAAGGTCACGAAGAAGCCGAAGAAAGAAAACGGGTCGTCCGAGAATGAACAGTATGTACTGCCTGTCCGTCCACTGCATGAGTTTTATGCTATCTTGTATTCTAATCACTGCGTAAAGAATTGCCCTCGACAAATCGCGACGGTATAATGCGCTAATCCGTTGTCATGTTTGCCATCGGCAAAATCCTTCACTTTTGTCGGCAGAAAATTGTGTATGTGATTCATGTCGCGAGATTACTTGCTTGATATGTATACGTCAATGTGCTATTTGTCGATCATTGTGCTGTAGCAAATGCAGTCATGATATGTAAGTGGTAGCTTTTTTTGCGAAGTTAGATGTCTCAATCGGCTAACTTCTCGCTGCAGATTCCCCAACGAAGAGGTATATTGTGCGACATGTTTTGCGGAAAGGTAATCCGTATTCTATATTGGTTTTACTTCTAAGGTCGGTTCTGGCTGCCATTTGAACGCTTTCGGCGATTGATCTAGTATGGGACGGTGTTTGACTTGGAATACATTGGTCTGAATTATTATTCATCAAATTTGTATATAGTATCTGTAAATATTGTGAATTCTAAGGCTATTGCATATATTGGTGTCAGCTATTAATACATAGGTTCGTGTTTTGGATTAACGACCAACACAAAATGCAGTACGAAGGTACGACGGAAATATGATGTAGCAAACACGGGACAGTCAAATGGGGCGTATCATATGACGTGGTCGCATTCGATTTGTGTAGTCTCTCGCAAACATAGTATACTTGTATACTGCGATCTTAGCGCTCCCTAGACTGGGCATGGAGTATGTAGGAATGCCATAGTAATGAGACTTTGTGGTTCGGGCAACAAGGTGCCCAAGGGAATGAAATCTTATTTTTCTTCTATACATGTGGCGCGTCTACATGCGCAAAATACACGGGGTCAGCAAGCTGGCCGAGCCGAGTAAGTGTGTTGGTTCATTAATCTCCATACTCCCTCGTCGAACCCCGTACTGTGACAACCTGGCTGACTGGTTCTGACTGAATTTTTCCCTGAGTGCATGAAACTGGCCTAGAAAAGTTGTCTCTGAATGGTCGCTCGTTTCCGCGCGTTTCTCTCGTCCAGAACTTGTTATTACTGGGCCACCACCGCTACCGTTGCTTCGTCAATCTCGTTTCTAGTCTACAGTCCTCTTGGCCATTCCTATTGTACTTCCAAAGTAGGATTTTCTAAATTTTACAGCCAGTTTAGTTCCTCGTCGTCTTCATACTTGACCAAAATGTTCCAGAATCCATTGACGTCTGGTGGAGGGGCCGTTCATGAAGCGCCCGGCTTTGAAGTTATCGCAACTAACTTGGAACGTCCTGAAATCGATGACCGCAGCTACAAAGTTATAAAGCTCGCTAATGAACTTGAAGCTTTATTAATCCATGACCCTGATACAGACAAGGCTTCAGCAGCTCTGGATGTGCGAGTCGGAAGCTTCTCTGATCCAAAGGACATCCAAGGACTCGCTCACTTCTGTGAGCATCTCCTCTTCATGGGCACAGAAAAATATCCGAAAGAGAATGAATACAGTGAATATCTTGCATCGCACTCCGGCCACTCCAACGCCTACACCGATACCAAGGAGACCAACTACTACTTCGAAGTAGATCATGAGTACTTAGAGGGTGCTTTAGACCGATTTGCACAGTTCTTCATCTCGCCATTGTTCCTACCCGATTGCAAGGATCGCGAAATTAGAGCTGTTGATTCCGGTAGGAAGTTGACGTTGTCGAATGCTCGAGAAACTAATTCGTCAACAGAAAACAAGAAGAATCTCCAGTCAGACACCTGGAGATTGTATCAATTAGAAAGATCACTTTCTAATCCTGACCATCCTTATTCGAACTTCAGCACGGGAAATTTGGAGACCCTCGATGTTACACCAATGTCCAAAGGCCTCGACGTTCGCGACGAGCTGCTGAAATTTCACCGGAAGTATTACTCGGCCAATGTCATGAAACTTGTTATTCTCGGTCGAGGTACGATAGTTTGTATGAGTATCATGCCATTGGATTGTACTAAATTTTTCAGAGCCGCTTGAGAAGCTGCAAGAGTGGACAGTGGAGAACTTCTCGGATGTCCCTAACGCTAAGATTGCTGTGCCGGAATTTCCAGGCGCTCCGTTCACTGCAAAGGAGTTACAAGTAAATTATAAATGTCTTTTCCTTTTCCGCAATAGAGGTTGGCTAATTTGATTGTACTATTGTCTAGAAACAAATTTATGCCAAGCCAGTGATGGACGATAAGTACGTCGAGCTCACATTCCCATTCCCGGATCAACGGCCGCTGTTTAAAAGCCATCCAGGAAATTACTACTCGCACTTGATAGGCCACGAGGGCCCTGGATCTATACTTCATTATTTGAAAGGAAAATCTTGGGCCAACTCCCTTTCTGCTGGTACTTCCCATATCAGTGAAGGCTATGACCTATTCCAGGTCACTGTGGACCTTACACCTGAGGGCATAAGTAAGTGTAATGTATCTAAAGATTTCTGTAGGGCCCTCACTTATCATTTCGTAATAGAAAATTATGAAGAAGTTATCGTGACAGTTTTCCAGTATCTCAAGCTCTTACAGGCGACCGCTCCTCAGAAGTGGATCTACGAAGAATTGCGAGATGTCGCGGAGGCAAGTTTCAGATTCAGGCAGAAGTCGCCTGCTTCTACAACTACGTCCAGATTGGCCGCAATTATGCAACGACCGATGCCACGGGACTGGATTTTAAGTGCCACCTCTCTTTATCGAGAGTTTGATGAGCAGGCTATTGCGGCCTCAACGAAGTACTTTTCTCCAGAGGCATTCCGATTTATGTTGGTCAGTCAAGATTATCCCGGAAACTGGGATCAGAAGGAGCAGTGGTATGGCACTGAATACAAATTAGAGAACATTAGCCCGTCCTTGTTGGCAAGAATTGCAAATGCTCCACTGAATGATCAGTTGCACTTGCCAGCAAAGAATGAGTTTATTGCCACGAAATTTGATGTGGACAAGAAGGAAATTGAATCTCCAGCCAAGAACCCGACACTTATCAAAGACGCACAAGGTCTGCGATTGTGGTATAAGAAAGATGATACGTTTTGGGTTCCCAAAGCTCATGTACAGATACATCTTAGAAAGTGGGTACCCCTTTTTATTTGGGTATGATATGAGCGTCTCTAACATACTATAGTCCGGTTACATCTGCATCCCCGGAAAACAAAGTTGCATCACGAATATTCCTTGACCTTGTTACTGATAGGCTGAGTGCATATACCTATGCAGCTAGCATCGCAGGACTAAGCTATACCATTCGCCAAACCTCTGATGGCACTTTCATCGGACTTGCTGGATATAACCACAAACTTGACATACTTTTGAAAAAGGTTTTAGAGGAGATCAGAGATTTTAAGGTCGATCCGGAGCGTTTTGCGGTAATGAAAGAGAAGGCGCAGCGAGAGACAAAGAACTGGCATTACGGCAATCCATATTACCAGATTGGATATTACGTATCGTACTTGTTTGCCGAGAATATGTTTTTGAGCGAGGAAACGGTGCCAGAATTGGACGGTTAGTACATTTCGCGCTAACTTGTCTGAAAACTGACCAAGGTTTTAACAATATCATTAGCTCTCAAAGTGAAGGATGTTGAGGAATTTGCTCCGCGTATGCTGAGCCAATTTGATACCGAAGTGCTGGTTGTGGGCAACGTCTCGAAGGAGGTACGATCATTTTCATAGGTACTGGATCTAATTGCATAATGCTCACTGCTTTGTCAATGAAGGACGCCTTGAATATTGCCAAGCTGATGGATGAAACACTGAAGCATAAGAGTCTTCCAGCATCGTTGGGAATTCGTCAACGATCACTCATTCTCCCAGAAGGTATAATTCCAAATCAGTGAATTTACTGGTTCTAAAGCTAATAAATTTGGAATAGCGTCTAGTTTTGCGTACAAGCGCAACTTACTAGACGAGAAGAACATTAATTCTTGCATTGAGTACTTCTGCCAAGTCGGGGACCTTACCAATAAAAGGCAGAGAGCAACCCTCGGCCTTTTAGGACAGATTGCAAGCGAGCCGGCATTCAATCAGCTTAGAACTAAGGAACAGCTGGGATATGTTGTTTTCAGCGGCGTACGCAATACGAAGACGCTAGATGGACTACGCGTCCTTGTTCAGAGTGAGCGCACCACAGGATATGTCGAGACTAGAATTGATGCTTTCTTCGATTACTTGGGCCAGCTGATCAAAGATATGTCGGACGAGGAATATCAGAAACATGTGAAGAGTCTTGTGCTTAAAAGAAAAGAAAAACTGAAGAATCTTGGAGAGGAGGTGTCCCGTTACTGGAACCAAATTGAGAACGGATATTATGACTTCAGCAGGCGTAAGAATTTTGTTTACGTGTCTTATGGTACCATTTGTCTAACTTTCTTAGATGCTGAGGAGGCCGAGGTTCTACCCACGATTGCCAAAGACGAGGTTTTGGAATTATTTTATACTTTCATTCACCCATCTTCCTCATCAAGGTCAAAGGTCGTCGTTCATCTTCAATCACAGTGCCCTCCTCCATTGCCCACTCTGGCGGATGTGTTGAAGTCTAAGCTTAGTGAATTTGCTAAGTCAAATAGCCTGTCTGCTGAAGATTTGATTTCCGAGGATCAACTCGTGGAATTGTCGACTCAGGAAAATCCTCTTGCCGGTCTCCAAGTGATTTTTGCTGAAAAAAACTTGACTGACCTATGGGAACGGCAGGCGAAGGACTTCATTGTCGAACAGATCAAGCTCACAACGCCTCCGGTTGCGGATGAGAAGACGAAGGTTATTGACGACGTTACGACTTTCAAAGCTTCTTTGAAGGTCTCCGCTGCGCCGACGCCAGTGCAGGATTTGACTTTATTCAGAGAATTAGACTCGAAGCTCTAGAAGCATGAGTTCAAAATTACTTGTAGACCTTGCCAGGAGCGATTTATGTATCATAGAGCTCACGGCACTCATTTTTACTTATGGTGTGGCTGATGCATCGTTGTTTTTGATAATATCAGTTGGTGGAAAATAAAGTCATGTGGGCTGCTAACAACTGTAGATGTTGGCAAATGATTATAAGCTATAACTATAGCGTTACCTGTAGGACGACTGTATCTGAAGACTCTCTTCGGTGGATTGGAAAGCCTCTTTCTATCCGGCCTAGAGTTACTTCACTTGTCTTCTTGTTGCCTATATGGTCCTTTACAATGTGGCACCCAGCAAGATCCCTTGTATCGGATCACAAAACACTGTGTAATGCACCTTCTTAGTTTTCATTGAACTTTCTGCATCTTTGACCCCATACTAACGTCTTCTATCAGAACTTTTTCGAATTGTCTTGATTGCATCGTACTTTCACAAGAGTAAGGCTCCCTATAACGCGATACTAGCATCAGTAATTTTCCATTTACATCTTAGATATCTCCTGTCTCACGGGATGGACTGATGGGCTCATGGGCTCATGGGCATTCTCGGCTTCGCATACGGCCCACCATTGGTGTCAATAACCTCCGATAGAGGTTTATACAAATGAAAAATAATCGTTAATTTAATGCAATAAGACTGCTTAGATCGTACCGATTCTAGCACAGCAGCTCACCAGAATGTATCCTAAAGATTTTTTCCGTGAGTGATTACCGAGATTTCCGTGAGTGATTACGTATCATCTCATACTTATGGCTTTATGATTTCAGACTTGGATGAGACATCGTTCGGTTTGTAAATTCAGTTTTATACGCAATAAATTATCATTGTTCCTGCCAACGTAGAAAGGGACCTCGAATGGAGTATGAGAATTTTTGTAATTATATAATGCATTGTAAATAACAACCATTCCCGCCGATCCGATCCTGTGAGATTTCTTCCAATCCATTGGTATATGTGAAGTTGCGGTATCAACAAGTTAGTGGTGGCCATGCCTGTTTTGCTGGAATCGGAGTCCACCTGTCGCGTCTGTTAGATGGCTCGGGCTCCAAGAAAAATCTTTTGGTACTAACAATATGTGCAAGTGTTGGGACCCTCTTGATCAAGATTTATGAAGACTTTCTGTTGCCATAAAATCCTAATTAGTACCTTTACTACCACAATCTAGCAACGCTACTCACAGGGTGGCCCTGAATACCACGGCCTATAAATTTGTTAGAACTGACTACGAGCCGCAATGAATTCCAACTTACCTCCATCGCAGACCGCAATGTTACTATCGATAAATCGAACCGGCTCCTCGGCAATAAGATTAATGGCAGCATATGGTCGTGGCTACACATAAATTAACAATTATAAACTTCGTCACATAAACGTCTCATAACTGCCCGCATACCTGAGCCGCCAAGTTCTTCTGCGCGAATCGTGGACCGGTCATAGCCTGTGATCGAGGCCGTTGGCTCATAGCCCAGATCTCCTGACGGTTAGGCGCCTGCATGCTGAGAGCAGCCTGCTCTTCTGACAATTCCACTTCTTCACTTTGTTTGCTGGGAACAGGCTCTGGAGTGCTCGCATATGATCGTATTGAAACTCGCTGTGCAACCACCCGGGTGGCCCTTAGTGATCGCGCGGTGCAAATAATCTGCCTATACTGTGAGGGCATATTGGCACTTCCAATGGCATGCAAAATTGAAAATCAATACAGTAACAAAGAATGTCTTTAATATCGTGATCCTTGGCGCTTAGATTGAATTGATGGCACAAAGTCGTGTGGTCGATAACTTTAACTTAGCGGTCTCACTTCGAATGCATCGTACGGAAACTCAGATTTAGCGGAGCACCGATTGGCCAGCTTGAGTGGGCCCGAACGTTGTCGTGGCAACCAACTTGCGCCTTGGGACAACACCATGTCATCGCGACGTGGTAACACTAAATACTCCACATTCAATTTACACTGATTTCCGAAGTGATCACCACCAACGCACCGCCATTCAATGTCCCGAACACATTAGGTTGATCCTGGAAAACGTCTGATTGATTATAAATGGTAACCGAAGCGTATTATCAAAGAGCATCTATGTCAGATGATGTTGTGTTGAGAAACGGCGACAGTAATGTCACAGCCAAGGATCCGTCCTCTACCTTTGCAGCAGCCACCTCTCATATATTCCAAGATGCCCAGCGATCACTTACTTCTCATCGAAAACTGTGTATTAAGTTGCGGATTGTACAGCAACAAGCGTCTGCTCGAGGCTATGAGGGCGAGTTTAATAAGAAGTTCACAAGTTTATTGAATCGCATATTGCCAATCAAGAAGAGTGAGCCTGCGGCTGAGAAAATTGTCAAATTCTGTAGCCATTTTGTGGAATATATTAATTCGCAAGGTAATTTGTTCTTGGTGCTGCGACCATAAAAAATCTGGCGACTAATTGTTAAACAGGAAGTGGTGGACAAGCGAACAACCTTGATTCCGACGCGGATATGATGGATGTGGATGATGAAGTGGAGTCTGCAAGCACTACTGATTATCGATTTGTTGAGTTCTTGCTTCAACATTTGTTGAAAGGAATAGATGCGAAGTCAAAGGTAGTCCGGTACCGAGTCTGCCAACTATTAGCATCAATCGTTCAGAGTGTCGGCGAAATTGAGTACGTCTATCTATGCTGGTACATGCTCCCTGTTGAATGCTAACCACAAAGTAGTGACGATTTGTTCCAAGGCTTAAGATCCGCGTTTGTCAGAAGACTACATGACAAAGAAAGCTCTGTTCGAGTCCAGGCTGTTATGGGTCTCTCTCGTCTTCAAGGCACCGACGACGAGTATGAGCCAGAACCAATTACCGAGTTACTGCTCAATTCATTACAACATGACAGCAAAGCGTAAGCGTACCGGCTTCTTATATTATGTTTCCACAGTCTTCTGATGTCCAATTTAGTGATGTCCGAAGGGCGGTATTGCTCAACCTTGACAAGTCAAATATCACGATTCCTTACGCATTGGAGAGAGCTCGGGACGTTGACACCTCGACCAGACGATGCGTCTACGCTCGAGTCCTATCTGACATTGGTGATTTTCGTCTTTTAAGCATTGGTATGAGAGAGAAAGTTTTGTCATGGGGTCTAAACGATCGCGATGCCTCTGTTAGGAATGCCGCTGTTAAAACATTTGCCACTGGGTGGTTGGAGAACACTGGCAATGATATCCTGGAGGTGCGTTATTCTTTGATACCTTACGGTATATGGCTAATAATCCTCTTAGCTCTTGGAACGATTGGATGTGTTAAATAGCAACGTAGCGGAACAAGCTATGAAGGAGCTGTTCGGTTATCGTCCGGATTTAATGAAAAACTTGAGATTTCCTGGTATGTAGTCGAAACAGCCAATCATAATATAATATGAGCTAAATATGACTTCACAGATACACTATGGGAAAATCTCACTGCTGAAACTGTCTTCCTTGCCCGCTCGTTTGCAGCTTACTGCCGCGAAACAGGAATGGAGGATGTATTGGAAGATAAGATGCCGGAAGTCACTAAGCTAGGATTCTATATTGAGAAATACAGCGAATTCTTGAAAGTCGAGGATAATGCGGCGACCACAGTTGAGCAGGAGTTTATATTGGAACAGCTAATTAGCATCACCTCTAATATGGATTTCTCGGATGAGATAGGACGACGAAAGATATTCAATGTTATGCGTACGGTTTCAAATTTATTTTTTTTGGGCCATGAGTGCAGAAACTAATGGGTCGAGCAGGAGACATTTTAAGTGAGAAGACACTGCCAGAATCTATTACGGAGCATGCAATCTGTGTCCTACGAAAGGTGTGCATCAGAGAACGTGACTTTTGCCAAGTAATTATTGAAGCCATTTCAGATATGCATGATCAAATTGGCTCTGACAAGGGTGACCTTAAAGACGCGGACGATTCTTTCCACTCAGCATTATCTGTTGTGGATAGTCCCGCGTCTGTCGCTAGTACGGGAAGCCCGCGTAGATCTGATACGGGTTCCCGACGAAGCTCGTTGATGGAAGAGCGTGTTCTCCGCGAGGTCATGATTAATCTGAAGTGCTTGCATATTGCACAGTGCATGCTAGAAAATATTGAAGGGGTAAGCTTCAATGGCTATTAGGTCCAAATTGAGTTTACATGCTTACAAATGTTAGGCCCTGAAAGATAATCTCGCATTGATGTCTATGCTCGAGGACTTGGTCATTCCGTCGGTTAGGAGTCATGAAGCGCCAGTTAGAGAGAGAGGATTGCGATGTCTTGGCTTGTGTTGTTTGTTGGATAAGGTAGATTGTATGTCAATTCTAAATGCGTATAGAAAGCTAACTAATTTTGTAGGAATTGTCTCTAGAGAACATCGTTTTGTTTATGCACTGCTTCAACAAGGGTCATAATGCTGTGCAGGTGGAAGCTCTGCAGATTATATGCGACATCCTTATTTCCCATGGTAGAGCTCTTCTGGACGACGAGAATGAGATTGACTCAGTAATTATTCGGAAGATGTTTCTGAAGGGTTTGAATAGGTGCGACAGTTTTGAAGTGCAATTCGCAGCTGCGCTGTCGCTTTCGAAGCTGTTGATGGCTGAAGTTATTACGGAAGACCAGGAGATCACGTCGGCTATCAGCGACTTTGTCTCGGAGAATAAGGCTAGGTTGAAGTGGAATTAGCAGAAGTGTTAGCGATAATGTGATGTATGCTATATATGATATGACGTTTTGGTTGATAGTGGTGACACATCCCAACAACCGAGGGTCTTGTGTGCTGCCGTGACCCTGTCAAAAACTGAAGCCGCGGTAGGCTAGCTTACGGCTGGGTAGTGCCTTTTCGGGCCCAATTGAGGCCAGAGTAGCTAAAAAGAGCACTAATCTAGACTTCGCCACAACTACTCTGTGCCTGCGCCTCACGTACGCACGCCACTCATCCAATCTCATCGCGCCCGGCATCATGGCTCAAAAACCCACTGGACCAAGTCTCCCACTCCGCTGCCCTATCACTGCCTGCCTTCCCAACTTGAAATATTACGATAATATCAACAGCTATATCGAAATATACCCTAATATCTCAATTATGTTCCATCTCATTTAGCCTGCAATATGAATATCCCTACACGATACCGCTCGCTCCGTCGAAAGAAAGCAGCGATGCCGACATTTGTTCCTCCTCTCCCTGACATAAGTGCGTCTGGGTCGGCAACTGAGCCAGTCACAAATGGATCGAATCGAGATCAGGCATGTCTAGTCTAGAAATTACGATTCATGTTCGTATCGTTGCTTACGTTCACACGTGCTAGGTTACCGTTCTTCCGATCCAGTTGCTTGACGCAGACACAGTTGTTTCCTGTGGTATATCACCAATAATGACAGCATCAGCTCTCATTAGTATAATTCAGCGACAATCAGGGAAGCTGCCATATCGTATCGAATCACTCCGAGTTGCGGAATTTTTCAATAATAGCCTGCAACGAGAGCTCTTGGGTTTTGAACTCGTCAACGACGTTGTCAAGGGATGGGATGCATTGAAAGAAAATCGCTTCCGAGTCGTGCTGAGCCACTCGTCGTTCTCGGCTATGACAGTGGAAGCTGTTTTACCGGAGTGTGCTCCACCGGTGGCTGGGTGGTTGACGATTAAGCTCAAGTTCAATAAGTGGTCGAAGCGGTGGGCCTTCACGGACGATAATGCATTATATATCTCGAAGAAGCCAAACGTAAGCTGTTTTATTCATAATATTGCGTTTATTTAATGCTAACATGATGTTATAGCCTCGGGTGAAAGACCGGATATTACTGTGCAATCTAAATCAAGTCAATTTCTACTATCTCCAGCCTGAACATTTCTCTCGGATAGCATCTCCCACAGATTTATGTTTCGCACTAAAATCACCTGAGAATCATGCAATATTTGAAAACCACAGCGATTTTATGCATTACATTGCGTGCGACGACAGGCCCAGTTTTGATATGTGGAAACACGTAGTGGAGACGACGAGAGCGATATACGTGCAGAAAATAGCGAAAGGCCGCCTCGAGTCCTTCGCTCAATCTGAGACGTTAGATCGACAAACGCTGGCTGCGCCGTTGATCGCTCCAGAGGAGTTTGCGAAGCCAATAGATCAGCATCGACTCTCCATAGAAAAAGATTCGAAAAGTCTTAACAGTCCGATCATGCGGTCACTAAGTGCTCGACGGCCAAGACCAAATTTTCCAGTACAGCAACATCGTGGGCCGACGATCGTGGCGCCCACTCCTGAGCATCTCACAGTGACCAAAGATTCTCTGCTAGACCGATTATTGCAGGGCGAGAATGTTGCCACAACCTCAATTACACAATACGACAACTACGGTGCGATACCGCCTCGTCGTACATCTGGTGAAAATGTACGACAAGAATCGAGCTCACTTGCAAAGCCGACCATGGATCGGTCGAACACAGTATCGGAAGCCAGACGGAAAGAAAGCATAATCCCACGGGCGATTGACACTTCTGTGAAGTATGATCCACAACATAAAGTTCTAGCTAGTCCCGTCTCATTGAGTACGTCGGAATCCTCGAATTACTTCTCGAGGTCTGATTCTGAATCCCCCGCCCCACGATTAGATCATCTTCGCGTTATTCATGACAGAGAAAAGCCGAATTCGCCATTGCGGAATCCGCTATTCGATAGCACTCCCCAAGGAGTCAAAGAGGAAGAGCAAGATGATGAGAACACACCGCTATACAAAAAACTGCAGCAACTGGACATAAAAGTGGGTTCCAAAAACCCTTTCTTGGATTCCCAGATTATGGCAACAGCGAGAGTCGAGCATAAAGAGAGCATTGCTAGCCTGCACGCTGTTCTGGCACAAAAAAGCGACGTAGACGACACCATTACCAGATCCGAAAGCCCAGAAAGGATGCGCGACGGGTATTCGGCGACAAGCAGGAGTTCGGCCGAGACTGTCAATCAAGTACTACAGAACCAACCTCATACTCCGAAATTGGAAATAAAAGATGGGGATCATACGCGCTCGCGAGGTCATTCGTTGGATGCCACGAGCACTAGGCGCCGCTATAATCTGGACGAGCAGCGACGTCCTTCCGACCGTCATGTCGGCGATTACGCGCTTAATGAGCGAAATGATAACTCTAAAAGCAGCCTTCGCCGCCATCGAAGCCAGAATCGACACCATGGCTATACGGAACGACGACTGGACGACCCAGCGTACTTGAAATCGAATTCGCAGGCAATACGTCGTCATAAATCAAGTGAGATCGTCGCATCTCGAAGCACAACAGTACAAGAGAGTTCCGGCGCCCATGTAAAGAGGAATCTTTCAGTTCGAGGAGTGAGCGCTAGGTCTCAGCTTGGACTAGCGGAGCCGCTAATAATGGTCGTAAACGAAGATAGAAGGCTGTTTCACGAAGGCAGTCTCCTAGCAAAAATGGAGAGTAGCAGACGCTATTAGTGTAGTATAATTATGTATTTCTTGTTGTAGTTTATTGTTATATTAGTGGGGACAAAATTTCGGCGTTTGCTTAGTTTGCATTGCATTTTCATATAATTCCATCTGCCCATGACGGCAACGTTGTAAAAAAATTACATTGGAGGCGATTCAAAATAAATATATATACACAGATATCATTTCTTTCATTTTCGCTTCCTCTCGTTCCAATTATTATCAGAAGAAACTTAACAGACAATCCTGACTTTTTCACCGACGAAATACAATAAGTTGTTCGGTCGCACACGCACACACAAACCCATATTTCATATACTTAAATATGCCCCATTTTGAAGCCATCGGAGTCAAGTCCCACCCGTTGTTTTTCCATCCTACATATATGACATAGTTGAGCGCCAAACTCCTATTAGCAGCGACAATTACCGAAATTACCGCCTCTGCATATAACAGAAATACTCAAAATCAAGTTAAAAACGAAGAATAGAGATAAAAAACGCATATGAAAAGAAAAATCCCACGATATTCACACAAGTAAAGTTTGACCGTCAAATTATACAAAGGGAAGTCAATAAATAAAAAATACAAGCGCAAAGCCAAATACTTTTTTAAGTCCGTCCACACCAAATCACAAACAACCATATCCCACTACCATGTCACAATTATAATAACAAACCATTTAACGCAAACGATGACGACAAACAGGGACGTGGCACGTCCAAAAGATATATAATGCAAGAGCAATGATTTCGGGTTTCAAGCACGAAAAGTAATCATACTAAAAAGACCGACCGTGCAAACTGTCTCATCTAACTCATCATACCCGCACCGACTGCGGAGGGATCAACCATGCCCATGCCACCGTTCATGAGAGTCGGATCAGCTACGACGGCAGCCCCAGCTCTAGACGCACCACATCTCAAACACGAGACGTTCTTCGCGAAATTGTGGTATCCGCATCCCTCGGTTCCACATTTCCAGTCTCCCGCTCGGAAGGGGACCATACCGAAGGAGTTGTTTCCTCCTCTGCCATTCCAACCCATTCCTGGTAAACCACCACCATTCGATGGTGCCATCATCATAGGATTCTGACCGTAGTTGTTGTACATAAACATAGGGTCTTGCGCCGGTGTACTCGACGAAGCAGGGAACGAGCATCGAAAGCAGGCTGTTCGGCGCTGGAAATTGGAGAAACCGCAAGACGGGCAAGTCCAGTCACCTGGTCTGGGACGGTTCTTACTTGGCTGATGCAAAATTAGTATCACGGTTTCAGTCCCACATGTAATACAAGAATTAACATACCGGAAACGGAGTCAGGATTTCCTGAGCTCGATCTAACACTCGGCTGCTAGATGGCGATACTTCAATTGCCTTCTCATTTAATGCACGACCATTCATAGCCAAACTCTCTGCAGCCTCCTCATGCGAAGAGAACACCGCAAATCCAGTACCAGTAGGCTTGTGCTGATCCGGTGTTCTCAAAGTCCAGAACGCAATAGGACGGCCACCATATTGAGTGAACCAGCTTTCGAGTTCGCTCTGCGTCGTATCGTGAGGAAGGTTTGACAAATGCAGAACCTTTGAGCGCTCAGCAAGAAAGGCGCGAACATCAGCACGTGCGTCTAACGGCTTGACGAGCACGTCCGGGTGTTGTTCGGGCGGTTGTGACTTCTTGATCAGACCCTGCAAAACTCGAGCAAGAGTTATAGCCTCCTCCATAGCACGTCTTGGTGAAGCTGGAGCAAGAGCTTGCAAGTGGAATGGAAGGTTATGTTTTATGGGAGCAGAACTCTGAACTGACTCGACTTCCAATGCAGCGCAGATGTTGGACAATGACGACGCGGAGAATGGTAAAGATTCCGGGTGGTGAGCCTGCCAGCGGGTATACTCAGTTCGAAGGTCAAAACATCTCGAGTGCTGAAGATACGGTGGAAGGATAACAGCCTTATCTCTCGCCTCACGAGGCAGCTGGACTCGCAGATCCCACGCGTTCAAAGTGACGAAGGTGAAATCCAGACCCTTTGATATTAAGTACTCTTGGGCAAAATTATCGAATCGCGTAATTGCATCGCGGAAAGTTCCGGCGTTTCGCACATGCTCCCATGTAAGCGTAGTCAAACTCGCTGTAAAAATTGTTAGTATGATCGCAAAGTATAGGTGGATCCTGCACAACATACTACAAAGCGCTGTTATCGGCGTGTTGATAGGCCTCACGAGAACGTTGTCGCGGTGCATCTAAAATCCATGCGTTAGATCCACGTTACTATCACAAAGACATTCAAGCAGTTTTGTTGACGAAAGACGACAGTGAACGTCGATGACTTCTGATCGCAGTTCCGTCCCGATCAGCAGCGGTCGCCTAATCCGCCACACCAACCAAATGCATACCTCTTCCAAAGTTTTTGCGTTCAACATGATCCAAGCTATCTCAATAACTTCTGCTGAGTCCTTTGTAACGTACACGCCATGCTCGTCGCAAGTGGTGGCGACGTGTACAACGACAAACGCGTCAGACATCTTGAATATTGGAATATTTCGCGGTAGTGGAAAGCTGCTAATTGTCATACACGAATATAAACTAAAATCGTATCTATCCGCTTTAGCTAAAATAATATTTCGGAGTAGATATAATAGGTGTTATTGCAGTGGAAAAGTCGGGTAGTCGGTCTTCTGTGGTGCAGCCGTGCCGGTCGAAGGAGTCGAATTAAAAATTTTTTTTGTTTGGCGAACAGCTTCAGAGAAAGCGTTGCTGCGAATAGAGTTTCCGCTCACCTGGCGCCCTTACAGCTGGAAGTGACCAAACCATGCAAGCAGTACGAAACCCGTCTTCCGTCAGCATCGGAACGAGTTCTAGAAGTGGAGCCCGGCAGGGTTCGCACCAGCCACCTATGGCTAAAGGAACCGAGCTGCGCCACCATGCGGCGTTTCTTTTCGGACGTCATATTGAAGAACAATTTCACATCGAGACTAGAATTTCTATAGTGAGGTATAGGTCCCATACTCAGTAACAACAATAATTCCACTAGCCGCAAAAAAGGACCAAATATTAGAGTATATGAGTCTCAATGCCGGACTCATTCCCCTTACCACCGAGATTCTCGTCAGTAGACGAATATCTTTCATCGCTCGCTGAATTCTACCTCAACCCATTCGTCCAGAGTCTGGCAGGAGGCGTGCATATCCTAAACTTTTTCCTCACGTCTCCGGATTTATTTGAGGACACGCTACCCGAACAGTGGGTTACATTTTTTGATCAGGTTGAATTAGACGACGTTCTAGATTTTTTGATATTTTTTAAAGACAATACTTGTAAGTTCTACGAGAGGATTTGAAACTTGTTTTGGAGTATAGCGGCTGACTGTTCGGGAGCAGCTTTACAACCTCCAGACTCGCTATCGATATTTTTATCTACGGTACAGTCTCTCTCAATAAAACGAAACCTTCCAGACGAAAAGTTACAGTCTAAACCTGTTCCTCCACTTCACAGCTCAGCATTATCCGTGGGAATGTCACCGAAGAAGATCCACGAATGCCAATACTTATCTTCGGCGATATCAGACGTGTGTAGTAAAGTCGCGACACCACATGTCATAGATTTGGGAAGCGGGAAAGGATACTTGTCACGTACGTTGGCTCATGAGTATAACTGCTCGGTAATTGCGGTTGAGACGGTCGAATCACGAACGAAAGGTGCGGCGAGATTGGACAATTTATATGACCGGAAAAGTGGCAGGAAGAAAAATGCCAATACGGAAATGGGAGCTGGACCACTTATTCATATTGAGAAGTTTGTTGATAGTGGAGATTTGACTGATATCGTGGAACAGGCCGGTTTAAGCGGTCATAAGATTGTGTTGGCAGGATTGCATACTTGTGGTAATCTGTCACATCATGCGTTGAGAAGTCTGGTCGACACTCAGGAGATCTATGCTGTTGCTGTAGTAGGATGTTGCTATAACTTGATGACGGAAAAGGATGGCGGTATGTTCCATGTCCTATGGTGTTGGTTACCGGCAACTGACGCACGCCGTCCTACAGAGAGAGATGATGTAGGTTACCCCATGAGCCGCCAACTTCAGTCTTACTCCATTCCACTACCGATCACTGCTAGGATGCTAGCTTGTCAAGGTATAACATATTTTAGTCTGATACTCGATATCAAATATTAATGAGAGCATAGCTCCAGCGACGTGGACTCGCGAAACGCGCGAAGGCTTCTTCACCAGACACTTCTATCGTGCACTCCTACAACTGATATTTAATGACAGAGGCCTCCTAGGACAATCAGAAAATCGCATCCTAATCGGCAGCTTACGGAAACAGTGGTACAGTTCATTCCAGACATATTGCAGAGGAGCATGCAAACGTGCAGCCGAGACCTATGATGCGAAATTTGACCTATCGTGTGACAACCCGTTCGATATTTCGGAAGATGTGGCTAAGGAGTATCACGATCGACTTATTTCTAAGAAACGACGACTTTGCATATTATGGACATTGATGGCATGCACGGTTGCGCCGTTAACAGAGGCATTGATTCATCTGGATCGATATTATTTCTTGAAAGAGAACGGAGCATCTGAAGTTCATGTGTCCGTGGTGTTCGATCAGGGGATTTCGGCAAGAAACTTAATGGTGGTTGGCCTGAAGTGTTAGGCTTATCCGTAGAAGTTGTATTTTGCGTAGATGTTGATAGATTTGGGTACCTGGCGGTGTATAGGCGTTAGGTTAACTGGACGTACTACGTCAGGGAAATTGACAATGAGCAAATATTCATAACTAACGTTTACAAAATATACATGAAGTTCTGGATATGCATGAAACCTAGGTATGCGACCGAACAACGAATTCAACTAAAGTATACAGTTGGCGTTATCTACAATTACTAACCATCATTCTTTGATATCATAGAATTGGCGTTCTCTTCGAGGGCCCGCTTCAGTAGATCCCACGAGACCGGATCGTTTGGTGCTAAACTAAGAGCCTACGTCTCAAAGTTAGAAAGGAATGGCGTTGAACATTGAATATGCTTACCTCTTGGAAATTTATGACAGCCTGCTCGGTTCGCCCCAGCTGGAGGTTCACCAGCCCAATTGCAGAGTACACTTCAGGCTCATGTTTCGACACTCGGAGAACCTCTTCGAAATGCTCCAAGGCCTCCGGCCAGCGTCGTAGTTGCCGGAACGCATGCCCCAAATTGATCTTAATAGGAACCCATGCCTTTGTGTCACTGTCCAATTCGTCGGCAACTTTCAATGCCCTGAAAAAGAACTCCAGCGCCTGATTCAGTTGATTCTTATGGTACAGCACAACACCCATTTCATTTAGTAGCAGTGGATCTGTCTTGCAGATGTTGTATGACGCGTCTAGATATTCTTCCGCCAATGTGAAATTGTGCAATTGCAAATGCTGCATACCGAGAAACAGGGAAGGTAAATGAGTCCTAATGCCAATTAGCAATCCTAATACAAACGAGAACAATATTCGTTGAATTAGAATCATACCCCTGGAATAAACGCGCAGCGGTGGAATATGCAGAAACGGCCTGCTCATGCTCGCCCTCCACAGCAAATGTATGCGCAAATCCAATCCACGCGGCGCCAAAATGAGGATTCATCATGGAGGCTTTACTAAAGAATCTCCGAGCTTCGGCAATTTTATGTATCGACAAATAATAGACGCCGACGGTCAGCCAAGTCACCGGTTCTTCAGGATGATTCTCTGCCATCTCGTGCGCTATCAGGAAAAGCTTGTTCTTCTTCTCTAACTCATGCAGACATGCAAGATATAGAGGTATTATCGAAAATTTGAATCGATCGCGATCCAGAACCCTATGTATGTTGGTCAAAGTCATATGACAAATCTCTTTTCCACGAAAGCTCACTTTTCACACAACTCCAAGCATTGTCTAAACCTGCACTGTACAAATAGCAGTTCCGCTCTGCTCTGTATTAAATCTGAGTTTTCTTCAAGATTGTATTTAGTTTGCAGCTGTTGCTCGGCCTCGAAGAAACGGTTGGTGTTGTAATACTGCAAAGGTTCAGCTCATATGCTACGTTCTCAAGAATAATATTCCTACCTTATTTAGTTTCGTAGTGTACAATAGCTTCACAAGTTCACCATCTTCGTTGCCGTCGAATCGCAATGAATTAAGAAACTCCCATTCTAAAATATTAGTCCAGTCTGCTGACCAAAGATTATGTATCCACACATAACATACCTTCAACTGGAGTCATTAGACTATTCGTAATTAGTTCATCAAATGCTTCATAGCATTTGATATCAACCGTAAGGGCCTCTTTGTAACAATCTTTTGCCTTCTCGAAGTTGTTCTGATTGGAGTATATAATACCGCGAAGATAACACATTGATGCTTCTAGCTTTATACCACCATCTGAGGTCGCATCGGAGTCATCTATAAAGTGTCAGATCAAAATTTTGTTCCGGTCCAGGACAGATAATACACACCATCATTTTGGAATGGATTTGTCTCGCCTATCACCAACAGTGCTTCGTCCCATTTCGAAAGTCTTGTCTATACGCACTGTTAGCATATCTTCTACTTCAAGACGGACGTAGAACACCAACCAAGCAGAGCGCAGCTAAATATCTACAACTTGCACTTCTATCTAATTCCTGCCGCATCAACAATTGCCGTGCACGTGCATAGTGGCCAGTATTGTAATGAACTTGTGCCAGCCAGAAAGCGTCATTCGGATCATCCGTAATCGACAAAACGGTATCTCCAATAAACACTGCTGTCTGGTATTGATGCTGCATCAGGGCGTCGTGCCTCCAAAGTCGTAAGCGATCCGCCTGACTTAGAGGAGCATCTGCATCTTGCAGCCCAGATGCCGTGCCACTGCTGTTGATTACCGGCGTCGACGTTGCCTCCATATCGGAACCAAATCCGAAAGGATACGCATTTTTCGTGGTAGGTGGGAGGGGGGTTGCTGACGCTGACTGTGGAGTTGCCGGTATCTGGAGAACTCTGGCTATTGGCGAGATCGAGAGGATGGATGAATTGTGGGACGAGCCTGCCGGCACTGGCGAAGCAGAGTAGCCCGATGTGAGAGCAGGTGCATCCGGAAGACTGGCTGACGAGGCACCCAAATTTGATTCAGGTCTCGACAGCGTGCTTGCGCGACCAGTCGGAACTGGCGTCGAAAAGGCCTGTGACGACCGCCGGCTAGACATGAGAGGACGCAAGTCGGCGTGATCTGTGGGTTAAATGGACGTAATATCTATCCGACTAGGAAACTTGGTAGACACACCTTTGGCGATGTTGTATGGGCTAGAAGAGGGCGCAAGGAGATTGATGCGAAAAACAACGCGCCCGCTGTTCAACGACGTCAATGACGCGAACAGCAACCAGCACATCCATTTTCAGATCCACGTTTCGATTTTCACGTTCCTGGCGGCTCTGGAGCCCGCTACGTCCAGCCCAAAGTACAAACTCATAGTAAATTTGCGACTTAGACAAAACGACATTGAATGAAAAATATCGCACTCTTTAGGCATAACGTAGGGTTGGGTCTTTGGGCCGGCGAACACCCTTCCAACTTAAACACGTCTTTTTTTCCAACAATGGGTTATCGAAGAAGCCAAAAAGCCATGGATAATGAAGAGCAGATACAATTGGCTCTATCAGCCCTGAAAATAGTGAGTGTAGCAGTATTAACGCTGCTGCTGCTCAATTCAATGTTAGTCGATCTACCCTTAACGACGCGTCTCTAGATGCAAATCAGATGCAAATCACAGTCTCTAGCTACTGCAACTCGACAGAATCTCACAAACGCGGAGGATAACACTCTTTCGCACTGGAATCTCTTGATATGCTCTTACAGGACACCCGGTAACTCATGCATTGATTGTGGAGATGGCTGAAGAGAATCGTGTTCGACGCGTCCGGCACGCGTCAGAGGGTATCAACCCCGACTTATATACAAACCAATTGGCCACCAATGGATCTATCGCTACTTGAATTGGTTCCCACATTTAAAGACAGTTAATACGCGTCAATTGGATTCGGCATGGCATCGAGAGGCTACGCGTGAGAGGGTTGACCAGTGGTTTGGTGCAATTGAAGTGCAGTTTTCAGAAACCCCGTAATGAATTCAACATGGGCGAAACAGGTTACGGCATCGGAACAAGTCGGTCAAACAAGGTTATCATAGATACTTTCCAGAAAAGCCATTCCAAGTTATTCCAGGGCGTCAGGAATGTATGACAGCCATTGAAATGCCTCTCCTATTTCATGTGCCCATTTAGAACGGCGTTTTGGGCAGTCTATTGACCAAATTTGACTCCAAACACGCCGTCGACTTTACACGCGCCATACGTGTCTGTCATTGTGACCAGTAAACACAGTCTTCACTGTGCCGCATTTCACCTTGGTAATTGCGTTCCCTAAACCGTTCGCAGCAGAGACTTTTTTCAACCCTGCCCGTGTGTTTTTGGACATATACAGGTCTCGAAATAAGACTTAACCACGCGACTGATCTCCCTGGAACGTTCGAACTATGTTTTAGTTTATTCTGTCACTGTGTAATCCTCGTATAGAATTACTGGATGTTATTAATTCCGCGGATGAGAGTCACTTGTTCGTCGCGTTCCGAGATCAGAGACAACACGATGTAATCATCAACGGAGAAATAGACTTTCTCTCTCTAGGTCATATTGAGTTTATTGTTTACTAGGTCTAACTATTTACTCACTAGCATTAGCATAAATGTTATTACATTGCACAGTTACACATACGCTAGCAAAGTAGTGCCTTGACTGCATAACAACGGCAGTTTTCGACGGTTATGTTACCGGGTGGAGCTGTGGAGCTCGGAAAATGCACACCGTTTGCTCGGTTGTCCGTGACCCCTGGACCATCTCCATGACTACCGGCCTTCCTTTGAGTTGGACATAAAAAGTCGTGTTTTCTTGCTCAATTCTACCACCATTTCTCGTGAAATCATCAATTGAACCAAAGATGGCCGACAAAGCTGCTGTCAAACAGAAGTTCATCGACAGCTTCGATCCCCTTGTCGAAGACCTCCTCGCTGTCTTGAAGCAATATAACATTTCCCCTGAGGCGACCGAGTGGTTCAAGAAGGTATCGTAAGCTAGCATTAATATATCGATTGGACCATTGACTAATCAATATATGTTAGAGTCTGTATTATAACGGTGTGGGCGGCAAGCTGAACCGTGGGTTGTCGGTCATTGACACCTACCAAATCTTGACAGGCAAGAATGAATTGACCGACGAGGAGTACAAGAAAGCTGCAGTCTTGGGATGGGGCATTGAGTTGGTATGCTTGAAGTGCACAGTCAAATTGCTCGTAGGAAATCTCTCTGACTTACGGTTTAAAGCTCCAAGGCTTCTTCTTAGTCTCTGACGACATCATGGACGCCTCCAAGACTAGACGTGGACAGCCGTGCTGGTATTTGGTGGTAATTACCATATTTTACTGATACGTTTTTAATTGAAAGTGCATTTAATGCCTAACGATTTTGAATAGCCCAAGGTTGGAATGATTGCAATCAATGACGCCTTCATGCTGGAGACCGCCATCTACTTTTTGCTCAAGAAGTACTTCCGCAGTGAGCCATATTATATTGATCTCGTCGAGCTTTTCCACGATGTACGTCCAATATGTCAATTTCATCGTCAATAGTAACTGTTCTAATCGTCTGAATAATGCAGGTCACCTTCCAGACGGAGCTGGGCCAACTCCTCGACCTCATCACCGCGCCAGAGGATGAAGTCGACTTGTCGAAATTTTCCCTTGCGAAGCACTCGTTCATTGTCATTTACAAGACAGCGTACTATAGTTTTTACCTCCCCGTCGCGCTCGCCATGTACATGGCTGGCGTCAGCAAGCCCGAGGATCTCAAGCAGGCCCACGACGTCCTTATTCCTCTTGGAGAGTATTTCCAGATTCAGGTGCACACGGATACTTGTTTCGGATAAGCTTGAGTAGTGCTGATTTCAATAGGATGATTATTTGGATTGCTACGGCGATCCTGCTTTTATTGGAAAGATCGGAACCGACATTTTGGATAACAAGTGCAGCTGGCTGATTAACACCGCCCTGAAGAAAGCTAATCCGGAACAGCGAAAGATCTTGGATGTGAGTATCTTTTATCGCCAAGTCGCGTTTTGTCAGACACTGACACTTCTACTCAGGAGAATTATGGTCAAAAGAATGGCGCATGTGAGGCCAAGGTCAAAGCTGTTTACAACGAGCTGGATCTCGAGAACGAGTACTTCAAGTATGAAGAGGACGCCGTCGGCCGTATAAAAACCCTCATTGATAACGTCGACGAGAGCCGGGGTTTCAAGAAGGACGTTCTTAGTGCGTTCCTGGCTAAAATCTACAAGAGACAGAAGTAAGCCATGCGAGGCGCTAGCGGAGGATTATAGATATTGTTTGCTGTCGTTCATCCCTATTATGGGAGCATGTAATTAATTTCTCGAATAGATGCTGTTTCTATGCATTCAAAAGCATAGCACAAGTCCCAATTCTGGAAGGGCTTTTCAAAAGTTCGACGATAACTGTAGGCAGCGCTGGCATCTAAAGCAAGCTTTTCTGTACAGCTCGCATTGGCAGAACCTCATGCTGCATTATACATACCAAATCAGAATTAAACAGCAGCTCCTACTTCAAATTAATCGACCAACCATAGTCAAGAAGCGAATTGCGAACAAATGAGTCCGTCGCCCGACAACTTCGAACATTCTGGGGTCCCACGTCGCGGTAATGAAGTATCTCACAACACAAGATCGCCGACATTTCATTCGGGATGTTGTGTTGCCTTCAGTTGCAGAAGACATGAGCTGGTAAGATGGCTAAATAAGCTTCCTCCATCTTCGTGCATAATCGCCGTAATGACGAGAATGAACGCATTATCTTGGACATACCATTTTAGCTAGAATCGCAGTATCAGAAGAGCGATTGCAACAACCGCCGTGATCGATACCTCTCGATTTACTAAGGCTAGAAAACGCCTACAAGGCCACCGGCCCACAAGTGACGACATATCTCCATTGATATATTGCAGTCACTTATCATATGCACATTGTTAGTTTGTTGCTTGGGCGCGTCACCTTGTCAACGCATCACATTTTTCGAGTTGACATGGCAGTTTCTATCTACGGAAATTTAGTTGCATCTCTTACTACGAAGCGCTTAGTCTCAGATTAACGGTTTCTAACCACGACTTATTCACATGAAGCTGCAGCATAATCCACACGATACGGAAAGAAGCTTCCAAGTTCCGTGTAGATAGTATCTCTGATGGCTGCAATCAACTATCCTTTGCGACACCAACTAATCACATATGGGTTAGGTCTTCATTGTCACGGCGCTTTCACCTGAACAAGGTTTTAAAGTTCATATCATAAAAGTCTTAGCTGTTTGGGGTACGTCATTTCTGTGCATGTATTCTGCGTATCATTTTCGTGCCCCCGGATTTTTACGCGACAGCAAGGTGGGGGGCGAGGGGTCGAATGACCGCTGTTGATGCCGAAGGCTATCTATCAAATTTATTAAACTGAAAGGCGATAGCCGACAATATTATCTTACGTTCGTCGGATAAACGCAATACGGCACACAAAGCAATTCAGTTAAAATGATGAGCAAACCAGCTTGGGTCCAAAAATCGCGATGAACATGCAGCAACGACTACCACACGCCACGCACTTGCAATCCCAGCAGGAAATTCTTCTCTGAATAGGCTTTAAATGAAACGATATCATACAGCTGATCGTTTATATCCAAGCCCAAAAGTGTACCAGCAAGTATGCAGGCCCAATTGGGCATACGCCGATTAAACAGTGAACTCCACAGACGTCGCACAATCTGGCGGACTCTGGTACTTACAAGCTGATAGCCGTTATCGATAGCAAAATTGAGCATGGACGCTGAGGCCATCATTGCAAAGAGGACTGGCGCGCATGTGTTATCAATTCCGGGATAGCAAGCGAACTTGGAAACGCGCGCGTTTTACTGCATGATTCCGCATGCTAGAGGCGGCGATAAGCTAGAAACCAGCAGTAACATAAGAATAGTAACCATGACGGTTATCGGTCATGTCCGCACGACACTATCGTAGTGACCCCAAGTTTGTACGAATATGGCTCCTTGCCAATTATATAGTTTCATTTTACGGGCAAGTCCTCCCAATTCAACCATCCCCCCGAAATCTGTATCAGTGGAAGACATTGGCTTCCTAGTCTGTAACGCACCGGCATTTCGGAAACGTTGCGCTGTACGCTGACTTGTATCATAGTAGAATAGGCTTGTCGCGGCAGGAGCCTATCGGCTCTTCGCCCACCATCCGTCTTCGTCCCTTTATTATCTGTTGCATTTTGACAGGCAAATACGCAGGGCACTTGAAAGCCTGACCCGTTGGGAGATTTAACCTGACCACAAAGGTCGGTCACAGTTTCCTTTTGGGGTAAATGATGCCACCTCGAAAGTTGAGATGACAATTGACACACAAATTTCACAATTGCTTTCCTTTCTCGTGTTATAATTATAATGTCGATTTTATGTGAATAGTGACAAATATTCAAGAATATTGCCGAAGCTAGTTACACTGTGCGCGTACACCGAATAAACACCAGTTCCTTCGAACGCCGAACAAACAGGAGTTTCCTTATCGATACCAACGGTCTCGGAAAGGTCCAAGCAACCGGCTTGCACGGATAGGTAAGTATACCAGATATGTTCCCAGATGGCTAGTGACTATGCGAGGCGGCGATGTCACTACAGTTTTCGAAGGTGATGAACACTTTAGCGTATTGTTAGACCACGTTGTCGTCGGTTGTAGCGACTGGGAAGTCTACGCATCAGTTAACAAAGTATAGGCAGCCGACAATATCTTTTGATGTAGTTTTTCAAATAAGGTCATTGGTGAGAGCAACATGGCCGAGGTTTGGATGGAACACCAATTCAGATAACAAAATAGCACTTTTCGGTGTTGAGAACGAAATG
This sequence comes from Lipomyces starkeyi, assembly GCA_018804115.1. NCBI lineage: Eukaryota > Fungi > Ascomycota > Lipomycetes > Lipomycetales > Lipomycetaceae > Lipomyces > Lipomyces starkeyi. The sequence continues at coordinate 1,004,776 of JAGJTG010000005.1, read as the reverse complement.
GAAACATTCAAGTTCAGTTACGATTACAGCAATGGGAAGCCTTTCTGTCTGTTCGACATGTATAAACTGTTCGAATGATGCGGGGAAGATAAGACGCGTGGGATACAATCTCGTTGACTTGCAGTTGCAGCAACGTCATTGCCCGAATCTATCGGAAAGTCCCAAGCTGGCGCCAAAAGTGCACACCGAATGCCCACCAATAAGTCGCAACACACGATGCGAGTATCGGTGCGGTTGTTCTGACGGCTGACCATTATCGATTAGATCGTTGACAGGATGCTAGACCTGATATGACGCAAGATTCTTTACCCTTCTTGCTAATCATTGCGGCGTTGTACCTCTCACTATTTGCTAGACCCACACGTAATCCGTACCCACTAAGCATGACCACTCCGACCCGGCCTACTCACTACGACTCCAACATGCCCAGTATATGTGCATTACATACGACCAAAAAACTCGCACCACCAATCCTGAGGCTGAACCTATAAACGTAGTAACCGCATCCTGCAAGGCAGAAAGAGGCTCCTTCAGAAGGATTCGGAAACTGCTTGAGATGCTGCCCTTCGCGATGGCGCATGATGGTAACTTTTTGTCGGTTTACGATTTCAGCCAGATGTCCTTTGTTTGACTCCACACTACCTACATTTGCGTGCAGAAGAGCATCATCATTAGGTACGACTTCCATGCAAAATCGACATTTTCGAATGCGACGACGCGAAAACTCATTTTTAGTATCGATCCAGTTGCTTTGCTGCCAGTTATATAATATATGATATATTAATGAACAGTCACGTAACATTTTGTGTATGTGAAACCACCCACAGCATTGGACATGCCAGAATCTTTTCAGGACATTGGTGAACAAAACGGAAGAGCTCATGAGACTATTCGAGACACCTGCCCGAGAACTACAATGACAAATTACATTGTGCAATATTAACTCTTATCAATTGACTTGTCCATTGGCCATAGTCGTCAGCATTGCGGATCGTTCCCGCCATAGATGGGATGATACAGATTGAGATTGATTGGCTACCCGAGTCAGTTGTCAGATAAGACGGTACAAGTGCAGAAAATGATGGTGGAGGTTATCGAGGAAATAAGAGAAGGTTTGAGAGTGATCGCACCCACACTTCTATCATATGCTGCTTAATAGCCCACCGGGTCAGGGTCAAGGAGGAGCTACGACGCAAATCCCAAAGGGGAAGTACTATGCCTGCGCTGAGGCGTTTAGTCTCAACGAAGTTATGTCCCAAGCAAGCCGAAAACACTCCGACAATAATCCTAAATTACAAATAACCAGAGAACAGCGAGCGACCCGTGAGCCTTGTGTGTTTTTAAGACTACTTTATACTTTAACTCAGGATGTTTGCAGACCAGACCGAGACACGGCGCAGGTTCCCAAACCGAGCTATCGCTTCGAAATTACTGATTACGCACGTTACGCACGAGCTTGTAGATGTCGGCCACTCCAATGCAGTGTCCATGACCAGTGCACGATAGGCATCGCTGGGATGAGCTACCGGCTGCAGGTGCGATATCGATAGAAATTATCGGCGGAGACGGCTAGCGGCAAGGTGCATGGGCGCATGACGCGGTTTGTTTGGCGATGGCCGTTCCTGGATCGATATCGATATCGATATCCATAATACTTAACCACAGCGATTGCCCGCCTCGCGCAAGTTCGCAGCCGCCTCTCGCGTGCTTCGTGTCCTTGCGCGTTTTTGCTCGTGTCCGTGTCGTGTCAGTACCGCGCTCCGGCAGATTGCCGACTAGCGGTTTGAGCCAATAGTCACGATTAGCACGAGTGTAACTGCCCAGAGCTTTGCGACGCCTCTATCCTCTTATCCGCGTGGGGTTTGGATTGAGCCGTCCAGTGAGGGTCCCGCCGCCGATAAGCAACAGCGCAGAGCTGAACAAGCGCACCGCTACGTCGGCGAGCCCACTAAGGAGCAAAACTGCTGCGGCGAATACATATTATTTAACAGGTTCGTTATCAGTTCAGGCTTTCTTTCATTCGCACTGTGCAAGGAGCCAGGGACTAGGGACATTTGTTTTGATTTTGCATATTCTTTACGTGCGCACTATCGAGTCCGGAGTCCGAAGACCGGAGCCTCGGTCGAGGCCTACGCGAGCGGGGCCGGCCGTCGGTGCGGGCAGTGAGAACGACAGGATCGGTAGTGGTAGATGTGGAGAACGACGCATCGTGACGGCGGTTTGCGTCTTTGAAATGTGCAAGGGTCTTGTATCCGTCTACGAAATCGTTCGCAGATGTCCGATTGCTGTCGTCAGTTGCCGCTTACGACCTGACTGGTGGCATACCCGTGTCGCCACGGGTCAACTCGACTCGTCTATCCCGCGCCGGCCCGAGTCGGCCGGCCTCCTGCGTGACAGCTTCCGTCGGTTCTCACCACTCGTGGCCATAATATTGACGATTCCAGTAAACCGTGAAAATTTTTCTTGGAATTGGGGATGTGGTCCGAGGCTTAAGGCAGGGTTCGAGGGTTTGCAAGCGGCATGTCTCGTGCGCGGCTGCTGCAGCCGTGTGCCTCATGCGGAAAGTGTTCGGAGTGTTCGGGCGTGCGCTACCGCTACTCTAACTGGAGTGTACAAGTATACGTACACTCTGTACCTGTACCGCTCACACACTTCTCTCGCCGTACCAACCGCCGCCGCCGCTTTGTCCTCACCGGTTCCTCGGCTCGCTCTTCCTTGCTTGCTTCGCGTTCACAGCTCACTCACACTTCAAGTTCGTGGGCGGCACACGAGAAAAAATTTCTCGCCCGCAGCTCGTCGCCTTCCCTCTTACTAAAAAGATGTTGTCCCTGTCCCTGGCCCGCCCGACTTATATATTCAATGTTTTGCGTCGAGGCGGACCCATTGATTCCGCCTGTCCTGCCCTGTCTCTTTGTCTAACAACTACTAGATTGTCTCGGTTTCATGGCCTTCTAGTTCCTTTTGGTTATCACTCTTAAGCTTTGTTTCCCTCAGTCTTAGTTTGTTCGAATTGCTCCATCGTCGTTTCGATCCACTGATTCACTTCAGTCATTTAAGGGTTCCACTTCCGTGACCTCCTGCGCTCATAGTCTATCCTAACTCCTTCGACCGTTGCGGCAGGATATGTATGTTGCTCAACACGAATGTATATGATCCCCGACAAAAACTATTGTCACCGAACTCATCTAATCGTCCTGACAGCAAAATAAGAACGCCATCACTGAGTTTTGGACGCTGCCGTTATCTTTCGGCATGACTTCTCCGTCCTCACTGTCGCCATCCTTGTCTCACTCGCGGCCAGTGGCGGGAAAGGGTCGCGCAGGTGCTGGTGGTTCCGGTGCGCCATCTGGCTCAGGAGGGCCCCGTCAGCGCAGCGCAATCGCTTGTCGCTACTGTCGTCGTCGGAAGGTAGTTTTTTTGAATTCTGAGCAGCCTTGTAGAATTTCTGACTTTGACGTAGATTCGCTGTGCTGGGTTTGATGCTAACCCGGCCGACCCTCGATGTTCGAATTGCATCAAGTTCAGCCAGCCGTGCATCTTCACTCCCGTGTCTGCGATTGTGGGTGTTCTACCAGGCGATTATTCGACAATCGGGAGAAGCATACTGCGCGAAGGCAACATGCCGATGTATCAAACCCCGCAGTCGAACACATACCCTTCGACATCGCAGCTTTGGTCTGATCAACAGCAGCAGTACCAGATGCCAACTATTGCGCCGACGCAACCACCACCCCTCGCTATCGCACCGCCACTGATGCAGCAAGCATCGTCTAGTCATCACGAACCTATGCCTCAGTCACTTCACGGGCAGTCATTCACCGCACTGCCGCCTGTGCGAATCCCGTCCGACGCACAACCGCGTCTGTATTCTACTACCGATCCAACGAACTACCGACACTCTACCGTCCGTCGGCCTGGAATCGAAGCGCAGGGCGTACCGTATTACTCCCCTCCAAGTCGCGCACACAGCATCTCTTCTGTATCGAGCACGTTATCAGATCCAGGGTTACATGTTTCTCCTCCGCAGTCGTCATTCACAGCTAATCCGCAAATTCCATCATACAATGTGCTTCCTTCACCGTCGGTTCTTACGCAGCCAGTATATTTCTCTCCTACTTCGCCGCGCGATATTAAGTCCCAGTCATCAATTAGCCCTGAGTCACCGCGCCAGTACGGTCACGCGTCCGAGTCGCCAGGTCAATACTACGTGGACTCTTTCCCTCGGCGGCCATCAGTGTCAACCTTATCAGCCTACTCAGACCCTGCGAGCTCGAGCGGCGGTACTTCTCAGCTACAATACGCTACTTCAGACCGGCAGCTCGCGAAACAGCCGGCGCCTGAGGTGCGCCCAAATGTGGCATCGTCGCGAGCGAGTATTTCGAATTTACTGGATCCAACTGGTGATAGCCGTTCAGGCATGCAGTCCAGCCCTGGTCAAGAAGGATTGCAGGGTTTCAAACGGTCTGATCGTCGGTGATCTGCGCCGAATTTTTCTATTCTTAGTTATTGGTTATAATTGCGCTGTCATTGTTATATGTTTTGTCTACCGGTGATAGACTATTTTTGCATGCGGTCGGAGTCCTTGGTATCCATTATTTTAGTATTTGCTTTGGGGGCTCGTGGGATTAGGGTATCTATGTTTTTGTCTAGGTTTTCGGTGCAGGTCTTACAAATTGCATTTAGGTGTCAGTTTTATTTTGGGTCGGGAAGGCATAGAAATTATGACATGAATGATAATTATTAGTATTATATTCTATGTACTTTCCGAGCAGGCCGGAAATACCACTGCGAAAAACTTTCTTTACGCACCGTCGCGCGACAAGCCGCCAACTTGGTATAGGTTTGTACATAACGTATTCAACGAAAGTGGAAATGTACAGTTACTGGTACCTTTGGCCGTCGCCACGTCAGGCGCGGCGTTTTTGTGTGATTAAGGTTTTAACACGGGCCCAAGCGAAAATTTTTTTGGTCCAAGACTGCACATTGGTGAGTACATGCTTACGCTAAACTGATCTGAATGTAAGAAGAAAAAAAAATTGCTTGGAAATCATGTGGTTTGAGAGTTTTTCTATCGTCGTTGATGGAAAATCACTCAAATCTTCATGGACCGGGGATTCTGTGTACGACTCTGTTCTGTACCTGGCTCGATTGCTCGATTGCTCGATCTCTGGATCATATCCCGGGGAGAATAGTTACCGTCCACAAGGGAGCGCGTCCAAGAGGAATTACAGACTTAGGGCCATCTATTTTCGGTCTTTTTCTGGTCAGTACTGGGGACGTTGAATACATTGTTGTTTATTTCGCGTATGATATTCGGGTGCACACAGCCCTATTGAGAATCGGGAAATACGCAGAGACGAAAGAGAATCAGATCGGTTGGTCCGTGAATCGTACCGGTACGCCCTGTGACTCCCAAGGTAATAATAGGAATGCCCGTCATTCTGTAGGCTACCTTTATGCCTTTATGGTACAATACAGGAAAGCCAGATCACGCAAAACAAGGAGGTCATTTGACTGATTACATTGTCATAAGTAGCCTGAGCAGCATCGCAGAAAGCATCTTTTCACTATTCCTACATCGTCAGCAGTTAACGTTCCCGGAAACACTCATCGGCGAAAACATTTTCTCCGAAACGCCGCTGAGTCGTACTGCACCAACCAAGCTCATGCTCAGTGTTCGCTGCTGCTACCGAATTCGTTGAGGTTGTTCAACTTGTTCATCCGCGAAAAAATTTGCCGGAGAAGTAAGTTTCGACGCGTGATGACGTCAACGTGCGGAGTTGGGGAGAATTCGTTTAAACCTTATCTATATCTGATTTTCTGCATCACTACATACTACTACTACTACTACTACTACTCATGGTTTATTAACTCGATCCGAAAATGTTCTAACCATGCTACACAACTTCGGGCCCTTGGTTGATTTTATACAGTGTCCGAAGCTGTTTACTGTCGACATTCAATACTGGCTAATTGCGTACCGAGTCATACCTTTATATTGTAGCCTGATCAGCTCAGACTAGGGCGGACAACAAATTGGGTTTTACCGATTTGTGAACGGAGACCCATCGTTCGAACGTGAGACAATTGCGACCGGTACACTGCGAGTGGCATCGGTATGCCGTATGTTGTTGTCCTTGTTTCTGATTGGACACTTAGGTATATACCGAATAACTGATGCGCGAGACTTATTCACACTTTCCATACCAACTTGTTGTGAGAGGGAGCACTATGCGCTCCCAATTTTTTTTTGCCACGTGTGTAAATTCCGGGGCGAGATCCGTCGGGAGTTCGCGCCTGAGCCCACGGTGAGCACGCGGCTAGCTCATACTGCTATGTGCTCTGGTAGCTGAGTTATCTCATGGCACCCGTTAGCAATATTATTAAAGTGCTTAAATCGAAATGTGGTAGCATGTTGGATTGTAGTCATTATTAATTGGCTGCGGTGCAATGGCACATCAAAGTCGTTGTTTGACATTCCAGTGCGATTCCCTCAACGAAAATGTGTGAATTTCGTCGATATCGGTAATTGCCTCACAAATTTAATTCGAACGGTCATGACACCCTACATATTTTGAGGGAGGGTTAGGGCTGTACGCTGTCGACGCGATCTGTGCTGATTTTCCCTTCAGTTGTGAATAATATGGTTCTGTAGTGTAGCTGGTTATCACAGCGGATTCTGATCACACGACTTTCCGCTAACCCCGGTTCGAATCCGGGCAGGACCTGGTTAATTTTTTTTGGTTACATGAGTGTTCTATTGAAACTTTTTGGCCGTCGGCGACGAGGTAAGAGGTAAGAGGTAAGACGGATAAGGCAATTGGGTGGGCGAGGACTGGGCCCGGAGGTGGGGTCGTGGTTGGGTTGTGGGGTTACGAAATAATATTTGGAACTCGTACACGCATGTGGTAGAAACGACGCCTTTAATGTGCTCATCAGCGTACAAATATCCAAGAAATTTAGGCAATTTAACCGAGATAGCTCAGTATTCAACTCAATGTCCCGTCCATCGCCAATAACTGCATACTACACGCCAACAAAATTACCGCCGCACCCGCAACAATCACTGACGATATTCCCATCCTCGTCCACCACGCCTGTTCCATGGGTCGTCTACATCCATGGCGGTGCCTGGAGAGATCCGCGGCAGACAAAGGACATGGGAATACCTATCCTGCAGCAATCGTTGCCCGCAACGTGGGGTGGCGCGACGTTGGATTATAGATTATCCCCCTCTGTACGACATCCGACGCATTTAGACGACGCGCTGGCGGCTTTGAAATTCCTCGTCTCCGAATACGGCCAGTTCATTTCTCACATCTTGATAATAGGACACTCAGCAGGCGCGTGTATCGCGCTACAAGTTCTCGCAACATTAATCGCCGAACGCCAAGTTACGGGCGGCATGTCGACGCACTTGTGCGATAGGATTAAAATTGTTGTCGGAGTCGAGGGCATCTATGATTTAGTGGAGCTAGGGAACGAGTATCCGCCATATAAAGGGTTTATTTCGGAGGCATTTGGTGAGGATGAGGAATTGTGGGATGAAGCTTCGCCTAGCTCGAGTCAGTGGCGCCAGTTGTTGGCTGATGACTGCAGGCTCAATACGAAGGTGCGCTTCACTGTTTTCGTTATCTTTCTGAGGAACATCCTTGGCTCACAATTATTGCAGATCGTGTTAGTACAGTCGACAGGTGATCAGTTGCTGAGCATGAACCAGACAAACGTCATGCAGCGTATCCTCGACAACGCGGGGTGGAACCCGGAAGTTAAGGTGATCAACGGCAGATCACATGACGCGACGGTGGAATCAAAGGCATTGTTCGATATTTTAAGAGATTTGTATAAATACTTGGATGACTTGTAACTGACTTGTGTAATTATCTTGTATGTAGACCGCTAGTGGCATTGGCAATAGTTTTGGTTACAGTAAACTGATCGAATACTTAGAGTGGTAAAAGCATTGTCGCGTAAGAATATTACGACAGTGGGAAATTCATTATATGGCTTATGACGTGAAGACTTTGTAAGCGTGACAAGGAACCGCAAATGGTTCAACACGAGTTCTGTGAGACGCTCAGGGCGTGACTCATAACGCGAACCTTGTGACGCGTCAACACGTGAGGTGGTCGGATAACGGCAGAGATTCACTTCGCTTCGTCTCGATCTGCCTGACAAATTCGTTTTCCATTTATTCTTGACGAGTCGTCAATTAGAGAGCCGTCATCAACATGCCAGAGCTAGGAGAGGTAATTTCCGCAGCTGGTCGGCTATCTGTCTTCTTCACAGTAACTAACCATCGATCAAACAGGTCGCACACGCTGCTAAACTCCTCTCCACAAATCTCAAGGGCAAAACCATCACAAAATTTATAACAGACGCGAAAGATACGCTCGTTTTCCCATCTCTTTCCTCCCAAGATCGGTCACAGATTGAGAGCGCCTACGTGTCGAAGAGGATAGCGGATGTTGGACGGCACGGCAAATATTTCTGGATAATATTGAGCGGTGGTCGACAGTCAGACATGACGAAGAAGACGGGAGAATATGATGTTATGTTAATGCATTTCGGGATGACGGGCTGGTTAAAAATCCAGAACGTACACTCACATTTCTTCCCCATGGAGCGCTCTCGTAACGGCAAGAAACCAGATAACTACGACGAGAAAGCAGCTGCTGAACCATGGCCGCCAAAATACCACAAGTTTCTCTTAAGCACCGATGATGGCATCGAAATTGCGTTCACGGACCCCCGCAGACTGTCGCGTGTAAGATTTTTGGAAATCGTGAATACAAAGTCGGATATGGAGACAGTTGAACAAGTCGAAAGTGAACTTATGAAAGTCGAGCCGTTGGTCCGGATGGGACCTGATTTTTCTAAAGTCGAAAGTAGATGGAGTCAGGATCAGTTTCTTGAGGTGCTCGCTAAACGGAGAGTTCCAATCAAGAGTCTATTACTAGACCAGGCCGTGTGCGCTGGCGTGGGGAACTGGATGGCGTATGCTACAAATGTTGATGTGCTGCAAGTTCTTGGACAATAAATAACTGGTATAGGGATGAAATTCTTTTTCAATCGCGTATACAGTGAGTGTCTTCTATGACAAATCAATGTGATTACCTAACATCTGTTGGCTAGTCCGGAACAATACACGAACAAAATGGGTCTGAAAAAGATGCAACTGCTCTACAATATGCTCTGCGAAGTATGCGAAGTAGCAGTCGAAACTGAAGGTATAGCTCATTCTTTCTCCGTTCTAAGTAATTGCTGAATTTTGTCAGGCGACACTGAGAAATTTCCGAAATCTTGGTTAATGCTACATCGGTGGAGTAAACGGCAGAAACGGGGCGAAAGGCCGATGACAGCAGACGGGTATATCGTTGATTTCGTCACCGTCGGTGGACGCACGAGCTGTTTCGTTCCCGAGCTACAAAAAATGGAGAATGCTACGGGCGAGGAGGACGATGATGCTTCTGAGAGAAAACCGCAGGCTAAAGCAAATTCGCGCACAAAGAAACTTAAAACAGAAAAAGAGGACAAAGTAGTAAAACCGGCAAGAACGCGAAGAAGGACGAGGAAGGGAGATAGATAAAGAAGAGGAAAATACAATAGACCTCAGATCATATTTTGTGAATTGTGAATCAATTGTTCCACACATTACTAATCGAAACTAGTAATGATTCAGCATTGCAGGATTGCATTGGATCATCAGCGGTCAAAAGAAAAAGACAACACTCGCGAAGCACCCAACGTAGCCGTAAGCCGAAATAACAACATAAGTGCAGTGGTCAATTTATATAATACACGTTGCATAAATTATAGGACATCAACAAATTATGAGCTACTCAAAGCATCTATGCACTATTATTGTCATTATTGCCTCCCATAAAGCTCCGAGCCCTAAACTTCGTCAGCCCAAGCCACTATAGAATACGACATAATGGAAAACTTACAAGTCTGCAATGCTGGGATCACTCATCATTTCCGACATGCTAGGTGTATCTCCATTTCGGAATCGGTCAGCCATCGATCTGATCGACGGGTTATTAAGCAGACCTTGCATGGCGCCTGGATTCGACATAAACTGCTGAGCCATCTGCGAAATCTGGGGATTGTTCATCAAGGACGCGAAGTCCATGCCACCGGCACCACCGGCACCACCAGCACCACCAGCACCACCGAACATGCCCGCGAGACTTGAAAAATCAGGGAAACCACCAGCGCCTCGATCTGTCGCAGCAGCTGATCTATTGCTCTCGGTGTCCTCAGGAACGGCAGACTGCAAGTCCTCCTCCACACGCGCCTTCGCGGTCTCGTAACCTCGACGCATGACATCCGATCCACCGTTGCCCTCAATCTCGATACCTTTTCCGTAAGCCTTCATGGCGCCCTCGGCATCTCCCAGCGCAAATTTGGCTAATCCAAGCCTTGAATACGCCTTTGCGTACTTCTCGTCAATCTCTAAAGCACTCTCGGCATCCTTCACAGCCATATCATGCTTTCCAGATGCAGAATATGCGGCGGCTCGGTTGGAGTAGTATATCTTGTTAGTAGGATCGAGCGCCAGGGCCTTCGTGTATGACTCAATTGCGGCCGGATAATTCTTCATCGAAACAAACTTATTCCCTTGGGACTTCAGCTCTTCAGCGTTGGCCTTGTCAACTACAGACGGACCTGCAGGCACTGCTGGGGTGGCATGTTCAGCAGAAGCCGCTGAGGCTTTCGCCCGCGAATCACGGACTTTCTCGAATGCCTGGAAAATCGAGAGAAGCGATTGCGCCCCGAGAACGGTGTCTCGCTTAGATAGATCGACTTTGAAAACGTCGGTCAGACATTGGATGGCGACCTCGACTGAATCTTTGTCGTCCTCGGACACGGTGCCGTCTGCAAGCGAACTTTGCAGAAAATCAACGATTCCAAGGGCCAGATCCTCCTTTGAAGACATTTCGACTTGTAATATAGAATACTAATTAATTGAAAACTCGAGATCTGTAATGCTTAGAAATCCGCGGATTTCTACCCTTGGTAATTGGTGGTGTTGATTACAAGAGTGAGGGATGTAAAACAAATTTATTGTGCGAGACTTCCGTGGGCGATTTAACTTTGGAAGCACGTGGACTTCTTTGTGATTCTGAGGACACGCTACCCGAAAGAACGACGCGTCACGTTGTACGGCTGTAACAGCGAGCAGTCAATACAGCTAATAAAGCCCCAAAAAACTACTTGGAATTGGACCTAGAGGGTAATGATCATTTCTGGAATATATGACGCATATCTGTATTATTGCATTTGCCATCAGCATGACTACGGCTGCGATTAACTAACCAGGTCTTCCTGCCAACAAACAAGCTGGCAAGCCCCACTTGAGCCCACCCTTCGTCTATAGATTGCAGTAATATGCGACCTTCGATTTCAATCTTGTATCAATCGATACCCAAGTAACTAGAAGATATTGAATATCAGCTGTGAAAACTACGACAAACCATTGAGTCACTGACGGTGAAATGGACTTGCCAGAGGATTAGGATGCATGGGAGGGTTGAATGGCATGCTGTAAAGAAAAAATCTTTCCTTTCCAGCTTCTAGCTTCTACAAAGCTTGGAGGTCAAGCAACTCTCCAATCGGGACAGCGCTATCCAAGCCAAGCTGTCGCATGAGGCGAAACCTTGTGATAAGCATACGAATACAAGTTCCAACCGATCGCATCTCCTGCAAATGCGGTAAAATTGTTCTGCCATTTCGTAGCAGGTCTAATCGATGCCATCATGATCGGAGGAATCCTCGCCGTGTAGATTCACGACGCCCTTCTTCAGTAGCACCAACGTACCGCAATGTCTTTCTTTGCCTAGTATAGTAACTCAACTGATCATTTGATAGGTCGCTCGCTGATCTAAGACGCAGAAATACCGCAAACAATACCGGGGCCATATCAGGGCCATATCAGGGTCGTTAACATTTGTTATTATTGGCATAGGCCCATTTCCTATCCATTTCGCCTATACCTGAAATAACTGCGATGGAATTTCGGGTACTGGATGAGTGGAACTGCCAGCCTGCCAGCCCAGGCTTGCTTTCGATTTCCGGTGGCAGCGCTGGTGGAATCGATGGGGTTTCAACACCTTGGCCATGTCCAGATTCTTTGGAAGCCTGGTCAGCCGTGTTAGCACTGATTGGTGAGACCCACACTGGACGTGATAACGATTATATAAGTCAATTGAGTGATAACACAAAACGAAACTGGTGGACGAGACGATACAATTGGAAGTCCAAGAGCTCAAAACATAGTTACAGAAGTATATGAGTTCTACTGGTCCTACTGTAAGTATATTTGACCAGCGACCCCCGTCCGCGGTACGCTAGTCGAGTAATCTCATTATAATATTACTTGGACGAGAAAACACAGTTATGTAAGAAAGCGTTCCAGGTCGATCGAGCATGACGTCAAGAAAGAGTCCCGGAAAAGCATTGTGGACGACAACAATGACTTTATTACTGCGTTTATCGGTACGTTTCCTGATGGTCGTTGCTGAGACCTCGGCACAACGCCAGAAACCAAGGCAAATTCTTCCACGAATGTCGTCCTTAAGTGGCAAGCCAGACTTCAAATCTGTTGGTGCGAAAATCCACACGGCTCTTTCGTGGTCGGTGTATTTATGAGCCTCATTGTCTAGAGCATATTGTTGCGGATTAGGTCTTGTGCCTTCGACATTTTGGGAAGGCTGCTCAGGCTCGTAAAACCGGACAAAATTAGCAAAAGAGACAGGTTAAGTACGAATCAAACTCTCAATCCAAACGAGAAAATCTGTTTAACGACAAGGTATGTAGTATTATCGGCAAGTGCCTAACATTCCACAACGAAACGACATCTATCTTTAATAGTTAACTCCAGTCATGAGCCGCATTAAATGCGCATATCAGAGTTTCCTCATTAACTCTAACTCCTGTCGCCCGCACACTATAATTTACCTCCGACATCAACACACAGGAAATGCAGGCGACGAAAAGCAGGGCATTTATTAAACCGCACTGACATTAACGCGAGAAAATAGCAAACAACTGCATCCAGAGATGCTTATATTGACTAGCAACTATCCTACCCTTTAAATCACAATAGAACTACAACCATCTACCTTTTGCACTAACTAAATGAAACAATAAACGAAATTTAAAAGCCAATGATAACTCTACTTCCAAACTTCTACTTGGCTCATGCTACCCGATTAGTACTTATACAAATATACTGTCTATGATTGGACTTTGATCTTCCCCAAAACACTATTCATGCCTTTCAACCTAACCCTTTCCCATTTGATCTTCTCAGTAATGTATTCTTTGACAACGCGCATGCATTCTCGTTCGTGTATTTCGTTGAATCCGCCAAGCTCTGATGCAAGCATGGTCTGTGAATACCGGATTTCGGAACCCAATCTTGTGATCTCGTTCTCAGCTGTCTGAATGTTCAATGTCGCATCATGAGCATATCGGGTTCTAGTGTCGTCGAGCAAGCCGAGTGGAAACCTTGTACTAGTTCTGTTAAGCGACGTCTGAAAGCGTGACAACTGGTTCGCTTGGGCCGCGAGAGCATCAATAAGTTTATTCGGTCGAGTAAGAGACTCCATCACGGCCTTTATGTTGGCATATGAAGCTCGTAGTTCCTGCACGAAGATCTCTTCGTGAGAGTCGGACTAAGGACAATTAACAAATGCGCGATCTAACTTTATCGATGGTCGGCATACCACTTGATACAAATTTGTGACTTCAGTCAATGCATCTATGCATTCAACAGGTAAGAAGCTTAATGTCTTAAAATAACCTTGTAAAGCCAAATACGACTCCGCAAGATCTATGACAAGTCAGACAATTGATCGTCAATAGTGTTAAGCTGTTACATACTTACCTAATCGTTTGTGTTGCATTGAATGAGCGCTTTTTAAAACTTTCATAAACGGCTGTTCGAGATATGACATCTCCTTCAACGCATGGTTGAAAAAGACAACTGACTCATCCGTGTTCTCCAGTGGGGGATACTCCTCTTCCAGCGTCTCCTTCCTACTCTCATGCTTCTGTTTGCTCCGCTTTTCCGACAAGTCTTTCGAAAATTCTGTGACTAAAAAGAACTCCCACAACAGTTCGTGTGTCGAGAACGTAGGATGTAGAAGTAATGTTCGTACAAAGGAATCCAGTTTGAACTGCACATCTCTGACAACAGATCTAGCAGGTCTAGAAGGCACCGCGAACGGGTTGTGTGGAATCTGTAAAACTGGGATCCAGGAAGCTGGAAGTTCGAAAGATAACCATTTCGCCATAAAGGTAAAATCTGTAAATGTTCGACGCACAGACGTAATCGTCGACGGACTCGGTATAATTCCTGATTTGACAATAAAATGCACGTTATCGTCCGAAATGTAGCCTCGCAATACCGATGTCACTCGGTTGTCGCGTATTGGATATTTCCGAAACAGTGTTATATCTTCTATCCGCATCCTTGTGTTCTCATCCTTTGCTAATTCAGCAGCATTGAGGCCACGGTAGTTCCGACGACCTACGTCTACTTCTGGTTCTTTCGTAAGAACTTCAATAGCAGCTAGGCGAGAAAACTTGCTGTTCACCATCAATGGGGTAAGTCCTTTATCATTAACTCGATTGAGATCTATGTCGCTTATATTGAGAACAAGCTCCAAGGACTGAATATCCTTCATAATGTGCAAAAGCGTATTTCCTTTCGCATCGACGTGATCCAAAAAACGTAAATTGCCACCGCCAACTTGGCACTTAGTAGCCGTGTCGATACCCATCTTCACCAGGTCCGCATAACGAGGATTGTCATATGATCGGCACAAAGCAAATAATGGCGTTTGGCCGTTCTGATCTTTATCCGTCCATGATATCAAACCGCCTATAGTTTCAATTAAATCCGGGAGGTAGAACAAATAGTGCCCGACACTTCGTTGCCATTCGTCTTTCCGCGAAAGATATTTCCTCAAGTCATCTTGACTATAGTTCGCTGATAGTAGTGACCAGATTGCATCCACAATCTCCTTATCTGCTGTTTGAATAGCTGCTGACAGAAGAGTCGTTTGACGACCATTTTGCTCCTTCCAGATTGCTTCCATCGGGAACACATCTCGTTTAGATAACAAAAGCTTCAATGATACCAAATTCTTTGCTGGTGCTTGAATGGCCATCATGATCGCACTCTCACCTGACGCATTCCGACTTCTGTAAACCTGCTCCAGTGAATCAATCTCAGAAACATCAATTCCACCAGATCCAAAATATTCCCCAGGTGAATCAAACGCCACTGATATGTCGGCGCCATCCCGAATGCTTTTCCAGAATAATTGGTTGGCGCTTGAAACAATAGCAAGTTTTGAGCTGTTGTTCATAATGTGAAATATCACAGCTTCGAAAGTTGATAGAGCGTATCCAACTTCACCAGAGTCGACATCCATGAATGAGAAGTTGCGCATATAAAAGAGATGTGAATCGAGATTATCAAGTTTGGACCAAGTACTTGTGGAGAATTAGCTTTGGAGCAAAAATACCGGCGAACCGACTGTAAACTTACACAACTATGATCATTAAACTGACTAGGACATCTGCGCTGACGCTGGAGTGGTTGACAATTTTCTCTTTGTTCTCTTTGGAGGACGACGAATCGTTGTCGTCACCATTAGGTTGACTCTGGTTAGATGGTGGAACCACACCTAGATTCCGCAATATCTTTACCAGGCTCTCGACTTGGGCTCCAGCATTTTCCGCTTTGCTTAAGTTCTCCAAGTCGACAACAGCAGTCATTACCATACGCTCTATGGTATCTCCGCCTTCAGTCCAATAAGGCTGAACTCCCAACTGTCCCAGGCTAATGTGTTTCATATTCTTAACTGCTGCTCGAATAATAGAATCCTTCAACGCTCTCAATATTATTAGCCGTGGCCATATCTTGTTGTGAAGATGCTTTCCAACATAATTTTCTAGCATTTTCTCAATCTCTGGGCCAGTTAACCCTGTAGCGCTAGCCATTGCATTCACTATCGAGTGATCAACAGCTTGAAAAAGTGCAATCCCCTTTTCCATGACTTCTTCAATCATCGTCACGAGGTCCGGTTCCGTGGCATTCGAGCAATCAAAGTCCTCAAAAACACTATTCAAAGGTTCCTGAATTTGTCGGGCGATTAACGGGAATTGAGATAATAGTTGTGTGAACGTTGTAATTTTCTTAGACGCTGGCGGTGCTTTGGACGTAGGAGGACTGTGTATGACTGGGTTGAAGTCGTACAGCGGCAACGCCGAACCAATTAGAGGCCGTGAAATGTAGTATATAATGTATTGTGAATCATAGGGAACGATGTCGGAAGTAGTCGTGTACACTCGATCTGACAGTATTCGTGCTTGCGTAATCGACTTAAATCCTGCAAGAGTTGTAAGCGCCGCAATAATAGCTGATATAATATCAGCAACCAAATATATAATATCTACCTTTGTTGGTGTATACAATATCATCTTTGATCACCACGCTCCGGCCGTTCAAGGTCCAATACACGCGTGCTCTACCGATCGCCTTAGCTGATACGCCAATCTTGATTATATGCGACGAAAGAAACTCTTCGTGAGTGCAAAGGTCTGCGAATGACACCGAAGTCTCCTGATCAATTGTGTATAATATTGACGCAGTAGTGGGGACTAAAATAACGTAATTCCGGGGCGACTGCAGGGCAGTGATCAGATCGCGCGATCGCGAGCTATTCGGCGTTGGATGGAATAGCGCCGCCAGAAACGGATTGACGGGCGGCTTTGAGGTGTTCTCCATCGAAAACGATTTCATGTGATTCCAAACCGAACAGAATAGGAGCAACTTCTATAGTATGGTCACAATATCTAGTCAATGGATATAAGAGGCAAGCACGGTTTCAGCGCTTAACGACTGATAGGCACCCCAAGTTTTGCCTTGGATTGTAATGCGACGGAACAAATCCTCTAGCTAGCCGACGACGGTATATAATGCTGACTATCATAGAATGTCCCTTGTTTTTTGGCAGAGTCTAGTATTGAGACTAGAGTGACCGTACTATCGACCGACCGTCTGTATATGTAGACAATCGCAGCGAGTACCTCAGGGCGCGCCGGACCTTGAGTATTTGCAATGTCTGCACGATTATCTTTAATATGACTTCAATTGCCTTAATAAATGACTCGGGAGAAACGTGCGTGTATTAAATGCCTTAATTGTGAGGCTTGCATCACTGTGGACGAGTTGACTTCGCCGTTGTAAGCTTTTGACAGGTTTTGGTGTGAACATATCTCCAGCGATAACGGAGCCGCGGCGTCATCTGTGATCATGCGAAAATGACGTTGATGTTCACGCCATTCAGGCGATCACATTTGATGTTTATAAATAAAATAAAATAATAATATTATTATTATTTGGCAGGTAAAATGTGTTACTACCACAAATCTAAGAATTACTGAGCTTGGCTTCTTGATAACTACAGTTACTGGAGACACAGAATAGCGATTTGTTCAGCGATGTTACATGTTAACTCCAGCAGTGCCGCTGTTGCTGGAGAATAATGCCACCGCTACCAGAGTATCCTGTAGCGGCCCATTAAACATTGGGAGCTTTCTGTGCGATTGGCACGAATTTCCTTGTCAGGTGAGCTATGATATTTAACGGCTACTTACGCTTTAGATATCTTATTCCCGCACCCTTCCGTTTTAGTAAGATTATGTTGAGGCAACGGTTTCCCGTATTACGTTATGTCCAGCAATAAGTAAGCACAGCAGTCCGATCAATCAATTTCTGCCTGTATACTTATAGAGCTTCAGTTTCGCTAATGGAGAATTTCCGCCGTTCTTTATAACGTCACTCACTCGACCTCGCAACACTTTAGAAGACATCTATATGAACCCAGTGTCGTCAAACAGCAAGGTTGTGCCGTATTCCGGATATGATCCGATAAGGATTCTGTCTGACTTTTCAGGATCTATAGATGCACTTGTCTAAGGTTGATCGAAGCGACTGGCAACCGTAGTCCACATCGGGGGGTTCTTGAGGCCAAAACACGAACGAGAATGCGGAAGAACAAGATCTGATTATTCGAGTCGCTGTCAGCTTCTGTGTAATACAACTACACCAATGAGCTCTGTGCTTCCATTAATGACTACCAGAGAAGCTGTACAGTCCTACCCCCCCGGGGAGTCATCAGGATATACTGTTTTAGCTTGCGCCCCATGAGTTGCTGATTTGCGTTTCCAGAGGACGAGGTGGATTGTTCGGCAGGCAAGCGACGATTTACGTGATGTATCCGCTCGTGATTATTTGGTGTGTGGAAAAACCTGTATTTGCATTGGGTTATATTGATCGGAATTGTTGATCAACGATACATCGAGATGGAGATCTATTATATACAAAAATTTTCTTAAATAAAGTACGCTATATTACAAATTTGCACATTTTCATATGCCTAATAAGATCTTCTACTTACAATTATTGTGTCAGATGCCGTCAACGTAGTTTGGAAATTTTCCACGTCTGAAACGCAGGTCTCCACCCACTGCCATTATCACCTACCACAGGGGTAGCTCCACTGGCTGAGTCCGTTCCAATATCTAAGCATCGTTCGCAAATAATCGACCAGCTTCGGTCTCGAACGATGTCTTCCACACCTCTTTCGCTTGCTACCCAACTGAGAATCTCTTCCTCCTTCGTATACGTCGGTAAATCTCTTGCTTCGTAGGGATCTAGTCGCGGATCCACTTTAGGCTTCTTTGCTGCAGTAGCTGAAATTTCGCTTTTCCGTTCGTTTGCGATTTTGTTGCAATATTCGAGTATTTCGTCGCGTACTTTCCAGCTTTCGAACACAGAGGAATAGACGAAATCTTTACATGCTCGCCGACGAGACCCAATTTTTTCTCTTTCCGGCTTTGTCCATGAACTGCCTGAGCCCAGAATTTTGCTCTCCTTAACTGTAGGTATAGAGTTCAGATCCGCGGAAATAGCGTCGTCCGTCAATGATCGCGAAAGCAAGAGGAATCGTCGTAGCGTTTCTGCTGAATAGCAGAGCTCCGGGGTCAGAGCCGGCTTCTCAAGAGGCATTGTAACAATTATAACATCAAGTATTGATCCTCGACCAGCAATGAAACGATTTCTAATCTATATAGAGACGGCTCTTGCGCCGATGATGGCCGGTCGATGTCGACGATGGGGCTATCTTGACATGAAAGCCGGAGCCGGGATTGTCGTCTCGGGGCTTATGGTCCGAAAGTCCCAACTGTTCGGCGCACCTTTAGAACGCCGGCATGAGCAAGGGCGTCGACAACTATGTACTAGTAATTTGTCGAGCCGCACGACTGACTAGTGATGGGAACTTTCGAGTCGAAGCGCACTCGAGTGCAGTTAAGTCGGCAATTGACTTCGACGGGTAAGACGCACTTGGCTCGACTGGAGTCACCTCGTGGCGGCACGCTATTCACGCAAGCTGTCACTAAAAACTGCCCTTGGCGGCGAGCATACTTTTGCTCATAAGTTTTTTCGATTGCATGAAGACCACTTGGGCTAATACGAAGTGGCTTGTCTATTATTGAGGGCATTGCAAATCCGCGCGAGTTTCCATTGCTACGTACGACAATATTGCACCTGGTTAAACATAATTAAATTAAGACAATCGCACTGAAACTCCGGTTCTAGACGCCACGAACATCTAAAATGTAAATCGACGCAAATTATTCACAAATCTAAATCTAACGTTGCACTCCCGCCGTAATTTACAAGAAAGTCGCAGTTCCCAAAACCGGTGATTCATAACCAACTCTTTCCATGCTTACATGTCGATCGACAGCTGACTTTGTCGAAGACTGGCTCTCATATGTAGACAAGTCATCAGGTTCCTCGCTAATCCTCCGCTCGTGCCTCAGCATACCCTTAGCCGAGTACTTTAAACTCTGTGTTCGCGGAGGAATAGCCATACTGTTCGATTTCGGAGGAAGGTTCATATTCATCATTGTTCGTTGAACCTTTATTGGAACCGGAGATGCGGAAGTTGAATTCACCGGCTGTGATGATACAGAAGAAGCAGACGAATAATCCGACTCAAATGACAGTCGACTCGAACTAAGTCTCAATGGGAGAATTGGCTGTAAAGGGAGGTCTTTGATATCGTGAACTTCCGGTAGGCCTTCTTCTTCGCTTTCGTAAATAGCAACCGCTGATGGCCGGCGGCTGTTCAGACTAAGGCGGTCTCCATTATTTAAAATTTCTGGTTGCCGCACCTTCACGTCTGAGTAGATCATAGACATAGACTGTCTGTAGTATGTGTCCATTATATACTCTAGAACGTCCTTGTCTTCGTCATCGTACCACGTAGACTCTGGCCGATTTGGTCGTGGAGGTGGGGCTTTCTGTGGCGACTGTCCGGATAGTCGGCGGCTATTGCTCCGTTGAGGTGGCGTGGGAGGCGATGACAGACTACTCGGGGACAGACCTAGACTACTAGTCCTGCCTTTGCTATTCTTCGACACTGGAGTCGTCTGGCCAGATAATTGACCCCTAGAGGGAGATTCACTCAGCCCAGAATCTCTTGATCTTCTTCTCCAAGACGCCGGAATTATCATAGAGGGTGACCGAAGAGCTGAACCTGTCGGAGATGGTGGCGCACTCGATATAGGAATAGCGGCAACGGTTTGCCGGACATTAGAACTTTTCTTCTGTGGCTCAGGCGTCAATGGTGGCGTCAACGGCGTTGGTGGCAGTTTGCGCTGCTTATAACTCTTAGGGTCGACGTCTATCTTCTTACTAGAGACAGTTGGTACCTGGCTCGAAGAATTGCTGAAGAAGTCCTGAACCTCAAGGTGTAGCACATGGGAGACGTTGAAAGGCCGCGATATCGATAGTGTATACCGATCTTTGGATGATCTATTCTCGTGCTTCGAAAATATTTTCTTAGTTGGCCACATAATAGACGATCCTGCATAGCCGTTAGTATCAGTACGCCAGTAGAAATCACCTAGGTAACTCACTGATGGCCTCTTTACGCTGCTTTTTCTTCTCCTCCTTCAGCCAGACGTCCTTCATGGGAGGTCCAGGAACCACGACATCCTCCAATTTCTTCGCGATCAGATGACTTGAACTCACGTTGTTGACTTGGGAACGCATCGGCTCAAAATTGCTCTGCTGCACACTTTGTGTAGGCGAATTATCAAAAGCACTTAGAATAGGGCTATCACTTCGCCCTGCACTCTCGTTCGAAATGGTAGATCGCAGTGACACTGTACGGGATAATTGAGAAGATGGCCGCGAAGTCGGTACACTCAAAGATGAATGTCTTGAAATTGATTGGAAGGAAGACCTAGCCGTAGGGGTTGTAGGAGCCGAAGTTGGTGGTGGGAGGAACGCCTTGGAGGGAAAAATGTTCAATGAATTACTGCGACGTAATGTGGATTTGCATGGCAAGGAGGGTGCA
Source organism: Lipomyces starkeyi (assembly GCA_018804115.1). Taxonomy (NCBI): domain Eukaryota; kingdom Fungi; phylum Ascomycota; class Lipomycetes; order Lipomycetales; family Lipomycetaceae; genus Lipomyces; species Lipomyces starkeyi. The sequence continues at coordinate 983,321 of JAGJTG010000005.1, read as the reverse complement.
ATATCAATCGTCTTGGTCTCCCTTGCGGCGGAAGAGCTCCCGTCGCTAGTATGTGTGTCACTCATTGTCCGAGGGTAGAGATGGCTGGGCAAGTCGAAACAGGACGGAGAAGAGGCCGCTGAAGAGGACGAGGAGGATAGCAACACGGTGAAGGACATCAGTTAAAAATGGCAATCCCATACAAGGTGGAGTGGTCGCGAGCACAATTTTGTTCACGTCGCGCTAGTACCTTGTTCGAGGTCGGGTTGGGGTTTCGTGTTACATTGTGTGTCGATAACAAGTAATCCTTGGTAAATTATCAAATTATGAGCATCGGTCCATACCTGCATAATAATTCAGAGGCATAGAACACATTTGGTACGGCGACTGATATTTTTGATTATCGATTTAGGTTGAGGCAGTGAAATTATTTAGAACAATTACGCGGATCACGCTAAACCTCATTTGGATATGTAATTAAAACTCCAGCAAATTGGGAGTCCGATCCTTGGCCGTACAGGTACGAATATTGTCACCCACTAATAAGGGTATCGTAAGGTACTAGTACCTGTCATTTCAGATCACATTTACACACACAAGCCAATTTGCGTTAATTTGGACAATACACAAGGTCCCTCAACATATTTTGAGGCAACACCTTGTCTGACATGAACAATGCTGCAGATACCACAAGCACTCATCATACGTTGCCATCGTAGGTGGGCGTGTCGCGTTCCAATGAATTATTCAATGTACAGTAAAAGTTTTACTTTGAAAGGAATTTCTGCCAAAGGTGTTGCAATTGAAGTGGCGCCCGACGATATCCTGCTGTGGTCATCCGAGACGGAATGAGGAGGCACACCCGATTTGCGTTGCGAGCTTTCCGTTATGCGGAGCCGTGGACCGGCTAGGGGCACCGGAAATATGTTTAACACAGAGCCATTAGATAGATAGCTATATCTATCTAGCGAAGTTAATCGACTGAATTAAAAAGGAAAGAATATAAGACATCTCCGAACTAGTGTCAACTACATTTCTCATTTTGTTGGAACCCAGCAATTGCGATCGTCCTACCAGTATAACCCCCAAGTGTGTCACCGCTCAATTGCTAACAGGACGAATCCTGCCGGTCTCAACCTCATAGATCCAACCACTAATACGAATCTTGGGGCTTACAACCTTACTCGCGCGGAGGAATTCGACGTCATCACGAACACTTTGCTGTAAGCTGGAACAGAGATCTATCAGTATGGTATCTTTATTACATCCATCCATTGTGCGTCCCCTACGAATGAACTTACTCTGAGAACGGAAGGAAATCGATATCCTTGACGTCATTTCCATTGAATCTTTCCTGCAAGATTTGATGGAGCTGAGAATCGGAGAAGGTCAGCATTCCGCAGTCTGTGTGATGGATAATCAACACTTCTTCAGTGCCAAGTAGCTGTTGAGAAATAATAATCGATCTCAGGGCGTCCTTAGAACGACCACCTGTAATGCACACGTATTAGAGGAAAGGTGTAATTGTGCTCAATTCAAAATACATAACATGCCTGCATTGCGAATGACATGAGCGTCGCCGTTCTGCAAGCCTAGTATTCTTGCTGGATCGAGTCTGGCATCCATACAGGCGACTAATCAATATACCATTTAGTAACCAATCATGTATGTTGAGAAATAGAAAAATTCGAGATCACACCAATAGCGAGCTTTCGTGCCGGAGGCAACGGGAGACCGCCATTCGCGAACGAGGCACGGTAGTCGTCATTGGCTGCCGTAATTTCCTTGATAATCTGGCTTGACATCTTTCGGTAATTGAAGAGCAGATTCGTAAGGTCAGATAAAATTGGTGGAATCAGATGTCATTCGAACCCACCAGTGCAACAGTGATGCAACAAACTCGCAGAGTAGAACAGTTCATTGTCCAGAGACTTATAAATCTCATGACCTGATTAATGGCACAGCACCCATTTTATTGTTCAATGGTGTCATCAGCAGCTCAAATGTTGCCATTGCACGCGACTGGCATTCAAGCCATGTGATGGCGCATTCTTCCGCATTCTTCGTGCGGCGCAAAACACTAGCCATATGTTATTATAGATAAGATCACGCACCCTTCGTTTCACAACCACTGGGCAGGACCAGGCTCAAGCGAAGCAGTAAGGTATGAGCCTTTATTGGGAGAAATAAGCAATATTTTTCGTAATGGAATGCTATCTAGGGGCATATCTATGGTCAGCTACTGCTGTTGTAGAAAAGAATACCAAGTGGCATTTTGTTATTGAAAAAGTAGAATCTTAAGCAAAACCGTAATCTTCGAACACCAATACCTCGACCACCGCTACACTTCAAGTCTGCCCAAGTACGGCTTAACTTCCGCTTCCAGCATCTCCCATAGACGGGCACCAGTTCCTCTTGTCGTATATCCTTCTTTAATATCATTCCGTGGCGTTCCAAATCTTCCCCACGGCACAATATAAGACCCATTCTGAGTCTCGAGATTTAGCTCCGTAAAACCTGCGAAGATTTCGGTGTATGCGCCGTATTTCGCGTCATATGAGAACAAATTCTATTCTCGGTCGTTAGAAAATTTCCATATCATAAATTGAGACCGAATGATACAGACCCCTAGTTGTTGCAGCCATTTTGGCCGATTCTCTTGCATGCCAGTGATCAAATGCCCTGGATTCAGTGACTATTCAGTCGAATTAGCCAATTGATCACACGTTATGCACATGAGGTAATAAATTCGTACCAGACTGACTATTTCCTTGTCGCCCATTCTCTTCGCAAATTCGTGGCCCAGAATAATAGCGGCAGCCTTACTCTGACCGTATTTTGTCATTTGAACGGCACCTTTCTTTGAAAAATTGACGTCATCCCAGTTTATTCCATCCGCAGGTGAAAACAGATTAGCATCCGAAGCGACCCAAATTACACGTACAGAAGCCTTTTCTTTCGCTGTTGCAGCACTGGAGATCAACAAAGCTGTCAGCAGCTCATTTAGAAAGAAATGCCCAACCACATTGGTTCCCCAATGTACCTCGTATCCCTGGACTGTAGTCTCGAGAGTTGGATGTCCCATAATTCCAGCATTATACCATACGCTATCTAACCGCGGGACCTCTGCAATCAATTTCTCAGCCGCCGCTCTGACAGTTCGCAGATCCATAAGATCCATTTTCAAGAGCCGAAGTTCGCCTTTGCTCGGCTCCGCAGAGTGTGTGGTAATATATTTAACAGCCTTCTCGTAATTTGCTTCCGATCGAGTGCCGACGTACACAGTCGCATTCTTCCTGTACAATATCTTCGCTAATTCAATCCCCACACCTGAAGTGGCTCCTGTAACCAAATAGATCTACCATCATTAACTTAGACGTTATACACAGCTGAAAGCACTTGGACGTACCTTTCCTGATAAATCGGGTAGGTCTTTGTCCGTGAGATTTGGCTTTGGAGGCGCAATTTCAGTAATACTCTGCCACAGAACATTCATGATCCGCAGTTCCGTAAGCAAACGCTAGCTGCAGTCACTAACTTGTGTTGGTAGATATATAACAAATATAACTGAAGTTTATATTGTACACGAAAGCGCGAGATAAGTCTTAAAAGTCAGTCTAATCTCTCGCGCACTCCCCTATCCATTTATGGCCACCCCTGAAACTCTGAACTGAATTCCTTAATGGCAAAAGCCTGCCAATTACAAGGCTCTCTCTTCTGGGATCAGTAGCTAGTTGATGAAATTATTAATTAATTTTAGAAATGGTATAACTGGCTTAGGACCACTGTTCATGTTGCCCACATGAAAGATAAGGGACCATATTGTACGTATTGATCAGTAATGTGGTGCTGATAGATCCAAAAATACTTTGTCAACGTATGGCTTCAATAATGATAATTAATTTGGATGCAACGTTCCCACAGCAATAAAAACTTACATATGCTAGGCTTTGTGTCATTCAAACGCGTGGATTACGCGCCCATGACCAAACTGTTCCACGCACGCGAATACCCTGGCACGGTCGCGCATCAGAACTTATCTTCATGCTGCGACTATCCGCGACGCGTTTCACAAGTGCGCCCCTTAGCAAAGTTATATCGCATTCCTTCCGTGTTCCATTTTGCTCATCACTCCTTTGCATCCGTTCTAGACTGTTTGTTCCACCACACTCTGCTTTACAACGCGTATCACGTCGCTCCTACGCTTACAATAGAGTAACAATGTCCCCGGCAACAATTTCCTCCACACAGGTCGCCGAATCAGCGACGAAAAAAAGAAAGCTCGTTGACTCTGAAGATGTGACCGAAGTTCCGTCCGGATCCGCTATTCCTGCCGCTCCTGTCTTGCAAGTCAAGCTCTTGTCAGACAAAGCCAAGGTTCCGACGCGCGGGTCCGCGCTGGCGGCCGGATACGACATTTATGGTGTTGAGGACTTTCTGATTAAGGCTCAGGACCGGGGCATAATTGCGACTGACCTTGCGGTCGCGATCCCGGCTGGATATTATGGGCGCATTGCTCCGCGGAGTGGGCTTGGTATGTATTTTATATGTGGTTATTACCTATGTCCGCTCATCTGTATGGGTGTGGCAAAGCGGATGAGTATGAATTACTGACGCGTTTGATAGCGACCAAGCACGGCCTCCAGACTGGTGCAGGAGTCGTTGACGCCGATTACCGTGGGCCCTTGAAAATTTTGCTCTTCAACCAATCAAACGAAGATTTCCAGGGTAAGTTCACTTCTGTTTGTTACCCAATCAACTCACGCAGTTTAACGATATGAAATAGTCCATGCCGGGGACCGCATCGCGCAGATGGTCATCGAGAAGATCATCACGCCTGAAGTCGTCGCTGTCGCCGAACTTGACGAGACTGAACGTGGTGAGAACGGATTTGGAAGCACCGGTGGCTTTGGCGGCAAGCCAACGACTGTCGTGGAGGACGTTGCTATGAAAGAAACCGAGGAGAAGACAGTGTTTGTCGAACAGGCCACCGAGCCCGTCGCTACTTCACCTGCGTCCGAGAATGATCCTGAGAAGACTGAGGCTCACGCCGAGGAGACTGGGCCTGAGAAGTCAGAACCATAGATAGCGTGGTACGATTGGGAATTGCGTTTTTTTTATCTTGCTGCTTGCTTTTACGGCGATAAATGGTTAATAAGGCATGAACATGGAGCCACACTGCTAGCGTTAGGTGTATTCATGTATTTAGATCTTTAAGGGTTATTTATAAATTGTGTACTCTTTGCATTGTTGTAGCTTTATTTGAATGATAATGTAAATTAGCATTGTCGACTATAATAGATTTTTTAACAGGCTGAAATCTAATGAATTGCCATCACGGTGCTGCAATATGACCATTAATTCATATTTACAATAGATACTCTTACACAATGCCCATCAGCCTACGACGCTGGAAACCCATGAGACAACGTGACAAGCAAATACTCGACTGGAAACACCGGATTCGCGTTTTCCTGCACGGCAGCATTATACTCATTCACTCGTCGAAAGAACACGTCCGGCACGTATCGCTTGTCCGTCGCGTCCTTAACCAACATCAACTCCGGCGACACCGACGGCTCAATAATATCCGCCTGCACCATGGCCTCAGCCGTATTCGACACTTGATAGGCCGAAATTTCGATTTGTCCATCTACATTCCCCGAAATAACGCACGTCACGAATTTCGAAGAAAACTTTCCCGTGTCGCTCCACCGCGTCGAAGACGGGTGCTTTTGCTGCAATGTGGCCGCGAACACGATCTCCAGCGACGAGAGGAAATATGAGTCCGCATGACGCTTGCACACAACCGTGCCATCGCCTTTACCCGCGTCCACTAGATCCGTGAAAATCACGCCGACCTTCTTTAAGCCTCCCGCCTTGGCAGAGCCAGCTGCAGCGTCGACCTCAGCTTCGCTGTCCCATGGCAACGTCAGCGTCACACCGTCAATAGCGGTTACTTGTGGCGGCTCATATATAGCCTCCACAACGGCCTTCGTACCCAGTGGGACTTTGGAATATGGTTCATACCGTCCGTATAAATACCCAATCGCTTGATTTCCCGTCCGGCGCCAATTATCAATAAAGCTGTTCACGATTCCCGAATTCGCAAACTCGACGTGGTCAACCATTCTGAATGGTTGCTGTTGCAAAGTAATCGCCGATGGTTGACATTTCGAGCAAATACCCGCTGGCCATGGCGCGTGTCCCGACGGACACTTTTTCTTGATTCTGAAGTCTGCCTCAGAAAGCGGCGGCACAAAGGACGAAGCGGCCGCAGTCCCCGCGTTCGCGTTTGAAGACGAAGAATTCAGTTTGCGGATATACGAATGGAAGGACATAAATTTTATACCATGATCCTTCAAATACCCAGCGTCGAAAGGCTCTAACGGCATGCAATAGTCGCACATGCCTCTTTCAGAATGTTTGCACATTTTGGAGTCTCGTTTTCGAATAACCTTGCCGTCCTGTGAGTCTAAGAATGTATCGACCGACTCTTGCACGACGTTTTCCCATGGGCTGTTGACGCTGGCTGTGTTGCCGGCAAACGGTAGAGGAATAGTAATGTGTGCTTCGGCCTCGGAAACCGGGCGGCCATTCAAGCGGACAGCGGTAGGCAATGGCGACGCAACTGCAGTTTTGGAGATTTCTGGCGCCTCTTCTGAGTATGATACAAATAAAAGATCCCCATGTCTGCAATCTATTAGCAACACATTCAAAGAGGCAAACGACACCACATATATTTACTTCAGCTTCAGATCAGAGATCGATCGTCCGAATAACTCAGCCAACTGCTTTCCCTGACCAACAGGCTGATCAGACACCGACACAGAGCCCGGATCGACTGTGCTTGGAAGCTGTGACAAGAGTCGTTCGCTTAACACCTTGAAATCATCTTGTGATTCAACCTGGACACGGTAGCTACCGTCCTTACCTCTGAATCGAACGATCTGCATAGAATATTGATTAGCTACGCACATAAAGAAGATAGCGATCGTGCGTGAAATATACCATTATGATTTAATGAATTCGGATTGTGAAATTAGGATAGCGAGATCTGACAAGCAAGACTTTGCCACGACTAGAACTTTCCAACAAACGCAACCGATAGACAATCAAGTTCGCAGTATCCACCTAAGTATCTATCTAACGGCCGTATCGGTAGTGGATGCCCCTTCAGGTGCTCTATGGTGCTAGTGACGTAGATGATCTCATCGACTCTTTCGGTAATGGTTAACTGCAGAAAGACAAGTGGGCGCCCTTTCGGGGCATCGGCGATGACAGACTGGTATGTGAATCCAGTTTATTAGTCCCCATACTGTACCTACTCTCGACAACAAAATTTTATTACGCCAACACATTCACATATATCCTCTTAAAAATATAAATAACCTCATTTTTACCTTATTCTAAATCGTTTGCACTTATCTTTATTTGAAGGCACTAAGAATTGAAGAAAATTGAGGGTCCTTAACTATGGGACGACCAAATTATGAAACATCAGGGTTTTAGGGTGTCAGGATTAGGGGTTAAGATTACCTGAAATGGTTAGTTGTTGTTGTTGGAGCTAGTTTGCTTCGAGACTCATCGTAGCTAACGCGTTCAACCACAACGCACATTCTACAACGTACTTGCCCTAGATCTCACCAGTCAGTTAGCTATTGTCAAATATCAATTGGTCGAAGATCGAAGAGGTCAATTAGAGGAGAAGCGAATTTTTCTTGAAACGTACATTATTTTGGTTGTAGAATTGTGGTCATGCTTTTCACAGGGAATATTTCGTCGAATGATAATACATAACAGAGGCATATACGTATACACTAATATTAGTCTATGCCATATATTTCGATAACTTGTGGAATTATGCAACAGAATGAAGTGTTTTTGGGACTAAACTGGATGCACCATACACTATTTTGTTCTTCCCCATTCTGGAGGCCAGCCATAAAGTCCGTGATGGATACAGCACAAACGCCGCAGAAATGAGTGCACGAGCGCTCGAGAAGCGTCGTCGTTAGCCCGTTGAATCTTGAAGGACCATTAAGACGCTCAGCCCATCCGATATATTTGAAGAACGCGATCGCGACAAGGACATTGTAACATGGGCAAAATCTCCTTGTACGCACCGATCGCGTACTTAGTCCTTCTCCTCTCGTCGCTCGCTCTTTTTTCCACAATTTATCGGCGTCGGAAAGTCCGCCGTCTGGTAGGTCTCAAACCATGGTTCGACGAACATGATTCAAGGGATATATATCTTTCACTAAAAGCACAAACCTCTCCCAAAGTCCCGGAGAAAATGGTCAAGGCGGCGTTGCTGCGTCGTGCAACGGAGGACGTGCGGAGGATCATGTCGTTACAGGAGAGTAAACCCGCGTTGGCGGAGTTGCATCAGCGTGGAGCTGTCGGGGATGAGATATGGACGAGATTCCTGGCTGCAGAGAAAGTAATGGATGCGGAGATAATGGAGTGCGCAGGCGAGGCGAATTTTATTAAGCCTGGATGGGCGCAGACTCTGTTTCCTAGTGCGGCCGAGATTGTTCAGAACTCGCGCATAAGGGAGCGACTTGCACAGGTCCCTGAATTGCAAAAGGAAGAAAGAGAGAAGTGGGAAAGGGTGAGGGAGACGGTTTTGTCGGAGCTTGAGAATGAAATCGATACAGCTGCTACGGAGACAGAGGCGAAGAAGGCAAATAAAAAAAAGAAATGAGCACTGAATGGATTCGGCAATGGATAAGATTATGAATTTACGATGCATCAGGATAGTGCAAAAGTCTGATGGATATCATTCGCAATGTGATATATACAAGGACTCAATATTATAAAAGGGAAGGTCACTGGCATTTGTATATTATTTGTACCGAGCTGAAGAGGACGATGCACAGGAACAGGGTTTATTTAATTCGATAAAGTACTCGATCATCATATATCTTTTGTTACCATCCATATGCTGCATATATTGCGTAACAGCTCCGCCGTCTGTAGAAGCGTTTCGCCGTTCGAACAATAATTTCACAAGTTCCGAATGTAATCAGATGCCAAATGATCGAGTTGAAGTTTGCAATAAAAACGGTGTACGTTCCATATTTTGATGCACCGACTGCAATTGCTGATGAAGGCAAAGCATATATCATTTACAAACGGCTGACAATACAGAATACAATGAGCTTGTAAGCGGGATTCCTTCGACATATCGGAATGTGGAGCTGGCACGATGGCACGATTATTTGGAATAGAACGGAATAGTGCAAGAAACTTTGTGAATCGCTCACTGTCACACCCACGGCATTAGGTCGCTCTACGTACTCTTTACTGGATTTGTGTTGCTGACCTGTATGCCGAGCATTTTCGCACTGCTTGTGACTCGGCACTCAACAGCACCTGATATGACGCTGCTTGCCGACACAGACACTGCATTCTGCGAAGCTGCTGCGATAGTTTTCTGGTTTATGGTAAATCAGACCCGGAATACTCAAGTCGGACCTTACATACATGGTCGTTGGATGGGGAATACTGCGGCACCATAGCCAAGGTCAGTACGAATTAGAGATAGGGTTAGGGCAATTGATCCGGCGCCGAGCTGGTCTAGATTTGGCACTTTAGGATATTCGCTGGGCATGTCAAATTGTCAAGGGAGATCGAACTCGGGTGGCGATTTGTATTAATCGGAAGCTGTTTGCGATTCGCCAGTGTAGAGCCGAGTACGACAGCCTTTTGATAGCAAGGATGCAAGCCATGGGATATGAGAATAATGTTCGTATGCCGATATATATTGGGTTCGCGAGATTGACACCAGCTTTTCGCGGGTCGAGCAAGGGAATGCAAAGAGGTATGATTATTATTGCACTAGCAGTCAAATGCAGCCAGAGACGATCACAGTTATTTGGTAGTGGTAAATAGCTCGTCGTCGGGAGCGACCGAGAGGCTGATCGCGGAGGCGTCGGGTAGCGAGTGAGCAAGTTTCAACGGGGTCCGGGGATGCGATATTGAATGTAATATAATTTGCGACAAAGATTCAGGGACCGAGAGATCGCGGGGGTGCCACTTATGTCGAAGGCGAAGCCAAAATTGACTTGCTAAGCCCCCCGGGCCAAACGACACCACAAATATCCTGTTGTGAAAAGCCAGGCTCCTTATGTACCGTACCACGGCATATCGTACAATGGCTAGGAATATCTGCCAGTCGAGAACAGCTATCATATATTTTATGTGCATTTGTATCGAGCGAAGATTTTCGGCCGGGTCAGCGACTCTATGTCGTGTCGCGGGAATGTCGAGTATACTTGTGTCGACAGCTTGTTGCTCCGACCAAAAATAGGCCTAGCGCCTTGTTTTTCCGCGCAAACCTAAACAGCTGGCGAGCCCAGGTTTCGTGTTACGACGGGCTTTATTTACCTACTGTTCCTCGCTGCCACAGCCGCCGCTGCCGCAGCTCGTTTTCGCACTATTATTCTCGCATGCAGTCCTCGTCCCCCCTTCGTTGTCCGCCTTTTCCTCGCTGCCTGTAGAGCTGACAGTTCTCTCCAATGGCTCGTCTACGTGCTCGCTCGACCTCGCTCTTCTCGCACGGTTCTCCCCTGACATCACCGGTCGCTAACACTCCTGCGTTTCCTGCATCATCGTCCGACCTTCCCAACGGCATCGACCCTCGTGTGCGTGCCATGGCCTTGCAGTCTTATATCCACAAACCTTCCTCAACCCTATCCACGTCAGACTCCAGCACAGACGGAGACACATCCTCTCCTGCTCCTTCTGCTGATCGGGCCGATGATTCTCTCAAGAAATCTGTCGATCACGACCCTATCGATCCGAAGGAGATACCACCGGAACTCGAGTCGATCATCAATGTCATCAACGCTCAACAGTCACGTTGCTACTACGAAGGCCGCTTCGTGTTTCTCAAGGACCTCGATGCCGACGGCAAGCCTCCTGCTGACAGAGAGTGGCGTGATGTCTATGGCCAGCTTGTTGGAACCGTTTTCTCTATCTGGGAATCAAGCGAACTCGAGCGAGCTGCCGCCGCAGCTGGCACTTCGTCGTCTGCTAGCGCCAGCAACAGTCCTGTCAAGCCGACGTATATCAACATTGCCGACGCGTCACTCCGGTTAATCGAGAGTCTACCGGCATCTAATGGTGCACCTCCTATCACCAACGTCATTGCGCTCTCGACGACGTTTAAAAACCGGTTCTTACTGCAATTCGGATCTCGGTCGACGATGCTCTTGTGGTCGTCTGCACTCAGACTGGCCTTGTTTGAGTCCGTATCGCTACAGGAGGCCTACACCGGGGCGCTTTTGGCTGGCAAGGGTTCAAAGCTTAACGGTATTCGATTGCTCTTACAAGAGACAAAGTTCAAGCATCAAGACTGGGTTGTCGTGCGCTTTGGCGCTGGAATGCCATGGACGCGATGCTGGGCCGTCATCACACCAGCTGGCTATAAGAAGAAGAAGCAAAATAAAACTGGTCGGATAGACTTCTTCGAGACCAAGAAGGCTAAACAACGCAAGCAGCAGCCACTGGCGACAATTTCTGCGGCCAAGGCAGTGTATGCGGTTTACCCCGAATCGAGTCTGCTGATCAACAATTCCACGTTGCTTAAGATTGCAGGAACGATTGCTGTACATGACGACGCTGGGAATGGTGCACCACGTGATGGCTTCATTTTCGTCATGCCAGAGATTCACCCCGGTGTGTATGGATTTGAGACCCTGATCCGGTTCCTAATACCAACGCTTGACTCCTTTTCGCTGTACGGCCGACCGCAGAGATTCAATGCGGACAAGTTCGACATCCGGAGTATCATGTTTGGGCTCCCTGATCCGCCTAGCACACGGTACTTAGATCTTGCAGATGTATACGATATCTCCATTGATCACCCATTCGATGATTGGAAGGAGGATACATGGCGTTCGGCGTTGAAGCAAGCTATTGTGCAGAAGGTTGCAACTGGTACTCGTCATGTCCTACGTACGCTGCCTTCTGAGCCGGAGCATAGCACGCCGCCACTTCCACAGGGTGAGATCAATGGTCTTGGAAACAAACTGCACACAATCAATCTCTCGATCCGGCGCGCAGCACCTTCTGCTCCGCGATCGGTACAGCAATCTACTGGCAAGCCGACGTTCGAGGACACAGCGGCTCCGACGCTTCCTGCTATTCCTGTAGAGTACGTCGATCCTAATCAGGGCAGACTGGGCGACGATATCCGGGAGGGTGCGATTGACACGTACGCCAGCGACATTGTGGATAGTTACGGATATGCGTCGACAGATGGAGGTTCAAATGATGAGGAAGAATTTCCTCCTCGACGTACTCCACCAAATGCGCCGCATCTTCGGCAAGAACGCTTGCAACCGGCGCCGAATTTCCAACTGCCGTACGACGAGTACCGTGAAGATATTCCGCGCAGTCCCTCCAGTAAACAGCTGAATCTGCAGGTTCGCCCTGTTCACTCACAGGCGGTTCATTTCCGAGATACGTCGCCACAGCCGGAGTATCAGCCCCTACAGCAGCAGCAGTCCCCGGAGTCGCCACGCCGAGTCGCACGGAAGCCGTTACCTGGCAGCAGACTGTTTCCAAGTGCTTTCGTTCCCCGCAGCAGTTCCAGACCGCGACAGCCTTGATTGGCTAGTCAGGCAACGTCAGCGTGACCAAATTGGTTATGGGTTTTTGATATTGACTTATATATGATCGGAGTTTAACGTTTAGTTGTACATTTATTTGCTCTTGTTTTGCATGCTTGTTTTTATCCATAGAGTGGTTTAGTTCTTTGAGTAAGAGTCTACAAAAAAAGGAGTCGGGTTGTGTATCTTCGGGTTTGGGAATTCGTTGCGACTAACTGTTGGGTCTATCGGGTTTACGTATGCTGCTATGGGTCAAATTGCATTGATTATTTGTTCTTTGTATTCGAATTATGCCATTGTTCTCATATTCGTTAGTGTATTTATGTGAATTACTGCATGAATAGTTGTCGACGGGTATTTGGTCTGCTAAGTGCTCTGCGCGTAATATTTGTGCCTGATGGCACGTGCGAATCTAACTGGTGCACTAAACGTCTGCTCTCCTCGAAAGGTCCCTGAATCAGGGCCATCCGCAAAACAATAACGCTGGATGAAGTAACAGTAACTGCGAGCGGAAACTTTAAGTGCTGGTTTTGACAATTAAAGCTTGAATACATTAATAATATGGCAATAATGAAATCATATTTGAGTGAGATCGCACAACTTGCATGTGGCCCTGCGGTTGACCGCTGAAGAGTAAACGACAGCGATGTCAATGACAAGCGAGCAGGATCGTCAGTGTCAAATCACTTACCCGTGTAAATATTCAACCCTCGTTGAAAGCGAATGACGCCTGGGTTGACGTATGAGCTTGCCTCTTGGTCGGTTATGTCTTATGTCGAAAATGACAGCGGCAACCAAAAGAACCGTGCGGCGCGCTTGTCTTTTTTTGGCACGGAGCTAATTAGGAGTAGGGCTACGTCATCAGCTTTGTCTCGCGAAGGCTTTGGATGCAAATCATCCTGTTGCACCCTTCCGAATAGTTAGCCCGCATCTAGACGAGGCGGACAATACTGTTTTCTCTCGTCTCCCTCGGGCAGCACATTCATCGATTTTCTTTGGGTAAACTGTCGGCATCCATCAACTACGAATGAACCAACTGCACAAAACATTTTTCTCCAAATACTCTATGTTGAGCTGTCAGATAAATGTCACTGACGTATCGCCTTGGCACCCGACGTGCGTGCTGGCTGGATGTGGTGCGTATAAGGTCTTCGTACCTACAGTCGTCATTGTGGGAATCTACTATAATGATGACTGCCGTTAGAGATGTCGAGATTATCTGGTATTGATCCTATTAATTGTGCTTGTATATCGTAGAGTGCACGTCATAGACGATATTAGACTGCCCGTCGACTATTACTCACCGGCAGCGCCGATACTACTCACTGAAGTTGCTGTCCCTCAATCGGCCGAGTCAGAATCGGTCCAGCGTACTTCGTGGAAATCAAAATAAAACATCCTTCGCGTGACAAGGGCGAGATAGTCGATTTTTATAATTTATCGATGGAGTGTACGAGCTAGTTCAATGCGCCAAAGAGCTGTCCCTGACGTGAATTAAACTTGCCAGTCGGGCTTAGTGTCTAATGAATGCAGCACGCAGCACAATTTTGTAAGCAAAAATACCAAATGGATTAGAATCGGAAAATACTGATTCAGAATGGCTACAGGATTCAGAATGAAACATGCTCGTACAACGCCCCTTCAGGGTATTGTGGCTCCGAGTTTTAATGAGACATAAAGCTTAGGAGTAAGGGGAATCACGCAAGCAGGAATACAATTCTATCTAGTCTCGTCCAATAACGTTGTTTATCTAACCTGATCAATTGATATCAGTAGCCACATCAATTCCCTCCAAAAGACCCATAAAAATCCCCCAGTTCAATCTTGCTCACTTTGCGCTTTCAACAAGCTGTTGGCTTGTTGTTGAACTGTTGAAAATATTTTTGAAAGCATGTAAGATTTGGAAATGTGAGTACGGTTGGCACGTCTGCCGCTGTAATACTGTTACTGTTAATAGAAGAGGTGTGTAATTGCAGAATTCCGGGTTTGTCCCATAGTCCAGACACGAGATGCGCTGATGATAATTCTTGACCATGACTTGAACGAGACGTGTCTGATGACATATTCGAGGTTGTAACTTAATTTCGAGCGGTTCCCCTAATGAAGAATGATAAATAAACCCATACCCTGAAGTTTCGAAATTTTGACATGTTTGAGAATGTAAATGCTCGTGTCTCATGATATTTGCTAGCATTACTTGTACTGAGAGGATCATTGGGGTGCGGACGTCCCAAACAGATTCCATGCTGTTGGCTTTTAATAGAAATTGCCTGTGATGCGCTGGCATCGGTTCACCTTGCCTGCGAGTCTCGTGCGAAGCTTTCCCCAAGAACTTCCTTTTATATCGCCGGCGTCAGTCAAGTTCCATTCCAAAACTTAGATGAACCTCATGCCGTACTTATCATCAGCAGCTTCTAGGATGTGAGACTAGATCAGCATGAGAGGAAAGAACTAAGGGCACTAGTCACGACTTCCCTCTATCTTTGTCGATAAGTTCAAACAAAGCAACAATATACGGGACTTGTCTCGTTTGAGTGTCCACGGACACTAGTACAATAGTATCACTATATAAGTCGCATTTTGTTAATTGATGTCATAACTACGCCTGGTTTGAAACACGAGCGGTATATTTCAATAGGATAATCAATTGGCCGAGACTTACGACGTGTCGCGCCAACTAAATTGGAGCCGATCCTTAGATGCGGACAGCCGTTAATAACGGTGCACCTGACCACCGGGCCTCAGGATCACTGCCCCGGCTGCGCACCTATCGAGCGCCTGAGACTTAGCCTCCTTGCCATCTGGCTTAAATGCAAGGTGATATCAGATCTCGGCATTCTGTTCGTCATGTTCAAAATCCGGGGTTTGGTGTCCTCTAATACAAGAGAGACAATCTAATACAGACCTGAATATATATTTTATTCTTAAAAATAAATCAAGTTGGCGGTTATAACGGTCACAAGGAACGACCGCTTGCCCTTGGATCGTGAGCATCGTTGTCATCTTGGGATCGCGGGTATCTTTCCGTTCGTAGCTCCCAATAGAAATGGAGCAAAGCCCACAGGATACTTTATAATATCTGCCAATCCATTAACCAATCATGCATGTTCCGACAGTAGGGTTGGCTTGGAATAGAGTTTGAATACGGCGGCACGCGAGCGGGTTCCTTGCAGGAAAGTGCATTTACCATGAAACCTAAACTGGCTGCCGCTGACACTCGAAACCAGTCTTTGGAATCCAACCCCAACCCCTTGCTGGGAGAAATGGCACTTATCCGAAACAGCTGTCACGCTCCAACACACAAAATAATACCCTTACAGCTTTTCGTGTAACTTGTTGGAGCAAGGACCAGTTTTGTCTAAACACAACCTTCACAATATTACGATGAGAGCAACGCGGATAAAGCGACAAATCGTTCTATTCTACTGAGATAGTACTTCAGAGTTGCAGCGCGTAACGCGTCGAAGACAATTAATCAATCAGGGCTACGCGTTTTGACGCGTTATGTGGCAGCGCGAACTCTAACGCGCCGCGCAATAAGTGCCCAGGGGCCAACTCGCTTTGGAATGCTCCACTGTCCTTGCCCCTTGCTCGTCCCTGACTTTCTTTCTGCCACTGACTCTACTCTGCTCGTTGGTAAAACATACTATGCGCCTGACCTCGTCGAGCCTTCCTGGCTGCCGGCCGCCGGGCTATTCTGTGCGATACTTCCGGCCGCGGTCCTTGCCTGATGTCGTTTAATACTCTCGCTTGTCTCTCTGCTCTGTCTTTTTCTCGCTATACTCTTTCATACCGCCCGTCGTTACCTGTTTTGATGTCTACATTCTTTTGATCTTCGAATCAATTCGTTCTTTACCCCCTTGGCCATTCGTTTCTATTTCTATTATTGATCTATATACACAATCGTTTCTCTTGTTATTGTTCAGCATGCTTCAAATTACGACTTTCTCTGCACTCCTCATCTTTCTAGCATCGCAGATTTGCCTGTTTGCGAGACCGGCGTATGCGTACTCATCCTCTTCTTCTGACAATGTCGTCGTCTACTGGGGCCAAGCGTCCGCGGGCTCCCAACAGCCTCTGTCATACTATTGCCAGAGCAACTCCGTCGACATCGTTGTACTTTCTTTCTTGATGACCTTTTATGCCGCGGATGGTTTACCTGAAGTCAATTTTGCCAACGCTTGCTCCGACACATTTTCTGGAACGACCTTATTGCAGTGCGATACGATTGCGTAGGTACTTGTCGATAGAAATGGCATGAGTTGAACACTAATAATGAGTAGCCAGGATATTCAAACATGTCAATCAATGGGCAAGAAGGTCCTCCTATCACTTGGTGGCGCCGCTGGATTGTACGGGTTCTCCTCTGACAGTGAAGGTAGCTCATTCGCGACGACTCTCTGGAACATGTTTGGCGGCGGGACAAGCGATTACAGACCATTTGATACGGCAGTCATTGATGGCTTTGACCTCGACATTGAGAACGGAAACTCTGTTGGTTACGCTGCTTTCGTAAAACAGATGCGCAGCTTATATAATGGCGGTGATTACTACATTTCGGGTGCTCCGCAGTGCCCGTTCCCGGATGCTAGTATCGGCGATGCATTGGACAACGCATGGTTCGACTTCGTGTTCATCCAGTTCTACAATAATTACTGTGGTGTGAACAATCCGAGCCAGTTCAACTACGATAGTGATTGGCAATCGTGGGTCTCTTCGACTGCAATTAACAAAGACGTCAAGTTGTATGTCGGCGTCCCTGGTAGTTCGTCTGCAGCAGGGTCAGGCTATAGCACCCCAAGTGCTTTGTTGGATATTATCAATGGCATATCAGACAAGTCGTCGCTCGGCGGTGTTATGATTTGGGACGCTAGTCAGGCGTTTGCCAACACGGTTGACTCGTTGTTGTTTATCGATGGCATTAAGGACATGTTGGGTCAGATTGGATCGTCAACCTCTTCCACATCAGATTCGTCAGCGTCTTCTTCCGTATCATCAAAACTTGCGGTCGCAACTTCGTCAGGGGCTGTCGTTAGTTCTGAATCGCTTGCAATTACCTTTTCTCAGGCGGCTCAGAATCTATATGTCGATTCTTCTACGACCTCACAGGCAGTACAAGATCCTAGCACTTCGAGCGTCGCTTTTGAACCGACCGCATCTACTGTCTCGAATCCGACCTCGTCCATTGTTGAAGTGCCGACATCATCTATTTTGGAGCAGTCAACGTCGTCTACTATTGGGCCACTCTCACCTATTGTTTCTGCCACGGATGTTGCTACTACCTACAGCACTTCTGTGGCAATGCCATTAAGCTTCACTACCACAATCACCCAGAGCAATAGATTTACTGCTACCGAATTTCTCTATGTGACAGTGACGGTTTACCCTGGCGACCTTACGAGCACTTATACATCAGTGAGCACGATTGAGCCAACATATACGCTTGCATCGTCAACAGTGGTGACTTCGGCGGTCGAGTCGGCGACAGCTCAGACGAGCTTGACAGTCGCCGCATCTAGCGCATCTGTAGCGTCTAACACGTCTTCCAATAGTTCAGACTGCTCAAATCTCACCGGTGTCAGCCTTGCAAACTGTCAGAATGCATATTTTGCCACGCTTTCCGCGTCGTCCTCATGCTCCGACGGCACGATAGCCTGTGTTGAAGGATTATTTGCAAAGTGCGATGGCACTGTCTGGGTCACATTCGCTTGCCCATCAGGAACAGTGTGCACAGCCTTACCTAATGGTGACACGACCTACGCCATTGTCACTTGCGACACGGAAGCCGATATCGACCGGATATTTGGTACAAGCTCGAGTAAGAAGGTCCGCAAACGGAATGTCACTGAGGACGAGGAACATGCGAGGCGTAGCACGGCCAGACGATCTCATAGACATCATGCACATCGTCGACGGAGTACATTCTAGAGTGCTTTAAATTTGTAAAAAATATTGAATTTTTTTGGTTAATATTGGACTTTTGGGTAATTACGACGGCATGACTCACAAAAAGGATTACGACTTGGGTTTTTGGATGTATGTGATCATTGGGTACATAGTTTTCGATCACTAATGACTGTTACGAACCGTTATGATGACTTTATTGAGTTCTTCTCGATTTGTACGAACACATTCTTATACTAAAATCTTACATATTCATTATAATAACTTACATAACTCAGCTCCAAGTTCAAATTTAAATATAAATTGACTCAACCGTCTAGAAGCTTAAAAAATATCCATACACCATGCTCCTGACATCCTTTGTATCTTCGTCCTCTTCAAACATCGGCCACCATTTTTCTTCAAATAGCTTTTGGACTTTAAACCCAAGTTGTATTGCGTCCTCGAAAAACTGCAGGTCACGATGAAACAATCTCGCTCGATGAGGAGTGAACACGACAAAGACTTTGCTATCGCTGTTACGTCGCGATAGGCAATTCCAGCACGTGGCGAGTAATTTTGCATGCTCTGAATGGTTAAAAATAACATCGGACAAAATAATGAGATCGTATCCGTCGGAGCCTTTTGGTAGGAACTTACACAGTTGTTCCGTGTCATTGCCCCATATATACCCTGCCACTTGGAACCGTTCCCTCTCTGTGGGCTCAGCCTGACTCTCCCTGGCGTATTTGTCGACATTATAATCGATGTTAGCGATTAAATCAGCCTCAGGGTAATCTGTAATCACAACTTTCTTCGCGTCATGGATGGCCGCAATAAAACTCGGCAAGCCGGCACCGGCACCCAATTCCAACACAGTCTTGTTAGCGAGCAGCCTCGAGCCGTTCAAGTCAAGATAGTTTGCGGTTACTTTGCTGGCGTTCCACAGAAGATGACCCCATAGAGGTGATTTACCAACCAGCCGCAGTGTGATTTTGCTTGGCCTAGAAATGTCATTAGTTCTAACCGTGTCCGCCGGGCATTAACTAAATGGCTCATACTCGGAGGTTCTAACGAGCTCTGGTTTCCGCTCATATGTGTCGAACGACGGTGGATCTTCGGGCTTGTAGAAATCATCTGGCTCTTGAAATATACCATCCCCCAGAACAGAGTCTGTGTCGCTCATGTTAGGAAATGCGTAATTCGTGTCGCGGAAGTGTGCAATATCGTTGTATGTGTGATCCTCGGTACGATAACTTGATCAAATAGGGACCGCCAATGAAGAAATCCCAAAGTGCCTGACGACGGGAGAAAGCAATTAGCGAGAATCGCGAAATAATGCACAAATCAACCTCGATGACGTTCGTTAAATAACAAAGGCAGCTCGCAATTTCCGAATCCCCAAACATAGGTGAAAATTGCTTTAAAGTTTACGTTTCAGGGGTGCTGGGTTGGGTCGGTTGGATGGGTCGCCTCTGGACAAGTTGGTAGCAAAAGTGGATACGCTGCGCCGCTCGTAAGATAGCATAATTCGAAATTGTAGTGATAAGTCGAAATATTAGATTTAGAAGAGCAACTTTTAATATTGTGATCTAATTTCCTTTGAATTTCTACAGAATAGGGATTTATTACGTTGGTTGGTGACTAAGCAATGAGGCATCATAAAAGTGGAGGACTTTGGATAAGTTTTAGTTGCGGCCATACCAAGAAGAAAACACAGTTCCCCGTCCGATCAACACCAGTTAAGCTTCTTTGGGCCTACTTAGTACTGCGGTGGGAGACCACGCTGGAATCGTAGGTGCTGCAATTAAATTATATTTACTTTTTACTTTTTTTTTTATTTTATATATTTTTGAAGATAGATTTATATGATTATGAGACGATCGGTATGAGAGTCTATCTAATTCGCGATGAGATCCTCCACAATTGGAGTTCAACGTATACTAGCATTTTAACGAGGACGCCGTATTTCAATTAACCACCAAGAATTTTAACTAAGAATTATACTACATGCGGAGCTAATGTTATGGGAAGATGATATTGCACTGCGACTTTTGTGATGTAGTCAAGTTCAATTTTCTTTATCTGCGTTGTACCCCCGCTAAAGAGGCCTTCGTTTGTAGTAGCCGTTGCTAGAATTAGGTCGTCCTCGAGGGCGACTACCTCAAATCGCCAGTCTATTAATTCATTATTTACCTTGCAAATTGTTGACCTTGTGTATGGTCTCTCAGTTATGTCGACGTCCTCTACCCTACTAAACTCGATAGTTCGTAGGTCTGTGACTAGTCCGATCCCCACAGCTTTTGTGTACGCTTCTTTTAATGCCCAAAATGTGAATAACCTCCGTTTAGTAATTTCAATTTCTTTCTTGCCGTCCCTCAAAATCTGCGCATACTCGGATTCTGTGAATATATCGTGGAAGTCGTCTATCCATCCATGTTTCCAATTCCGCGTCGCATCTTCTGGATCAACAACGTCGATTCCAATATGCCTCGAATCTGCCACCCGCACACCAATCGCAACACGCCCGCTGTGGTGCGATACATTGTAGTCGAAGCGCGCTTGTTCATGAAACGGACGCCCCATGAATGTCCGCGAAACTCTTGATTCAACCCAGGGCACATCTGCAAGCTGGCTAATCACCAAATGCTGCAGTAGTAGGGAAGCAAGATGTTGTGCCGCATCGCGCCGGAAATGGAATCGCCGAAGTGAATTTTGTTCTTCTGGCGGCACGAGGGTGAGAGATTCAGCAAAACGTTCCTCAGCTTCCACAGTATCTTCAATCCAGCATTTGCGCACGTCAATCCATAAGATAAATGTCTCCAAATCCCAAACGGCAGTTTCTGTATTCTCGAGCGTTGACTCGACGTTTGTTTCCGAATCCGAGGACGCTGTTGCCAAATCAACCATCGCAGATGACGACGCGGACGACCTCTCTAGCCACAGGTCGTCAACAGTCTGGTCATTGGTATATGCTATCGGGAGGGACATGGTGGAAGATCTGAGCAGCAGATCGAGGTGAACATCGAAGAGGCTCCATAGTGTTTATGGCCAGCAGCGAGGCACATGCCGTGCGGCTCAATAGCCTCGAGCAATATGGCACAGATGCATGAGATTCTAGAATATGATCTTTTTATCTCCTTGCCTAGCTATGACGTGTCATCTATGGAATAATCATGGCGTATTATGTAAGAAAAAGGAATAAATGCATAGCATGTATGGAGTTACAGCACTAAGTGAACCGACTGTCCAGTACTTTATGATTACCCGGCGACCGGTCGCAATGCCCTGAGCGGTGAATGGGCCTCGTGCCTAGCGCCCAAACGGCACCGTGCAGGCTAACTACGTAATTGGCCTGGACGGCACACAGACTTACGTAGTGCACCTTACTATTCTTCCTTCTCGCCTACGTTTTATTCTTCGTCCTTCTAAATTCACTCCCATCGACTAGATCGTATAGGTCCTATTCCTAACCTAAGGTAAGTTCGCTTTTACGGTCTCGTTTAAATATTTTAGAGCTTCGTGTCGGTGGTAGGGTCTGCTACATCACAAGATCTCAAAGATTCCACCAGTGAAAATCGAACTCTTGATGATGTGTAGAGTATTATCTAAATATTATTCGATATTTGGTATTTCTAATTGCACGTCCTATAATTGGCGGCGCTGTCCGTAATCGCTGCCTTTGATCTTAAGACTGACGTGTGGGTTACTTGTAGATGGCTCCTCCTTCCCCCAATGCCACGAAGTCACAGCGTGTGCTCCGACTTGTTAAGGTAAGATGCTGGCTCACAAGTTTAATCGGAAATGCATAGATCTAACAATTACTTTAGACGCTTCAGTTTACGTGGTTCACTGGTAGGTTTACATTTTGTGCGCATTAAAGGAAAGTCTAACATTGATTCGAGGACATGTTTTTGTTCTTTTAGGTGTCTTCTTCTATGCCTTGTCGACTATCAAGTTTGCACCTGGAACGAAGTGGGCCCGATTCTGGTACAGAGAGACCTTCGTTTCAGTCATTGTCACGTACGGCATTGTGCTCTACCGAACCTACAAGTCCTCCTCTCCAACCACCACTGCGCTCCTTCGCGATGATAACGTCCAGTACATGATAATTGCCCTTCTGTGGCTGATCTCTAAGCCATTGCTCGCGACTCTTCCCGCTTTTGCGATATATTCTTTCTTCCATGTCTTGACCTACACTCGTACTAACGTCCTCCCCACCATGGGAGTGTTACCCAACTCTCCTGTAGCCACCAAGATCCAGAGCTTTGTTGACAATTATAACGATAAGTTTACCAGGGCAGTTGCCAATCTCGAACTTGTTCTTCTTGTCCGCATTTTCCTTGATGCTCTGTTCTGGCGCAAGGGTTCCTGGATCTCCCTCCTCGTCTACGGATCGTTCATGCGATTGCGCTTCGAGCAATCTGCGTTCACCAAGCTTGCTGTCCGTAACTGGGAAGTCAGGATTGACAGTCTCATCGCTCACCCTACCGTCCCTGCTTTCGTGAAGAACGGCTGGACTCAGGTTAAGGCTTTTCTCAAAGGCGCCTCTAAGAATACACCCGCTCCTGAGGCTAAAACCGAGTAAATACGATCGAGCCTGTGTACTGCGCAGTTCAACGGCAATGGCGTTGTGATGTACACCGCACTGCGTCTAATTTGGGGAAATGGTAGGATGAATTTGCACAGCGCAGATTGGCGGGGCGTATTCTTTTGGTATTGCTATACAATTGAGTGGGGTCATGAGTTGTAATAAAGCGACATGCAGTAGTTTACGTGACCTATTATAAATTTGTACGATTCCTCTATATTATTTGTCATGTGCTCTCTTATGTTTGATATTGACTGTACTTTATTTAGGTTTATCGTTTCTGGTAGTGGTACAATTGTCGTATGTATTTAATCATAAATTCATATTGGTAATATCCACGGTATAATTTCATCTTTCGTGTAATGTACAGCTATGATACAAAGACAAGACTTTTCGTGTTCCAAAATAATGTATGCCCTCACAATGCAAATTTTTCGAAAGTCTACCTCGAATCATCTCTCATGCCTACCAGTCTATGCCATGCTTCGGAATCATCCCATATTCTCTTTCCTTTGGACATCAATAATCTCACAGTAACTTTCGCTCTCCATTTCCAGTCCTTACAGACCACTTGACTTTCATCACCGCCAGAAACTCTGCCGGGCAGGTTTCCAAGATTTGTATATGCATCAACCAACATCGAGCTGGCGTCGACCGCAGCTGTCCATTTAGCCTTGCTCGTCTCATCGCTTTCGAACTCTGCCACAGCGAGTCGGAACATCTTTTCGTATGCATCAAGTGCAGCCCATGGCCGTTTTCGCCATTGCTCTACCTTAGCAGTTAACATCCACAATTCAGGTGTTCGAGTGACAAGACGTGGTACTGTCACTGTGAAAAGCTTGATAGCCTGTCTTTCGAAAAAGCTTTGTTTCTTCTCCGAATTATCATCACTCACACCGCCGCTAAATGCATCTGAGACAAGAGCTTGCACAAGAACTCTCATAACGCCGAGATCCAGAGCTCCTTCTCCTTCTTTGTCTCCAAGTATTTCGACTAGTCGAACAGAGCCACGCAAACATGTGGCCCAATTTTCTAGCTTCGCGGCAACAATGATAAGATTACTCCACAACCTCCAATCGTCCGGATTCAATCTACACGCCTCCGCCAATGCACTCAGCGATTCCTTCGACTTTAAATTTTCAGCTCCAGGCTGCTGACCCATGTGTAGCAATGCCGTTGCCAAATTAGACCATGCCTTGGCGTCATCCCTATCCATCGACACGCATCTTGTGAAACCCTCAGCTGCAAGCTCGTATTGCTGAGTTTCAAGTCCTGCACAACCGTACAAAAACCAAGCTTGTCTGTTCAATGGGTTCTGCTTCAACGCATCCGCAAGATGGACAATGCACTGGTCTGCTTTGCCTGCCTTAAAAAAATGCTCACCTAGTGAGCGTTTTGCAGCAGCGTACTTGCCTTCTTCCCAGGCTCGCTCCCAGTACTCGGGCTTCTGTGTGATATCGCCCAGTACAGACCATGCACGTGGAGTGTCGACATGAGGAGCCTGAAGATACGTCTCGAGAATCTCGATAGCCTCCTTTGGATTGCCAGCCGCGGCCGTGCAAAGTGCATTCTCGATGGGAAGATTCAGTCTCTCGTAGATCTCTTGGGCAGAGCGAAGCATACCAAGCGCCAAATACTGACTCGCAAGTGCAAGATCCATCCGCCAGCGGGGTAGGAGCGGTAATACATGTATATACTTTAGACGCTCCTCGACAGGAGTAACCACTGCATCCGTGTGTACCATTGCAGTAGACCCAGACGCAACACCCAGTTCATCAACGAGACTCGCCAGTTGCAGTGTACCGCGCTCGACTGTCTTTGCAGAATTTGACTCGAGAATACTGCGCTCCCAGAGTGCTCGAGAAAATATCGTCCAATTCACCTTGCCGGGAACATTTGGTGAATTCGATGTGCCGGTAGACGAAAGAATAACGCGATTGATGTAAGCGAGGACCTGCTCCGTCGTCAGCGAGCTGTTGGATGGTGAGACAGATTGAATTCTGTATTGTGTGAGAAGCAAAATGCAACTGTCGATATCTGCCAGCACCGATGGCGAGTTCGGATCCTCCTCTGCGAGTGAGCTTGGGACAGCTTCATTTCCATTGAAGTCATCACTTTTGTCAAACTCATTCATAGTTTCATCGCCGTTCAAAAATTTTGGTGCCTCAAGCAACGAATCCGAATTCAACGGCAGAGCAGCTGGTAGCACGCTCATTACCTCCTCCTCATTAACTGCGACCTGCGTGTTGCCGTTGACGTGATCAGGATTGCTTCTAGCCAGTACAACCAAATTCGCAAACTCGCGCCGTTGGAATTTGGTTCGCACCGCTTGGATGCCGGTAACTTTGTACTCAAGGCCAGATGCTTCTTGAGCGTCTTTCAACGCCTGTACTGCTCGAGAGTCGTACGAATAATACACGCTAGCACGCGCCAATTCCAGGAAATATTCGGCTGTCACATGAGATGACGCTGACGAAGGGGATGGTATTGACGCTGCAAGACTGGAGAAAATCTGATCGTGCAATGTCGATGCTGGTGCAGATAGAAGTGACTGATGCACCATCAGCGCACGCGCAAGCCATTTGCTTACTGCTCTGTCTGACGCTGTGCTGCTAAGGTAGTTTAGAAGTGCGAGTGCGAGAATGAGAAGATGTGGAACTTCGGCATGCGGGTACGCTTCTTCTGAATCGATTTCTAGTTCCGCAATACATTTTGAGGCAAATATATCTTCATCTTCGACCGCTTCTGCAAATATACTATAAGCGTCAAAGTTGAGAGGCGGTCCCGTGTAATTTTGCTGCAGAAACGCGTTTAATGAGGAAACTGCAAACTCGAGAAGTTGATCTCTAGATGCCGTGGCCTTTGCCGAAGCGTCGGATACAACCTTTGTAAATGGTGACTTTGGTAGCAATTCTAGCGACACCGAACGGACTAGATCTGTTACACTCGATGAAGAGTGTTTCGACGCCATGCTTGTCATTATACTTGTCCATGCCACCTGCTGCTGTCCAAATTTGATGTCATAGAAATTTTAATTGTCATTTATCATGAGGTTAGGGTTCAGTGCCAAATCAGGCATCTCTTATTGTCCTTACCTCAAGCAGATCAGACATCGCATAGTCAAAATATTTTATTATAAATAACTGTACAAGGCACACATATATTCAACAAAATAGTGAAAGAAATGAAAGCGAAAAGGTCATAAATTTTTGCCGGACCCCCCTGTCCTTCAGAGTAACTTCCAACTCGACATAGATAATATGAGTAAATACAGCACGATACGAGAAATTGATGTGGTCACAATGTAATACCACAACCACGATCCATTACCCATGGAAATAAAAGCTGTCGAAGTAAGTATACCCCCTGTCTATTCCTCGACTCCAGCTATGACCATGACGATCTTATAATTGACGTCCTTTGCCCTTCATCCACACCGTACCAATTCGTCTGAAGAGCGACTGAACAGTCACTCTAATATCGGTTCCCGGCTCACGGCCGAGGAGTTCGACACCTAGAGGATAAAAAACCTCAACATGTCGTGCAAAATCTTCCTGAGAAAACCTGAGATATCCCTCCATAACCTCTACGACAACGGGTCTCCAGGCCGCAATATTTCGCTGTTGCGTTTCCTCTTCCAATATTGTGTATCCTCTAATAATGTCCGCACACAGTCTATTGTTTGATTAGTGCATATTCCAGATATAGAAATTTGCCAAACACTTACGGAATTAACGCCTCTTCAATATTCTCCTTATTCTCGACCCGATCCTGGTTCGAATCGTGATACATTCGTAGCAGAATGTGGATATACGTGGATGCAGCACCTGACTCTTGCTTCAGCAAATTCGGCAGCTGTTTCATGAATCCTTCCTTCCAAAGCTTTATCCGCAGTTCCCTGTTTCCATTGAAAGACCTTGCAAATTGGAAGCTCTTGCGCAGAACACGCATTAAGACCAGCAGTTCCTCGGACGGAATATTGTTATAAACATCATCATTTGAAAATAATTCCGAAACAGCCTCAATGAGAAGGAGTTGCAGCACACACTTAACAATGATCTTGTTGAATTCACGCTTCTTGGCAGGAGATACGATAGTTGGCGCCTGTAGCGTCGTGGGCGACTGCGGATTTGATATGATAGAAGTGATTGACGATTTTGGCACACCATTAGTAGGAGTGGTAGGAGCTGCCGACTCACTATCGTCTCCTAGTCGCTCACGATGGGCCTTCTCGATATCATCGTTCGGGAGAGGGTATGTCAATCCGTTGATCTTCAAGCCGATAACATCGATCTCGTCTGTGGGTGTTACTGGTGGCTCAGCACCTTGCGACAAGAAGAGTTGATAGGCCGTCGTGGTCTCGAAGAGAGTAACGAACGCTCCGACAATCTTCGTCCAGTGTTCTTTTCGGAACTTTCGAACATTCTGAGTGATAAGTTGCTGTAGACACGAACTACCGATTCGAGCCAGAGTATCATTCTCCTGGCAAATGCACGTGATCAGAAGATCCAAAAAACCATCGAGCATGCGTTCAAGAGCATCGAAGTAGTGCGTAAACAGAGCCATCAAATTCCGCAAAGCCTGGATCATGGTCGTAGATAACCACACAGACATGTCCTCATGGTTATTAAATCGTGACATCTCAGATCGAGATTTCAGAACAATGAAAATGGGGAACAAAAGTTGTCGGCACACCAAATCCCAGAAGTCCGGCAAAAAATCACCACCGTATTCCACAAGTGTGTCAAAAAGATAATTCAATGCTCGCGACCGTACCTCAAGGTCTTCTCCGGTCATGATAATATCATGGAATGCAAACAGTACTGGGAACCAAAATTTGACTGATGGATCTTCAATAGAGGCCTTGCTAACTGTCTGCACCACAATGGTACCGGCTTGAACATTCTTCTGATAGTCTAGCATTCGGGGTATTGAACTTCGAAGTAATTCGATTGAATGCAAGCTAATCTTCTGGAACCGGTAATTCTTGGCAAATTCTGTGAGACACACGGCTAGATCCGCAAAGCTACCTTGAGCCATGATCAACTCGAAATCGTCCTTGTGGATAAGTTTGATATTCTCAAATGCAAACTGAACGATTTGCTCGTACTGCTCCTTAGCGGCAAAAGTGAAAACACCAAACATTGTCGACCAACCGGATCGAATATTTACAGCGCGGGATAACACCATTTGTTGTAGACACCGCAGGACCATATCCTTTACCTGCGGGGACGGATTGTTCGACATGACATGCTCGAAAGGTCGTAAGAAATCTTTCTGGAACTTAAAGTGCGGCAACTCCTCCATTTCCAAGAACCGTATAGACAATTGCCGAAGAGAGTCGAGCGCAAAGAAAACAACTGTGATATTGGAATGGCAACCAACATGATTAAACTGTTCACCCATGATGGCCCAGAGGTTCGACCACTCAACCCTGATACGGTTCATATTGTAGTAACAAACATCCACCATCTTCTGTAACGAGAACATTCGAGGATGCTCACTCTGTCCGGACGACTGAATCTCTTCGCGCGAGACCGCAGTTAGTGCTCTTACGAAATGCAAAATACCATCACCGGACAACATAGAACTTTGAGTGAAAATCTTATCCATGGCAATAACGATTTCTCTGGTTCGAGTCTCCTCCGCAACAACGGCCGAGAACGGAGTACCAATCGTTGATGACCGTGATCGGATTGGTTTCATGGAAACTGAGCTCTTTGATCTCTGGCTTTCAAACGATTCACGTCTAACATAAAGCATTAGTTATTAATCGGACAACTTCGCGATCTATAAAAAAGGTACGAACAGTGCTAATTTAGCCAGTCCTAGATCAGGCACAACACCTTCTGAGATTCCTGAGCTGATAAGCTGAAATCGTTCCAGCTGACTCACACAGGTAAGCACATCCTTCCACGAATCTTTCAATAAGTCTCCTTCGGACAATGCAATATCCAATAGTGCCTTCGTTCCCTCCACGTTCTTTTGCTTCATCTCACTAATATTCTGCAAATTTGTGTATTTCGCCAGAGCAGAAACAAATGATATCCTTGCAAGCTCAATATCAAATAAGCAAGCGATTCTGACTGCTAGCTTTATGCCCTCCATGCAGGTTTTGATGATATCTGGCTCATCTGAGTCTTGCATAGGTGCGGATAGACCTGCTAGGAATGACATCCACACAACTTCGAACATGGGACCAACGTGCTCGAAATGCGACGCACCGTAGAAAACCACAGTGGGACCACTGGTTTCCTTACGCTGTGACCGAACCAAATTCTTGAACAGCATCTAACGAAATATTAATAATAAACCTTTCCACATATTCGACAAGAACTTGCCTCAGTCTTATTCGCCATCTCACGCGACGCATGCAAGTATGCTTCTCGCTGCAAGTCTCTTCCAACGGTAGCCAAAACCTGCCCGATGTTTGCCGCAATTGAAGTCCCTCCCTGCTGTGCTGACGATGCACCTGCCATCAGCGCCGCATCGTGTTCTGACTTGAGAATAATCTCATTATTCAGTATTTCATCGAAAATATCGCTCAAAAATGCTTCCGGTAGATCGGCGTTATCATTGATACCTTTGTTATTTTTGAAGAAATCCTGCTTGGTCATACGATTCTTTACCTGAGGGGAGTGCAGATCCGTGTTAAGCATGATCACTGAATACGCTAACACGTAGGCTGTATCCGCATTAGCAAAAATAGACGGATTTCCTGAAATATAGCGTTCAGCGAACTTCAACATGAACCGATCGATCTTCTGAGCTTCGCCTGGCAATCTAAAGGCTTGCAGAAATCGTCGCAGGGCATCAACGAACTTCATATCTGAGAAATCCATCAAGTCTACGAATGCGTGCATGATGGCAACGTTCTCAGGATCACCCTCTCCAAGGTATTCTCCAATCATAGCCTTCGAAAGTCCCTCAGTTGTAAGCAAAAATCGAGCAACATCGTTTGGATCCTTAGATGCGATGAAATTATTCTCGCACAGGAACGTAATTCCCCTCTTGGGCTTAAAGTTGAACTGTTTGATGCCTTCCAGTAACGCCGTCTTTCTATGTTTCAACGATTCAAACTGGGTAGGATCATCAATGGGAGTGTTGCTGCCGCTTGTTCCATTGACAATAGATCGAGCTTTTTCTGGCAGTGGCGATGAGGGGTGCAGATTGCTGCTAGGAGTGATGGAGCCCGTCCGGATTTCATCATCTGCAATCGAATCTGAATCTCTGTCGCTCGGCTGAGGGAGTGCGATGGCGGCAGAATTAGCAATTCCCTTCTGAGACCATTCGACTAGGGACTCTAGTATTGTGACGAGACAGTCCAACGACAGTCTCTTAAGCGTGTACTCTAGTGGGACTTGAGAAGCAAGCTCGGCGGCGGGTGTAGTTTGCATTGATGCAGCAGCGCTTGATGAAAATGATGGGGGAATGGCAACACCAGCGACGCTACCAGACCCACCGAATGGGCTTGCGTCATTCAAGCGCTGTAGCTCTTGATATTGCTGCAATTGGAACTGAGTAATGTGAACAGGCGTGATAGCAATTCGAGAAAGGTACTCGACAAGCCTTTCGTAGATATTGTCCAAAGCGGTATTGTCACAGTCGTAGTTGAGATAAATTTCGACTAACGCGCGTGGATTTGCAAACAGTCTCTCGATTCCGCGCAGGAGGTACTGCTTCTGATGGGGTGTCGAATTCTTCATTTCGAGAATAGGAATGTAAATCTCCGTCATGAAGACTTCAATTTCCCTCTTCATCTGACTTCGAAGATTGAGGAGAATGAGCCAGAAAATATCGCACGAAACTTCAAATATCGGTGGTATAGGGCTTGCTGCGTTTCTCGAGAGACACAAGCAGAGATATTGTCGGATAGCATGAATGAAGACCGTCTCCTCTGATGACGCACTTGATCGAATGATAACATCTTGTGAAGCAAATACGGTCATGTGTGTGCTTAAAATGGTATACACAAGATGAAGTGATAGGAGCTTCGAGCGCATAGCATGAGATCGCATGTCTGGCCTATCAGACGCATCAATTGCTTTGACAGAGAGCTTACACATAGCACGGAAAACCAAGAATCCATCTCGAATAAAGAGCTCCCCTTCATCGCGTGGAGCACTACTTGCCGTCTCCGGAATTCGTTCTTCGTCGAAAGACTTTTTGTTTTCGAACGACTCTAGAGTGATCTTTGTCTGAGACTGCTCTGCCGACTGTTGTTCGGCCTCTGCTGTGTCCGTACCTTCTTTCCTTTCATCTGTGAGAGTGACTTCATCGACCTTATCATCATCGTCTGGAAGTCCCTTGTCATTAAAGGTGGGCTGAACAGGGATTTCAATAATGCCAGAATCATCTTCTACACTCTGTGCCTTGATTCGCCGTTTCACTCGTTCAAACACGACATTGACCATCTGTGCAAGAGTCGCCTGAGCAATCGCTTGATTGGCATTCGACCGGGATAGAATGAAGATATTATAAGTCTGTCGGATAGCCTTCAAAAGGGCGGCACCATGCACGAGCAGCTTCTCGTTGAGAACTGCAGCGAGGAGAGCTTTAATGATTTGCAATTCGACTCGTTCGTCAGTAGTGTCTCCTCTAAAACAATCACAGACGATCTCAACCGCTTGATCCACCATCTTGATAGTACGCGTCGGCAGAGTTGGCACGGCGTCACCCTCGGCTGGCTCTGGGGTTGCTGGCACATCGACGAAAAAAGAAAACGAGAACAATTTGCCGATGCAATCAATGGCAGTTGCCTTAACCTCATTGTCGTTTGTCAGTGTAGCTAACCGTAGTGGTTCCAGTATGATAGTTGGAGAAGGGGAGTCTGGGGAAAGCTTCTTCAACTGTTCTGTATAGCGGAATGATTGATTAGAGCTAGCGCCAATATAATATACCCCGATAAACAAACATACCAACAGCATTATTTAAACCTATTTGCAGTGGGCCCTGCCGCCTTCCGTCTCTACTCGTTAGGATAGATTCAAGTGCCTTGCTCACAAACATCATAGACGACATCGAGCTCGAGTTGCTAATACTGCTGCTTGCAATCGACGCTGTGGACTTGTGTTTTGACAGAGGAAACTGCTGTTCTTCGCGAGTAGCTGTCGGAGGTTCGGATTGTCGCTGGTCAGTCGTTGCTGAGTCCGATTTTGTGGATATTTCGTTAACGCTCTTCGGAACCTCGACGGACTCCTGTGATTCTGACTGCACTGATAGCGGCGCCAGATCTGGTGTCGATTCCAACTCAATTGCATCGCCGCTTCGCTTAGCATCGTCCAAACTCTTGTCCTTGTTCCAAAGATTCCCACTCGTACCGAGAGCTTCGGGGTCTTCATGTGGAGTAGAGATCTCAGGCGAGGAAGACGGTAGGGACGTTACTTCTGCAGCAGGTCCAGAATCGCTACCTACGGCGCTGGAATCGACGACTGCGCCCGCATTCGTGATTGGGGCATCAACCGCGTCCGGCACGCTCGGTAGCTCCTGTTCGGAGGCCATTGATGCGGGACGAGGGACAGCAGATGGGCGGGGAGTAGATTATCGTGCTGATGAGTGTCGACACTTGGGTTGTATGCGCTTCGTTGCAGCTGAGCGGTGCAGTCAAAGGCGTTTGAGTTAACAGGCCATGGCGGCTTAAAGGCCGCGTTTGCACCGCCATGCACCCCCTGCTTCATTAGCCACCAGCCATCCTTTGCGCCACAACGCCTAAATTTTCCTCTCCGCCTCACAGAGAATTAAAGTATTCTTGATTATCATATCTAGGTCAGGACTCTACCGCATCGTGCCGTCAGATCAACGCGAAAAATGGGAACTCCGTTATTCGACGATCTGTTTACCATCACGACGCTGGATAACAAGCGCTACGACCGTGTTTCGCGTATCACGGCGACATCAAATTCATCTTCAGACATCCATCTCACGCTTGACATTAATACGGAACTGTTCCCTATCTCCACCGGCGAGATCCTTTCAGTTGCTATTGCCAAGACTCTCGCGACTGAGTCGTCATCTACAAGCGCCAGTTCGTCTGGCTGGCGGGAACCTAAACCTGGTGAGCGTGGTCTAGCCGATGATTACGACTACGTTATGTATGGCACCGTTTACAAGTTTGAGGAAGGAAAGAACGATAACATGTATGATCAATTTAGTTTATCAAGATAATTATTGCACATTTTCTAATAATTTATAGTGCCGTGTATGTGTCCTTTGGTGGATTATTACTTTGTCTTGAGGGCGGCTACAAAAAACTTGCCTCATTGAAACAGGAGAACGTGTATTTGCTTATTCGACGATAGGCAACTCGTGGTGGTAAATGTTTCTTGGTGTGTATAGTATTTCCAAAAGCATTGTTGTATATTATTTTGGCATAGTGGACTATATTTATCATGTACAAGGGTCAAATGGGACAGCAGGATAGCCAATAGATCGTTCACTTCTACTACTCCGTGAATGACTACACTGTTCCAACAATTGGAGCTATTCAGTAGCGTGACATTTAACTGTGAAAATCACCTACTATACAATGCGTATCTACTACTGTAACTAAATTATCCCATCATCCTTCTTCTCCTCACAAATGCCCCTTTCCAATACTTCTAATGCACGCTCATAATAAACAGGTGAGTGATGAAAGATACCTCTTCCAAAGACAGGCTCACCGAACCGCTTGTCAACATCCAAAACTACACGACCAACCACCCGCGTAGCTTTCTTCGTCCGCCCGTCATGCGTCTCGAAAACGGTGCTGGTAGTCAAATGATAAACTTCTCCCGGTGGTACTAGTTTCTCGTGCTGCATTCCCTGACGCAACTTGCAGAGTTCAGCCCAGAGGTAATCATCATCTTGAGCATCAAAGAACGCGCCAGTTCGCGACGCCAATTTCGACAACACGCGTTTGCGAATTTGATCAACGACGCCCTGTTTATCGGCCTTGAATGCAAGCGCAACATTCTGGAAATCACGAAGTACACCGAGCGAAAGACAGGGCACGATGTCAAGACCGTAGACGACGGATGTTGTGAGATTACGAGTTTTCATTCGAAGATCCGACGAAATCGTTGCTGGGGGACCGAAGGCATAGCTGTGAATCTTGCGGCCGGCTGGTAAAGTTGAGTATCCTGATGTGACAAATAACCCTCCTGGTCCTGGCTCTGAAATCAAAATGCTAAGGAGCGCCGCAACACCACCTCCCTTCACAAATGTTAGCATTTTGAGGCATCTTCCTTTGTCAAAAAACGTACCAATGAATGACCGCATACGACTAGACCGTACTCACGGCCCAACTCCTCCAAAGCAACTTTGATAGTCATAAGGACGCGTGAGGAGGGTCGCTTAAGAAGTAAAGCCGATTTTAGCATGCCTCTGTGCGCTTTGTATATCTTTCCACGCCATTCAAATTCTTGATACTCGCACGTCAAGTCGGTGAGAACATCTTCTAGACCCAACGTTCCTCTGATAGTTAAAACCACAGTTTTGTTGACGTGATCGACGGCGACAAAGTGTACAAGAGGAATGCCTCCAGACTGGTCAATGGCAGTATCAGTGAAACTAGATAGCAGAATGTGATCCAAGCCAACGCCGGTATGATTTGCAAACGCGTGGTGCTCCGCGTGGTGAGTGTCAGTGGATGGGAACATTCTATCTGCAATGCCAATTCCGAGTAATCTCATGAATGACTGGCCATATGAGGCAGACGCGAATCGCATATATTTCGCCAAGTTAGAGCAAATGTGTGCAGGCGGGAACGGCTGAATCTGGGGTTCTTCGCTAGCATCGAGAACAAGTGACGTCTGTGACTGTGTAGTCTTGAGCGTATAAAACGACGTTGATGACGACCGACGTCGGCCCCCGCGGCCCGCAACTGGTGACGAAGGGGTTGGCGGAGCTGTTGAGTTTGGATTGGATGGCGACGCGATCTGAACTTCAGTACTGAGATGTCCATCCCTGTACTTGCCTCCTCGAAGATGGCGTTGCGACTGTCGCCGAGCCATAGCAGTGGCACCAACTGCTGGAACAGAATTGTGTCGCGGAAGCTTCTTATTAGCTGGCGCCATTCCCGCAGCTAGAAGTGGACTTGCAGCTCTCTTTACATGCTGATCGACTGATTTCAAACTCTTTGATATCCGTCGGGAAATTGAGACTTCATGCGAGGCTGGAGACGCAGGTGGAACGGAAACGTAGTCCTCATACTGGGAGCTCTTAACAGGACTACCATCGTTCCGAAGGAAATCATCATCCGCCATCAGTAAATCAGCCTCGGACCTGATTTCAGGCGAAGGTTGGAGCTGTCCGTCCGGCGTGATCGTGCCGTCCCGAGACAGTGAATATGTCGACGGAATGTCGCTCGAAACAGATTGGCGCAGTTCTAGAGACAGTCTTGGGGCACTATCACCACTAATTTCAAGCAGATCGCGCTCATCCGGGTCCTCTATCTCGTAGACTTTGGAGTCGGATTGATGTGATGCAACAGATGATCCAGTCGTCTGTCGGACAGTAGATGGGAATCCATTGAGAGACGGACTTCGTAACGCATTAATGTCCTCACCAGTACCACGCTTCTTGTTAAATCGCCGACTGATGCTTTGAAACATGACACGATACCGAGGCTTTTCACCGTCTCGCGGATCAAGGACCTCTTCTTCCATGACGACAGCATTATCTGGGATTGCGACCCTCGCGCCCTCCGCCGCAGAGCCAACAACCTCAATGGTCGTAGTCTTTGTGGTCACCTCCTCGGTGCTGACAACAACTTCAGTATCTGGTGCGATATGCTTTACGACCGCTAATTCATCATAGAGATCCGCGCGTGTATTCTTAACTTCGAGGGTCCGAGTTTCGCCTGTGTCGAGAACAACTACATCCCATAGCACACGCATTTCGATTCCCTGAAGCGTGCGGCGCGAGCTACGGGCTTGCAAGATGGAGAAACACGTTAGGCCAGAGACAAGACCGTAGAGCCCTGATCCGTCGCCCAGTTCTCGCCGAATTAATGAGATGATGCTGGCAATCGCGCGTGATGATTCGGTAGAGCCGAATATGCTATCGACCATATGAACGGAGTCTTGTGCTAAATTACTGAACGTAGAAACTGCTGATGTAGCAAAATGGAAAGACGCAGACGCGAAAAGCTGTGCTAGTGTTGTGGTCTTGTTGATCGCGGACATCTGCGACACAGTCAGAATTCCAATGATACACACTCAAATCACATTACGTAGTAAGTATACCCCCAGATTGGTGAAGATGCCGCCCTCTGGAACATCTTCCTCGGCCTTAAAGACAAGGCTTTCGACTGCTCGCTTCGACACATCGATAGAGGTAATGGTACCTATTCGTGCCGAATCAAGAACGGTTTCGATGACGAAGGTGCCAAGTCGCAACGATATCGTCGACGACCGCGAAAGAGCCGACACTAGCCGTGCCAACCGGGACGGCAGTAGGGTCGGCGATAATATGATGGGCTCCTCATCGGAGTGAGATACTAGGCTCATGATTGTGCCGTCGTCGTTCGATGTCGTATGAGAACAAAACTGTGCGGGGAAATTGACACGAGCACTAAACGTACCTATGCTCCTCAGAGCAGTTAGCGCGATTCATAGACAAAGAAAGGAGAATGATCTCCGCGCGAAATAACTCATACGAAATGTTTAAATCACAAATAGATACCGGGGTGAGCAAATCCGAAGAATTCAGTGGTTCAAGTGAACAAGAGGTAATGAGCACTTTAACCTCAAACTGTCGGAGTTCGCCTGAACAACAGATGGGACGTA
The DNA here is from genome assembly GCA_018804115.1 of Lipomyces starkeyi. Lineage (NCBI taxonomy): Eukaryota > Fungi > Ascomycota > Lipomycetes > Lipomycetales > Lipomycetaceae > Lipomyces > Lipomyces starkeyi. Next base: position 946,479 of record JAGJTG010000005.1, on the reverse strand, counting down.
CGCAGAAAAAACTGAGACGCCGCCACAGCGCGCCTAGACGGGATCTGAAAAGTATGTTGCGACAATAGTATCTGAAGATCAGAATGGAACTTGAGAGAGCGTAGCCAGGTGTACGTCGGTCTGCACCATGGAAATAAACGTGGCGGACCCTTGCAGCAATAGTGCAGAAGTCATCGTCACAGCCTTGCTGGCTTGCTGCCCTCGGGGGTGGAATCGCCGAACCGCCACATGCCGTCTTGTTGGGGCAGCGGTCAATTGCAGCGTATATATGGCACAAACTCCACGCAATAACTGCATGAGGCTCAGGGCTTCTGTGGGGTTCTGGAAGGATGCCGGAAGCGAAACAATGCGGCGCGGATCACGAGGCACCCGCCACGCCTGCGCGAATAGTGGCTGTGCCTGGGCTCGCCACCCGGGAAAGCCATCGAGATACTGGCACCGCCACCCGCATTCAATCCTGCGCTGGCCAATCCGTGACTAACCGACCGTGCGGGACAGCGCCACGCGCGCTGCCATTATAATAAGTACAAGAAGTCCGTTGCTCCCGGCCGACCCACTTTCCAACTGTTAACTGCTACACACACTGCACCATCATTCGACACTTCTGTCGTGTCCGCGTCTCATCTATCTATCCATCCATCTAGGTAGCAACGCAAACGCTCGTCAATATGCATTTTAACGTCAAGACTGTCGACGGTAAACGTGAGTACTACATCCTTGGTCGTGCGCCGGTTGTGACGCCGTTATCGGGAGGTACCAAGCTGACATGCCTCTCATAGTTTTTGCTCTCGCTGCCAACGGGACAGACTCTATCAGAGGGGTCAAGCAATCCATCACTGAGTCGTCACACATTCCCGTCGCGATGCAAAGACTTGTGTACGGTGGCGCGGTTCTAGAAGACACGTCATCTGTGGAAGAGTGCGAGATTACCGACGGTGCCATCGTCAACCTTGTTCTGCGGTTGCGCGGTGGCGGCCCTGCAAAAAAGAGATGTTCTTTCAAGTCATGCTCCTCGACTCCTCTCAGAATTGTTGGTGACTGTTCGTTCTGCGATGGTCATTTCTGCGCCAAGCACCGTCTGCTTGAGGAGCACAAGTGCACTGGTCTACAGGACTGCAAGCAGCAGCTTCATGAGTATGTATCCATACAGCACATCCTTGGTTGCTTGATAGATACTAAACATTTGTTACAGGCGCAATGCTTTGAAGTTGCAGCAGGAGCAGACCGTTGCCAGCAAGGTGTAAACTGACCGTGTGCTGCAATTAGTCCCCTTTCCCAAACCCTTAGCGCCTACCATACCGCCACATCACGTCTCACCGTACATCACAAGTAATCGCTATCCTCAACCCTTATTCTCTTGCATCTCTAGTGTTCTGTCGGTGATACATTGTATCTTGTTCATATGTTAATAGTGTCTATCCGACAACGGCGTTTGCGTTGTTTCGTTTTGTTGGCAGTCATTAATTTCTCCTCTCCTCGCCACCTTTACCACACCACACCATTGGCAATATCATCACCACCATCGACATCTCCCATCTCTCTACACGCGCATTGCCAAATACGTTTATTGTTTTGCAGGATCTGGTTATATTATTAGTTTGCAGTGCGTTCGGTAGGTGTTATCTTTTTGAACAGTCTTATTGTATTGGGCTATGTTTTAAGTGCTGTGATGTTAAATGATATTGTGTTTATTATATATATAGTTGTCATTGCTTTTTGGTAGGTTAAATTGCTATATGGGTGCGATTGATATTAGTGGATATAGCTGTCGTCGATATTTCGATTAAGAGGTTATCTGCTTAATTAATTATTTATATAATATATATTAATTATACTCTTTGTGATTCATAACATGTCAATTCAGTATGGCAGTATTGCTACCTTTGATTAATTAGTCGATCTTTGGATACATGTGATCGTTAATCTTCCTTGGCGTGCTCCAGCGCTATTCGAGCTATTGTTAGCATTGACGTCTGAACACTGTTGTGTCGTAAATAAGAATACGAGCTGTCTGTCTGTCTTTGACCAATAAGCCAGTAGGGATACTTTATCTACAATGATATAAGCGTCTTCGTTGGCAAATACATACTCGTGTATGAGGACAGATAATGTCACAACCATTAAGAGGCTGACTTTCTTATCGTGTTAGTTATGTCAGATCTGCTCTGCCTGACACTCCGTCTTGGTTAGCCTGTAGCTTAAAGCGAAATGACGCAGTATACGTAATTCTGCCAGCCCGCGCTGTGGCTGTGTCACTCGCACATCACCGAACGCGTACATTGCAGCCCACAGAACACCATGGCATGACATCAATAACTTAAGTGGTTTGTACGCTACTTGTTACCCGGAAACAACCCTCTGAGCGGTTACCCTGACTTTACATGCGGCTTTACAAAAGGTTGTGACTTGCGGGGACTTATTCCGCGGAATATGTGTGCCCAAGCTCCGTAGTTGTCAGAATTACCTTACCATATGGGTTGTCATGCGCAGACAGGGGTCTTTTGCGCGGACAACATCAACAAAAAGCAAGTCGGTCCAGTACTAATAGTGTTTAGCGTAATTGCCGCCTTATTTCGACAGTTCCGATTATTAGGAAATACGCAGGCACTGAGAGATGCGTCTGCGATGATGGCTACCATGTTTTCGGATTCGAAATTCCCGGCGTCTGTCCTTCGTCCGCATTCTACAACTACAGCATCGGCGATATTGACATATGTTCCGCCATCTTCGGAATCGACACAAGAGTTGACGAAGATACGTGAGAGATGGCTGAAAGTTCGGGACCTGGTAATGGAAATGCGTGAGAGGGTACCAGCGCCAGTGGATACTATGGGCTGCCATGTCCTACCCGACGAGGTCGTCCGCACCAACTCGATAGCTGTACGTGTTATCAACTTTCTATTGTGCTTAAATTGCTACGTTTATTTATGCCAGCTCTTTAACCTATTGCGCGATTAACTGTGGCCCCTTGGTTCCTCTTTCCTTCAGCCCAGTTTACTAACAGCCCGTCCTAGTCTCAAAATCTCCAGATCCTGATTTCGCTTCTGCTATCTTCCCAAACCAAAGATCAACACACATTCGCGGCTGTCCAAAGTCTTCGCGCGCATTTCCACCCACACGAAATCACGCCAGAGCGCATCCTCTCTCTCTCTGACCAGACGCTCGACTCCATAATTCGTGGCGTTGGCTTCCACGCCAAAAAGACAGTTTACATGAAGCAAATAGCCGGGATGTTGGTTAAGGGAGGCGAACTTGGCGAACGCATTCCGACGACACTTGAGGCGCTTGTGAAAACGTTCCCGGGAATCGGACCTAAAATGGCGATTTTGTACTTACAGAACGCGAAACAGTATCCTAATGAACCTGACGCTGACAATAAAGAAGCATATCAGGACTTGGATCCGAATGAAGAGTTTGGACTGGCTGTTGATACGCACGTCTTGAGGCTTACACAGCAGTTTCGGCTAGTTGTTCGCCCTGCGCGAGGACCTGCCACCGTGACTCCCGAAATAGCGAGAGCGCAGTTGGAAGAAATTGTGCCGAAGGAGCAGTGGAAGGAGACGAATCCGTTGTTGGTCGGCTTTGGACAGACCGTATGTGGTGCACGATCCAAAATGTGCGGAGAGTGCGTCATTGCAGGGACAGGCTTGTGTAAGGCCGAAGTCAGGGCTAAGGCGAAATCGTCGGCTAAGAAACGGAAAGCAGAAAATATTATAGCGACTGAAGCAGTTAGTACGGATATTGCAGTAACTGCGGACGATAGCGGTGATAGCAGAGAGGAGATCGTGAAGCAAGAGAATATTGTAGATATCGAGGAATTAGTCGGCGGCAGGCGACTGCGGTCCAGGAGGACAGCTGCACGATAGCATCCCTGTGCGACAGTTGCTAGAATAAATTGCAACAATCATTGAGAACAAGTTTCTTTATTACCAGACAAAAAACAAATCCCATACCGATACAAAACTAGAAATATATAGCAATTACAACATATAGATACAATTCATAAAAGTCCTATAGAATTCTAACGTACACTCTGCCCTCAGTCTATTACGCAAGATACTCCGCCGTTTCAGCTAATCTGTACTCATTAATCAAGTCTTCGACGACTTCCCGAGCATCATCAAATTCTTCAAGACCGTCCGCGAACATCGGGTGCTTTTTATATGGCTCCAGGAACGCATTACGTTTCCGTAGCCGATCATATTGGTCCAAAATTCGCTTAAACAGCTGCCCGACTTGTTAGCATAATCCCAACGGAACAAGGATCACGATAACTTACTGAAGCAATGCTTGTATGATTTGCCAACATCAATCCGCTAACTCTGTTCGAGCTCTGTAAATAAGGCGACTTCTTTGTCAAAGCGACCTGTATACTAGCCGGCCCCCATGGAATGAACGACGCCAATCCTCGTTCTCGTATTCTCAATAAACTCTTATGAACATCGGTTGGATCCGCTTCTCCCTGTATAATGTTTAAGATAGATATAAAGCACGAATTAGCACTTTGCTGGGTCGACACCATTCGATTTTTCGGTTGCAAAAGCCGCCTCATAACGTCCAACACTGTGGTTTTGCGCACACTCTTAGCCTGGTCAACGAGATCGGGTGTGAATGGCGTATAGGACGTCATGAGATAATGACACCGAGGCGTGGGAACCAAGCTCGCGAGTAGGGATACAAGATCGTTATGCATATATCCCGGATACCGTAATGTTGTCGTGCTTGCCGACATCACCGTCGCAACAAGTTGGTTAGTCTGGTCAAAAGTTGGGCTCTGCACCCGCAGACTATCCGCCGCTAATCGTGACAATGCTGCATTATCCAACACTGTCACCGCATCGGCAAACTGTGTTAGTCGTTTAAGAGATAGCAAACTATTATAAGGTTGCACAACTACCTCGGACACTTGCTGAGACGCCGGAAACACGGAGTACGTCTGCACGACTTTCTTTGGAAACCGATCGCTCAGCCGTTCTAACAAGTACGAACCCAATCCGCTACCGGTTCCCCCAGCGATCGAATGCAGAAGCATGAAACCCTCCAACGAATCACTGCCGTCCGCCTCACGATCTAACATATCCATTAACTCATCCGCCAATGTCTCGCCCGCGCGATACCCGGACGCCCAAATATTTCCCGCGCCACTACCATCACTACCGACGTATATATTCTCAGGGTTGTACATTTTTGCGTATGGGCCGTTAAGTATCCCGTTAACCACTCGTGGCTCAAGATCAATCAGTAACGCACGCGGAATATATCTAGTATCGTCGGACTGGTAAAAGAAAACGTCTTTCCGGTCCGCTGTCCCGCCTACTGTGGGGAGATCGGTACGCAGGTTGCCGTCGGGACTTAGACCGTGCTCAAGACAGAGCTGTTCCCAGAACTTACTCCCGATCTGGTTGCCACATTGACCTATGCACATGTTAAATCATCCGTCTCAGTTGTAAACTTATAGGAAAAGAGTATATCAGTTGAAATGTCGCACCTGCTTGTAACGTGATGATTTCCCTGCGGACAAAATTAGCAGAAATCACGATGACACCTTGTGGCTTCGAGAGCATCGTTCAAGTAAATAATCGCAAAAATTATCCAAGTAATACATTAGCAAAATGTAATCGGCTTACCTTGGCATTCTGAACAAGTGTGCGACTGACAGGCACTAAGGGGGCGATGCTCGTGATTTCGTGTATTTGCGGATGGGACGTTTTCGTTTCGACGCGTCGAGATGAGGTAAACAACGGTACGAGCACCTTTTATTTTACACCCTGTTGCTTCGGGAAAGACTCATCACATCCAATAGAGCACGTCGGTGTAGAATTAGCATATAATGGATTGTAGCGTAATCAATCTATCCATCTATAGATGCATTGAACAACCAAAATAATCCATAATAACGTCTATCAGGCTCTAATGTACAAACCGTGATCCGCACCCCGCACCACAAACTATATAACTCAAGCAAGACCATCTAATAGGTTCAAGCGATTTACAATATGTACATGTTCGTCATATCAACAACATTCCGTCCCTTTAGTTTCTTCTCATTTGAGGACAAACGCTCGTCTCCGGAATCGAGGCCGTTAAGTCTTTTCCGTGTTTCCGCCGGTAGTGACTTTTCGCGAAGTTGCCACTGATCGGTTCCTGCAACTTCCATTCGACTGGCAACGCGATTCTCAATGTCAACTAGTGCCTCGTGCAATAAGTGCGGGTCGCAAACAGTCGAGGAGTACCACCTTCCAGATATTTCCGTACCGCCTACTTCGATCGCGTCTTCTAACGTATTGACCAGCTTCCAATTCCTTTCCGCACAAACACGGAGTGGGGGATTCTTAGGCTGCACTGTGACTGTCGCAGCAACATATAGATCACCAGTTATAGCCAGCATACCGCCGGTCGCAACCACGATCTTGTCAATAACCAAGATCTCTTCGTTCGGTTGCTCGGATTCTGTCCCAGGGTCAGGTTTGATCCTCAGTGCTTCCCCAACCCATATCTTCTCTGCTCCCCAAAATATTCCGTTATATTCCGTACCTTCTCGGGTTACACGATCTTTGTCGAATACTGACCACGATTGGACAACATCCATTACTTTTTCGATTGCGCAAGTCTGCGGCATTGCCAGCCAAGGCAATATATCACTTTCTGGGACATCCCGCAGAATCGATTTAGTTTCATATAGATAGAGCACGTATCCCTCATTTTCTCGTGCCTCCTGCTCCTTAGCATCGACTATAGGTTCATTGTCATACAACGAAGGCCGTTGATTGACAAACGCAGGCTCCCAGTAATCACTGCGTCCCGGCTGTCGTACGCGATGCCGCACAACTTCACCAGTCCGATGCCACGGCCCGCCAATTTTGGCATCTTCTTTTCTCTCCTCTTCAGCCTGTAACCGTGTAGCTGCCTTCATGATTTGGACTTCCGTCATTTTTCTTCCCGCCGAGCGCTTCACATGAGCCCGCTGCAGCCCCATGCTTTTAACACTGCATAAATCGCATTTACATTGCGATCTGTCATGGTCAGGGTTCGTTGCCATCCAAAGCGCATGAGGTACAAATTCATGCGGACGCCGGAACTTGCGACCTGACGGATGTCCGAAGATATAAGTGTCGTGTCTATCCTTCGCAACGCCGGGCTGTCGATTGGTGCAGTGGTCGAAAATCGCGTATCCTTTCGGCATAGACTTTAGTACTATGGAAGCCCCTGTTGTGAGTTAGCTTTATATGTCCAATAGAATTCAACAGTGAAATCGTTGGCACCTTCTGGAATAGCACTAAGATCCTCACCACGCGAAACTTCGACTTCGATCATTAATTGCGCGATTCTTTTTAAATAACTGATATGCCGCGGATCATCACGCTGGATCATTGTGAAATAGTTTCGTGTACCATCCGCTGTCGTCTGCGGATTCAATAATTCGCCGGAAGGAAAGGTTGATGGATCGCCATCAGACCAATGGATCACGATTCCTGGGCCATTGCTATCGCCAGTATGTTCTCGCGTTGAGTCAATCGCTGTCGGCGTTTGGCGGCCAGAGGGAGAGTCTATCAGGGTTATAGTCGACTTCTGACTTGACGTAGAAAGTAGTGAGGGACGAGGGGTTTGGTTGAATTGTGTCGGCGTGCCTTGTCTGCTACCATGCCGACTCATTATGTCACTGAGACTCAGTGTCTACACCCAAAAATGTCGTCCGAACGCGTAAATGTTGGCAGAGCACACGCCTGTGGCAATAAATGCAGTAGGAAAATCATCCAATAACAGAATTTCAGTATTGTTGATAGCGCGACAGAGAGGTCGCACGAGAGAATACAGTAACTGAACTCAAATTGTGCAACGCAGTGTAAGTATAAGTTTTAAAGTTTCGAGCCTCTCTTGCCTCACTACGCTCAATACGTATCTAACTCTGTTCCAGTGCTGCGATTAATTTAGCATTAGAGGCTGGTTGTCAGTCGCGGCTGTCCTCATCACCCTACTCGTTGCATGTATACCGGACAGTTAACTGGATTGGCGATCCGATAAGATCGCGATACAAAATGTCGCTAAGGGACCTATCAAGATTAGTCGAACGACTGACTCACGACGTGGAAGCGCTCGAGCAGGTGCCATCGACGCGAACAGATGGCGATTTTGTTGCGGATGACACGCTGAATATATGTAAGCAGACGATTCGGCGGAATATATTATCTTCAGTAAGCATTCTGTCAGCAGTCCGAGCCATAAGGAGTACTAACTAATTCTGCAGAATTTGGAATATGCGCGGAAACTACTGGGACAAATCGATAAAACTCCTGTGGCAGGCGGTATCGGCGGACTGAGCGAGGGGAATGAATTAAACTCAAGTGCAAAGGCTACGATATTAGCTGAGAGAAGGCGGATACGAAACATTCAGGATGTATGTTATTTGTACGCTAAGGATTATGCTAGACGGCAGCTAACGCATAGGTTCAGAAATTGCAATTATTTGACGGGGTATATTAGCGTACTTCTACGCTGACACTGTCCAATTTGCTGACAACTTGATTAGACTCTCTCGCAGCGAATAGACACGCTCAATATCACACTTGAGACAAAAAACTTCTCAGCATCCAAGAAACCACAACAGTCAGTTACCCAAACTGTGGCCGAGCTGCCCGCCGACGACGTCGACATGCTGTCCACACCGTCCGCAACTCCGATCGCTACGACCAACAAATCCGAAGCATTCGCGATCCCAACAGGCACGCCGACGACCCTCGAATCCCGTCTCGATTACCACCGCCAACAACAGGACTCTATCTCTGCGTCCCTCCTTGCACAGACGCAGATTCTCAAGCGCAATGCTGTCGCGCTCGGCGAGAAATTGGATGTGGATATAGACGTGGTGAATAACGCGACCGCTGCGTTAGATCGGAATGTTGACAACATGAAACGGACCGGTGGCCGACTGACACAGTATCGACAATTAAGTGCTATAGGATGGAGATTTTATATTGTCAGTGCGCTTGTCATGTTTGTTAGTGTAATTGTGGGATTGATGGTTATTAAGTTGCTACCAAAGTGGTCATGATTAATGAAATGTACAATATAGAAGACGTATGTATATGTAAATAGCTAGCAATAACATACCCTATACACCATTTTCCTACATGAATGAACGAAAATATTAAATAACACGAAATGCAGATCATTAATACCATTACACCCAAAACCATATAATAAGGCTTAGACAACTAATACATTATACGAAGTCAGTCCAAAGCATTTTAAACTACAAATCACGTAGTATATTAAAACAATATGTATGCCCAAATGAAGTCATTTTTCTTCTTTACTTCTTTTCATCCTTTTTGTTTCTCTTTCGCTTGTCAAACACCACGCGCGAGTTCCTCGTCATTGTCCGTGGCATTACCACAATAGTTTCCGCATCTTCAGCGAACGAATAAGGCGGAAATAATGCTAGTCCCTGCAGCGCAAACGGTTTCGTGACTGCCGCTTTCTCAAGGATCCGTCGCATTCCGTCATACCCGCATTGATTCAACACAACACTTCTAATCTCATTAATTCGACTCTCAGCAAGCACGATAAATTCTGACCAGTCCTTCTGAGATATCTGCGTGGCGTCACAACCCCGCTCTAAATGCGACTTGCGCATACGCTGTGTTGGACCGAACGCCGGCGTTGCCATCGTCGCAAGGATGAGTGCAGGCCATCCGCATCGGTACTGTAATTCATATACTCGTTCGCACTGTCGCAGACGAGCGTGCACGATACTAGCCGACACATCGTACGCCGCTTGCCAGGCCTTTGAAATCTGCGTACGTTTACCCCACGATCCGTGTAATTGGTTTTCCGAATGCCGTGCAGCAATATCGGTCCACCACCACTTCAACCATTGGCGTAGGCGCAAGATACTGTTATCATGTTTTGACGAAAGTTCTGCGCGGCCCTTAATAACGCTTCGAAGCCAGGCCTGACGACACAAATCACGCTTATCCCGAGCAACTTTCAACTCCGCAATATGTTCGCGCCCATTATGAAGCGCGACCTCAGTAAAATCCAGCTGCTTCTTCGGATTCGAAGTTTCCCGATCTTCAGACGTAGCTGGCGCTGCCAGCGTAAACGCCTTTCGAAGATTCTTGCCAGCAGCAATTAGTTCGTTGAATGCAGCTTCAGCTGAGAAATTGTGTTCGAATTTGGATTTCGTGCGGCCATCCAGAGCGGGGCTCTCAGATGTACCAGATACGGCGGAGGACTTGCGTTCGTCCTGTATGCTTTTCGACTCTGACGGCTCGTCCAGTTGCGATCTATTGAGCGTGTTAGGTTTCGATGATACGACAATATGTCAATATGAGCATACATCTTCTGCCTTTTGACATTACGAACCAGACGCTCATTCTCCGATTTTCCACCTTCATCAATATCTATCTTGCTATCGGAACCTTGAGAATCCCCACGATCGTCTAATACCGTCAGCATTTCGCAGGCACCACGAACATAAATGAATCTCACCTTCGTCATCGCTACCATCCCCGTCAGAATCACCCAACTCCGTCATCCGCTTGTGCGAAATAGGAACAACAGTGATACGTGTCGAAGTACTCTTCGGCCCCATCCGCAGTTTCTTTATGATTACCCCTTTTGCTGTCGATGCCGGCGGAGAAGGCGTTGACGCTGAATACGGACTTCGCGACCTCGTCATGATGGTCTCAACGCCATCTACAGACGACGGAGGAGTTGAACCATGCGCCGAAGCAGACTTTGAGTTCTTCACGTTAGCCAGCGGCTCTATGGCGGATGATTTCTGTTGAACGGGTATGGAAGGCGCTACTGCATCTTTGTTGAGCTGTGAAGGCTGTGGCAACGCCGCATTGCTCCTCTCAGAGACTACCGCGAGCTGCGATGACACAGATTTCGCGAGACCGAGTCTCGTGGATTTTTTTTGCTTGTTTGGATTCCTAGTATAGTCCACAGTTGTAGGGGCTGCAATAGGTGATGTCGTAGACACTGTTTCATTCGGAACTGGACTAGTACTAGCCGTCGTTGTCTTCGTCGCACTTGATGAAGAATCAACTAATACCGAGTCAGAGGATATCTGCTTAGGTGCATGCAACGGTTCCGATGAACTTGCGATAGGAGAGGATGACGCAGGCGATATTGACGGATGGATTGACGAGCGCATGGACGATTCAGGAACAGCGAGTCGCGGATGGAGTTTCGCGAATGAAGCGAATGACTTATAAGTCTGCTGTTTACTCGCTTGTTCCGGAACTGGTGCATTCACGGGCTTCTGTGCGACGACCTGACTACTAGCTGGTAATGCTGGCTTCAATGCAATGCTCGCAGTCCGAGGCGACGATGAGGACGATCCTGATGTCGAAGAACTCGACGACGACCCCGCTCCCGAAGACACTAAGGGAACGGTCGCGGTCTCGAGCGGCGCCGATACAGAAATTGAAGGAGCCCCCCCGGGAGCCATCTCAACAGCCTTCGCTGGAGCAGGCGCAAGTACAGGGAGCGGCTTCCGCAATGGTCGCGGCGTCACCGCCCGAGGTGGCGTACGCGACGGGGCCCGAGGTGAAGCTTTATCAACCGGTTGCTTTCCCGGATCTGGTGCCGGAGCAATCGCGCGAAATCGTTCACGGACAATAGCCTCGCCAGAAAGCCTCTTGGATCGGACCTTATCGCTTGACTCGCTAGATTTTCTCTTCTTAAAGTCTCTCTGCGTAGCACTTTCGTGATGTGCCGACACTAAATTCCTCCGGTCTAATACAAGCAACGGAGCAGATGCGTCTGTACTTGTTGGCTGTAATTTCTGCGAATTTGGTGGGCCCGATTGCTGATACTGCTGTTGTATCAATCTCGGAGAGGACGCGACTGATTCAGCAGGTGGTAATGCCGTGCCAGTTGCGATGTACGCTGGCAACGGCACCCGTGGTGAAACTTGGGCGGTGGTGCTTTGCTGGGGTTGCTCTGTTCGATCTGGAGGCAAGCTCTGCGTGTGTTGTTGCTGTGGAGTATCCTGATTGAGAAGCGGTGACGAATCGCTGGGCGATCGACGTTTATCTGCCGACAAAGGCGGCGACACAAGTGCCGCAATAGATGACTTGCGACGAGCGAGTTCCAATTGCGTGGTTTGCCCTTGCATTTGCGTGTCAGAGGACAAAGCAGACGGCAGAGATGACATCCCAGTTACTGGAGAGCTAGCCATAGACTTTGGTGACTTATGCGGCGAATCTGGAGCTAGTAACGGAACATGCCCTTCCGCATTATAATATGGCGTTGTTATTGCTAAAGGGGAATACAGTGGCGTTGACGGGCTCTGCCGACCTTGCTGATGCGATTGCGATTGTGGCAAATGTTGAAACTGCGAAAGCGCAGGCGACGGCACGGTCATTGACCCGCGGTGATATTGCTGCTGGCTTCTGTGGTATTGTTCGAGTGAGAACACCTGGTGCAGTTGCTGTGGCGGCTCCGAACTCTTTAACGGCGGATCGAAGGTAGGCAGTCGTGGACGACTCGCCGGCTCCAGTGGAGACGGCTGCCGAGAGTCTTGAAGACCGCCCTGAAAGTTCTGGCTCGCATACGGTGGCTGTTGCTGTGTCCGATGTTCGTCATATTTCGGCGCCGCGTACTCCGAGAACTTCCCGAAAGAAATTGGTCTAGAGCTTGGTGGCAGGTGCTGTTCGGAGCGTCCGCCATACGACTGGTAATATTGTGGCTGCTGATACTCTCCCAAAGGTGACGACTGCGATGTATCTTGACGTGCATACTGTTGACGATAATGCGTGCCTCCAAGAGTCTGCGAAATATAGGGTAGATACGACGCCTGTGAAGCCGAAACTTGCCGTCCGTCGCTGTGGCCCATACTAGGCGATCTCATTGCTTCCGGGCGCCGATCGGGTGTCTGCAACTGCGATTGCGACTGCGACGCCGACAACGGTGGCAACTGCTGCTGGAGTGCCGTGGGCGGTTGTTTCGGACTTGATTGGAGCGGATTCAAAAATCGCGAAAACAGTGACGACGACGAGTGGGACAATGGAAGCTGAGGACGCATCGGCGGCTGCGCATATTGTCCAGACTCCGGTCCGTATGCATCAGATGGAGAACGCTGAAGCGTCAGAGGAGGTAGGGGTTCAATGTGCTGAGCCACCTGAGGGAGCTGGCTCGACGGCAGCGGCAACGGCAGCTGAGGCGAATAGTCTTGAACTTGAGCCTGAGCATTGGACTGTTGTGGGACTGAATATGATGAGTCCCTATTGGTTGCAATCGGCGGTTGGTGCTGCGGTGGACCTGTGAGGGACGGGCGTGGTTACCCGGTGGAGAGTTGTCGTCTTTTCTTGTTGTACTATCTTGTTATCTCTTATCTTTATGCCGTCAGGATTACCCGGCAGGGAGTGTCGTCATTCGTTTGTGTTCTCTCCTTTCTTTCCTTCTCTTCCTTTTCTCTTTGTCGATACTATATCTTTTAGGCAGTTTATCTAGTAATCGGTACACATTTACTCTTCCTTATCGTAGGATCCTGACAAAGTATCGACCTCTATCGATTGCCTGAAAACTATCTACTCGACACCATGGCGCGACTGAACCAAACTAGACAATCCTTGACCACAGATCCCAGGCTCGAGGAACTGGACGGAGAAGTCAGACAGTTTATCGAAGACGTGACCGAGGAGAATACACCAGAAATCCCGGTTGAGAGACTCAACGAGATCCTCCGAGGAGTACTGAGCGACGAGACGCCCCAAGCAGCAGGGATTCGAGATGTCTTACGTGGATGTTTGTTGGATGCAAAGAATTCCCGAATTGAATCTGAGAAGCTACAGCGTGTGGCTAAGGAGAATGAAGATGAAGCCATTGAGGCAAAGGAATTGGCGGTTAAGTCTCAGGAGAAGCTCAAAAGCCAGCAGACTGAGATTGAGGAGTTACAGACCCAAATCCAAACTCTCGAGAGAGACAATACTCGGCTTCGACAGGCTAGAGGACAGTCTACCGTCTCAACTTCGAATACCGAGTCCACCCTCAAACCTAAGGAATTTAAGGGCACCAAGTTCGATGGGAAACCTGAGAACCTTGAACGATTCCTCAACAAGTTGACGATGGACTTCCGACTCTATGAATCCCAATTCCCGACCGACAGATACAAGGTGGCGTATGCCTTTTCCGGTTTCGATGAACGCCCAGACCGTTGGGCACAACAATTCCACCGTTACGATCCAGATAATGTGCTTGACGACTGGGAGAGATTCAAGAAAGCAATCAGACAACATTTCGAAGACCCCGATTTAATGGCTAACCGACGTGCGGCTTTACTAGCCTTGAAACAAAAACCTACTGACGATTTGATTGACCATATTACCGAATTTGAGATCCTCTGCTCACAAGTGCTCTGGCCAGATGAGACGAAAGCATCTCTCTTTCTCGAAACTCTGTCACTCGGATTAAAAAGTTCCATTCGCCGTTCTGACGTGGACTTGGAATCGTACGAAAAAGTCAAGCAGAAGGCACAGCGACTGGAGAGGGAATTCCAGAACACCACGAAGCAACGCGCGACCCAAAAGACCGGGCAAAATGAAGTCCGTACTGTCAGCAACCCCGATTTTAAAGTCGACTATTTGAAGAAGGGGTTGTGTTTTAACTGTGGCGAACAAGGGCACATTTCAAGGGCCTGCCCAAAGCCTAAGCGGAATACCACCACGACAACTAAGCAGATCGCTGCAGTGGAGCTTCCTGCTGATCCCATCAGTAACACTCCGGAAAACTCCCTCGCCCACTGACCGCCTCCGCCGTGGCTGTGGGCGACACTGCATTTTCGGCGGCAACAAAGACACGGGGTAGTAAACAACTGAGAGGGGTGGCATACTTACGGGAGAAGCGCATACGAATTCTTTATGATACCGGCTCGGATGGGAGTTTTCACGACCCCAGAATTACGAAGGAAATGAATATGGAACCTATTCGAAACGAGAAAGTGACGATCACAACCATTGATCAGAGGAGAATCGACCTAAGCAGCGAATACGTCCCGATCTACCATGTTCGGGGGAGTATTCCAACATTAGGAGTTTTTGAGGCTGAAACGATCGAACTGCCGCTAGGACCTCACACCGATCTAGTTCTAGGCGCAGATTGGATGCGGGAAATAGGATTGTTAGACTCAATCGAGAAGAAGTTAGGGATCATTAAAGACTCCGCAGAGGGAACAGAGAGTGGAGATGAAGGAACAAATGTCGAAGACAGAGACGATTACGAAGACCGCCAAGATACCATCGACTCAATCGAGAAGAAGTTAGGGATCATTAAAGACTCCGCAGAGGGAACAGAGAGTGGAGATGAAGGAACAAATGTCGAAGACAGAGACGATTACGAAGACCGCCAAGATACCATCGACGATATTATGAGATGTGCTAGTGCGCGAGTGGAACCATATCATGAACCGGTAGAGGGCCAGCAACCCGAGGAGAACGCGACAATCGCGGCGTCCTTCGCGCCTGAGGCCTTCTTTGTGGGTGCTAATCTGATCCCTTTGCCGAAATGGCATATGTGTACTTGGATCGCATCATTCCCTTGCTTGGACGTAGGTAAGTCGGTGATCAGATCAAGGCCAACGCGTGACCAGACGCGATCGGGAATTGGCAAAGGTTTCAGCGTTCCATATGTCGAATGCGTATCTGGTTTATTTTTCCGACATTGCTGGCATCCTAAGCAGTAGTCATTGATATCAGTCCTCATCTTCGGCCAGAAATAACGGCGTTGTGTCAGTTCAAGCGTCCGCTTTTGTCCCATATGGCCGGCCAAGGGTCCGTCGTGGGTTCGTTGAATAACTTTAGTTCGCAACGCCGCTGGTATATAAATCCTTCCTTCGTGCAACAAGATACCATCAGTTTCTTCCCAACCGGTAGGCTTCTTCGCCCTCATTTCAATAGCGAGCTCATCGGTGCTCAGTGCGTGTCGATATTCCTGATCGACATCGGTACCTAACGTCAAGGCTGCAAGTTGGAGATTTGCAAATCGAAGGAACTCTTGGGGATGATCAGCTTCGTTGATGTCTTCTATTCGATAGTCAGGACGTCGGGACGGACCGTCTGCTGGGTTAGTTCGTCCGGCTGTATGCTCGATGATGAAGTCAAATGGCGATAGTCGCTCGGCCCACCTCACTTGCAAGGGTTTCAAGTTTTTAGTGGTAGTGAAGGTTCTTAAGTTGGCATGATCTGTCCTCACAATCACGGTATGTCTAGCCCCTTGAACATAGGGCCGGAAACGTTCCATCCCCCATACTATCGCTAATAGTTCTTGATCAGGTGTAGCATATCGTCGTTCGCTGGCGCCGAACTTCTTACTCCATACGAGGACGGGCCGCAGCTTTCCATTGCTATCCTCCTGACACATAATTGCTGAGGCAGCATCCTTACTTGCGTCGGTGTAGACATAAATCTGTTTGTCTGGATCGAAATGCGCTAGGATCTTTCCCGGGACGAAGTGCGATTTTAAGAGGTCTAACGCTGCTTGTTCTCGTGGTCCCCAGTGGAACGGGAGTCCCTTTTTCGTCAAGTCCGTTAGGGGTTTCGCAATATGGGAATACCTTTCCACAAAACGTCGGTAGAATCCAGTGGTTCCAATGAATGCCTGTACATCCTTGACCCGCTTGGGTGTTGGCCAGTTTTGGATAGTCTGGATCAGATCCTCCTCCATACTAATCCCCTCCGGTGTCACTTTGAATCCGAGGAATGTCACCTCTTGAACGTGGAATTGGCACTTCTTCAACTTGGCTTTTAGACCCCATTCCCTTAGTCGCTGGAGGCAACGTCTAGTGCGCTGTTTCACCTCCTCGAGTGTCTCTCCGTAGATCAGTATATCATCCAGATAAGCAATTAATTCCTCATCCGTGAGTCCGCGAAGAACGTTGTCAATGAACCGCTGGAAAGTCGCCGGGGCATTGCATAATCCAAAGGGCATTACTAGCCACTCAAATAGACCATAACGGGTTTTGAACGCAGTTTTCCATTCATCGCCTTCCCGAATCCGAATGTGGTGGTAGGCGTCCTTCAGATCAAGCTTCACAAAATACTTGGCCTTCTGCAATCTGTCAAGCAGTACGTCGATCAAGGGCAATGGATATCGGTCTTTGATCGTCATGTCGTTAAGTTCCCTGTAATCAAAGCACATTCGAAGGTCTGGGGTTCCTTTCTTTGCAGCGAACAAAATTGGAGCAGCGGCTGACGACTGGCTCATCCGCACTAACCCATTCTGTAGGTATGTGTCCGTTTGTTCCTTGGTAGTGGCGAGCTCCAAAGCAGACTGGTGAAACTGTGGTCGATTGGGGGGCGTTTTCCCCGGTACGATCTCAATAGCATGATCAAATCCCTCTCGGTGAGGGGGCAGCTTGAAATCGTCTGAGGAGGACGTTTCTGCGAACACATCGTTAAAATCAGCGTAGTCATTTGGGACCCGGGGTCTCTCCTCCTCTGGCACATCCCTGGCTGAGGCAAATTCAACCTCAAAATCTTCATGCCTCGTCTGGCGAGCTAAGGGCGAATTAGCCTGAGAGGATCGTTGTCCTCGTAGCGGGAACGGTGTCCACGGTTAGTGCGGATGAGCCAGTCGTCAGCCGCTGCTCCAATTTTGTTCGCTGCAAAGAAAGGAACCCCAGACCTTCGAATGTGCTTTGATTACAGGGAACTTAACGACATGACGATCAAAGACCGATATCCATTGCCCTTGATCGACGTACTGCTTGACAGATTGCAGAAGGCCAAGTATTTTGTGAAGCTTGATCTGAAGGACGCCTACCACCACATTCGGATTCGGGAAGGCGATGAATGGAAAACTGCGTTCAAAACCCGTTATGGTCTATTTGAGTGGCTAGTAATGCCCTTTGGATTATGCAATGCCCCGGCGACTTTCCAGCGGTTCATTGACAACGTTCTTCGCGGACTCACGGATGAGGAATTAATTGCTTATCTGGATGATATACTGATCTACGGAGAGACACTCGAGGAGGTGAAACAGCGCACTAGACGTTGCCTCCAGCGACTAAGGGAATGGGGTCTAAAAGCCAAGTTGAAGAAGTGCCAATTCCACGTTCAAGAGGTGACATTCCTCGGATTCAAAGTGACACCGGAGGGGATTAGTATGGAGGAGGATCTGATCCAGACTATCCAAAACTGGCCAACACCCAAGCGGGTCAAGGATGTACAGGCATTCATTGGAACCACTGGATTCTACCGACGTTTTGTGGAAAGATATTCCCATATTGCGAAACCCCTAACGGACTTGACGAAAAAGGGACTCCCGTTCCACTGGGGACCACGAGAACAAGCAGCGTTAGACCTCTTAAAATCGCACTTCGTCCCGGGAAAGATCCTAGCGCATTTCGATCCAGACAAACAGATTTATGTCTACACCGACGCAAGTAAGGATGCTGCCTCAGCAATTATGTGTCAGGAGGATAGCAATGGAAAGCTGCGGCCCGTCCTCGTATGGAGTAAGAAGTTCGGCGCCAGCGAACGACGATATGCTACACCTGATCAAGAACTATTAGCGATAGTATGGGGGATGGAACGTTTCCGGCCCTATGTTCAAGGGGCTAGACATACCGTGATTGTGAGGACAGATCATGCCAACTTAAGAACCTTCACTACCACTAAAAACTTGAAACCCTTGCAAGTGAGGTGGGCCGAGCGACTATCGCCATTTGACTTCATCATCGAGCATACAGCCGGACGAACTAACCCAGCAGACGGTCCGTCCCGACGTCCTGACTATCGAATAGAAGACATCAACGAAGATGATCATCCCCAAGAGTTCCTTCGATTTGCAAATCTCCAACTTGCAGCCTTGACGTTAGGTACCGATGTCGATCAGGAATATCGACACGCACTGAGCACCGATGAGCTCGCTATTGAAATGAGGGAGAAGAAGCCTACCGGTTGGGAAGAAACTGATGGTATCTTGTTGCACGAAGGAAGGATTTATATACCAGCGGCGTTGCGAACTAAAGTTATTCAACGAACCCACGACGGACCCTTGGCCGGCCATATGGGACAAAAGCGGACGCTTGAACTGACACAACGCCGTTATTTCTGGCCGAAGATGAGGACTGATATTAATGACTACTGCTTAGGATGCCAGCAATGTCGGAAAAATAAACCAGATACGCATTCGACATATGGAACGCTGAAACCTTTGCCAATTCCCGATCGCGTCTGGTCACGCGTTGGCCTTGATCTGATCACCGACTTACCTACGTCCAAGCAAGGGAATGATGCGATCCAAGTACACATATGCCATTTCGGCAAAGGGATCAGATTAGCACCCACAAAGAAGGCCTCAGGCGCGAAGGACGCCGCGATTGTCGCACGAAAAACAGTCATTTCGAAACAAGGAGTCCCGCGCGCGTGGGTGATGGACAGGGATCGACGTTGGTTGAATTCCTTCTGGAAGCAACTGAGTACAGACTTACGAATGGAATTGAGGTTTTCAACAGCCTACCACCCATCTACAGACGGACAAACCGAGCGAGTTAATGAAGTCGTTGAAGCATACCTACGGGCCTTTATCAACTATTTCCAGGATGACTGGGAGGATTGGTTAGACCTAGCGGAATTCTCATACAACAACTCCCGTCATTCAGCTACTGGATTCTCACCTTTTTTTATTGAACACGGCTTCGATGCTGATGTGGACCCACTGACAGAACAAGCGTCAGGCAAGGAAATCACTGATGTCAATGCCGCCTCATACACCACTTTCATGAGAGAGGTCCATGAGATAGCTAAGGAAAACCTGGAACGAGCTCAACAAATGAATAAGGCGTACTTCGATCGAAAACGGAAGGAAAAGGTCTATCAGATAGGCGAACGCGTCTACCTCAATTTACGGAATGTCCGTTCCTCAAGGCCATGCAAAAAATTAGATCACAAAAAAGAAGGACCGTTCCCCATCAAACGTGTCATCAATTCCAATGCATATGAGCTTGACCTTCCCGACCGCATGCGCATCCACCCAGTTTTTCATATCGAATTACTGGAACCATATCATGAACCGGTAGAGGGCCAGCAACCCGAGGAGAACGCGACAATGCCGACCTATACCGACGGGCATCAGGAATGGAATGTCCATGCAATCGTCGATGCATCTCGGGATATGCCAGATGGCCACGGGCAGATATACTTCCGCGTCAAATGGGAAGGGTATGATGATGCACAAGAGGACACCTGGGAACCCATGTGGCACCTATCAAACTGCCCGGAGAAGGTTGATGAATTTATGCGGACGCATCCAGATCACTCAGCGCTGCCTATCAAGGATAGCGATCTGAAACCGATCCGAAAACGCGGGGGACGACGTTAAGCCACTTAATTCGAGGACGAATTCTTTGGAGGAGAGGTGTGATGTGAGGGACGGGCGTGGTTACCCGGTGGAGAGTTGTCGTCTTTTCTTGTTGTACTATCTTGTTATCTCTTATCTTTATGCCGTCAGGATTACCCGGCAGGGAGTGTCGTCATTCGTTTGTGTTCTCTCCTTTCTTTCCTTCTCTTCCTTTTCTCTTTGTCGATACTATATCTTTTAGGCAGTTTATCTAGCAATCGGTACACATTTACTCTTCCTTATCGTAGGAGAAGGAACAAATGTCGAAGACAGAGACGATTACGAAGACCGCCAAGATACCATCGACGATATTATGAGATGTGCTAGTGCGCGAGTGGAACCATATCATGAACCGGTAGAGGGCCAGCAACCCGAGGAGAACGCGACAATGCCGACCTATACCGACGGGCATCAGGAATGGAATGTCCATGCAATCGTCGATGCATCTCGGGATATGCCAGATGGCCACGGGCAGATATACTTCCGCGTCAAATGGGAAGGGTATGATGATGCACAAGAGGACACCTGGGAACCCATGTGGCACCTATCAAACTGCCCGGAGAAGGTTGATGAATTTATGCGGACGCATCCAGATCACTCAGCGCTGCCTATCAAGGATAGCGATCTGAAACCGATCCGAAAACGCGGGGGACGACGTTAAGCCACTTAATTCGAGGACGAATTCTTTGGAGGAGAGGTGTGATGTGAGGGACGGGCGTGGTTACCCGGTGGAGAGTTGTCGTCTTTTCTTGTTGTACTATCTTGTTATCTCTTATCTTTATGCCGTCAGGATTACCCGGCAGGGAGTGTCGTCATTCGTTTGTGTTCTCTCCTTTCTTTCCTTCTCTTCCTTTTCTCTTTGTCGATACTATATCTTTTAGGCAGTTTATCTAGTAATCGGTACACATTTACTCTTCCTTATCGTAGGATCCTGACAGGACCCAGCGCAGGCGATTGGGCAACCCGGGAGTGGCCTGATTGCTGAGAAGCTTGTGGAAGCTGGTACTGCTGTGGAGGTACAGGACCATAGTTATATGCAGAAGGCGTGCTATTGTCTGACGAATACTGTTGATAATAATGCTGTGTATGCCCATATAGTGGTGGTGGTGGCGGTGGTGGACGGTGGGGTCGGTATAATGGTGGTTGTGGATACTGGACCACTTTCTCAGCTCCAGGAGCAAACTCAGTTGCCCCGTACATTGGCGACTGCTGTTGCAGAGGCTGCTGAAATTGGGGCTGTCCTGCTACAATTGATTTGGAGGATGGCAGCCAATGTTCCTGAAGCGCATTGCGTGAGGGGTACGCCGTTCCTGTTGATTGCGGACCGGAGATTCGATCAGGAGTCACTTGTTGAGGTGGTGCGACGACTTCCGAGGGGGCTTGACCAATATACGGTTGAGAATAAAAGCCATCATTTGATGGCCGCGCCATGGTGCGCTATTGAGTGGAAGAATGATCGTCAGTTGAGATCAGAGGAAAAGGCGTTCGCGGAGTAACAAATATTGGCAAAACAAAACCAAGGAAGAACCGGAACCGGAAAGGGATATTGAGCGACGCGCTGCAGATAGCTGATACTAGCAGAGTAGAGTCAAAATTACTAGGCGCGGATGGCGCTGGAGGAGTTTTGTGGACGGATGAGGTGTAGTCAGGAATTGAGTGATTGGCGGGAGGCAACGTTGGGAGGCGGAGAGTACGGAGAGCAACAGCATGTTCGACTAGAGTTTGTTTTGGTCGTGGTCCGGGCGCGGCCGGCAAGTCGCACGCTCCAGGCCCCCAAAGTCCAGTTTCGCCAAAATGCGCGGGTGGCTGTTGCTGACAGGGCGCAAGCGGGCCGTGGTGGTGGCAGATGAGGTTCAGAATGCACCAATATCCACCGCAGTAGCGGTGCAAGTGTGACAATATCGCGCCAGTGAAAGCTAAGTTGTTTGTCGAGGGGAGGGGCGACGCGCTAGGCACAAAGAGGCAAGCGTGTGCGTGTAGTCACGTTATCTTATCCCGTTCAGGATTAGTGTGTCTATTAGCACAGCCAAAGCTGTGCTAGCGGCTCTCACAACACTACGATACCCTGCCCTTATTCCACTCACACAGCCGCCGAGCTGCCTTAAGAGAACCTGAGTCCCACTACTAATCTCGCAGACGGGATTGTGCTGTCAGGACTCTGGACTCCAAGCTACTCGTCAGTTGACGGCGCAGTTGACACTGTGGCCGGGGAGGCGAAAGACGAGTGATGTCTCATACACGTACAGTAGCTGTAGTCACCATGACATTGACTCGAAGCGATTTCGTGCCGGTCACCGCCATATGTATCTATTCTATCTCTGTGGAAGCGTCAACGACAAAGAAGTGGGTCCTATAGATTAAAGCGGACACTATTTCTCGCGAATCTTCCGGCGATCGCTAACCAGAAGACTGTCAGTTAACCCGCATCAGCAAGTGCTGCCGCTCAAATTGTAATACGTAATCAGCGAATCATTTTACATCGAACCATATTTTCGTATATTGGTAAGAGCATTCAGACAGCAGCATCTCGAGCCACGGATGAGTGCGAACCAGATCATGCCAGAAGATTCTTCGGCGTCTGATATGGTTCACACTTTCGGATAGTCGGAGAAAGCAATCCGATCAGCCTGAGCCGCCCATGCTCATTGTTCCATTTGCAGTTATTGGGCAAATATGAAGTATGCGAAGAGCGCGAAGATTTTGATAAGCATCAGAAATGGCGCGGGACCGAACGGCATATTTCTCAAAACCGGCCAGGGTTAGGTGACGAAGGAGCTGCCGAGTGTCTGGGCTTCCTGAGGGCGTAACGTCACATCGTGGATTCTTTTCGAAATTCGCCAAATTCGACCAATTGCCAGCCCCGCATAGCACAGCCACAGCTGTGGCACGTACCAAGTCGCACAGCCACTCTGTTACCCGCAAATCACTGAATGAAGTCCTAGAATACCTGACAGCACGTGCTCTCGTTCATACAGACTTCATTGATCCTCCGTCGGAGTAGGGAATCCTGGCCGAATGCGGCCTAGCGCGGGTTCTGTCCGCCTCCGTCGATAATTCTTATCACATCGCAGGGACACTTTAGATTACTACTTTATACGGTGGCGGCTGGTACCCGTGCTTCTATTTCATCTCAGCGTGGGATTCTAGTGTAGGCAATTCTAGAAATTGGCGTACATCCGCGGCAAGACAGCTGGCCTCTTCTTTTAGCACGGTTCATTGGTACGATCTTACGCCGCAGGTTATACAACAGTCGAAAATATGAGTCCAACCGCAGCTGTATTATCTCAGTTATCTTGTTCGCGTGCGTTCTCTCGGTGATTGTTTACAATTTATATTTCAAATGTGATAAGTGAGAATCACACTGATTCCTTCTAGCATTTAAACCACAGCGAGATTACAATCATGCGGACGATGCTGAGGTACGTTAGATCGGGAAGTTTGATATAGTGCAGAGCAAAAGTTTGTTCCAGCGACATTCGCTTCTGTGGATGCCAGGATGTTAATTCTTGGTCTAGTATAAGCGCCTGCGCGACTTGGGTACTATTTTTCCGTTGTCACTGGCGTGACTGGCTAACGATTTATAATTCCGCAGCTTCACACGAGTATGAAGTTCGCGCACGATGCTATCGCGCGGCCCATGAAGCCTATGAGCGAGGTGACGGTGCTGAAGCGAAGCAGTTATCTGACCAGGGCAAACGGCATGCCGCCAACATGGACGGTTACAATGCCCAGGCTGCTGCTGTAAGTCTTGCGATTTATATATATGTGTATATATGTTGGACGTATTCTTAGCTCATTTAAAACTATCGTAGTTTGCGTTTCGGTCGAATAACGCAGACTCAGATCCAGATGAAATCGATCTTCATGGCCTTTACGTCAGAGGTACTTTGCTTATCCCTACTCCACTATAGTACTACTGATGACATTTAGAGGCTGAGGAATATCTCGAGAAACGTATTGTTGCTTGCAAGGCACGCGATGAATCTCATCTGGAGGTAATCGTGGGCAAGGGCAACCACTCCACCGGTGGAGTCGCGAAAATTAAAGTACATCCGCACCTGTCATTCATGTTTCGTGGAGAATGCTAATCCTAAGCTTTTTAAGCCGGCTGTCGAGCGTCTCTGTCAAGAACACGGCTTTCAGTACGCTCTAGACAACGATAACTCCGGCGTCGTCATCATTAACTTCCAGCAATCTGGTGGATACACCCCGATGGGCCAGATGCCATTCCAGCCCAAACACAATTTCGCCCAGACCAATTATCACTACCCGAGTCTCGAGCGGCCTAATGCGATATACAAGCCACAGCACCAGAACAACAACGCGTACGGCTACGAGAATCAGCCTCAGTATGGAAACAGCTATGTAAATACAGCCGGTGGTGCATACCACCAAGCGAATGTGTATCCGGGCCATCCGCAGCAGCAGTTGCAAGTTGAGCAGCAGCAACAGCAGGACGATTATCTGGTGCAGGTGTTGGCGAAGTGCCTCAAGCACTGTTGTACGATTATGTGGCGTTTTTGTTAACTGCCTGTCCACATTTGTTGCAGTGTGGCCATGTGGAGACTCCCTATGGAAACAAATCCAGCGCCTAGTTCATCATATTGAGATACTCAGTCATGCTTTTTTTTGACCAGGTGAATCATTTTGACGCACCCGATACGCTTTGATTGCAGTACCCAGTATATCAGAGTGATGTCTGGCCGCTGGGTCAGTGCCAACACATCGTATATCAATCTGAATATGTAGAGATCTATGAAAAGTATTCACTTCTATAACCCACAACCTTTCTGCTCCACATTTCCTAGATCGGTTTTGCTCAGCGTCGCACTTCGTTTTTCGGAAATCGTTGGTATCGCTTCCCGCCTGAGTTATGAGAATAACGTAAGTCGTGGCGTAAGTGGCAGAATTGCGTAAATGCTCTATTTGCCGAGAACTCTCTCTCAAAAACTCATATTACTCCACATCAACTATAATACAATCCTCTGTATCGCTCTCAAATTCATCCTGGGTTCCTTCTTCAATATCCCCCTCACTCTCAGTCTCGTACGAAATACCCTTGCCCTTCCTTTTTCTCCTTTTCATTGCACGTGTTTTGGTATCTTTTTCGGCAGCTGCCACTGCATCGCACAACTCTTGTGTAGAAACATGGAATTGACCTTTTAAAACCACTCTCTTTCCCTTTGTACGGTTCGTACGCTTCTTTATGATAGAGCGCAAGTTGTTAGCATCGTGTTGGTGGACAATACCGGCGGACCGGAGTTGTTGGAATTGCATCACTATTAATTGTTGAATTGAGGAGCTCATTTGCTGACCGTAAGCTTGTAGCATCCGGAGGTGAGCTATTTACAAAAACTTGATCAAATATATCAAATTCTGTTGGTGTTCTGGGTCTTTCTAGCTCCGGGGTTGCGTACGAAGTGCTCGCAGTGGATTAAATGGAAAAAGACCAGCCCCACGCCATGCTGATTCAATATTTTGTTGCGTACAAGCCTCCGATCGAGCTTGAATATATGCCTCCATCCATTCAATCTTTTGTATTCGTACGAGCTGTGCTTGGTTGAGGTGCGAGAGCGCAGCGGTCAATCGCTTCTTCAATGGACCGAATATTGCAACATCAAGCGGCTGGAGTAAATGCGATGTATGAGGTGGAAGGATAAGAAGCGTAATTCGATTTTGAAGGCAGTGAGCTATAAAGCTTCCACTAATATGGCTATCGCGACCATCGCAGATGAGGAGGCGTTGTTGACCATTCGCTTTTGCTCGTGTCGCAGGCTCGAAGACGCGTTTTAACCACTCTAACCCATGAAGATTACTCGTCCTTCGCCGAAAAGAACCATTTATCAAGGACTTCGTTCAGGATCCAATTCTGAAGAACGTTCTTCCCTTCGAATATCCCAATTGGTGGAAGAATAGTTCCGTCTGCGCAAATACACTCAATCATAGAAACCCATTCTTGACGGCCTGGATGAGCTTGATGTTTCGTACGAAACGTGGAATCGAGAATAATTCGAGTTGATTCCATTGTTCCAATCGAGAATCCAGATTCATCCATATTGTATCTGTTCACTTGCATGATTTTATACTCTTGAATGACCGCGCGACACGCGTCAAACCACGCGTCAAGCACTGGTTTTGTTGCTCCGTCCATTCGTACAGACTCAATTCGACGTCCAATGACAACTGCGAGGTGTGGATGTCGTTTAATAAATCGTGGAACCCAATCTTGGCCAAGGGGGGACGTGCGTGGAGTCCCAAAAGAGGAGGTGACGCGTCGTCTAAATCACGAGATCGAGTCGTACGAATATCCTCAGCTATTTCCTTCAACAATCGATGCCCTGGAGAATAGCCACTGATTGTTAATTCTTTGATCCACTTAAGAAGTACATTCTCCTGTGCGTATGAAAGTTTCTGTTGTTGTTGGCGCGCTTGAGAACGTGTCGGACATCCAGAGACGCGTTTAAGCACAGTGTTCTTATTTAGCCCTAGCGCTTTTGCAGCTGCGTACGAAGACTTATATAAGCCTTGTTGGACTCCTAAAACTACTTCAGCAACTTTAGTATCAAGTTCAAGCGCGTTTAAACTTTTTCGACGGACCATTGTTGAATAATGTAAGTTTTTGAGGGGGAGTTCTCGGCAGTTAGAGCATTTACGCCATTCGGCCACTTACGCCACGACTTACGTTAGTTGTTACGGATTGTGGTTAATCGTTTATGGAGCCTTTACGAATAATTGATTGATGCTAACGATTGAAAGCGATCATTTTATTCATCGTTCTATGTCAGGATCCAACTTTCTGCTCAGAGCAGGGATACGATTTGGTTCTACGTCGCAATTCGTTTCGAAAGCTTTTAGTGAGTGTATTAGTGAGGATAAGATGCCTATGTACTGCTTCTGGTTCATTCATATTGTGATCGGTACTGATTAGGAATACTCCCTGTTGCTCTAGTCGTGGAATGAACCGGCATTCGCGGCGGTGCATCACATCCACCCGGTGCGCGTCCTAAGCCGGAGCACGTCAAAACATGTGTCAATAATAAGGACATGCTCATCCTAACAGATATTACCTGTTGTTATTAGTTCTGTGAAATTGCTGATCCTCTAGTGATGGATGGTGTACTCTTTGCCGTCCTTACCAGAATTCTTGCCATCATGTTGCATTTTAACGGTCTAATTAACACCTTATGTTGTCGTATATGCTAACATGCTAGAGTCTAGGTTCTATCTGCATGAATATGAACTTCGTTTTGTTCGCCTTCGGTCAAGTGGCGTCTGTAATTGGACTTGTTTCGCTAACTCTTAGTAGGTGCCAGTTGCTAATAGGAAAGGAAATACCCGCTTACTGTTTTGGCTGTGTATATTTCGTAATCGGCCAATGGGTAAAGATTACTGTCGTCAACGATCTCATTTCCATTATCTGTTTCTATCTCTCGTACTGCTGCAATCACCAATCCATGTCCCTGTTTGCTGTGCGGTGTGCTGTGATGGTTGTACTTGTTTATTTACTCCTTTAACAAAGCAGCGAGCAGTTGTACTTTTAGAAATTTGGGGTTATGTTACGAAAGATGTTGCTATCACGTTTCTTTGTCCGTATACTCTTGACTGAGGTGGCGGTCAACGGCAAGAGCGCACAAGGATGTGGTAACATGTGGTCATTGAATGTTATTGTATACTTGTAGTATAGTTCATGAGGAATTTGTGTACGTAGAAGGGCAGGAAAAGGCTTGTGATGGATGGGCCGTATGTATGTAGCTAACTATCAATAAATGTAATTATTTATTTAGAACAATGCGGTTTTGTACGTCAGATTGCCGAGCTTTGTACGTCACGTTGCTGAACCTAATGGTACGTCAGTATGTCACGATAGGTATGGTGCATTTCGTTTAGTCACTGAATTTTTGAACCCTCGTACCCACCCTCCACAAAAATGACATCAACTACAGCAAATCATAATAGATCCACCTATAAAATACATCACGGTCTTTAAAATCTGGAAATTAGTAGAAGTTAGTTTGATCAGTTTTAAAATAATTAAAAATGCAAGATTTATGCTTCGTACTTTGTTGGCGAGTACAAGGGTCTTTTACTATGGTGGAGGGCTCATTATGAAAAGTCTGGTACCGTAAAAAATAAGGTTTACATACTAATAAATTACGTAATAGCACACGAGATTCGACGTTTATGCCGTACGCGACATACCGATGCGCAGTTATGTAGTGCAATACAGGTAACAACGCGTCGCAATCAAACGCGACATTGTCTTATATGACATACAATTACGTGTTATTCAAGAATATGGGGAGAGGCGAAGCGACGGGCAAGAAATGAATGAAAATATTCGTTTACAGTGCTGAGAGCGCGTGTTCCAGAAATTCTGGACACTATTCCCATCCACAAGGTTAGAAAGTTTGCTCGATGCGCATGGCGATTTATAGAAGCGTATACTAGAGATCTCGATGGAAAAGCAGCGATTTATGCTGTGAAGAAATATAAGTCACATCGGAGGTTACCTCCGTCGTTAGAACTGGAATAGGTGTGCATGGAGATTTATTGTATGGAAATACAAATTAGGGTTAGGGCTTGCGAAAGTTTTGAAATGATTACGTAAGAATTCAGTGACTAACTAGTTAAACGAAATGCACCATACTAGGGACTAAGTCCGTCCTGTCGTTTTGTTAACTATGGAAACGTTTTTCAAGTGACACACTGGGTCCCATGGCAAAATGACTTACCTGGTCACTTGTTCTGCCGTGCTCAGTACATCAGAGTAGCGTACTTAGTTACGTGTTGTACTGTGCACTACGTACATCAGAATGATCAACCCAGTGCTAAATCTCTTTCCGTAGGGAGAGTATTTTATCGGTAGCGCCAGATGTCATGTAGCATTCGCGGTTTTAGTTCGAATATTGCGCGAAATTTCGAGTTTGTTCAAATCATTTTGTACATACTATGAATTGAGATATTGTATTTTACATGATTGCCTATGCTTAAGCAAACTCAATTTAGTCTTGTTCTTACAAGCAACCCGTCGTTTCAAGCAAAATTGCACGTCGGACCTCTTGTAGTCCCACCAATGCAGATCGCTCAACACTAACGGAGCTCAGGTCAAATAATATAACGCATGGCACTTTATATACTATATATTGCTTTCGTATTCTGCAGACAAGAGTATGAAGCAATTGGTCAGTCGACTAGTAATTGCTACATTATCAATGGACAACCACGCGCCGGGTTGGAACGAAGGTGGCTAATATACGCCGGTTGTTGTAGATTCACCTCGGATCCTGTGGACTCGTGTGGAGCCGTATCACTGGTACTTTTAAGAAGAACCTTATCAATTGGAATCAAGACGTTTGCGCTTGTTGGGTCAGTTGTTCTTTTGAACCCGAGGGCGAGAAGCAACCTCTATATTTTCCCGAAATATACTATGTATGTTATCCCAGCATAAGTCACCAGAACCGCGTAATTCCAGCTTTTATCTCACTAGAACCGGTCATCGCCTATCAGCTCAGTTCAACTTACTTCTCTTCCCGCACGTACTGCTAAGCAACGCCGACCTAACGGCCATCCTCTTCTACCATAGTGCACCCAGCCCGGCATCGTAGAGAATAATACACTAAACGAGAGCATCCTTGGATTACTCTAATCAGAGCAGGACGCAGGAAGCCTATGACACTCCTGTTTTCATGCAGAACATCTAGATATCGGCCTAATTGTGTGCGCTATCAGTCGTAATGGTAGATGTTCGATAGGTATGGTCATGCGTTACCGGATCGTATTATGATGTTACCATATGCATCATTGGTTGTTTAATTCGTTATTAGAGCTCCATCAAACAGTAAATTGGGAGACTGCTGGGACAAAGCTTAATTAACTCAGAGTTGGGGTCGTCTGGATAACGTCTGGATCACTTCTGGATAATCTGCTTGTAGATAAAGAGATTGGACTGCTCGCCCGCGCCTCCGTGTTGCAAAGTATAGCATTTTAAAATGGGATGGCGGACATGCCTAGAGATGGATCGCTGCCCTCAGCCAGCCCCGTCCCTGCTAATACTATGTTCTGAAAGGGTTCCCTTGGCGATTTAGCAGCTAGGACTCATTATATTCGAATGAAAGTGAGCATATGGCCACATAGCATCCTGTTCGGTCCATAAGTCTGTCACACTTTGCTACGACATCAGGACGCAGCGAGCGAATGCCATGTCGAAGGCAAGAATCCGCGGAAACGCGCTCCATGAATAGATATATTTCTCTTCAAACCAAGTTCAATTATAAACTTTTACTTCCCAATCCCAATGCAGTATAAAACACTATTTTTGCCAACTCCTCATACAGTATGCTGCGTGGTGCGCAAGTCCCAACCGTATCACGCCGTCCCAAAATTCCGATTTAGGAACTCTGCAAAGGCGCCTTTTATTCTCCCACAATCAATCTGTCTCACCTTATTCAGCGCAACAAAATTCCTTCGTAATCGCTGCACCTGCGCGGTCGCGACATTCTCGATCGGCAGCCGTACCGTGCAATCATCGGAAACAACGACAGTCTGACCCGCGCCGCCATCCTGCTGTCGTCCGAGAATATGTTTGACGACGTCTTGCGTTTGCTTGTCGAGCTCGTATATGTAGTCGATTGAAACCGCTGGTTTGAGGATTGTTGCAATGTTGGGTGGCTTGGTCTTGGCGTGGATGATAGAGTCGAAGAGAAGTGGGAATATGCCTTCGTTTGGAGATATTATTGGGTCCGAGTAAGGAATCGTGTAGAGAGGTGAGTCCCATCTGTTCATGCCGTTCGGTTCTTCGTATCGAAAGACCAATGCGTCGAATCTACCGATCTCAGCATTACACTCACAAAATGAGACAGCGTGAAAAATCCAAAAACTAAAAAATCAAAACAAAGGATACATACAAATCTTCGCCCCAATGATTCTTTTGGACAGCTTCATTCCACGCACGACAAACATTTGCCGGCGTACCAACGTGAACTACAGCAAATGTCGTTTGCTCCGCCTTCGCCTCGCAAAATATTTGGTAACGAAATCCTTTTATGTAATTTAATCCGTCCACGACAACAATATCTTCTCGTGAAAAATATCTCTTAATCGCCGACATAATGTTCGCCCGTGCAATTTTCTCCTGCTTCGCGTCTTCGAGATATTTAGCATTATCACGTCGATCAAGAGACGGCAAGACCTGGCAAACAATTAAGTAAATGGAATGTACCTCTGTAAACACTTTTATCAATTTCCAGCATTTCGTCGGAGACGAGATGGACTTTGCGATCTGGTGCTTTTGCTTTGAACGCAGCAACGATTTCATTGGCGCGGGTCGTCTTGCCAGAGCAAGGGTAGCCGGTTATTAGAATTATGGGCATTTCTGTATGTGTCAAAGCCAGACTCCTTAGTAACGGTTGGGTTAATGTCGGCCTAGTCGATGTGCGTATAGAGTTTTGATAAATGCAAGGTAGTGACGTTCGATGATAATTTGTCATTTTGTGTTGGAAATTGGTTGGGACTTTGCACTCCCCCACAACCCTAGTAAGCTACATAATCCTTTAGCGACGTCGTGCGATGCATATGGCGGATTTGAACTTGAAATGAAGCATACTACATGTCTGATATTGCTGAATACTAAGTATATGAAGCTCAATTATCTGCCAGCATCAAGGCCGCCAAATTTCTTCGACACTTCAGGTGTCGATATCATGCTCTGATTACTCTCGATAACTTCAACCCAGTTCTTCAGTTCGACAACCAACTCTCTCGTCGTCCTCGAAAAGGGCGACAAACTAATATCTTCCCCATTTGCGTCCAAAGTACTCATTTCTCGCATATCCTTTGGCGCGAACAATAATCGCATCTTCGTAATATGCCGACGCGTTGTACCTGAAACTTTCCCTCGGTATTCCTGCATCAGCACATCGGAGAGATAAACCACATCTCCAACACTCGGCGTCCACTTCCGCGCATACGACCCTGTACAATGACAAATTGTGTCTATATCCCACACAGAGATCGGCAAAGGTTTAACAGCGCCATGCGTGTCCACTATCAGCGACCTATACGAAACCGATGAATCCACAATGGTGATCCAAGTGAACGGGCCGGATTTTGTGTGGATCGGTTGCGACACACACATAATGACGCCTAAGAAGGAGAAATACTGTGGGCCGAATGCTTTGAGGTGGTCGCTAGTTGGAATGCTTGAGATGTATGAGATTCGGCGAGTAGGAAGAGGGCGTAGAGACGCTGGTCTGGATATTTCGTGACATGTTTCATCTATGTGCATCTTAGCTATACACAAAACTATATCGTTTGACGAAAGAAAATGTACCCCAAGTTGCCGGGAAGGCTTCGTCAGTAGAATGACCAACCCCGCTCCCTACATTGGTAAATACTACCACATCATCGCGAACAGCTGGAAGTGCCGGAAGTGCCGAGGCTCGTGGCGCGCCGACCAGAACCACGATTCTTCTATTTGTGTCAGACAAGCTAGCGGCTATTTGTCCAGAACCGCTCATCAAGCATCTGAGCACAAGTAAAATACTGTCTGCAATTTATAAGCACTGATATTTAGATCGTGGGGGCACAGGCCAACTGTAGCTGATGTTGCAATGAATTGATCGAAGCCAAATGCTGCGGGGCTTATAGTTCGATTTCTACTGCCCGCAATGACCACCACAGTAAATTTCACAGCATTTTAAGAAGAACTTGTATTTTACATTACCATTATCATTATAGGCTCCAAACAAGTTCTTTTTGAATTATTGCAAGTCTTTATGCTAGCCGTCCAGTCTGGTGATAGGCTTCTGCTTTAGATACTCGTAAAATCCGACGGGGACGGACGAGAATCATAACGTTTATTGTGATATGGCGCAGACGCGACACCATCACTTTAGTACCAAGTTTGTTGACGTCTCACGCGTCTCCTTCAACTCATGTCCAACCTCCACGACAGTGTATTGCTTACTTCGTTTGCAGTCCGCGCAAAATTATCTGCTTTCATCCGATTATTCTTAAAAATTTTCCTTTACCAGTCAAATCATCACAAAGAAACCAAGATGACCTCGTTCACTCCAATAAACAGGTCGCAAAGCCACATGATGGCACGAACAGTCACGTTAGGACCGCAACCAATTTCAACAACTGTCCTACCGGACCGTTACCGATCGATCTTCAAATTCTCGGCGTTTAATGACATGCAATCAATATGCTTCTCAACTCTATATCAAAATGACATTAACACGGTCATCTCATCGCCCACGGGTTCAGGGAAGACAGTTCTCTTCGAGCTCGCGATGCTGAGGACACTAGTCTCTAAAGCTCTCGGCAACTTCAAAATCATTTATATCGCGCCAACCAAGTCGTTGTGCTACGAAAGGTATCAGGACTGGTGTGCGAGACTGGCTGTGCTTGGTATGAAGTGTGGCTTCTTGACTGGCGATACTTCTGCTGAAGAGGTCGCTACCGTTAAGCAGGCTGATGTCATTATCACGACACCGGAGAAATGGGATTCAACGACTCGACGATGGACAGACTATGACCTGCTAATGACTTTGGTCAAGCTTGTGTTGGTATGTTGTTACTATTCTACGTCGTATCTGATTATTGTTAATCGGATCTGTAGATTGATGAAGTTCATATTCTGAAAGATCTTCGCGGCGCGACGTTGGAAGTCGTGGTGTCAAGGATGAAGTACATCGCTCCTCATGCACGATTTATCGCATTATCCGCTACAATACCCAACGCTGAGGACATCGCAGAATGGCTTGGTCAGAATTGGAACTCTCGTTCAAGTAAGTTGATGCTGAATACTGCACAGTTATATGGCAGAGCTCAGCATAAGTTAGTGCCGGCCCAACTATATACGTTTGGGGAGGAATTTCGGCCTGTTCAGCTTGATATTCATGTTTATGGGTATCCTGCTAGAACAGCGAATACGTTTCAGCTGGATAAGCTTTATGACGGCAAGTATGCTCAGCACTTTCCCCGCTCTGCAAGTGTGGTACTGATGGTGAAAGACTTCCGGATATCCTAGATGCGCACTTTGCACAAAAGCCAATCATCATTTTCTGCCCGACCCGCAAGAGCACAGTCTCAACTGCTAAAATCCTTGCCAAGACATGGATGAAGTCACGCGAAGCCATATTGGCATGTCGAATGGATCCTGGCAGACACTTTCAAGACTACGAGCTCGATGAACTTTCGAAATCGGGTGTGGCGTATCACCATGCGGGGTTGTCATTGCCAGATAGGGTTATGGTTGAGAGAATGTTCCTTGGACGAAAGATTCTGATTATTTGCTGCACATCGACGCTATCGGTTGGGGCATGTAATATTATTCTACGAAGTTGATGATGGTGTTAACACTTATTAGATTAATCTTCCCGCCCATCTAGTTGTTATTAGGGGTACATCGGCATGGATCGATGGACAAGTGCAGGAATATACTGAGTTTGATATGCATCAAATGATGGGTCGTGCTGGAAGACCTCAATTTGATACATCCGGGGTTGGTAAGAATAACAATAGTTATACTGCCAATTTTCATATTGATTTTTACAGCTGTTATTATGACTACGCGCGATAAGCAATCAAAGTACGAGCAGATTCTCTGTGGGCAGGAGGTCGTCGAAAGTTGCCTTCATAATCATCTAGTGGAACATCTGGTAGGAATTCTAATTCCATACCTGGTGCGCAAAATAATGCTAAGTTTTTAGAACGCTGAGGTGTGTCTTAAAACGATCAACGATATCGAATCAGCAAAAGGATGGCTTCGTTCTACGTTCCTATATGTCCGAATGAAGAAGAATCCGTCTCACTACGATATTGGCATAACGGGTCCTTCAAAGACTATCGAGGATAGTCTAGATCAATTATGCACGGAAAATATAGCGCGCTTGCAAATCTCCAAAATTGTTGAGACATCGGACAGGAATGAATTAGTGTCTACAGTTTATGGCAGGTCTATGGCATTGTTCTATATCCAATTTCAGACAATGCTGAATTTTATGAATGCCGGTGCAGGAATGAGTATATCCGATATCGTGAGTAGTGTACATCTATTGTTTGAGTCACAGTCATGTGTGTTAACGAACCGTAGTTAACCATGCTAGGGAAATCAAGTGAATTCAAGAACTTCAGATTCAAACAGGGTGAAAAGAAGTTCTATAAAGAGATCAATGCGGGTGTTGGCATTCGCTATCCGCTGAAGCCTGTCGACATCAAGGATTTCGAGGCAAAAGTCAGCTTAATCATTCAGGTATTTTATTTCATTATACCCTTGTTGGGATATGAATATTAATATGGAGTAGTTTACTTTGGGCCGTATGGAATTTCCTGTGTATGATGGCTCTGGGAAGCATGTGACTCAGTTTCATGCTGATAAAGCCATCGTATGGCAACATGTTCAACGACTTATTCGCTGCATTATTGATTGCAAGATTCAGTCAATTGACGGCGTGTCTGTGCGTAACGCTCTAGAACTTGCACGGTCACTACAAGCGGAAATATGGGACAATAGTGCAAACGGTCTTCTCCAGATCGACGGCGTCGGTCCGGCGACTCTGCGCAAGTTTCTCAACAGCAATATTCAGACGTTTGCAGATCTCGCCAGCATGGACACTCTCGGTATTGAAAGCGTGCTGTCTTTGAATAAAGGTCGTGGTATGAAATATTTACAAGATGTGGAGAAAATCCCGAGATTTGCAGTGACAATGAAGACACTGGGAGAGACGCGAGATACGTCGTCTGTTAAGATTGCAGTCCAAGTCGCAGTGAAGATGTTGAATAAAAATGTGGTAAAGATGTATAATCGCAAACTACTGACTGTCGGCTTTTTGGTTGAATTATCTAACGGCGAGTTGGTTGAATTTCGACGGGCTATGTGAGTTCGATCCATTATTTTATTTTATTCTTCGGATACTAATGGCTTGCATTATAGTGTGCATCAAATGAAAAATGGCAATACTTTTGTTGTGGGTGTAAAGATCCGCAGCCTTCCGACGACGGCACTGAAATGCCGATGCGCAGTTTCGTGTGAAGAATTGGTCGGGACACAAACCGTTCAGGAGCTCCAGCTTACGTTGCAACCTGAGAGTATCCGAATGCTGCAGTCTTTGTCTCAGCGGAAAATCACTGAGTTTCAGAAACAAACTAAATCTTCGCAGGCAAGCGATCCCGGCAAATCGCTGCCCAACGGTGACAGGGATACAAAACATGTGCCTCAGATATCTGTTCCTTTTGACGATCAATTGAATTTCTCGAGTGACAGCTTGTTGGATGATGAGGATTTTGAGCGGCTCGACGAGCAATTGCGAACGTTCGTGGTATATCAAATTACTGTGGACACTATGAGTTATTGACAACGATGTTATTAGAATAACAAATTCATATCCAACTGTTTTGGACCCCGGTAATGATATTACGCTGGATAGTGACGACGAAAGGGAACTTAACGAACCCATTATTACGAAACAAGACACTGCACCTGCTCAATCGATAAAGCAACAAAGTACTGGGAGCAAACGATGCGCTAATGAAGCAGTAATGAATGAGAATTACGGTTTTACCACGAAACTCCAGAAATTTGCCGGGCTGTGCAAGGAACCATTATCGTCTAAAGACTGGAATTTACGGTTTACTGATATTGATGATAGTGGTCCAAATCACGAGCAATTATTAATAAAACCCGAGCCTTTAGCCACCCTGAAAGGTGACCAGGAGTAGGATCTGTTTTGCTATCATATTTGCTAACATTTTCTACCGCAGACTGTCTCTCCCCAATGGAAACGAAATTTATGATTCAAAACAAAAATAGTACCGGTGTTTCCTGTATTAAACCATCTTTACTGAATCTACTAACACCTGTAAAGGCATAGATGACTCCGAGAACGACGCCATAGACACTGAACAGACAACTGAATATGAATCGTCACATACATCTGTCAACATTGATGATCTATTTCAATTGATGGCGGACTTGAGGCATCGGAGGCAGAAGAACAATGTCACGACAGTTTCTCAAGACGAAACGGAATTCGAAAGAACACAATTTAGGCTTGCTCGAGATTCTTCATATTCCGAAACAGATGGAGGAGTAAAAAATGAATCCAAGTCATCTGAAAGTAGGATCGAATTCTGCGCACCGATTCGAGAGCATATCAAAGACGAAAATTTGGACCGAAAGACTAACTCTTTTCCCGGGATTGAAGAATATGTAGATTACGTCGAAGAAGGAGCAAATGAGATCGTGGAGTCAACAGTAGTTGAGTCAGGTAGTGGATTCGCAAATATTGCTGATTTCCTGCGTGACTTTGTCGATATTGTAAACTAGTCTTTCCATGGTTGCTTGCTCCGCATATTGCTTGCCATACAGGCAGAAGTCGCTATGGTGATAAATCTAAAGGCAGATTTAACTACAATTAGCTATTGAATGAATATGGACTTGTTTGAAGGAGAATATTTGCGCTTTCCGCTTTCCGCTTTCCAATTTTGCGGCCATTTTCGCCTCTCAAAACAGGCGGATATTATATAATTCTGCTCACGTCAGAACAGGAAAAAAATTGGCAAAAGAATCACCCCACGGGGGTCTCGAACCCCCAACCTTGAGATAAACCGGATATCTTAAGAGTCTCACGCTCTGCCAATTGAGCTAGCAGGGTTCAATCGAACGAAAAAATAGGCACGAGAAGCCATGGCCTAAATGTTATGTAGATGTCAGCACATAGTATATTTCAGAACTAACAAATATACCTCATCAGTAAACTGCGAATAAACCTCTGAAGTCACGAGAAATTGAAGGAGATAGGCGGATATGGCTCCGACAGTATGATAGACTAGATACGCGATTTAGATTCTGTCAGCGCGGGCTGAATGAGTCGACATCGACTATTTATTCCATTGCCGTTGCCGTGATCCGACTATAACCGGCAGTGACATCTTTGTTAATCTCAATGTATATCTGAGATGAAACAATCGCTTGGAGTTCTGGTGGTCCAAGGAAAGTCCGGACGATGTGGCCCAATTACAAAGATGAGGTAACTACATGGTCGCTAGTTAAGCAACTTACCGATCTCGATCCTAATCATCCCTCAAACGTATGATCCTTAATAGGAACGATGGTCTTGTGCTAAGCCAAGGAATGCGACATGAGAAGTCGTTCTATAAAGTGGGAGAGAGGGCCCGGGGTATGCGAAACAAGTGATAAGCACATCTGATATGTCTCCAGGGCTTGCTAGTGATACATTCCACGGTAGGGTCCTCACTCAATGTTGCGCGCAACGCGTCACGGAACGGGGCACAACGCCCGCGCGTTAGTTACGTTCGCATCCTAAGTCTTGGTTTCAGTGTTCGACGAGCGGGATTCAGTTAGATCGAGGCATGTTACTTGTTTACTGGCATTGCTGCGAAAACTCGTCATAATACTAGGCTCACTTCAACCGATCACTTCAGGAAATAGGTTTGAACATGATTCAAATACATCAAGACACATATTTAAAATTACACGATATGAATATAGAGACACAGCATATTATCGGCTCTGAATTTAAAACGTAATTCTGTTGTCCCTTACTTTGGGACTGGTTGGGGTGGTTGTTCTGAAAAATTCATGGCTCATGCGTAGGTCTACGCACCCGGTCCTTTGTGCTCGGAAAGACGCGGTTAGAGGCGGCTAATAAGTAGCATCATTGTTATGGCTCTCCCCAACTCAATTGACCACTATTACCCACAATATAAGTATCCATTCTGTATCTACACTATTGATATAGACTGATATAGGCAACAGAGTCCTATTTAAATCTTCCGTTTGGATATTATAGGATTTTGCGGGGTCAAGTTATTACACATGGCGCCGACACATTAGGATCCTGATTTATGGCCCCAAAAAAGCATCTTCTCCGGCGGACGTAGACGAAACAAGGTGAAATGGGTGAACAGCACATTAGACTAAGGTTCCTGACCGATAATTGATGGTCATTGACATACATAGCCAATGTTACTCTACTGGCGAGGCTACGTTAAGCATTTTACCTCATCTTATGAAATTCTTGCCTGGTCCTGCCTCCAATTCGCTTCCATGTCAAGTCACCTGCTGATCGCAATAGCGAAGGACGCACGTTTATATGCTACAGCGGCAAATTAGTGTCAAATATGGATTCGTTGTGTTCAATGGGTTAGGGTTATAGAAAGTGGGATGGCCAAGCGGCTAGGGCGCCGGCAACGGAGCAAGCAGCCTACGGCGGGCCACAACTGCGACTGGGCCTCGCTCTTCCGCGATTTTGTCGTCGCTCTGCTTTTCTACCCACTCGTCTCCGTTTCGGTCATCGTGTTTCCTTTTCCTTACAGCAATGTCCGCCACAATAGTCGCCCGTCTGGCATCGGCAACTGCTGTTCGCCGTGCTGCTAATGCGTATGTTAGTTCAATTGTTATCGCGGCAACAATTGATTGTGCTCTCATAAAACATCGATTCTGACTTGGTTTCCAGCTGCGTGCGCTCTTCCTCCCCTTTGCACCAGAGGCTGGTCCTCCCCAATCTAATTCGGCTCTATGCTTCAAAATGTAAGTGATTCTTTGCTATGGTGAACGTGCAATTGACGTGGATGTTGCTCGTTACCTCGTAATGTCTCCCCCATCAATTTTGGGGGCACACCAATCAATTCAGTTTGACGCAGATTCTGACTAGTCTTCTAGCATACCCCCCACACTCTATCATCGACATGCCTGCGCTGTCGCCAACCATGACTCAGGGAAACGTTGGTAAGTGGTCAAAGGCAGTCGGCGATGCTCTTGCTCCGGGTGAGATTCTCGTCGAGATCGAAACCGACAAGGCACAAATGGACTTTGAGTTCCAGGACGACGGTTACCTAGCCAAGATCTTGCTCGAGGAAGGTGCTAAAGATGTTCCTGTTGGGAAGGTATGTTACCATATATTATGTTGTATTGCGCTGAGGGGTGGGAATTGGGTGTCAGTGATGGGCATTACCATCTGCGTAATGCTTTTGTCTGACAAATGCAGATATTCCAATTGCATTCTACCTGGATTGCTAACTTGCATGGTAGCCCATCGGAGTTTATGTTCCCAATGAGGAGGACGTTGGTGCTTTCGCTGACTACACTCTTGACGAGGCCATCACTGAGCATGGTGGCAAGCCTGCTTCTGCCCCTGAACCTGCTGCACCGGCAGCTGCAGCGCCTTCTTCTACACCAAAAGCTGCTCCTGCCGCGGAGCCGGCGGACGAGCCTGAGCTCCCTACCGTTCATCGTATCCTCGCGTCGCCAATCGCCAAAACGATTGCTCTCGAGAAGGGCATTCCGCTGAAGGACATCAAAGGATCCGGCCCTGGCGGCCGTATCATCAAGGCTGATGTCGAGGCGTACAAGGCCCCTGCCAGTAAGGCTGTTCCCACCGCCGCTCCTTCGGCCCCAACTGCGGCCACTTTCGACGACATCCCGATCTCGTCGATGCGCAAGACCATTGCGAGCAGACTCACCTCATCTGTGCAGACCTCGCCCCACTACTTTGTGTCTTCGACTGTTACTGTCTCCAAGCTTCTTAAGCTCCGCGAGGCTCTGAACTCCACCGCGGACGGACGATACCGATTGTCGGTCAACGACTTCTTGGTTAAAGCAATGGCGCTGGCGTCTCTGCAGGTCCCCATCGCGAACTCGGCGTGGCTCGAGGCTGAAGGTGTTATCCGACAGTACTCTGTTGTCGATGTTTCGGTCGCCGTTTCTACCCCTAACGGTTTGATTACTCCGATTGTGAAGAATGCCCATGCTAAGGGATTGGCAGCGATCTCCAAGGAAGTCAAGGATCTTGGCAAGCGTGCTCGTGACGGTAAGCTCAAGCCGGAGGAGTACAGTGGTGGCACCGTCACCATCTCCAACATGGGCATGAACAACGCTGTTACATCTTTCACTTCGATCATCAATCCACCGCAGAGCACAATCTTGGCAGTCGGTACCACGGAGCGCAAGGCCGTCGAGGACGTCGACGGTGGTATTAAATTTGAAGATGTTATCACCGTCACCGGATCGTTCGATCACCGTGTTGTTGACGGCGCTGTTGGTGGCGAGTGGATCAAAGCATTCAAACGGATCGTCGAGAACCCGCTCGAACTCTTGTTGTAGACTCTGGAACGTTTCGGCTCTTCTTTTCTTGTTTTAATGCACGGTCTTTGTAATTTCACAACAAATTTACAATGTCAAAATATCTTGGGATGGCAAAGTTAAGAAAGAGTAGGAGAGGACGAGCCAGGAACGCTTCGTTGACGGACGGATATTAAATTTCTTTTTGTAAAAGTTTTTTTGATGTTCGTTTACGAGCTAGAAATAAGAAGAATGATATAGATAGCCTTTTAATAATTCCTTTGTGCATGTAGCGAGTGATTTCAATGCTGATCAATTTGGCCGCAGGAACCATATCTTCTTACCTGTGCTAGATAATGATGAAACGGAAGACAATATGATCGCCGACAAGCGCTATGGTCACAGAAACTATATCAAAAATACGCACCCATAGAGCAATTAATAACAACAAATCCCAAACGCGCTACAGTCATGAGCACTATATATTCATACACCACGTCACTAGTTTAACTCGTTCTCAAAACAAAACACAACAACCGAAGAGGTAACACCAGTAGCCCAAACGACACAAATTTATGCAGTACTGCAAAGCTTTTCTCTATTCCTGCTTTTTTCCGCGTTTTTCCTCAATTACGACACCGAGCTCCAGAAATACAAATAAAACTTAAGACACGAATTTACAAGACACCACCAGGAGTTCCGGTAACAATCGCGCCCTGCTCATGTTTCATGCCTTGTATTGGGCGGAGCATAAAAACGGGCTGTTTGCCTGCGTCCTGCAGTTCCTTCAAAACAGTCAACGGTTTCTCATCTAACCCTAAGAGCCTCTCTTGATCGCCGAAGCAGACCAGTAATGCGTATTGCCGCCAGTCGTCGTTAATCTTATGTCCCTTCAGGACAGCGGGGAGAACTTTGTAGCATGGATCGTCTTGCTTCAGTTTAAATGGCTTGAACGCCTCTGAAAGTGTGAGGGACGACGGGAAAGCTGAGGAGATTGGAAGTGTAGAAAATGATTGGTGTTGTGACGGTGGCGACATAATGGATGGACTATTTATCATATTGCGATGAAGTGGTGCACTGACAGATGGTACTGTTGATGTTGGAGCAGACGACGGCAAGGTTGTCGCAGTGTTGCTAGATGACGATGACGGTATTAAAGTATGTTCTAGCCACTCAGGAGTGTGGGTTGGAGATGCATTGGACTTTGCTGTGTTCATTTTCTTTGTGGATATTTTCCTCGAAAGACCTGGATGTGGTGACGAGGATGATGAGTGTGTTGATAAGCTATTCGAAGACGGTCCACCAGATATAGGTTGTGAAGATGGGATAAACATCGAGTGTCGAGACGAAAGGTGCGATGATGGAGGACCAGTTGATGATTGATGACTAGAGTGATTTTGGGGAGCGTAGTCAGGCGTTGGAAGAGGCTGCCACAGTATTAGAGAGAGCTATCATATATAATAAGTTCATAAACTGCATACCTTCGACTCCTTAACCATTTTAAATATCGGTAAGAGATCTTCTCGTAGCCGTGAATAATTTTCCATCAGCCGCTTGATTTCTTGTTCAGCATGCATGATTCTCCGATCCCTAATCTCCAGGCTTTTCATCAACCGCTGAACATCAACCGTCTCATGATCTGCGACTTCTTGCTCGCTCAGTGCTACAATTCAGTATTAGTACTAGTGAAGAAGAAATAAAGCAAAGGACTTACATAATGGTATAAACTGTCCAGCTTCGATAGGAATATCCTGAGCTATCTTTATATTGTACACGGCCCTTA
The DNA here is from genome assembly GCA_018804115.1 of Lipomyces starkeyi. NCBI lineage: Eukaryota > Fungi > Ascomycota > Lipomycetes > Lipomycetales > Lipomycetaceae > Lipomyces > Lipomyces starkeyi. The sequence goes on along the minus strand of JAGJTG010000005.1, from coordinate 903,262 downwards.
AGATCTGCAGTCGATGGCCAATCGAAGACACACCCAAATCCTTCAAAAAGTCGTGGTCCAAATGGATCAGCACCTCTCCAGTAATATCATTCTCGATAAACGAATCATGATACTGCCACAGGCCGATCTGCTCCAGCCAGTTACCGACTTCCTGCACATCCCAACCTACTATATATGGCAGAGATTGCAGTGCTGGAGATTGCGCACCAGACGACTGATCCGACGACATGGCGCGAGAGAACCGAACCTAAAGACTCTGTCTCTGTGAATTCAATGCAGCCGTGCTTGTGCAAAAATGGACAGGGCAACAACGGGCCTTCACGAGAATCTAACAGTACAGCGAGTCGGATAATTGCACGTTTGGCATATATTCCAGAATGCGAATCTGTAAATATCCTTGCGATAGACAGAACCCACTGGATTTGTATGTTGTCTGGAGTGATGTCTCAGACCATGTGGACACCAAACAAACTCAAACACGCAGATTATGCCGTGGCTGAATTATATCCGAGAATCGTTGACAGGGATCGTTGACGAGCAATAACTGGCGTGCCAGTAATCTGAATGCCCAGAAGAGTTGTTGCCGGAAATGGGGGCTAGTACAAAAAGAGAGGGCGGGAGTAAGCGTCGTCTAGCTGCGAAGAGTGTGAAGTCGTAATGGGTTCTATTTACTATAACTGGCTCAAACTTTCTAGAAGTTCTTATAATTAAGAACAAATAAAATGGATGTTCATGGGGTTAGTCCGACCATTCCTTGTTAGGACTAGCGAAAAATGAACGTTCATACCTTTCATCAGATGATAAGTAATCGTTCTCCCTAGTTCCCAAAGAGGAATGGTCGGCTTGCTCCCCATTATTGTACAGAATACGCATGGAGTTCACGAAATCAGACCTCACGGACTTTCCAGCGGAATCTTTTGGCGTAAGTTAGTCTAATCCTTGCCATTTCGGGTTCGACCCACACACAATCAACCATTTCGCTAATTAGTCGCCTCTGTAGTTTTGCAATTAATGAGTTTACGCTCCAAAAGTATTAATAACGAAGATGCATACTTGTATTACTCCATGACATATATATGACATTTCATAAATGGACGTGCAATTTCATGAACATTATCTACACTTAAAACCTTATCGAGAATTATTTTCGCTTTTATACGCTTATGCTCTTCCACACACTTATACCCTCACCACCGGTACTCATGAGCATCCCCGGAATTTGACGATGCCAGTGCACTTCCTTCACGTCTTTCTGCCAATGAACGAACAACAACTGCGGTGGGATATCATCAAGCTCTCCGGACGCGTCGTCACGTTTCTGGGCAGCAATTTCTTCGTCGTCAGCTTCAACGGAAAGGTCCCACAACATGACGGTGTTGTCTTCGGAGGAGACTGCGACAATGGACTCCTCGGTTGGATGGAACTCAATTGATGTGATAGCAGACTTGTTAAAGCCAAATGACGCCGCAGGGAGAGGTGGCTCATCATTTCCGTTGGCCTTAAATGTTCGCAGATCCCAGATACTCCACGAACCGTCGTCATGCCCACTAGCAAGCAAGTATGACACGTTCTTACTCCATGACATGACATTAACATCGCTAGTGGATGCTCGGACCGACAACGCTGGCTTGTGTTTCTTGCTTCGAATATCCCAGACTCTTATAAATCCATCGCTACCACCGCTAGCGAAGACAGACTTTTCCGATTGACTCCACTGCAGCTCCTCCACGCTTGCTCCGCTGTCGTGACCAATAAATGGGACCTTGTCCGTCGTCCAAGAGCTAGTACCTCTTGTCGTCAGATGAATTCTACCCGTGACGTCACCAGTAAGTAGCTGTCCGGTAGTAACATGAGGGGACCAGTCCAGTGCATAGCCTTCAACTCCTCCATGCGCTCGAATAGTGTGCACCGGTCTGTTCATCGCCTTGGTAACCGTAGTTCCGGGAGTGTCGAAAGCGGTGAAATGTGGTGTAATATCCCAAATATAAACATCACCGGACTCGGACATAGAGGCAGTGAGATATTCATTCGTATTGGCCGCGTGTGGGGATACCCGAATTCTGTTGGTGGTATCTGTCGTAGGCAGCGACCGTGACTCCAAGATAGGCTCGGAATCGTGTTCATCATTATCAGATTCTTGTTCAGAGTCATCGTCAATTTCCAGTGTCTTACTGAGCTCGCTGAGTTTGATAACAGTAATTTCGTTGTCTTTCTTTCGTTTGGACTGTGTACCAGTAACGAAGTAAGTTGACTTCGGATATCCGCGACGTTCGTTACCAAGATTGTCGGGAAGGATATCAAATGAAAGACAGGGCCAATTGAGATTTATCCTATGAAGCATATCATATACTGTTGGATCGGGTTCCAATACCTCGTCAGCACCTAATGGAGCTGATCGATGTGGAAGATATAGTCGTGGCGTCTCTGATTCGTAATGTCATTAATACACATGCCATCAACTAAAACCAGACATGCACGCAGTCACATACCTTTCTTTGGCTTGCCCTTCTTTTCTGAGTTCTCATACCCCTCAGTAGACTCTTCTTCCTGGTCTTCATCGTCATCGTTTAGCTCAATAATTTCGTCCTCTTCCTCTTCAATTTCGTCTTCGCTCTCAAAGTCATCTCCATATGGATCTTCAAATTCTCCCATGTCCTCATCTTGATGTCCTGCGACTTGCACCGGTGTTGCACGCTGTCCATTTTTGAGGGCCTCATCAGGAGATGCAAGCGCCTCGCGTTCGTCTGCTTGTCGTTTCGGCATTGTTATTTGTCCGCTAGTGCGCAAACTCTAAATCCCACTTCTTGCTCTATTATCGTATAATCGCCACAATATACCTATGATTCGTTACGGTCCTACAGCTCGTGCATGTAATCAGTACTCAATACCTGACTAAAAAGTCGAAATGGAGGGCAGGCAGATGTCCCGATTAGCTGAATATCGCAAACAAAATTTTGGCATTGATGGTTGGACTCAACTCCCAACGGGCTGAGCTGAAAAAAAAGATCAAGCCGGGTAAACACAGAAAGTACTACAGAACGACTTATAGTATGATACAAGCCGTCTTTCGGAAATGAGCCGCACTGAGACAAAATAACCCTAGAGTCTGAAGGGAGGGTAACTTCAATTCTGTGTCTACAGGTGCATTACATATACGCTATACTCCTCGACATCAACTAATCGGGGTCCGAGTGAGTGCGCTGGTGCCACAGATACCATACTAAGAGGTGACTGACTTTGATGACTTTACTGCGATTGTTGGTGTTTCGTGGGAAACTAACAAATACTATTCTTTCAGATCAATCGCGTGTGTCTCGTACAGTATTATATAAGGATATAAATTCAACAAAGAAGCATCTACATCGAAGATGGCAGATACAGGAGCAGATCAGCTCGACGACACGATTGTTTCGGAACCTCTGGATCTGGTACGGCTGTCATTGAACGAGCGAGTGTTCGTTAAACTGAAAGGAGACAGGGAGATACGAGGCAGATTACATGTATGTTATGAGCATTGGTATTTCTTTTACTGCTAAGAAGAGTGGAAAGATACATTAATTAACGTACACGATCTTAGGCATATGACTCGCACTGCAATTTGGTTCTGTCCGATGTAGAAGAAACTGTCTACATAATGGACGATGAAGACGAAGATTTAAAGGTACGAGAATTGCAACTCTGTCACTTTTCTTGTGATCGCTACGCGGTTATCTCGTATTACGTGTGGTGTAGGTGTAGTCTTCCTAACGCACTTTGCAGACCATCCAGAAACAAAGTGAAATGCTTTTTGTCCGAGGCGATGCAGTTGTTCTTATAAGTCCGCCGACGCAGTCATAGGGGGAATTGACTTGGATGAGTCAGATGAGTCAGACGGTGACTAACCTAAGAGAATGCAGCGCGAGAGATGAAAGAGTTTGTCAGGAATGGTATCTCAGTTTTCGTACTATTGATAATGCCTATATGTAGAATATATTAGTCAAAATCTCAGGACGCAAGTGACAATGTGACGTAGTCAAGTTCTCCGAAGTTGCATTGGTCATCATTAATGTGGTGTATAAGTTAATCTTGTGTATTATATTTGGGTCTTGCATAATTCCAGAGAATTTTCTAAGCAGGTTCGGATTTGCATGATACAGCTGCACTATAATGATAGCATAGGTTTTCTATATCGCCGTCAAAACCGCAGCTCCCAAAATCGTATGTGAGTCTTCAATCTAACTCATTTACCGACGTTAATCTGGGTTCCATTTTCTGCATTGCCAGTACTCCCAAATACTATTTATACCCATCCAATCCAACACTCTAACATATTATCCTCACCAATTTTTTTGATATCAAAGTAAAATTAAAATAATATATGAAGTTTCTTGTAATATATAATGTTGATGGTGTCACGGGGCAAGGCAGGGCAGGGCATGACAAGGCAAGGCAAGACAAGGCAAGGCAAGGCAAGTCCATCGAAGGGATCAAGCATTGTCGACCACTTATTGCTCTCGATGGATCACATTTCATGCCTAAATACCAAGGAATTTTTTTGATTGCAATTGGCGTCGACGTGGATAACCATTTCTTCCCTCTAGCTTTTGGTGCTGTAAAAGCAGAAAATCATGAGAACTGGAAGTGGTTCTTGGAACATGTTCGTACCAGCTTGGGAGAAGACTTCGATTTCGACTTGTTGATATTGATATCTGACCGCCAGAAAGGTGAGCACGACTGTGTGAAATTATCCTGTTCAGGGTTCAATCTAACAAGTAATTTTAAGGATTGATTGGGCTGTTGCAGAACTCTTTCCTGAAGTCAATCATCACACTGTCTAACAAGTAATTTTAAGGATTGATTGGTGCTGTTGCAGAACTCTTTCCTGAAGCCAATCATCACACTGTCTAACAAGTAATTTTAAGGATTGATTGGTGCTGTTGCAGAGCTCTTTCCTGAACCAATCATGCACACTGTCTTCGCCACCTCTTCGATAACTTCAAAAAAGTCGTCAAAGACCTTGAGGTTGCAAGCTTACTCTGGAAGCAGCATCGAGGCCCACAAAAGAAACCATGGCGAAGGTCCTTCAAGATATGCCCCGGAAGGATCTCAGTGGCTGATTGGAGCACTGCGCGGACAGCTACTTCCGCGTAAATCGCCTCGGTCATCACGTCGAATGTGGCAGAGAGCTTTAACAGCTGGATCTTGGAGGCTCGCTCATTGCCAGTTCAGGCAATGATGGAACGCATTCGCTTACAGATAATACTGTTGCGGGCTGAACGCTTGAAAGATATCCAGAAACTGCGCAAGGATGGCAAGCGCATCACCGAAACCGCCGCCAAAGTGCTTGCAAAGAGTGTCACTCTTGCGCGAGAGTATCGAGGCTCGCTCATTGCCAGTTCAGGCAATGATGGAACGCATTCGCTTACAGATAATACTGTTGCGGGCTGAACGCTTGAAAGATATCCAGAAACTGCGCAAGGATGGCAAGCGCATCACCGAAACCGCCGCCAAAGTGCTTGCAAAGAGTGTCACTCTTGCGCGAGAGTATATTGTCATCCCAGCTAACAGAGACGAGTACGAAGTCAGAACTCAAGGAGGAGAAAGTTTCCCTGTATACCTAGATTCGTACAGGTGTCCTTGTCGAAGCTGGGATTACTGTGGGTGCCGTTGCGGCAATTAGATTTGCGGGACTCGACGTTATAGACTTTGTCGAAGACCACTTCAAGGTCGATGCCTTCGAAAGAACATATGCGCAGGGCATCCACGCAATGTCCACGGTTAGTGTAACACACGACGACAATTTACCTACCGATGGACCGCCAAATACTCGTCGTCCACCCGGCCTCCCTCACAAGAAAAGGAAAAGAACTGAGGATATCGGGATCCCTAGCAAAAAGGTAACCTGCAATCAATGTCACAAGCAGCTGGGACATAATGCGGCAACATGCACAGAGCCCTTAGGGGAAGGATGACTGGCCTTGTATGGCCGCTATCGCTAATGTGGGCGGTTGTAGGAGGGAAGTTTGATGGAGGTTTGGAGCAGAAGGCGCCATGACTTAAGGAGGGTAATAAAACAAAGGGTAAAAGTCCAAAATACCACTGAAACTTTTCAAAAAGTCCAAAATACCACTGGGTTCGTACCCTCCGGACCCAAGTAATTTTTCGATTCCCCTGTACAATTTACCCTCCTTTTACAGTCTCGAACGCGTTTCTGTTTATCCCATGAACCAAACTGACGCGTTTTGGTTTACACACGCGAGCTCTAGCTTAGGTCCAACACTACCGGTTTACCTTAACATTATCTACCATGCCCGTACAAATTGGAGACATCTTCCCCGACAAAGGAGCTTTTATGTTTGCTATGAAGGAAATTGCCATTAAAGAAGGGTATCAATTCACCGTCCCTTATTCTGATAGATCTCGTGTTGGCCTCGTTTGCAAAGACTTGTCCTGCGGGTGGAAGATCCACGCCAGGCGTCTCGGTGAAAGCTCCATATTTAAGGTCACGGCAGTGCATGGCGCACACTGCTGCACACCGGCTATACAGAAAAATAAGCATGCTGACAAGAATTGGGCCGCTACAACTTATTCAGTGGCCGTGGAAAACAAAAATGATTACAGGCCCATACATTTGAAAGCAGATGTCCACACTGACCACAGGGTGCAAATCGACTATCAAGTGGCTTTAAGGGCCAAGCATCTAATTTTGGACAAAGTTAACGGCAACGACGCTGAGAGTTTCCAAAAGCTCCCAAAATATATCGAAGAAATCAACGACAAAAATCCGGGCAGCTACACCAAATTGAGCATCGTAGCGGAGAAATTTTACGCTCTGTTTGTCAGTTATGCATCGTCTATTGAAGGTTTTAAGCATTGTCGCCCTCTGATTGCTCTCGATGGAACGCACCTAAAGTCTAAATACCAAGGTGTTCTGTTGATTGCCGTAGGTATCGATGGAGACAACCATTTTTTCCCCCTTGCATTCGGAGTCGTAAAGGCAGAAAATGGGGAGAATTGGAAGTGGTTCTTAGAACACCTTCGCAACTGCCTCGGTGAAGTCTTCGCTTACCACAATTTGATAATGATCTCTGACAGACAGAAGGGTGAGTATTCATTGACAGTGTGGAATTAGGACCCATATTTTGTGTAAGTCCACACTAACTAGTAACGGCAAGGTTTGATCGATGCCGTCGACGAAATCTTTTCGGAAGCTTACCATGCGCACTGTCTTCGCCATCTCTTTGAAAATTTCAAAAAGGTCGTGAAGAACCCTGAAATTGCTCGGCTACTCTGGAAAGCAGCATCCAGAGCTACAAGAGAGGAAATGGCCGAAGTACTCGGCACAATGCCACCGGAAGCATCCGAATGGCTAATGAACAATGGGCCTGAGCATTGGGCTGACAGTTACTTTCCGGGGAATCGTCTTGGCCACAGGACGTCAAATGTGGCGGAAAGTTTCAACGGATGGATCGTGGAGGCGCGATCTTTGCCAGTCCATGCAATGATGGAACGCATTCGCGTGCAGATAATGCTGTCGCGAGCCGAACGTTTAAAAGACATCGAAAAACTGCGTCGTGACGGCAAGCGCATTACAGAAGCGGCAGCGAAACTACTTCAGAAGTCAGTCTCGTTAGCAAGGGAGTATATCGTGATCCCTGTCTATCCTCACGAATACGAAGTCAGAACACCAGGAGGAGAAAGCTTTCCGGTGTATTTAAATTCGAGGTCTTGTCCGTGCAGGCGATGGACATACACGGGGGTTCCATGCGCACATGCTGTTGCTGCGATTAGCTTTGCGGGCGGAGATTATGTGGACTTTGTCGATGATTATCTCAAGGTCGATGCTTTCGAAAGAACGTATGCCCGAGGAATTCACGCCATGTCCACGGTAATCGTGACAGAAGATGACGATTTACCACACGTTGGACCACCCAACACACGACGTCCACCTGGACGCCCTCACAAGAAGAGGGTCAGAACGGAAGACGTTGGGATCGCGAAAAAAAGGGTGAAGGTGACATGCGGCCGATGCCACAAGCAACTTGGGCATAATGCGTCGACATGCACAGAGCCTCTGGAGGAGTAGTGAGGTGGGAGACTGGCACGGAGAAGTCCTTAATATCAAGTACAAATGTAGCTTAGCCCCGATTTAAATGTCAAATTTTGTTTGCACTGCTCTAACTGTCACAACGTTCACTGCTCCGCTACTCTGACCCGCTGACCTGGGTCCGGAGGGTACGAACCCAGTGGTATTTTGGACTTTTTGAAAAGTTTCAGTGGTATTTTGGACTTTTACCCTAAAACAAATGTAGTTTAGCGCATAATTAAATGTCTAATGTTCTTTGCATTATTCTAAATGTCACGATGTTGGGTGCAGGGTACTCGCGAGCCGAGCGGGTACGCCCAGTGGTATTTTGTGACATTTCAAAACGTTTTAGTGGTACTTTGGACTTCCTCCCAATTCTAATATAGCCGACCTGGTCATATATGTGTCATACCAACTTTGGTTTGCGTTGTAGGCTACCAACAATCACGGAATGCTGTCTTTAAGGGTAATTTATACTCTTTATCATCACTGCATTCTATTATATTTATCATTACCTTCGACATAAGTTAGTATTATAAATAATAGCACTCCATGACGTCACTAAACGAGTTCGCCGCATACGTTCACTCACAGTCAGCAGCAGCAGCCAACGGCAAGAAATCAAATGCTATTTCTAACGGCAAGAAGCCTAAATCATCTGCCATCAATCCGGCATCTGTGGATAATGCATCGGCGCATTCGATTCAGTCGGAACTTGATGTTCTCGCGACCTTGACATTGAACGACGCGCCGACGCCCTCGGAAACACGAATCGCGTACAAGGAATGCATGCTAAATCTCACAGAACACAAAACTGAACTAGTGTCATTAATACGGCATGTGGTAGAAGACGGACGAGGAGAAGGCATTTTATCTTTAACCCATGACCCTTTGGACCCAAATGTGAAAATCGAGTTAACGCCGCCAGAGTACGATCTTGCATTGGAGAACATAAATACTGTGTGCATCCTACCTGAATTAGACTGCGCTGTGACGGAGCTCTATTCTACGGAACAGCAAGGCGATAAAAGTGAGAAAAAGCATGGTTTTGAAGTGACAAAAGTAGGCCGAGTTTTAATACGAGAACGCGCAGTATCGGTGTCACAGCTGCTGGAGATTAGGGTGGCGGTGGTCGGCAACGTTGATGCTGGTAAATCCACATTACTGGGTGTGCTGACGAAAGGTGGTCTTGATGATGGGCGAGGTAAAGCTCGTGTTAATCTGTTCAGGCATAAGCATGAGATTGAAACAGGGCGTACATCCAGTGTGGGCATGGAGATAATGGGCTTTGATGAGACTGGGCGTACGGTAGGCGCCAGTGGCAGTACTTACAAGGCATCGTGGAAAGAGATAGTTGCTGGTAGCAGGAAGGTGCTTACCTTCATTGATCTCGCTGGACATGAGAAATATCTGAAGACCACGGTTTTTGGACTTATGGGAGGATCTCCAGGTAAGTTCATCTATATGCTCTATGAACTTGACTAATTCACTTGTAGACTTTGTAATGCTGATCGTTGGTGCAAATGCAGGAATGATTGGTATGGCTAAAGAGCATCTTGGGGTTGCTTTGGCATTGAACGTTCCGGTATTTGTTTGCGTGACTAAGGTTGACATGGTATGCCACACTATGCTTCTTGCATTGGTATCTACTCACGACATCAGTGCCCTCCGAATATTCTGCAATCGACTGTCAACCAAATTAGCAAGATACTTCGATCACCTGGTTGCCGTAAAATGCCAGTATTTATTAATTCGAATCGGGATGTCGCAGAGGCTGCTACAAATTTTGTATCGCAACGGATATGCCCTGTCTTTCAAATCTCCAGTGTTACAGGGCAAGGTCTCGATCATGTTCGAATGTTTCTGAATCTTCTCCCCTTCCACGGCCAGTTTGACGAGACAGCACCATTCGAGTTCGAAATAAACGATACATTTTCCGTCCCGTTTGTTGGTACAGTTGTTTCTGGTGTTGTGTCGAGTGGTACAGTGCATGCCGGGGACAGTGTGTATATCGGACCGGACTCGCTCGGGCAGTTCACTGGTACGGCCATCAGGTCCATTGAGAGGAAACGCCAGGGCGTTGATACCGCACACGCAGGTCAATCAGTGAGTTTTGCCATGAAGAAGATTCGACGACGGGATGTCCGAAAAGGTATGGTAGTGCTTGCACAAGGAGCCGAGCCTCCGCGGTCTGTGCGAGAATTTGTGGCCGAAGTTTTAATTTTGCAGCATGCCACAACTATCAAGACCCGATATCAGGCTATGCTACACGTCGGTGCCGTTGCACAGACATGTACAATTGTGGAGCTGGATAGGCCATACATCAGGACAGGCGATCGCGCGACTGTGAAGTTTCGATTCATGCTTAGGCCTGAGTATATCAAGCCTGGACAGAAAGTTTTATTTAGAGAAGGTCGTACGCGTGGCTTGGGAGTAGTTAAGGATGTCAGCTACGGAACTTAGGGTATGTACGGAATATGGTATTTGGGATTAGGAGTTTTATTATTGAGGTATTATGATTTTATATAGAGGGACCTCTCTTAGCTTGACGTTAGTGCAAAATGAATTTTTGATGTCATATATAAAACTTGATGTAGGGACCTATCTCACCTTCCAAGCCCTAACCCGGTATTCTCGGGGTATTGTCCAACGTTGGTTTTCCCCGCAGCCGCACGCACGCTTTGTGCTGTGGTGTTGATCCCAAACCTGCTGTACCTGTCGCTATCTGTAACAACTATATACGCGTTCTAACAAGTGCTGACCAATCTACAGTAAGGCCCCAGCCAATTTTTATCTGTTACAATGCCTGGTTCAACAGAGGAGCGCGAGTCAGGATCGCCAGATGCGGTTCAGTACCCCGAGATGGACTCGTCCAAACCCCATTTACGAAACTATCAAATGTTTCCGGGGCACGCGACATTTTATCTGAAAGGACACTTCCAAAGTGCAGGCAAAAGATCTTACTCACTCTTAGTGTTTGCTGCCATTGCTGTGCCTGCCGGATTATTTTTCGGGTTTACGTAGGTAGTCTAATTGTGCCTCATTTCATTTGAACCAAGCAGTGGAACTAATGTTAGGCATATTAGGGCGCCCTGGATATGGAACAATGTCTCTCAATCTCTCCCAATCGTATTTTCCTACATTCTACTTCTATGTGTTATGTCGTTAGTTCGATCCGCTGGATCTGATCCTGGAGTGAGTCTAGTAGCTCAATAGGAATTGTGTAATTTCTATCCAACGCATTATAGATCCTACCTCGCAATATTCACATTGAAACATCAGACACCGAGAAAAGGGAGGCTGGGCCATTGAATATTGCACCCTTATCTGTAACTGTCAACTGCCGGCAGTATGACGAAGATCGTCCACTCTACCTGCCAATCAATTATTGCACAGTCTGTAGGATATGGAGGCCAGCGCGAGCCATTCACTGTAGAGATTGTGATAGTTGCATAGGTACCGTTGTGCTTGGTTGTTTTTTCTAAACAGCGCTAATTGGATTAGATTTCATGGATCACCACTGCGTATGGCTGAACAATTGCATTGGAGCGCGTAACTATAGGTAAGCCTAAGCTATTGGACGTGAGATGCAGAGTTTGTATACCAGCAGCCAAATAGGTACTTCTTTTGTTTTATACTGTCCCTTAGCTTGCTTGCATATTTCATGGCTACTCTTTGCTTCTTGCACGTCCTCACTTGGAGGCACCGGAAGTTGTCCACAACGATTGCCGCAGTAAGGTTTGCACCAGTCAGCTTTGCGTTGGCAATCTATGGTGTACTAGGATCAATATACCCTACAGCTTTGGCACTGTATCACATATTCTTGATGTCAAGGGGCGAGAATACGAGGGAATTCGTATGTATAGATCAGTGAACGCGAGCATTTCATAGACTAATTAGAAGTGGTAGCTTCGCAGTCGACGTGTCAATAAATTGGAAAGAAGGAGGCCGTATGATACACGCAACATACAACGTAATATTCTGTATGTCGTCTGCGCGCCGAGAAGGATAAGGTAAGTCGAAACTCGAGTCCGAGAGTTAACTATTATTCTGATTGTGGTCGAAGTTATATTAGGCCGTGGGCAATAGCAGAAGAGGGAGATCGTCGATTAGAAAAGCCATCATCGCAGTAGGAGAACATTGACAATTTGAGATCTTGTCGTAGTGTATTTAGTTTCCTAGCGTGCGATGGTGCAGACGACTTTAATTAGAAATTGTTGTCGCATTCACGAGCTCAGTCACCTGAGTGTATAAGTCACAGCAGACCCTGAAAAGCGGTGCTTGAGAACTTTATTATTCTGAATCAACCATATCGAATTACACTGTATGCTGCCGACCCGTATCTTAACCAAACAAACCCTACAAATAGCTACTAAATCAATACTACGCGCTAATTGCTTTGGGTCCTTCATCAAAATGTTTCCGCCGCCGTCAGACACGTTTCCAGATCTGATACGGTCCAAGTTTAGCTCTGCGGTCGACGCAGGATCATTGACATTCACCCCGTCCACAGAGATAGACGTTCCAGCTGGAGACCTCACAGTGCGTTACTTTTGCCATTTGTAACATGCGTTGATGCTAATTAATTTTTAGTTCCGTGTTCGAGTAGCTCCAAATCTGGCGCAGAAGCCTGTACCTACGAGGGAGGAGGATGCAGCTCCCAAGCCGAAGGTATTAGGTGGTCTAAGCATTCGAATCTAATTTCAAGTATGCATCGATGCTTACTTGTAGTAGTTCAATCCGTTCTTGAATCCGGAGCCGGATCTGTTCTTATGCGACCTCGGCGACCGCTACTCTCTTATTCTGAACAAATTCAGCATCGTTCCGTACCACTTCCTGTGTATTACTAAAGAATTCGAGCCACAGCGCGCACCACTATCGGAAGAAGACTTAAGCGCCACATGGGAATGCTTGCAAGCGAATGTCGAAAGCGGTTCGCGACTGCTTGCATTTTACAACTGTGGAGAGTTATCAGGCGCGAGCCAGGAGCACAAGCACATTCAGTTTATTCCGGTCCCACCTGACTTGAGACTATTACCGGATGTTGCACTGTCATATGGAATTCCTGTTAGTAAAGGTACGATAGACGTGCGTGAGCGATCTTTCAAATTTTATGCCAGGACTAACATGGAACTTCGCTTTAGATGCTATTGGCCAATTTCCAACCAGCCATCCGGGCGTCGAATTTGCCCACTTCGTCCTCCCCGTCCCTAAAAATCCTAGTACAGACGATCTAGTTATGCGATTTTCCTCTTTACTCGCTCGCACGCTTACAACTCTACGAGAGCACGGTCAGCGGACAATATCTTTCAACTTCGCCATGACCAAAGACTGGATGTTCGTAGCACCACGGGGTCAGGAATCGTACGGAGGAGTTTCGGTCAACGCTACTGGAATGGTTGGACTCCTACTAGCAAAGTCCGAGGAGCAGCTTGATTTCATTAAGAATACTGGGCCACTAGGAGTTACGGCGAGAGTCGGCCTTCCGAGAATTACAGAAGATGAACAGCAGCATGACTATTAGTGCAGTAAATTATCTATGCTATTGTATTGATGCAAGCATACTAATTCGAGTGACTGGAGTAGGCAATAGATTTGAATTTAATGTTGTGGGCATTTCGAGCTCTCAATAGCGACTGTATTACTCTAGTTTTCTAGTAGAGCATTCTGCTCATCCAATGAGTATCCTAGTATATATAACATGTCTTGCAGAGAAACAGCATTGAGGCGAGCGGGTGCCTTCTCTTGAACAATAGGCTTAGCATTAAAAGCGACGCCATAACCTGCAGTATCCATCATCTTTAAATCATTGGCGCCGTCACCGACTGCCATCGACTTCACTGTGTTAGCGGAGATCCGACACTAGATCCACCAACGTCGACTTACCTCGGCTAATTCGATATTTCCCATCTCAGCAATGTGCCTCAACAAATGCGCCTTCCGCTCGGCATTCACTATGTCGCCCAAGACCTTGCCGGTCAACGCTGTTCCATCCTCAGAGACTTCGAGCTTTATCCGTATTAGCAGAATATTCATAACTCCTATACAGATACCCTACCTGGTTGGCGAAAGCGTAGTCGAGCCCCAATTTGCTCTTGATCCAGTTCGCCAATGGAATGAAGCCGCCGCTAAGAACAGCTAGCTGGCATCCTTCTTTTTTTAGGACCTTGCATAGTTCATGTGCTCCTGGAGTAAGACGGATTTGCGATTTCAGTGATTCGAAGACTGTAGAGGGAACGCCTTCTAACAGTGAGGCTCGTCGTCGTAGTGACTCGTTGAAGTCAATGAGCCCGTTCATGGCAAGAGACGTTATCGACTGACTGGTGTTAGCTCCATGACCTTTGCAATATAGCTTCTTAAGGCGCATACAGAAACCTGGTCTTCTACGTCAGCGTAGGCCGCAATCATGTCAATGACTTCCTGTTGGATCAAGGTCGAGTCCATGTCAAACACCACAAGTCTTTTGCCTCTTCTATACCGATCATTCGGCTGCAGTGCAATATCAATAGTCTTTTCGTTGCATACTGTATTGACTTCTGTTCTCAGAGCCTCAAGTCCCAGACTCTCCGGAAGGTCGAAAAAGAAGTCCTCTGCTCTGTCGGATAGCTTCTTGTTGTGCGAAATAGAGAGCTGCAGTTTCGCGAGAAGATCCCGCCAGGCTTGCCGCTGCTCTTCCAAAATAGGAGCTTTGGAAATTAGTGTGGCGACGTAATTGACCATGATAGAAATACTATCTCAACTGAGCTGTTGAGAATGTGGAAAAGCAGACTAATTTTATAAATAATACAAGTTTTTTTTTCAACGCGTCGAGGACGCACGTTTCATTTTCCACGCGACCGTCGGAGCCGAGCCGCACGGCAATTTTCAATTCGCAGTTGGGGAAGTTTAATCAAATTGAAAATCTGCAAGTACTTACCAAGCCGGCCACATCTCGACTCTAGGGGGGTTCATATATAAAATGAGCGACGAATATCTTCTTTATGGCACTGTGTCTTCTGGATCCAAGGTGGACGGTCTGCTTACGGTATGCAAGCTCAATACGTCGACGCCAATCCGGACTTTCAAGCAAAACGGATCATTCTGTAACCGAATTGCAGTTTTAGATTCATGCATATTATCCGTACAGTCAGATCGACCTATAATCCACTCATATTCTATCACGAAAGAAGCGCCAATGCAGAAGCTGGTCTTACAGGAGAAATTATCATGCATCGTGGCGTCTCATTCAAGAAAGTTTTTGGCAGCTGGAACTCATACCGGCAAGTTAATATTATGGGAGGTAAGACTCCTTTTTCAGAATGAATACGTAGATTGACCTGGATCTTCTATACTAAATACGTATATAGCTGGGTTCTGGGGCGTGCTTGATCTACAAGGATATCCATTACGGCTCGATCAGCTGCTTAGTGTTTAGCCAAGATGATTCAGTATTATTCAGCGGTGGTACAGATGCTCGAATATACTCATGGCGAACTGTTGAATTGTGCAATGCCCAATTGAACTACAATGATGTGCAACCGTTAGCCTCGGCGAATCAGCATAGTCTTGAAGTGACAGGTCTATATTGCGGTTATGGCGGGATATTGGATTCACGGCTTTATAGTATATCACTTGATGGATCTTGCCGAGTAAGTCATCCTTTCGTAGAGATTCAAACTCAATGCTAAACAACATAAATAGGTGTGGAATGCGTCTGATCTCCGATTACACACAACATTCGTTTTCAAGGAAGCATTACAAAGTATTGTTGTAGACCCAGCAGAGCGCGCGATTTATGCTGGCTGTGACTACGGCGTCATATATCACGTTGATCTGTATCGACAGCCCCGTGATGGAGCTGGATTGGAATACACTGGAGGCCTGCAACGAATTGTCGAAGTTTCCAATGAATCAACCACGAAATTCGCACAGCATACCGACAAGATCCTATCATTGGACCTATCGTTTGATGGCACTCTGTTAGTTTCAGGGTCACAAGATGGTACAGTGATTGTTTGGGATATATCAACACATCAAGTGCTTAGAAACATAAAGCCAGGGAGAGGTAAGGATTTTACGTAGATTCTATTACTTTGCCTAAATTCATCATGCATTTAGGTCCTGTATATTTTGTTAAGGTACTCCAAAAGCTCCCCTCAGAATATTACACAAGGCAAGAATCTCTAAGATTCTCATATGATGCATCATATGCTTCCAACAACGACGTCTGGCTTTCTATACCGGAGTCTGATGAGTCCAACGTCACGTTTTCTATCAGTGACGTTACGCATGCTGGCTCCGAGGCTATCGCTATCGTTGACACCGGAGAAGACAAACCTGCTATCAGCCATGCGTCCTATGACACTGAGGATCTGCAAGCAAAGGTTGAGAGACTAAGTGCTGCATATAACGCATTGTGGGAAACGTATACCACCTCAATTGGTCTCAGGGAGAACGGAGATTATGAAGAGTTGTGAATGCGCCTAAGTAAAAGGCTAATAGACTTGGTGATGTACGATATGGAGAATATGCAAGTAAATTAGTTCCCAAATGCATTGTAGAATCTGTGACGGGGCCCGGCAATATTACATTTTCATCCAAGTATTTGACATCTTCATCTTGATTGTCAAAAGGCAGATATTAGATATATTCGAGCTATACAATTGATGACAAGTGAACAGACGACAACACCGATACGTTTCTTGTAACTGTCATGGTGAGACAAACGACTAGGGTTAGAAATTTGAAGACTTGCTAAGCTACTGTGGCCTTCTGCGTGATTTCGGAGCTGTCCTTGACGGTGACAATGTTTGCTTGCTGTCGTGCATTTTGTACCTGCTGAAGCTGGTACTTTTTAACGCGACAGTCCTTGGCTTCGTGAAAACGCATGCCGCAGTGAGTACACTTCAGATGCTTTTTAGAGTCATGCTTCTTCTTTCTTCCCTGGAAGCAAATCGACTTAGTCGACCCTTTGCGATTCAACTTAACTGAGTAGGCGGAGTCCGTCGAACCTTCCGTCAAGGCTGCACGCTGGAGTCGAAAGTGAGTGAGCGCCTTGAAGACGTCACTCACCGGCATATTCGGTGTGGTGAGAAGCGAGGGAAGTGCATCGCTATAAAATGATGTGAGAGACCGAAGGAATACTTCGACGAACTTGGTTCATCAATAGTTTGACCGGCAACAACAAGTTGATCCCTGATATGGGATAGTTGTTGAAAGTGGGCCTCTAAGGTCATATCGTCCTTCATCTTGGTCGAATACAGATTGCACATGAGCCTGGGTTTTGAGGCAGCCCAGATCAGTGCAAACTGCTCTTCCAGTGCACGCCAAACATCACGAGCCTTGATGGCCGTGATGTGAATCTTCTGATATGTACTTTCCATATTGATTAGCAAGCAGGAAAGTGCATTGCTGTTCTTCTTTAACTTTTCCTCAGGAAGTTCGGAGATGTCCATAGTATATTCCAGAGCTTCGGCCAGTTGAAATGCACGAAGATGGAGAAGATCCTCTCCCTTGAGCTTTGGAAAATCTCCGTAATAACCTGACTTAGAGAAGAGAACCTGATTTGTTGTTGCCATATCGCCAGGGCTCATAACCTGATAAAATCTTGAAGCCCTAACCTCCCAGCTAGTTTTGGTTGGCGCACCACCTAGAACCGCCTGACCCTTCTGGAGGAGCATCGTCAAATCGTTAGGGAATATACGCCTCTGCAGTAGACACAAATCTCAACGGCAAACTGTCTGAAATTTTCTCGTCTCTTGAGAATCAGATAAGGAGTCGAATCCTCCGACTGATTATTCATTCGACATTCACGGGCTCTTGGTCTGATAATATAAGCCGAGGCTGAGCCGAAGGAAAAATGGTTTCTAGAGCCATTCTTCAGTCATTCGCGCGAAATGCGGCAAATGCAAGCTATCGAGCTAGGCCAGTATTGTCAGGTTTACAGCAGCATGCGTTGTCGACACCAGCGACATCAGCAGAATTATTCTCGAGCAGGTCCCGCCGATATTCCTCGTCATCGTCGTCTTCATCTTCAGCTTCATCGAAGTTTCCCAAGCCATCTCGTGGACGCAAACAGTTGAAGAAACTCGCTAAAAGGCAAGCTGAAGTGGATGATGGCTCCAAAACTTTTGTTTCGAAGTCTCCGAAGGCTCCGGGTACCAATCACGTCAGCCTTTCTAGTATGTATTAGTGTTGACTTGATAAATCATTACCGAGGTATAGTTAGCTGCCGTTGAACATTTCTAACGACAATTGAACAGGCTTAGCTTATGACTCATTCTTTACTGGATTCCGGCCTCTTCATCTCAACAACAGTCTCCACAACAGTTTGCTATCTACAGAAGCTTTATCGACGTTTACACCCTTCAGCGAACTTCCTGCGGCTCTCGAAGCTGGTGATGAGGATTCCATGGTTAATATCGATATGGAACCTCTTGCATTCCCTCTCGGCACGACTTCTGCGTCTGGACAGCTTCTTGACCCCGTCATGAAATCCCTACCGTACAGCGCACTTGAGCAACTACGTAGCAACCGACCACCTCCGCCTCCCGGTGTTGAGCCATCTCGGGAATCTGGCATTTCCGACGCGGCTATGAAGATGGTCGAAGTCAAGTTCTCCCAGGGTATTGACCTTGATGGTGAGAACGCCGATATGTTTTCGGCTGCAGATATTGTTTCGACTTTGAAGTGCATTGCGGCTATGGACGTCGATTTCAAGAGTATACGTGAGTTGCAAAAGAGGTTAGATGAGAAGGGAGACAGTGCAATTAGAGTTATGGTTGGTGTTGTCGGTCCAGATGGCAGCATTGAGGGATTCAGACCATTACCGTTAGGGAGAAAAAATCGAAGGCCTTTGATTCGTGCCACTAGTGTCATGCGGAAACGGAAATTGAAGATCAAGAAGCATAAGTTGAGAAAGCGCAGGAAAGCTCAGCGTGCTTTGAAGAGAAAGCTTTCATAGACTTTGTCTGATCTTGTTGAGATAAGATCATTCAATGCTTTGTTCGATGGCAAGGTAGAGGTACCAATATGATGAAAATTAGAGAATATAGTATGACATGTCCGAATTGGAATCACATTTTATTAACTATGCTTGCTCTTCGAATGTGTTTCTGATTGCCTGTAGAGTATCATACTGTGTGATATAAGGCATCATGTCAATATAAATGAATTACGCGCTTGCACCTTTGCACCTTTGCTCCCATTAAGTGCTACCGATCTAATCTAGCATACTTGTTTGTAAAATATCGCACTAAACTATCATATCCCGTTGTATCGCCACATCGCAGTATGTTAGCTAAACAGCATTACGTCAGTTATTATGGTCAGTCTACCTAACCTAGTGGAATTAATCACATACCTGCATCTATATTGAGGGGACTATCAATCTCCGGATCACTCAAGAGTGCACGTATAGCAATACAAGCCGACAGTAATGTCCATGCGGCTGTCCAGTGGCTCTTCAATACGTCAAGGCAGACTTCACCCGTCTATAGAGCTGTCAGCATTGCCGCAACTTTAAAATGTGATACTAAATGAACATACCTTGAAGTGTATATTCGGATGACATATCGGCGTTATAAATTTAATCTCAGGAGGATGTAGAGGGTACGTGTTCGGGATTCTAATATCAATCTTCCAACAGCCGCCTGATAACATTAGCGAACTGTAATTACTAGAGTACACATTAGACCATACCCTCATACGGGCCACCTGGTATGCCAGTTATGACACCCGTCCAATAAAATAAATCTTCTTGTGAGACTGGAGAAATGGACACTTCATTGATCAAACTTGCCGAGGGAGATGATGCCGATTGCTCTTTTTGCAGAGCGCTGTATTCTTTTAGTAGTCGCCGTGATGCTGCTGAAGCCATTCGGACAGATATTATATATTGCCGGAGATTGCTTCGTTGTCAAACAATGGCCTGTGTAATTTTGGCGATCCTGCAGTAAGGCAGGTATTTATATATGAGTCTCGAATAATCTCAAGTGCCAAGTCATGGCTGACGCGGGGACTAGCGGAGGTGTGATGTGGAGAGCGTGAATCCCGTGATGCTCAGGACGAGAATTCTCCCCGCGTCTGCGCCGCATAGGGTGATCCCGTGTTTGGGACTTCGACCTCACTTTTTGTCATAGTCAAGTGAATTTTATTCCAGAGAGGAATTGCCTGCATCGCCTTACTACAATTTGAGCTGGCAAATGGATTAAAATGGCCCCAGATAAACCTTCGCCGAGAATTCTTACGCAGGAGGATCTTGATGTCTTTCAAGAATCGGAAACCTATCACGCGTTAGTACAATTTGTCGTTGATCTGAGAGAAGCCGCGACAGGCCGTCCAAATTCAGTCGGATGCGTGGAATCAGAGGTATATCATAGATTTTATTAGTAATTAGCTGAATCATTATCAAATGAATATTAAATATTATTAGGCAATGAAATCAATACTGAGTCTCCTCGATGAAATACAAAATCTGACTGTCCTGCACCCGGCTGTGCCCAACGAGAAGTCTCGCTTCGGCAACCCAGCCTTTCGCGAATATTACGATGATTTAGAAAGTCAACTTCCTGATCTCTTTCGGAAATATTTTCCCGACCTACAAGAAGACAACTTAATAGACTTGCAGACCTACCTTGTGGAGTCGTTTGGTAATAGAACTCGAATAGACTACGGATCCGGCCACGAACTCAATTTTATATGTTTCCTTCTATGTTTGTCACGGATCAAAATTTTGCAACAATCGGATTTTCCAGCTATTGTTCTTCGCGTATTTAATAAATATGTTTCCCTCATGCGGGTAATTCAGTCACAGTATTGGCTGGAGCCGGCGGGATCGCATGGTGTCTGGGGCTTGGACGATTATCATTTTCTTCCTTTTTTATTTGGTGCTGCGCAGCTTTCTACGCATAAGTATTTGCGACCTCGCAGTATCCATGATGCGGATGTGTTAGAGATGTACAGTAAAGACTACATGTATCTGGCAGCCATTGTGTTTATTAATAGTGTCAAGACGGCGTCTCTGAGGTGGAGTTCGCCGATGTTGGATGACATCTCGGGTGTGAAGACTTGGGAAAAGGTTAGCGAGGGAATGATCAAGATGTATAAGGCGGAGGTACTTGGGAAAGTTCCTATTATGCAGCATTTCTTGTTCGGCAAGATTCTGCCTATTGGAGAGTTACCTAGTGAGAAGGAGACTTCCGAGGAAAAGAAATTGACACAGCATGAAGGTCACGTACATGCCGATGGTGTGTGGGGCGACTGTTGCGGAATTAAGGTGCCCAGTGCGATCGCGGCAAGTCAATTAAGTCATACCGGCGAACTACGAAGTATCCCTGGTGGTAGCATGCGACCTATTCCGTTCGACTAATTGACTGTTGTAATAAGAAGATATCGCACGATACGATTGTAAGATTATATAATTACCGACATCATCATTAATATATTTATCGTACCAACATTAAAGCCGCCATTTGCAATGCAGTTTCATACTCAATGAGTATCCGCTGAATCGCACTAAAATAACACGAAAAATGCAATTTCTACACCATTCTCGCTGAAAACATTGACACCGAAATAGTCCAACTTCTCACAAAATATGCCATACAAAATTTCTAGTTTTGACCACCATACAGCCATGCAATAGTCAAACATTAAGTCTCTTATTAAAAACTAATTTTCCAGCACAAATAATCAATCCACAAAAACACCTGTGCAAATGCTGCAACACAGAATAACTCCTTACTTGTTAAGTTGTAACTCTACCTCTCGTTCTGTGGCGCACGTGAGGTGTTTATGACGAGCAGAACGAACGCAATGGAAATCAACTTTTAAGCAACGTTAGAAAGGTACATTGCACGTGGGACCCCAAATTGACAAGACGAGACAATACATACCGAGCAAGCCACGATCGTAATATTCAGAATGGACGCTCTGCTCGGCGGGAACTTGCCTCGCTGTAGCCATATAGCAGTGATGTAGTATCTGTATGTTCCAATGACCATCAGAGCAATAGCAAGAATTATGAAGAGAGCTATACATCCAGTCAATAACTTTACTTCTCTATTGTGGCAATTTAGGCACGAGCACGTGAGAGTCCTACTTTAGTAAATTTGCAACTCACCTGCAATAATCTTTCCGACAATCAAAATGCCATCTCCATAGCCTCTAAACGCAGCAGTGACCGCCAATCCAATAGTTGCAAAACTGAGACTGGTACGCGTCCACGCGAGGTAATTTCGCTCATTCGCCAAGTGGTCTCGAGCCACAGGTCCTTTATTCTCGAGTAACATGTTCGGCATGTTGCGATACAATGTCGACCATTTCTCGTAATGAATAAGTAGCGGCCAACCAGAATCGTTTCCCGCCATGTTCATAAGTTCGGACTCGGACATTGTTGGGTTATGATGCAGTGCAGTCGTGGAGGAGGCCGAGGAACCGTAGCCATCAAGGGGAGTCCCGGCAAGATGGCCACGCTCGCTGGCAGCTCCAGGGCGTTGATGTACCTTTGACATTGCTGATGTTTATTGGGAATTTTCCTTTCAAAATGTTCAAGGTGTTGGTATGCAAATGCTTCTAAAATCGAAATTGTCCTCGGACAACGATCGTCAGGGGGGGAAGTCTAACTATAAGACGACCACGACACGCGTGATGAAGGGAGATCACCTCCGCAGCTCAACATCTGCCTTATGAATAGAAGGCTCAGAGGCGGAATGCTTATGGTACATTTAGGAGCTTAAACGCATAAGTTAATCATGATTGTGCCGCTTGCAATGGAACATTCTTGACTAGCTCGGGTACATATAGCATGCATTTAGGGCTGTAACTGGGAATGTCGCTCCACTTGCATCCACAAGTTAACCTGTTGCTAGTTATATCTTCCATTAAAGTATTTCAAGCACAAATAAGGTTCCCCCCGAGAATTTTTTTCCGCCTCGACAGCTACAGTTAATGGCGCGAACTGGTCACATGCCCGTTTTATAGTCGGAGAAGCCGCGCTGGCGGGAAAACTAGCCCGAACCTAGTGTAATCATACCACGGACTTACACTCTTCATATATGGTGATGAAATTTCGTTCGAAGTTGTCTCCAGTGCGCTCAAGTCGGCCAAAACTGCACGTCACTTGGACTGGGTCAAAGGAATTTGGCTCCATTTGGGATTCCGCGAAGTTGACTCGAGTCAACTTGGAGCGAGTGCAAGTTTTGTAATAAAATTTTATCATACGGGTATTCGTTGCCGGCCGCTTAACCGCTGCGGCGATAAGAATACGGTACAGTATCCCTGAAGAGTACGAATTGGATGAGATTGCTGCGCAATTCCTGCCTCGTTTCTTCTCAGACATTGTCTTTTGTATGGACGGTACTGCCCGTTACCGTTAGAGGAACTCATTTGGACAAAATTGTTTTTGACGAGCTGCGACTGGGCTTGTCTCGGAGAGTCTAAGAGGGCCACAATTAGCCGAAGCAGAAGAGGCTTCTGTGATGATGGAGGGCGAACGTTGATTAGGAATTTACGTAGTTCAACATAGTGTCAATATATAACAATCAATATGTTTATTGAAATGAGAGTTTGAACTCACTTGGCGAGACTTCGCTCGAAATAAAACACAAGCCTTCAGGATGTCCCACGTCGCAGCAAAAGTTGGCTTGGAGTTGTGGTGTTCGGCCACTTTGAAAACGACTTTGACTTTGGGTTCCAAGTGTAGTGAACTTAAAGCTTTGTTCAAAGCTCTATTGATGCAACTCCACGAATATCAGAGCGCAATATGTGGTAGAAATTGGCACTTCTAATACGTCTTATTTACTAAGAATCACCTCGGCCATGGCTAGAATGCAAATTTTGCGAGGACAGATAGGATTTGAGCTCAAAAATGTGGGGTCAAAAATAAATGCACAAACCGTTCTCTCGCGTGTCCTATAGGATAAACTCGATCATTAGCATATATCTAATTGCGCGTGGTCGGAACTTCCGAGTGATATAGTTGGTCCGGCGAGGAGGCGGGTCCACGTTCGCAGAACGGCCAAAGGCGCCGCAATAAATATGCTCCTGCTCGATAGCCACGGGTGACACATAGAGACCTATACCTGAGTCCATGTCCATCTTGTCGGATGTCGGATGTCGGGATATATATATCTATATATCAGAGTCATACTCAGATAGTCAAGCTTGCTTTAAGGATTCTGCAGAGGACCTCCGTTAGTCTGAATATTCGCTCTCTGGGCAGAATTCTTGTGACTGATATACAGCAATTGTAGGTCTCTCAGGTGCTAGTACCGGCCAGATACGGCTAGTGAATCCATACTTGCAGTGGCATACGGACTTTCAGCATCTAATCCGATTCTAGTTCTGTCGCTTTCCCACGCAACTGTTAAATGTTGACCATGCAGCAGAGGCAAATAACACTCCACATCACCAATCTCGGTCAACTGTGACCAACATCTATAACTGAAGCAGCATTCTGTTCCATGCAAGCGTGACCCTCTGCCACAAAATGCTCCCGAAGAAGATGATAGAATTTTTTCTGGCGAGGTTGCGGCACAGTGATTATTATTTGAGTTCGATGCCCTTCTCGATTGGGTCTTATTTTTATGGTCCGCCCTGATCGAGAAAGAGAGACATGCGTTATTGGCCAGTGCCAGGGCAGTGGAAAATTACAGACATCGGTGACAACGATGCAAGGGGCATTGCCGCACGGTGGGCAAACCAACGTCGAAATCCGCAATTGTTCCACTAGTCGGCTGAAAACGTCGCAACGTTGCCTAATTTTATACGTCGAGTAATATTCATTAACCGCTGCATATAAATGCAGCGTGTGGAGATGTGGAGGAGGAAGATAGACTACATTATTTAATTTGTTCGCTGGCTTTCTGAGCACTTGTATTAGACCGGCCACCAAACCGCGGATTTTGAACATTACGGACAAAATGCCGAAGTCTGGTGGTCCCGCCTTAAAACTGGCCAAATGGCAAGCAGACAAGCCTCAACGCACAGTTATTCTCCCCCAAGGAGTCGCTTCTCGCATGTGTTTACAGAGGACCTTAGAGTGAGATGTATGTACGTGTGCTGCAGGATGGTTACTTCTAGGCTTGGTAAAATTACCGTGACTGTTACGAGTCGTACATATCGGCCTGCAAGCAAGTGATCGACAAATAAGACTGGAGAAAACATGTCGCTAATAATACAATTATAATATCCTAAAGGGAGGTTCGGGGTCTGCGTCTAAAAGCGCATCCTCAATTCACAATACGGTATATATCTCAATACACTGCATATATTCCATCCAATTCAAATCGAGCGTTCGCTGCTAGCCAAATGTGATTGCCGTACATGCAAGAGGCCAGGAATATTCCTTGCAGGGTACTATCGAATGTATCTTATGTGGAGGGTGGTTACCCTGCCCAGTGAGCCGCACGCTACGCTTACACATTGTAGGGTCTGATTTTCGTCAATACGTCATGTCTGAATTCTGATTTCGATTGGGAGTCGAAAACATAGGATAAACCTCGGACGCAAGAGAGTTACATCCAGATTGTTCGAGTAGACCTGGAAATTAAATATTATCGACACAATGGCGCAGTCCGATCCATCGATTCTTCTCAGCTGGGCACAGCTGCAAGACATCGATGTTCACAAATCGATACAAATCAATTCAACACCGCACGCTGGCCTAGGGATCTACTACACTGGCACCGACACGCTCGTCACGTTGGAAGATGCTGAGGCCAGTACCTTGATAAGCGTTCCGAGGAATGTGATTTTGACGGCGGAGAATGTCCGGACATTCGCATTATCATATGGGACAACATTGCGACCATTGTTACGAATTGGAGTGGACGATGAACGGGTGTCAGAGCGCGCGACGATATTGCGGTTTCTTTTGTTTTCGTTGCATGAGTTTGCAGCACCGAAATTGCAGAAGATTGCGAAGGAGAGTAATTGCTACGCTGCATACCTAAACTTTATGCCTTCGCCGCTACTCCAGCGAAGCGACTATGCGCAAAGCCAGCTCACGTCTTTATCCCTCACAGACTTGCCACCACCGCCAACATTTTGGACACCAGGGCAAATCAGCAAAGCAGCCGGTACGTCACTATATTCCCCACTCAGCGCCAAACTCCGTCTTCTAAGCTCCGAATTCGAGCAATTTTCGTCGCAATGGCGGGAAGTGTTTGAGAAGGTGGACGGGGCGGGGGAAAAAGATGTCGAAATCTCGTTTGAAGAGTATGTACGCGCAGATTGGCTGGTTGCTTCGCGGGTTATGGAGCTGCCGATTGGCGATGAGCCCGGGCTCGGTGTTGTCCCACTTATTGACTTTGCAAATCATAGCACCCCGTTCCATGTGAACGCGAGGTACGAGATTACCGATGACGCGGTGAAGTTGGTTAGTCTGCCCGGTCAAGTTGCTCCGGAAGATGAAGTGTTGATATCATACGGTCCGAACAAAGGTACATCTGAGATATTGTTCACGTACGGGTTTTTAATCGACAGCGAGGACGCCGGGTGCGAGTCAGTCAAGATGCGGGTTAGGGACGGCGGTGTACTGCAGCTAGTGTACGGACGGCCGCCGGTAGCGGAGTTTGACGTGCGTGAGGGTGAAGTCACGTGGGAGTGCGAGTTTTTGTGGTTACTGTGCGTGACTGAGGAGGACGAGTTTGAAGTGAGTGTTGCGCAGAAGGTCGAGGGCCCGCCAGATGTGGATATTTCGATTCGTGGGCGAACGTTGAGTGGTGTGCGTGGCCAAGCGGCTGTGGAGGCGGTAAAGGAGGCGTATGGGAGCGATGAGAAGATGAAGGACGTACTTGAGCTGAGGCGCGTTTTGATTTTAGAGAAGTGGGTGTCTGGTTGGATGGAGGATCTTGCGGGGGTAGAAGTACGGGAGTGTGTCGAGGCGGATGAGCATATTGCTGAATTAGAGGATGAAGGGAAGGGGAGTTGGAAGGAGAAAGACCCGGTTGATGAGATTATTGAGACGCTTAGACAGCGAGAGGAGAGAGTTTATTTGCTTGTCTTGCAGGTACTGGAAAAGAGGAAGAAGGACTTGGTCGAGTCGGATACCGTGTTGTCGTATCTGGCTGCGCAGGATGAAAAGCCGGAGGTTGAAGAGGAGGCACCTGAGACTGTTGAGACGGACGAGATTCGTTAAATTGTACATATTTGTATATTTTATTAATGGAATGACAATACCATTGTCAAATAATGTATCTAACAGTGTCTCGGATCAGTTTTTCGGAATCGGTAATTGCGTACCGCGACATCCAGGATTACATCCACCGAGGCATGTAGATGTGTTTGGCCGCAACACTCTCTTTCGTCAGATCTCTTTACCCAATAACCGCGATGATGATGATGATGATGCGAGTAGGCAGGTACGAGTGCAATTGCGGCTGCTGAATGCCCCGTCGCTTAAGTGCGTGGCCCAACAGACGCACGTCGAGCACGGACGGGGCCGTTTACAGAGATTATCAAGTAGCGATTGGCGAAGAAATGAGAAAAATTAAAAATCTTAATAAAACTTCATATTTAAATCCTACTTTAGAAAATTTAGGCAATGTGGAACTGTCCCAGCCACCGGAGGCGAAATCTCAGCGATCCGCCGGGACGGAAGACATTCCAACATAGCGCCTCATTCGTCACGAGCACAAATGCAATATGTGAGAGAGCTAAAGTGGATTACGGAGATTGGGGTGTCGCGGTAAGCGAGACAGGTTCAGAGCCCCGGAGCGAGGACTAAGAAACCGTAAATGTGGGGCCCCGCCGTCAGCGAATTAGAATGTGAATAGGAAAGGTACAGTCACGTACAAGGTAGCCTTCTAGAACGCGATGGCGTTGGGTAGTGACAAAAGGCCGGACAAACGGAAAAGTAAGCTCGGGCGAGCGCCGAGCACGCGATAACCACCTTCATCGCGTGTGGCCACTACGATCTCACTCATTAGTGACTTGTTGCTGCCGCATACACAAAAAGTCGCAGTGCCAGTCAGGACCATGAGTTGCCGTATGATTCACGGTGTGCCAGGAGTACGGGTACAGCACCGAAACCGAATGTTTTCGAAATCAATCGAGGTGAGATCGAACCGGCAAAATAGCGAAAACGTAGGCTCGCGATCCCAGTCAGCGCGCCCTACATTGGACTTTAAATAGCCTGTCCTGGTGTGGATGTTACGGGCCACACAGACAAGTAGTTTCCTAACCCTACAGTCGTACACGAATCGCATTGGCATTGTGTGCCTAGGGCACCCTTTGCCACCCTGAACCCAGAACCCACCGGAAGCGTAGGTTTAGGGCCGGAAGCCAATGGGATCCCCAGAAAATGCGGCTCCCCGCTCCCTTTAGGAGTGTGGGGAAACGCCCAGCGCGCCCTAGTTTCGATCGCACTTGCGCCCATCTCTTAAAACTTTGCCAGGCGAACCCATGATTGCCATGCTTTTGCTGTAATATTAAATATAGCCGGCGCCCTTCCCCACACGCACTCTCCAATCTTCTCCGCCCTTAATTTTCGTCCATTCCAGTAACACTACATCTCACGAACTGTTCCAGTATCCTTACTGCTTTCGACTACGCTCGACTTCCACCATGCCGGACGGCGCGCAAGCCTGGTATGTCACCTCTATGCTCCGATTCTGACTGGTAGCCGCCTCATCCCGTACACTTGCTGACCACCGTCCCAGGAAAATGATCAAGCCTCCGGGCACTCAAATTGGTCGAATTGCACAAGCCTGCGATCGGTATGTTGTGTTCAGTACCATTGTACGCGGTCTGGTTAGTGGAATGTAATGGGTATCATGATATTGCCGAATGGCTGCGATGGCTATGCCGATGCCCTATTCCTCCACAATTGCCCGTACGCTCTCATTGCTGAAATTCGTGATTACTGACATCTCTATCTAGGTGTCGCAGTAAGAAGGTAATCTATTATTTATTGGATATCGAATGAGACGATAATTCGAGCTGGTGTGGCATCTTTACTGACTCAAACTCCCCGACAGATCCGTTGTGACGGAAAGCGGCCCAGCGTAAGTTATCGTTCAGCTGGTTTGGAATCTTGCTAACCACCGTAGTGTACACAATGCCAGACTGTTGGCTTCGAATGCCGTACGTCCGATAAACTGTCGCGTCGCGCGTTCCCGAGAGGATACACAGAGTCGCTAGAAGACCATATCCGTCAGCTCGAGAACGAAAACCGGACGTTGAAAGAGCAAATCGACAGACGCGATGACCAAATGGAATTGCTATCGCGAGTCGACTCACTTTCTCCTTGTGCAAGCATGTCGCCTGGTGCGAATACTGCCAACAATGGCTCCCGGAAACGCCAGCACCGGCATCGCTCTCGGGACCCATCACCGGCTCGACGCAGCAGCTCAGTTGACTCAGATTCGGACGAGAACGAGACCTTCACACTACACGAACTGAAGAACCTCAATATCGATGGCAGCTTCGAAGGCAGCGCATCAGGCCGTGCATTTGCAGAAATTTTCCAGGAGAAAGTCGGCTCCAAGTCCGTGAACCTGTCTTCGTTGGCCGAAAACTTGTTCAACACCGTCGACTTGTCGTCCTCATTACCTCGCTACCATTTCGACGACTCACATTCCAGTTCGATACCGTCATTGCCCCCACGTGTTTTGGCTGACCAGCTTGTCAACTTTTTCTTCAGGGACTGGCATCCATTCTTTCCGGTCTTGCATGCTCCCACATTCATGGCTGACTACGAGAAAGTGTACAACTCTTCAACCTTGCTGGGAAAGGAGGAATTTTTAGTCCAGCTCTATCTGATATTTGCAATTTCCTCACGACAGATTTCGATGGCGAACCCGGAATCGCACGCTGCGTATGAGAGACATTGGCGACGCTTGCTGCCGACGCTCGAGCACCGCAACTCGCTCACTACGCTACAATCTCTTGTCCTCGCCCAAATCGACATGTGCACTGCCGGCCAGTACTCCGATATGTTCCAGTACAAGATGAAAGCCACCGGAATGGCTTTGCGGCTAGGTCTCAACCGATCGCACAGACAGTTCAATCTGAACTTGCTCGAGGGCGAAATGAGGTTACGTATTTTCTGGGCCGTGTACACGCTTGATAATTTTTCGAGCATGCTCGTGGGAGCCCCAGCCATCTTGAGAGATGATGACGTCGAGTGCGCCTATCCATGTGACGTCGATGACGAGTACTTGACTGAGAAGGCATTTTTACGGTCCCCGCCTGGCAGCTACACGAAGCTGTCCGCCGCTATCGCTCTCTGGAAATTCTCTCGTGTCCTGTCTAAGATACTCTGCACGCTCTACAGATGTACGCCTTCGCGAACGAAGTCATACAGAATCTTGTTTGAGCTTGAGGACGAGCTAGAAGTTTGGCGGCGCGAGCTATCGCCTCATCTTAAGTTTGAGATGATCAACGGCTCTCCACGCGGCTCGTCTACAGCTCTTCATGCCCGCGCTCCATTCTTGTTATTGATTTATCACTATGCACGAATCTTGATCCACAGGCCTGCGATCGCAACTGAAGAGTCCAAGACTCACGGCTCGGCTTCAATATTGGCCATGATTGACAGCGCAAAGTGTATTATCTGGGTTAGCAACTACCTGCGCTCTCGAAGTGTTTCTTGGACTATCTGCATGAACGAACCGAAGACACTTCTCAGCGCTGGCGTGATCGTTTTATTCGGTGCAATGGATTATCCTAAAGACGGGGCTCTTGTTGCTGACGCGAAACGCATTATGGCGCATTGTTTGGAGGGCATGCATCAGCGAGCAGGGGTGCGGAGCACGGAATACCGCGTATTCGAGGCTTTGTGCAAGATGCTGGTTGGTGTTGCGCACCGCGCTGGGGTGGAGGCTACATCCGTCGTTTCGTCCCCGGTAACAAAACTGCAAAGCCAGTCGAACAGAGACCTCAAAATCGAGTACGAGGCTTCTCCGGGATCGCCCTGCATGGAAACACGTCGGGCGTCGATGACAATACCTCATTTTCCTAGCAGTGGACAGCAGTCTCCGCCGTCCAGTGACGCTGTTGCTGTGTCACTTCCGACAAGTGGCCAGGTAGCTCCTGATCTCGATGTACTGCACTGGGCGATTGCGCAGCACCAGCAGTTGCAGTACCGTAACTCTAACTTGCAACTAGAACCTGGTAACTCGGTCACGCATCATGACGCTGAACTAGAGAACTTGTTTGCGCTGATGGATTCCGGTAATTCATCAGCTAATGGCGTGCCTCTCGGTCCTATCGCGACTACCCGCGCCCAGCAGTCCGCTTTCGACAACGAAATCAACCGTGCGTTATCCGTGTCGGAGTCCGTCATCTCAACCGCGCCCTCACTGTGCTCAAACTCATCTACCTCGTCAATCACCCACCCGACGCGACTATCCACATCGTTGAGCAATTTCTCCGCGGACTCGAACGGGGATTGGAACATGTGGTGGGGTGACTTATTCAGCAATACCGGGTCCGGCAGCGACACGACCACTTCGTCTGCGCCGCCTAGCGTGAACCTCGAAGTTGATGTTGACGCGTGTGGAGATATCCCGGCAACGCCAAAGTCAGTTTCAGTACCCGGAGACACTGTATCTGAATCTCCCAAGGCGCGGAAACAGACTACCGCGTCGCTGCTACGGAGCGTGAAGGAGGAGGAGTGGAGTGCGCTCGGCTGGATGACCGGTGGC
The DNA here is from genome assembly GCA_018804115.1 of Lipomyces starkeyi. Lineage (NCBI taxonomy): Eukaryota > Fungi > Ascomycota > Lipomycetes > Lipomycetales > Lipomycetaceae > Lipomyces > Lipomyces starkeyi. Next base: position 871,567 of record JAGJTG010000005.1, on the reverse strand, counting down.
GGAGGCGGAGAAAAATTTGCGTAAATTAATGAAATTTTTGGTATTAGTGTTACTTCGGAGTTGTGTATTATTTAGGAATTCGTGTTAGATATCAGAAGTATTGAAAAATTGAATGATGTGGAACAGGATTTGGATATGGGCGGTGTATCGGACTTTGTGCTTTGTAAATTTTCTATGTATTAGTTTATGGTGTTTTGGCAAGCAAAAATAATTGAATTGAATTGAATTCGGTGAATTGTGGTTGTTTTTGCGCGATAACGTATCGTGGTGTAGCTTTGGCATAATTGGTCCTGTTTAATTTGAAAACGGATGACCCGGATGTTAAGTTGAAACGATGAAATCAGGTTGAAGACCATTCACGTACGTGGCTATATGTCCTGTTTGGTTTCTCTGCACACTTTGTCTGGATCGATAGCCAGTCGCGACGAATGATGGATCTAGGATATTCAGCTAATCGAGCATACTGCTTAGAACGAGATGAGGATGGCCTGCAAAGTGGCAATTGTCCAAGTCTGCTTCTCCACAACTATTTGTCACCAGAATATATCTTATCTATCTTATGTGACTACCGACACAAACTTGAGGGGGGGTCATTGAAACTTAATAGCATATCTATCTACTCTAATACCAGCTAGATATCCTCACGCGAAATTATGAAGACGGTGGACGACGCGAAAGTTAGATTACACGCGGGGAAGGCATGACATCATCCTGAGCCGCGCTCTCCTCAAACGCTCGCCAACGCGCATCATCGTCCACACTTAATAGCTTCCACATCTGGCGACAATCGACATGATCGCAGGTGACCAAGGTTGCACTGGCGCGATCGACGTGAAGGTAGGTACGATTCCAACTAAGTCGGGATCGCGTATACAGTACAGGGTCTTCTGTCTGGTCGTCCACCGTCCAGTGATCGGTCATACTACGGGAGGCCCTGAGAACACCGTACCTAGACTGACATGTTCGCACGCTGCCGATATCAAACCAAGAAATACGCCATGTGACGTCAAACTTGGCGGACTGAGCACATTCGCATAGCGGCCATTCAGCAGCACTGCTCAGCTATGTCCGCATAAAAGCATCGACGGGTCCCTTGACACCGCACTCGGTAAACTCCTAGTAATTGGAAATAATCAACCGCTTTTTTAGTACAAAATCGACATAGACAGCGTTCTTTAATTTAATCGAAATGCCCAATCAACATCAGCAAGCGTTCAAGTTACTCAGCGGCTTTGCTCGCCGTGATCCAGAACTGTATGTCCTCGCAGGCGCGGTCGCACTAACCATGGGTGGATTCGGCTACTGGTTCGGTAAGCGCTCCAATACGAACTGATTAACAGAACCTCACAAGATGACACAGGACGAAGCTCCGGCACTGCTGAAAAATATGGCGATGCCCGAGGCGATGTCGCACTTCCGTGGTCGAAACAAAAGCGACCAGATGAGTCGCAAAAAGGTACGTCAAGTTATCTGGAGCGGCCATGCGATGCTAATGGTTGACCATAGGTACGACCGAAAGCAAAAAATAATTGTTGGATTTAAAATTCAGAACTCAATGTGACACGCCGTTGAGCAGGACTACTACAGTTGATATTCATACAATAATGCATCTATTTCGCGCTCGTGGAGGATGCTTATATTGTATTGGTTCATTTCATGTTATTTCGAATCGGCAGGAGTTATGGATAATCGGTGGCGATACAGCGTATAGGCAGAAAATATAATAGGAGCTAGAAGTGTACTTCACTGTTAAGGGAAGTTGGAAGTTCTACTACGCTGCTCGATGGTATCATGCAGCGATTGAACTATCATAGTACTCCAGCTTTTATTCTCACGTCCCTTTACGATTCACAGTAATGGTATATCCATCAAGTGACAGTAGAATGACAGTACTCTATATTTTTATAAGCAAGCTTGGCCCACTCGGAGAATTGTAAAGCCTTCCCAAAACAAGTCGATGCAGCAGTTGAGGATTTCTATCGCTAAAGGTACGATGAAATTGCACCGTCCGCGGAAAATGGAACCTAAACCTAAAAAAGTGGCTTATGTCCGCTGTCAACATTTTGCTCGCCAGCTGATCTGCAGTCGCTGAACACAGTCCCATTACCCAGCTGTCCAAATCCGCCGAATGATAAATAGAGACCATTTGGGAAATAGTTTCAATGGCAACTTAATAGTCCGGGGATGTTCCGGCACTCCGCGATCTTGTTCGCCGCGGGGTGGCATAACTGGGAGACCGAGTGTGCACTTCGAGAGGTTGGAACCGCGAAGTCATCTTATGATGTACCGTAAACCTTATATTTCGGTGAGGGGTGCCCCAACGCTTCTTAATTCACTCGATTATCTACACCTTGCTCACCGATCAGTCTACCCAGGTGTTGGCGAAGTATTAGCACTCTCTAGCGGTCGTAATAGTGTGCTAAGCTGCCGTACAAATATATCAGGCACCTGAAACTTATTATTGATTGTGCTCTCGCCACAGTCTTGAGAATTTGTTCCTTGTTGATCAGGCGCCGAAGCCTTCGCAACGATATAGTTTCACTTGAGAGGCTTGGGATTCTGATCGGAAAGGTAGGTTATATTGTTAGAGACTACCTACTTGGACGAATAATTGGTAACTCAATGTTGTTTAGGACTTACAGACCGTCTGTTTCTTGTACGAATCTGCACATCACATTTACAATATGGCTTCCTCAGTTCCTCAAGCTCCCGTCACTTCCCTACTCTCGGAGGCTCGCGGTAAGACCGTACAGCGTGATAATAATGAATTACCCGGTGCTCGTTCCATTGACACCGAGGCTACGTTCCAGCATTGGATCTACGACATGGTTATCTGGAGTTTATCAGGTGTGTACACCGTATGCTTTAATTAGCAAGCCGATACTGCCATATTAACTTGCGCATTCAGTCGTGTTCGATCTATTTTTCCGTGAAATCCGCCCGAGGGGCGCATACCGAATCCCGAGACATGGTCCGATTATCTTTGTTGCCGCTCCGCACGCCAATCAGGTGAGTCTTGGCCGCAATGATACCATCATACGACGTATGGAGCTAACACGAAGACAGTTTATTGACCCCATCATGCTCATGCGTCAAATTCGAATTGAAGCAGGTCGCAGAATATCGTTTCTGGCGGCCGAAAGTTCAATGCACCGCAAATTCGTCGGCACTGTCGCTCGATCAGTTTCTTCAATTCCGGTTGCTAGAGCTCAGGACTTGGCGTCTCACGGAACTGGTTTGATCTATATTGAAGATAAGGAGAAGCCGTTGGTTATCAAGGGCCAGGGAACCAAGTTTATGAAGGAATGCAGTCAAGGCGGGTTGATAATGTTGGCGAAGTCACTTGGCAGCGCCGAGATTGATAGCATCGTGTCTGATGTCGAGTTGATTTTGCGCCGGCCTTTCAAGGAGGAGAAAGCCATCGAGTATTTATTTTCCGGTCCGTCCAAGTTTAAAAAAGCGCCAAAGGTCGACCAGTCACAGATGTACCAGAAGGTCTTCGAAAGACTGAATGACGGTGGATGTATCGGTATCTTTCCCGAAGGCGGTTCACATGACCGACCAGACTTATTACCACTAAAAGCCGGTGTCGCGGTTATGGCTCTTGGTGCCCTAGAGCAGAACCCAGAGTGCGACATCAGAATTGTCCCTTGCGGTATGAACTACTTCCACCCTCACAAATTCCGATCACGAGCAGTTATTGAGTTTGGTCCTCCACTTAACGTTCCCAAGGAGCTTGTCAAGACGTACAGTGAAGGAAATAAGAGAGATTCTATACACCAGCTCTTGGAAATGATTCATAGCGCGTTGTTGGCTGTTACTGTTACCTCGCCGGATTACGACACATTGATGGTTATTCAAGCGGCTCGACGACTATACAAACCCGCACACAAGAAAATCCCGCTATCGTTGGTTATCGAGATGAATCGGCGGTTAGTCATAGGGTATACACATTACAAGGACGATCCACGGATTATTCATCTTCGGGAAGCCGTTGCGAACTATAACAAGCAGTTGAGACATTTGGGAATCCTGGATCATCAGGTTGAGTACGCAACATTGCCAATACCGGAGATTGTCGGAAAATTAGTCTACCGGTCGCTGAAACTATTTATTCTGGCATTGGGCGCTCTGCCCGGAGCTATTCTTTTCGCACCGGTATTCATCGCGACCAAGATGATTTCCAAGAAGAAGGCAGCCGAAGCGTTGAAGGCGTCGACCGTGAAGATCGCTGCCAGGGATGTTGTCGCGACATGGAAGATTCTCGTAGCGCTGGGTCTCGCGCCGACGCTATACTGGTTCTACGCACTTTTGGCGACATGGGCGACGTGGAAGTACGATCTTGTTCCTCAAGTGCGACCGGTGTGGCTCGTGACTCTTGCGGCTATGATTATTTTCCCGGCGATCACGTACGCTGCACTTAGAATTGGAGAGATCGGAATGGATATTTTCAAGTCATTAAAGCCGCTTGTGACATGCTTGAACCCGAATAATTTGAACACGATTGCGAAGTTGCGGATTACGAGAGAGGAATTGTCGAAGGAAGTCACCGAGATGATTAATTCATTAGGCCCGGATGTCTTTCCAGAGTTCGACTCTCACCGGTTAATGCAGAGTTAGCCTTTTGCATGTGTGATGTATGTGGCGAAGATGAAAGCTATAATGTTTTGGGTCAGATCTTCATTTTCGGCGTGCGCTGTTGAATGACAATGATTAGTTTAGTAATGAAATGTGAATCTGTGATTTGGAGAGATTCTACAAAAAAATTTGATTAACATTTACAGTAGAAAAAAAATTCAGTTTTGACCAATGGATTGACATGAGTGCAATGCTTGATTTCACAAATTCATGAACATACAGCACATATCCACCGTTGTAGTTATCATTTCGCTCTAGCAAATTACGTCTTCAAAAATTCGTCGCGCTTCTTTCTATAGGCTGCGCAGTTGCGCAGCCACCGTCGATAACCGTGCAGAGAGGTGATCTTCTCGCCGTAGTAATCCGGGACCGGGTTTGCGAACGACTGGTAGGATGGATCGACGCGGTTCTTCTTAACGTGCTGCAAGAAGAGATCTTCCTTCTACATTAATGAGCATTAGTGTGTTGTTCAGAATAATGGTATAATTGTTGAATGAGAGGATAACTAACCAATCGGAATGGTATCCGCTTACTCCTCAAAACCAACAAATTGAAAAAGAAATTCCCCAAGAGCGGTCCCAGCAAAGTGCAAAATCCAGTGAACACAAATAACCCAGCCCCCATAGCAAGCAACGGATCAAATCCGAAAATCATTTGAGTGGGATCGATGTTCACACTCGAGATGTACTCCCACCCAATCACGAGCCCGACGAGACCGCTGATTCCCATAGATGCGACTTGAAAACCACGACGGTAGGTTCTATATTTGAGAAATTCATTCCAGGTTAATGAGCTGTGGTCGTTTGAGCGTTCTGCGTTCATGCGCAGAATTGACGATGAGAAAGATCGGATCGAGAGCCTTTTGGTGACATCGCAATTAAAACGGGACAGTATTGACGTGCCCTGGGTTGTAGGGACACTTCTTGATATCATGACGAGCGATCGCGAGGTGACAAATAGCGGTGAAGCTGTAGATCGGAGTATGGATAGTCGCACGGTAGGATGCTTGGACGCCGATATTATCGAACTGAAAGTTTTCGCAGCAATTGATGGCTGGACAAATGGAATTTGTGCAATCATGGCGACAAGTGTCACTATCCTACTTCGCCGAGGGAGATCTTGCTATAGAAGATAACCGATGTGAGGGGAAAAAATGGGTGCAGGCAAACTGGTTAAACCCCGACGTCGAAACGGAAGCTGAAAGCTGGTGATGAGGAAAGTCCACCAGACTTTCGTGTGGCACCAATAATGAAATTCGATGAGGTGAGTAATATGCTCACTAGCCCTGAGCTGCGCTAACCGGGAAAGTACTAGCTAAAATGTTAAATACATGAGACGGTGGAGATAGACTTCAGGTTAAGGGCTATATTTGCGATTTTTTAAGTGATAGTTCAAGAGGCAAGTTCGCCTTAGATATATTCTATAGAGAATGCTAGTAGCGTATATGGCAATGAGTGGCGCTAGTATGATCCGAAATTTAGTCTGTAAACTCATCAGAAGGCATGGGAGCTGATCATTGGGATCCGCGGGCATTACAATTATCGTCCAATACGAATTTATAACTTTCTGCACATGCACTCAGTTGCCGAATACAATAATAATCTAATTCATGCCGTAGTTGGGATGCCATGCATAAGATCGATGAAGTAACAGAAGAAATATGTGGTATCGGAAGGCAACCAAAGGACCTCGTCTCTTAGATTGGCTCGAGGTCGGACATCAATCAGGAAGACATACAACGTCAATTACGCAACTCTGCTCGGTACATAATTTTTGGTTCCATAGTGATTATTCACACTGCACTGAGCGAGGTTTGCGGATGAGAATCCAGATCTCCTCCAGCTTGGTCATCGCGTCTATTCAACGGGTCGGTTGCCTTGCGTACTTGAGAATCTTACATAACAAGTGAGGCCGCGCCGCGGGCGTTTGTGCGGCGTTGCTTCGACCACACCAGCATCCTCGAACCACAAATTCCATACTTGGATTGACCCGAGTGAAACGCAGTGCAAAATTGTCTACGACGTTAGCTGATCTCAGGAATCGCATAACTGAAAGCGACAGGCCGTGATGGCTGCGGTTAGGGGTGCGTCGGAGTGTCAGCGTGGGCGCAGTTGGTGCCAGCCAATGAGCGCGGCGAGATATCAGGGCGCAACAGCAGGTACGCCGTCTAGGCGGGCGACACTCGGTACCGACCTGGTGCTGGAACAAAGTCAAGCACTGGTCAGGTCAGGTCAGGGTTGCGGATGTTGGCTTGCTAGACCCCACCTCGTGCACTGCTATAGAGGTGGACTGCCCGTGTCACGTTCTCCTCACCTTTACCTTATAAATCCCACAGCTTCCTGCGCACGAAACTAATCCGTCACGATCCATCTCGATTTGACTGTCCACAACCATGTCCTTCCCTCGCCCCGTCCTCCGCTCCGCTAGCCGCTCCGTCTTCGCGGCAGCCTTTCGCGTTAAGGTCCCCATCCGCAATGCCACCGCCGTCCGATATAACTCCTCCTCCGCATCAGGTCCAGCCAAGAATAACTCGCTGGTCTATGCCGCCGTCGGTTTGGCCCTGCTCGGAGGCGGTTATTACTATTACTCCAACAACATGGTCAAGCCCAAACCCGCCGCTCTCTCCAAGCCCTTCGTCCCCACCTATGAAGACTACAAGAAGGTCTACAACAAAGTCGCTGAGACCCTCGATGCAGGCGACTACGACGATGGTTCGTATGGCCCAGTCTTGATTCGCCTTGCCTGGCACGCTTCCGGCACTTATGATGCCAAGACCAACACCGGTGGATCCGGTGGTGCTACTATGAGGTCAGTATCTATTTTCCCTCGTTTGCTTGATCTTTTTTAACGCCATCTATAGATTTTTGCCTGAGTCTGGCCATGTAAGTTGAAGCTGCCCCGATCCTACCAATTCAATAGCTGATCTATGATTTAGGGTGCTAATAACGGTTTGGTGAGTCCTGCGGAAGCTAATTCATCTAGTCTTAAGTCACTAACCGAACGATGTGCAGGATATCGCGCGTAACGTTCTCGAGCCAATTCACGCTGAGTTTCCCTGGATTTCCTACGGTGACCTCTGGACCCTCGGTGGTGTTTGTGCCGTTCAAGAAATGGGTGGCCCAACCATCAAGTGGCGCCCCGGTCGTGCCGATGCTGCTGATGCCGGTAAGTTTTGCTTTGCCGTTTTCTATTATAAGGAAGTCTGTGCGTATTTTCGTCGGCTGCGGGATCGTTGGTGAGGTGTGAGTTATCGTCATTGTATCCTTGGTGCCAACTTTCGAATGACGAATGACGTCACCTCACTTCGCCTTTGTCGCGCTTGTAGTAGATCACGTGATTGTCTCTCTGATAAGGGGGACTTTGACTACAATGCCTCAACGCTGAGCTGACGTACTCATTTCATTTAGCTTCTTGTACTCCTGATGGCCGATTGCCCGATGGCGCCAAGGGTGCTGACCATGTCCGGGATATATTCTATCGCATGGGTAAGGGCGAATATTGATCCCAATAGCTAATGACTGAAACTGATAATTGTGTAGGGTTCAATGATGAAGAAATTGTTGCTCTCGCTGGTGCACATGCTCTCGGGCGGTGCCACCCTGACAGATCTGGATTTGAAGGGCCCTGGACGTTCGCGCCTACCTATCTCACTAACGACTACTACACTCTCCTGCTGAACGACAAGTGGCACTGGAAAAAGGTGAGCTTTTGTGTTGATGTCATGTTTGTCTTGTACGATGTATGCTAACTGTATCTCGAGTGGAACGGACCAGCTCAATATGAGGACGATAAGACCAAGTCGCTGATGATGCTTCCCGCTGACATGGCCCTCGTCAAGGACAAGAACTTCAAGAAATACGTTGAAAAATACGCTAAGAGCCAAGATGCTTTCTTTGAAGATTTTGCGAAGGCTTTTAGCAAGCTCTTGGAGCTCGGAGTCTCGTTTAAACCTGGTCAGGAGTACTGGGAATTCCCAGTCAGCTCTTAGATTTCCGTAGAGCTCTATCTATGGAGGTGATGACAGGTTGACTGATATTGATTAAATGCGACAGTCTGATTGTGTGTATGAAATGAAGGTTATTAAGGGAACTTTTGACTGTTCGGATGGTGGATTGCGCTTACAAGTGTGAAAATTTGTATATCTTTTTATTTTTAATTCTACCTTCGTCAGACTACATATTCAAAACGAACAGTCGAGTTGTGTTTAAAGACACCATCGGAGTGTGAAGTGTCAAAATCTGAAAATGAGCAATATCAGATCCGTTACTGGATATCTATGCCGAAAGGGTACAGCAAATAGGTGCGAAAGCGTCCGATATTTATAGTGTGTCATTCTAACCCAAACCGGCTAGCTCATATTGTCGGAACAAAATTGTGTTGCCGCGGCAACGCCGAGTAAACATTTGTGCAAAACAAAAGCCGCATTCTTTCGCTGAGCAGCGGATGGAACAAAGAATGTGTAAACTTTGATCCAACCAACCCTCCTTCGCCTTGTCCCTCTGTCAACGTATAGGGATCGCGATTCTTGTCGATTCCCTCTCTTCAGTCATATTTTCCATTCTTCAGTAAAAGGATACTGAGCGAGCACAAAGATTTCTGGGATTAGGACAATCCGCTGCAATGTCCGTAGAACCGCAGTCGCAGTCACCAGAAGACCTGTTGTTTCCAAACAGTCACTCTGCTTGCACAGTCCCCATTCCACCTCTGCGATCGCCGAAAAGATCGCCTGCTAGGGCAAGAATAGCCAGTCCACTGTCAGAAGTTCCGACAAATGATTCGCGTCGAAATTCGCCTTCAACAGCTGATCATCAACGGTATCTGGTGCTACAGCAGAAAAATATCGATACTGGTACTCAAGATTTTTTTGATCGGTTAGATTCGAAGGATGTCGATGTCGATGCCGATGCTGATGCCGATGCTGATGCTGATGCCGATGCTGATGCTGATGCTGATGCCGATGCTGACGCCAATGCCGATGCCGACCAGTTATCGCCTCGTACTACGCATTCGGTGATGAGTTTTTGGTACGACAAAGAGCGGGAGAATTCGAAGCGAGAGAGTCTATCAAGGTCGCCTGCGATAGATGGAAGTCCCATTATCAACAATCGTGTCCGAAACAGTATTTTTCATCAGCATACAAGTACCTATCAGAGGCCACTGCCATCGTCACCTGTTATGCAGACATCGAAGCTGGACGATGAAGACTTGTTCGAGGGGATGAGACCTGCTGCTGAGAGGATTGCTAGGCCGCGCCATGTCGGTCTGGAAAAGCGATCTTCGTTATTGTCTTCGACCGGTTCCATAAGGTCGAAGAAGGTTACTTTTGAAATGGCGCCGCCACAGGTCGTAGAATTCGAATCTACGCAGGACTCACCTATTACGCCCGATGCTACTTCTGAAGACTCAGATGAAGATGAGACTTCCGAGCGTCCTGAAAGATTGGAGACTCCAAATCATGTTATTGATACGCCTACGTCTCGTTTGATGAAGTTTGAAAGTTCTTTCAGCCCTGGAGTCTACTTACACCGTACCCTTAGTGGCAGTAGATCTCTACCTAAGTCGTCCGCTCATACGTTTAATACGAAGGGCAGACCTCTTCCGGCAGTTCCCACCGGGCAATCCAACCCTTCTGATCCACAAAGACATGTCACCTCGCCGCCGACGGAAATGCGTCAATCTGGGACAAGTCTTGTGCGTCAGGACTCCGTGATGAGTGGAGTTTCAGAAGCATCGTCATATGACGCTATGGATCTCCTCGATTCTTATACGTTCGAGGATGTCAACATCGACAATGAGCATGGCCCTTCGAATTGCGATGCTGAAAATGTCGAGAATGCGAACGAGGATCATACCGTCTCTCAGTCTTCTGTTGGTACATTAGTGGCATGCGAGGTTCAGAAAGAGCTGAATAATGACGGCGATGTGGGCTCCAAGGATGATAGTGATGAGCAGTCTAAAGGGGACAGTAGCATCTCCAACATTTCTCCGGACATGTCTTCCCTCTGGGCTGGCGACACACCTGCTTCTTCACCTCACGATGTTTCTGACGATATCGCTGTGAGAGTTGCAAATGGCTATGACTTTATTGATCTTTCCAAATCAAGAGATGAGGACGGTCAGACTCTGGGACAACATACAGCCGGCGGGATACTCAGTTCCACCCATACCAGGAGCGACTCGACGGCTTCATTCAAACTAGAGCTTGCGTTTGAGGCAGCAGAGAATGATTTTGGCTCGGGCTTAAATGATTACCTCAACTCATCCTCATTCTTAGCGAAGAGCTGGATGGATAGTATTGATGGCAACCCAATCTTGGTTAATAAGCAGCGACATTACGATATTCCAGCAGAAGACCAGACTATCAAGTCTTCATCTGGAGCGAAAACCCGTCCAAGTCTTACGCCTGCTGATGCCGTCCATATGGCTACCACAAGACGAAAAGTAAGCGGAGACCAGGCGAAACATAAATTTTTGGACTTGCCTTCAGTTGTCGAGGATTTGCCGAAGCCAACAGGGCAAGAACGGCTTTTGCTTGATTTGGACATTAATGATTTTTCGTTTGATAGTTTGAGCAAGGAGTTTGACAGAGTTATGGAGATGCAAAGAGTAAGATTGGACATGGATATGTTGTCTGTAACCAGATTGCTAATCATGATTCAAGAGAGGATATCTGATGAGGCAAAACACGAGGATTGTGTACGCCTGTGCTGATACCGATCTCAACAATTCGTCAGAGAAGACTTACCAACCATGGACCGGCGTTCGGTCACCTACCAAAGACCAAACTCCGCCTGGAAACGTGTCAACCATGAATAATAGCATGCTTCTTCCAGAAAAGGAACATCAACAGACGGAAAATTATGACAGAAAAACAGCAATGATTCCGGATGATCAGAAGTTGGATCTCGGCAAGCCTTCCAAACAATCCTGTGAGGTACAGCAGGGACTTCCGGTTGCGACTGGTAGCGTCCAGATGAAGCCGGCGGAAGTCATGGCTAAGCCAGTCAGCGTAGAAGTGGATGCAACCATTGATCCAGCCGACCGAGGTCGTCTATTTGTCAAGGTGCTCGCTCTCAAAGACTTGAAGCTGCCGCTTAACGATGGTAAGGCAGTTCTTGTTGATATGGTCATCGGCAGTATGCTAATAGTATCATTAGACACTTCGGCCTACTTCGCATTGACACTTGATAATGGTATTCACTGCGTTACTACTGCCTACATGAACTTGACCAAGAACGCTCCTATCTATCAAGAATTTGAACTGTAAGCTGGATTGTACTGATGGCTGAGAGTTTTCGGCTAATGAAATCCAGTATCGTTGGAACGGATCTTGAGTTTATTCTCACCTTGAAAGCTAAGATTACTCGACCAGCCACTCCAGTTTCGCGCTCACCATCACCCAAAAAGAAAGAAAGCAGGTTCGGAATCGACAAGCTGTTCAGCTCACCCAAGCGTCGCATGCCGGCCGAAAGTGTGTCCAAACACAGTCCGCTCGCTCTTGACCACCTCCTCGGCACGGACGGTTCATTCGCCAGATCATATATCTCATTTTCTCAGATTGAGAAGGAGGTCTACCTCACGTCCAAAATCCTGGAAGTTCCATGCTACAACGAGTGGGCAACTGAGTTTGACGCGAGCCGATCGCGAAAGGCTGAGCGAGTGACAACTGCCCCATATTCTACAGGAAAGATTGTGTTGCAGTTACTGTATTATCCCAAGACGCACCGAAGCCAGGAAATTCCGCGAAGCTTGAACGCATGTTTACGCGAGTTGAATAATGGTCGGAATTGATGCAGAGTAGACGAAAGCTAGGAATATGTGTACGTATCATTGTTACTGGGCGAGATAAACCGATAGGTATAACCATGGTGAAATTTCGTTTGTGTTCTGTATCGTACTTGTGTTATTTGAGATATACATTTAATGTAGGACGATATTTTCTATTGGTATAATTGTGGATTGTGTTTTGTATAGGTGGCTGATGCCGAGAATGATCATACGGTTGATTATAATCGATTTCATTAAATATACTCGATAATAAATTAAAGGCTCCGTAAAGCTAGTGATATTTACATAAGCAAACAACTTGTTGATACCATGAACGCCAAAGCTCCAAATACCTCCCATTGCCAGTGTTAGCATCAATCATCCTGGCTAATTTTCTTCGAATATGCGTTTACCATTGGCGCGGTCGTGACGACCTGCTTAATATTCAACGTTTCATAAACGCTTCCACGACCACTAAATTCTGCCCACGGAACAACGACGTCTTCAATTCGTTCTAACGCGTTAAAAAGCATACAAGCGTCGGGACAACCTTGACGGATACCAACTATACCCAGACCTGGCATACTTGTTGCCTGTGCTAGTAGAGCAAGCGAACCTCTGGGTAATTGGACGAGCTTAACTGGAATCGAACCTGATGCGCAGAGAAGTGGGAAATGTGATAATAATATCGCGGGAGTGATATCTGATCGAGCGATAAAAACCGCGGTAATTGGATGCTTTGAGTGCTTCTTTGACGATGGCGCGGTGGTTGGCGTTGTGGGAGCTATATATGAGGGTTGTGCATATATACTTGAGGTCTGCGATTCGAGTGCAAACGTCGTGGGGTTGAACCCGAGGGTGAGGTAATTTAGCACGTCTGGTCGAGTAGGCTTTTGTAGTTTTCCTGTGAGGACGGGGGAGCTGGTGGAGTCTGATGGTCTCTTCTTGTGTTGCTTTATCTTGGTTTTTTGGTCGATATATGTGCTGACCGGTTGCAATATGCTATACATGTAATCCATTAGCAATTGTGTTTGTGGTATAGATAGCCGAAATATGCCCTACCTACACAGTAAATCGACAAAGAGCTTGCCATCGTCCGCTGAAATAGCAGGCCTACTTCCAAGTTAGTGAATCCTACTATTCACTCCTTCTTACGCAATAAAGACACCAAAGATTAAATATACAATTCAGAGCTGTAAATCATGCGGTTAAACTTACCATTGAACTTTTGTGTGCGGATTATCGAGAACAGGTCGAAATACAGTCCGCCGTTTTTGCTCCGTAATGACGTCTGCCCCGCCCTTCCGCTTGCTGGATGGGGTTTGTGCTGACATTGTAAGAATAGAAGCAGTGTTGCACTAACTAGGCAATTGATATGGACATTGGCGACCTCGGAAGAGTTCGTGCGTGATACAATGTTTTATAGGTGAGAGTTTCAATTGAGGTTAAGTTGAAACTTTGTAACTTGACAGCTAACGTCATACCTTTTGTTCCGCCAGGACGAAAAACGAAGGATCCAATCAATAATATTACCCACTTAATAATCCTCATCTTCTTACCAAATCTCCGCGTTCTATGTGCTGCATACAAGGGTAAGATTTACATTCAGCCTGATCGCTCGATATCGCAGCGGGGGCCTTGCATACAGGTGTCGTGATCTTCGGTTCGTTTGCAACCTCACTAAGGTCGCAAGTATTAATCGATCACGGAAGAGACGACAGTGAGTGACCGGCTCGGCGATGATTAAGCTCGATCCGATAAATACGAATCTCGAATCTGTGTTCACGGATGACGAGGAGGGAGACGGTATGTGTTCAATATGTTTTGACGGTTGCAGTGTTAATATGATGTCCTGCAGCTGGAAGTCCTACATGGGCGTTAGGCGATATCTTGCAATCGCTAGAGGAACCAGACAAATCGCCGTTGTTCTATGTCTCGAAGGCGAATGAATTAGTGCAGTTGCTACAGCGGAATCCGTTATTAAAGCATGAACTTGTACTCTCCGTTTTTGGACGACGGTAAGTGCAGTTCGCGACAGATAGGAACGGAATAATACGTTGTGGAAATGCGTGGTTAATTGGTTTAGTGTGCAAACGCTGCTGTTGCATCCAGCGAAAGAGGTCGTGGCCGCAGGATACCGGACTGCCCGGTACGCTATATCGAATCTCGAATCTTTCAAGACGATTATCAATCTCAGAACAGACGCATTGGTTGTAAAGTACGTCGCGGTACAGCTGACCTGTGTCTCTATGACCCGCTCACAATTATTTAGATCATTGGCCAAGGATTCGAAATACAACGTCGAGAGAGAACAAGCGATTAAATTCATTAGAGCGTATTTTAATGTTCCGGATGGTGTTACTCAGCTATCACTTGGTGTTGTCTGTGCCCTGGTTGCAGTAGCGGAACATGTCGAGGATCGATTACATGTTATCGCGCTAGAAACGCTCTCGGAATTACGTAAGTCTTTCATTCTATGCGACTAACGGCAATTAGGTAATTAATTCCTTTTTTAGTAATCTTTGATCCTCACAAAGTTTCAGCCGCAGGTGGAATTAGGATATTGGCTGAGACGCTTGCAAATGGACCATACGAGTTAGCCGACAGTATTGCGACTGCGTTTATGTATTTACTGGATAAGCCCGATACTCGGAAATATGTTTGGCCAGGGCACGATTTGGACGTGGTACTGTCTACTTTTACGGAATTACAAGAGAAAGATCATATCGATGAGCCAAAGTTGAAGAGTTGTGCTCGGGTGATATCTGTGCTACTGAAATCGTGGTCTGGTAAGTTGGCCCTTTTGGCACGTTCGAGCATAGAGCGACAACTGATGAGACATTCACCACAGGATTGTTTTATATGTGCATGTACAACTTCAGGTCTCTACGGTCGCTTGTTGAGTGTTTACGAATGCCTCTGCCAGGACTACGGGCATGTGATCAATATAACTGATCACTATTGGCCTAGCCAGTGCTAACGCTATTGTAGGATATCATGATGGACTTATTCTTTGATATTTTTCAAATAAAATCGCCCGCGTGGTCAGCACCATTCTTAGCTGGACGGAGGCTAACTAGTGAGTGGATTATGAATATGGCAGTTATTGTATATCGGACTGACGGACTTTAGCATTCGTTGCCAACAGTGTTGACGCGTCTCCTAAAGCATTTGGAAGTGCGATAAAACGACGAAAGCTGACAGATCAATATGCATCCCTACTACTGGCAATCTTCATAGAAGCCGATCTCTTAGTTGTAAGCGATTCTCCGCGTTTCACTCGTATAAGTTACTAATTTTACTAGTTTCTTGCTCGCATTATTGAAGAAAATATGGATGTGAAAAATTGTCGTAAGGCGACGCTCCTGCTGAGTGAAATAATTAGTCTGGCAGCGAAGATCTTGCCACAGAGATACGCCATTAGAACACAAGTCCTCGGACCGCTATTCTCATCTGCGGCTAGATTTGATACGCTGGATAGATTTCCTGCGTCGTCTGCTATATTTCAAATTGATAAGATCACGAAGAATTTATATCGGTCGCGTCCGGATTTGGCTTTACAAGTTCGGTAAGGAACATACAAACGTGCATATTCTCAGACGGTATGCTAATTATATTGTTAACAGTGGGGAGCCGCATCGAGAGCCAAAGAGGTCCGAAATGAAAAAAATGAGGCTCGGTCTACATCTTGACGACACGTACTTTCGCAATCTGTTATTAGAAACGAACGTTCTCAGCACCAAAAACTATACCAAATGGAATTGGGATACATTAATCCAGCTGATGCAAGGTCCTCTTCTCAACCCAAAAAGACTCGACGAAGCCATTCGCGCGACAAAGTTCATGAAACGACTTATGTCTTTTTACCGGCCATTTAAATACCGTTTCTCAGAAATCCGAAGGACGTCGGCTAGTCAACGATATGTGATTGCTGGCAGCGTTTTGTTCAAGACCTTGCTCGCGAATCCGGAGGGTGTGAAATATCTCATGGGGAATAAGTTGCTGCGACAAGTTGCCGAATGCTTGGCGCAGTTGGATCCCATGAGCGGAATTACATCTGCTGAGCCTCTGTTCTCGAAGTATCGACTCGAGACAACACTTAGCTATGGATATTTTACCCTACTTGGAACACTGAGTAGCGATCCGAATGGATTAACGTAAGTTCCAGTGAAGATGAAAGACCACATTTGCATGCTAACAAATCATAGAATGATTGAGCGATGGAGAATGTTCAATATGTTTTACCACTTAAGTGAGCTCAACACAAGAAAAGACTTGATCATGGCACTTGTTTCGTCCTTAGACTATCATTTAGAAGGCCACACACGCATCATCCTCGCCAAAGTTCTGGTGACGGGAGAAAAAGACGTCCGCATGTTTACAACATCTCACCTAGCAAAATTAATTGACTTTGAGGATATCAATATGCGTAATTGGGCTATTGAGTTGCTAGTTGAACAATTGTATGACGTGGATCCTGATGTCTGCAAATTGGCGATTAAGGTCCTTGGTGACGCTTGTGAGGATGGCCCGACGCTAGATTATATTGTCAAATGCCTCCCTGACTTGGAGCATCTGTCCGATTTGACTGCACCTCTACTCTTGCGGTTTTTATCTACATCAGAAGGCTTTAGGTTTCTGCAAGATCTCAACTATATTGAAAGGGAGATGGACGAATGGTTTACTGCAAGTTCATATTACATCTCTTACTGATAAACATCTAGCTGACACTAGTTTAGTGTGGTAACGAAGCGTATGTCCACGTTGTTGAGCTAGAGCTCGCGCGGACATTCCTGATTGGCGACAGCATGCACCAGCCCCACCGCTCCGCACCAATTCCTCCTCATTTTTATAGGGAGTTGGTAAGAAGTAGAGAGGGCATTGCTTTGCTGCGACAGAAGGATCATGTTCGGCACTTTACCGACTTCATCAAGGAGCATTCTCAGGAAAAGCAAGATCCAGCTATTTTGCGGAAATTGAAGGCATGCATCTGGGCTGTGAGCAACATAGGATCATTGGAGTTCGGAGTGCCATTTCTGGAAGAGACGAATATCGTTGAGACAATTGTAGATATTGCGAATTACTCGCAGGTTTGGAGTTTGAAAGGGTGGGTTACAGTATACTCATGATAGTATGAGAGATGGCTGACAATGATTATATAGGACTGCGTTCTTTGCGCTTGGGCTAATTGCTTCTACTGCTGAGGGTCTTGAGATTGCAGATGAATACCGATGGGAAACTGCTGTTTCAGTCATCGGCGAGCCTCTTGGGTTATGTCTTCCGGCCGATCTAGGCGAGTTCTTAATCGTAAGTCAAACCCGCTATTGGTATCTGATCAATATCTGACCAACTAGGTACCGGAATGGAAAAGTGATGGTATTTTGCGACCATCAAGACGCGGAGTATATGTCGCAGACAGTGAGGCTCACCTTAAGCAGATTCTTATTGCTCAGACCGAAAACTCTAGTTTTGATGCCGCCTGAGCTGGCCAAGTTTAGCATAAGCCTAAACCGCTAAAATCATTCCAAATCCTTCTGTATCAGCTGCCACTATGATTAGCACCAATAACACATATGGTCGCAACGGTGCCGTGAATGCCCAAAGTTAGTCCGACGTAGGATGACATCGAATTTTTTGAATACGCCCATTGTATGACTAGATGTTTTCGTTTGGCTATGTAGTTGTATTATTCCAGGACATAGGGAATTGTGTGGGGATGATAGGTCTTTAGATGTACGATAAATGAGTCCAGTTTTTCGAGAATGTGTTGAGATTAAACCTCAACACAACGTGCCGAAAGAGGGTTCTACGCCCAGTTCCCGCCTACACCCGCACATTCCACTAATTTGTATACAGTCGTTAGTGCGCAGAGCAGCTTGTATAACTTTAAAAGCCGCTAACAACCGAGTTCTCGAGGTAAGGGTATTGGTCTGTTGTCTTATAGGCTGCAAATCGGCATATGCGTCAAACGTATATGCGTTGTGGCACCCCAAACCCAGCAGTCTGTACTGTGCCATCAAGCGTACTTCCTGCTACGCATGCGTACAGCAGGTACCGATGGGGACTAGCAGCCATCGTTCCTAATACACGCGAGCCCAAGCATCCCCGGTTCCGAATGGTCTCTTCCACCGCACCTCTCAACATTCTCACTTCACCACCAAGACCCATTTGCATCATGCTGTCGACCGTGCTCAAGTCGGCTCGCCTAGTCTCGACTGGTTCGAGAGTCATTGCTCATCCAATTGCTGTCCGCTCGCTGGCGACTGACGCTTCGAGCTTGGCGACTTCCGTGCCTGAGGTTAGTTATGGATCTTTTTGATTTTCGGAGATCGCCTTTGATCATGCTGCCGCTATGGTTGGCAATTGGCAGTAACTTATTAGACCGCACTATCAGCATGGCGGGCAATATTACTTCATATTGGATTGCAATTGATTGGGTAACGGCGTGCTAACTTGGTCTTCAGGATGCTGATTCTCCTTTCACCGTTAGACTCCTTCCTGAGTCTTTTCAAACTTACCAAATAGAGTCTCCTGAGTTGGATATGCAGGTTACCAAGAATGAATTGATCTCTCTGTACCGGGATATGGTGACCGTCCGGTATGTCGAAGGACTCTGCTGTGCATTCGGAAAGTAAGCTAACGCTTGACTATAGACGGCTTGAGACTGCTGCTGATGCTTTGTACAAGGCCAAGAAAATTCGAGGATTGTGAGTGATAACGTATTGTCGGATGTTAATGAATAAGTTGCTAATGCAGATATAGCTGGTAAGACATACCTGTCCAGCTTATGGCAGAAGATTTGACTTATCTGATTGTCCTTAGCCATTTATCCATCGGTGAAGAGGCAATTGCTGTCGGTATCGAGCACGCTATTACCCGGGACGACCAGATTATCACTGCCTACCGTTGCCACGGCTTTGCCTACATGCGTGGTGCTTCTGTCAAGGCCATTCTCGCTGAATTGATGGGTCGGCGGGACGGTGTTTCTTTCGGAAAAGGTATGTGACTTTGCTTTGGATAATATGCAGGTCAAAGGAACGATAGCTAACAAAACCCATAGGTGGCTCTATGCACATGTTTGCTCCTAACTTCTTCGGTGGTAACGGAATTGTCGGTGCTCAGGTGCCTGTCGGTGCTGGTCTTGCCTTCGCCAAGCACTATCAGGGTCTTCCCCACGCTACGTTTGCTTTGTACGGTGATGGTGCTGCCAACCAGGGCCAGGTCTTCGAGGCCTACAACATGGCCAAGTTGTGGAAGCTTCCCTGCGTCTTCGCTTGCGAGAACAACAAATATGGTATGGGTACCTCCGCCGCCAGAAGTTCCGCCTTGACTGAATACCACGAACGTGGTCAGTACATTCCTGGTATCAAGGTCGATGCTATGGATGTCCTCGCTGTTAAGCAGGCGTCTGCTTTTGCTAAGAAGTTCACCACCGAGGGCAATGGTCCTATTGTTCTTGAGTATACTACCTATCGTTATGGCGGCCATTCCATGTCCGACCCTGGTACTACTTACAGAGTATGCTTTATTTATGTTTAGTTCATCGAATTACCGCACTCTTATATTGCTTGTACTAATCGACGTAGACTCGTGAGGAGATTCAGCGCATGCGTTCCACTCAGGACCCTGTCACCGGATTGAAGGACCGTCTTATTGGATGGGGTGTACTTAGTGAGGACGAGATCAAGGCTATTGATAAGGAGGTTCGTAGCTCTGTCGATAAGGAGGCGAAGGAGGCAGAGGCCTCCCCTGCTCCCGAGGCATCCCTTTCTCTTTTGTTCGAGGATGTTTATATCAAGGGTACTGAACCACCAGTTTTGAGAGGAAGAATTCCCGACGAGAACTTCGTTTTTGCCAAGTAAATGTAGTGATGGAGTCGAGATTAGTGGCGGGTCCGCTAGCCTACATTAGCTGATTTGGGAATAAGCCGATGGTGAATGGTGTAATACAGATTAGTATTATAGATAGCCTATGTGTGGAGATGCAACAATATAAAATTAAAGAATTGGGTTGCTTAAGTGACTATCTCGTCATCATGGCGGAACAATCTAATCATAACGGTTTGCATACAGTAACAAAGGAATGTTGATACGGCGGCTTAGTACGCAATGGATCGTATTTGTTACCCGGCTGCGAAGAGTCACCAGTCCAAAAAATATTCTGTGGCCGTCTAGCATCGTCCATTTAGTGTTCGCTGCGAATATCTATCCCTCAGACGCAACTAGTATCTTGATCTATCGCGACCATGTCCGGACTGTCGTTGCCGAGTGCTCCAGGTACTCAGCTTTTTAAGCCAGGATACCAGACGTATCAGAGCGAGGACGGGGCAATCAGTCGAAACATCACTGCTTGTCGCGAGATCGCGTCAATTGTGCGCTCTTCGATTGGACCCTGTGGACGAAACAAGATTGTAATCAACCGTAAGTAAATATTGCTTAAGGCAGGTTGGAATGCCTGGAAAAACAATCGAGGGGCACACGGTTAGTGAGTGTGCTCTGCGTGATTGTCGACGCGTCTCGTTATGTTCGACAGACTTCAATGACGATCAGGTAGAAATTGGTGATCACTGACGATATAAGTGTAGATTTACAAAAGGTTTTCTTGACCAGTGATGCTGCCACGATCTTGAGAGAGCTTGACGTCATTCACCCTGCTGCCAAGCTTATGGTCATGGCATGTCAACAGCAGGAGACTGAGGTATGCATTTATGCTAAATCTGCAGCATCTTACGCCGTCATCTAACTGTGAGTTGCAGATGGGTGATGCTACAAATCTTGTCATTGTAATGGCAGGAGAATTCTTGAATCAGGCGGAATCTTTGATTAGGATTGGCTTACACCCCGCCGATATCATTCAGGGTTATGAACTAGCGGAGAAGTTTACCCAGAGTGAGCTTAGGGAGCTCTCAGTTGAGAAAGTGGAGGACTTACTTTCGCAGACAGAACTCTTCAAAGCTATCCGACCAGCAATCGCATCTAAGCAGTACGGAAATGAAGACCTTTTGGCGGAACTCGTTGCTGAAGCTGTTTTCTCTGTGTTGCCAAAGAACCCCAAGAATTTTAATGTCGACAATATTCGAGTTGTTAAGATTATGGGCAGCAGTTTGGATGCGAGTCGAGTAGTGAAGGGTATGGTATTTAACCGCGAGCCTGAAGGTTCTATTAAGAAGATTGCTTCGAAGGCTAGAGTTGGTGTGTTCACCTGTCCTATCGACATAAGTCAAACTGAAACGAAGGGTACTGTTTTACTTCACAATGCCAAAGAGATGCTTAACTTCTCGCAGGACGAGGAGGCACATCTAGAATCGGTATATATCACCATGCTGTATATCTTAACTTGGGTCTAATATTTTTGAGTTTAGAGCATAAAAGCCCTAGCCGATACTGGAATGAGAGTGCTGGTTGCTGGCGCCAATGTCGGCGAACTGGCTCTGAACTACTTGAATCGCTATGGTATTCTTGTTCTCAGAGTTCCTAGTAAGTTTGATCTACGGAGACTCTGCAGGGTTGTTGGCGCGACTCCACTGCCACGATTGGGTGTACCTATGCCGGAGGAGATGGGAAAGGTTGACGTTGTCGAGACAATTGAGATTGGCGGTGACAGAGTCACCGTTGTTCGACAAGAGCACGAAGCCACTCGTACATCGACTGTTGTTGTCCGAGGAGCCACTCAGGGCCTGTTGGATGATGTAGAGCGTGCCATAGATGATGGCGTAAATGTTGTTAAGGCACTGACGAAGGATCCCAGACTTGTCCCAGGTGCTGGTGCTACAGAGATTGAGCTAGTTCAACGGATTGTGCAGTATGGTGAGAAAACTCCTGGAATACTCCAGCATGCAATCAAGAAATACGGCGACGCATTCGAGATTGTTCCAAGAATCCTGGCCGAGAATTCTGGTCTTGATGCTACAGAGGTGCTTGGACGGCTGTATACTGCTCATGGCAAGAAGGATGATTGGAATGCCGGTGTTGATGTTGATGTAAGTACAACTATCAGCGAAATGTCGATGGGCGCGGTGTTGACTAGTATACATAGGATAATGACGGAACTGGCGTTCTGGATGCAAAAGAACACGGTATTTTTGATGCACTATCTGCAAAAAGCTGGGCAATCAAACTTGCTACAGATACTGTTAATACGATTCTCTCAGTCGACCAGATTGTTATGGCTAAGCGGGCGGGTGGACCAGCTATGCCTAAACAGGCTATGCCTGGCAACTGGGACGCTGATGACGACTAGATCACGATGATAGCAGCCTAATAGTTAGTTTCGATAATGTGTATGCTCACGTTTAAAGTTAATGGTTTTGTGTTTGAGAGACAGAGTTCCCTGTATATATAAATGTGTTACATATTATGCACTATTTGTTTTTTGCTACTGGAAGACTTTTTAAAGCCGTATCAAGTAGTATTAACTGCGATTGGTATCTCTATGTGAATCAATATTCATATGATATTTCGACTGTAAGCACTATATAAACATGAGCTATGACCCAGCAGAATAAGTTCCAGCAAATTGCAATTCTCTGTACACAAAACATACTAGTGAATAGGACACTATCTGTCGTAGACTAAAATCCGATTATGGACCAAATGTCACGCCGATCAATGCGAAGCATCAATCACGCAAATACGTGACTGATTGACCCGGACTACTTAATTTGGACCCGAGCTTGAATTTGCTCTGGCCCGGAGAATGCCTAAGCGGATGATCTGATAGAGTTTGTCTGACCCGCGTGCACCTATTCCAGCGCCAGTCGGCCTAGCGCCGCCATCTCGGAAGTCGCGATAGCAGCTTGTCTATCATCTACGGCTCGCCTAGCTCTAGCGGCTGCAACTTTGGTTGTTTACTGCGGATGGTGAGAGTACTATAAGGTGTTACTGATTCGGCATTTTTTAATTACTACGCGCTGGTTATATTGCTGTGGTCTTATCGCCTCTTCAGGGTCCTATCAGGCGCTACAAGTAGCTTCCACATTGATGATGTCCAAATTGTTTGAATGGAGGCTAGTCGCCTTTCTCCTTGTTTTTTTACAGCTAAGCGTAGTTCAATGCAAACGCTCGGGGACGCAGAACTTCACGTCTATTCCGGTGTCGAACTTGCTCGATTCCATTCATAAAGTTGCTCCGTTGGATAGCCTAGCTGCCGATAATTGGTAAGTTGCGTACGACTGCTTCATCCCAGCATACGAGCCAGAATTGTACCTGGTGGTGGGTTTTTGTGGCATATTTTAACAATTTTCTAGCTTTAACTGTTTGTTGCCGGCATACACTTGTTCGCAGTACGCGGATTGTCGTCCATACGATGGCCACTGTGAATGTCCTCCCGGTTTTGGTGGCGATGACTGCTCCGGTCCAGGTATGAAATTGAGAGCTGTATATGCAATGTAACTGCTTACAACTTTGTTAGTGTGTGGATCTTTGGCCCGTGGCCGAGACCGAATGCCTAGAACCGGCCACTCTTGTGAGTGTGATGACGGCTGGGAAGGTGTGAACTGCAACGGTACGTGAATAGGTCTATTAGTAGCTGCGGTCATTATAATCTAACGTCTGCGGGTAGTATGCATGAACGACGATGCTTGCAATGCTTTTATGCCTGATGGTACTGGTGGTGCATGCTATAAGGGCGGCATGGCCGTAAAAGAAAACTTCCAGATGTGCAACGTCACCAGTAAGATTCTCACGAGTACCAAATACTAGCTAAGTTAGTAGCTAATGCAATATTTAGACCGGAAGATTCTTGATATTCTCGGAGGCAAACTCCCTCAGGTTACGTTCTCGTGTAATAGTACAGCTGAGTCTTGCAATTTTCAATGTAGGCTATATGTCTATTCTTCATTGGGAATGTTCTAACGGTTGCCTTTAGTTTGGATTGACGAGATCGAAAGCTTTTATTGCGGTTTGAATAATTGCCAGTTCTCTACCGGTAAGCGCTTAAACGAGCGGTTCTCTGCTGTCCCTAACACCTATTAGAATCTACGGACATGACCAACAAGACATTTTATGAATGCAAAGATATTGAATGCGCCTGTGTTCCGGACAGAATGCTTTGTGGTGAAGATGGTTCCATTGGTATTCTTCGGTTGGCGTTCAGATCTTTCATGCTTGTGCTAACCGTATGCAGATATTACTGACTTTCTGGATGAAGCCATCAAAGGTCCAGGATCATTCTCCTGCGATTCTGCTCGAGGATCGTGCGAGTTTTCAGAGCCAGCTATGGACGATTTGATCCAGTCCGTGTTTGGCGACGACACCATTACACTCACCTGCAATAGCGGAGAATGTATGCATTATAGCGAGCTACCTGGATATGAGATTCCGAAGAAATCTGTGAATAAGAAAGTTCTGGCTGCGGGTATAATTGGCATGGTGATATTCATTGTACTAGTCAGTCTCGGGTTGCTTTATTTGGTCCGAAAGATGCAAGACGTGGCGAACGGTGCCGGTTTGCCTTCAGAAGATGAATCATACAAGCTAATGACTAGCCACACTCCTGCAACGTTACTTTTTGACGATGTCACATACACTGTCGGTAGCAAGAAAGTACTTCACGGCGTTCAGGGTGTCGTTCGTCCAGGTGAGATAATGGCTGTTATGGGAGCTTCTGGAGCCGGTAAGACATCACTCCTGGACATTCTTGCACATAAGAATAAGGGCGGTGTTATCAGTGGTGATATCTTGGTCAATGGATTCAAGGTCTCTGAAAGCCAGTTTAAAAGTATCACTGGCTTTGTTGACCAGGACGAAGCATTGATGCCTACTTTGACTGTGTATGAGACGATCTTGAATTCAGCTCTTCTTCGGCTGCCGAAGACTATGTCGCGTAACGCGAAGCGATTGCGAGTCTTGGAGACTATGAATGAGCTTGGAATTATGGGACTTAAGGATCAAGTTATTGGCTGGGAAGGTCACCGCGGTATCTCTGGTGGTGAAAAGAGACGTGTTGCGATCGCTTGCGAGCTTGTCACCAGCCCCTCTATTTTGTTTTTGGATGAGCCGACTTCCGGGTTAGATTCGTTCAATGCATACAATGTCGTCGAGTGCTTGCAGTCGCTGGCCAGAGACTACAAGCGTACAGTTATATTCACGATTCACCAGCCTAGATCAAATATTGTGGCACTATTCGATCGGTTGATTCTGCTTTCACATGGCCAACTCGTTTACTCTGGTCTCCACGATAATTGCCAGGAATACTTCGCTTCGATCGGATATGAATGCCCTAGTGGATTTAACTTGGCTGATTTCTTGATTGACCTCACAATGAAAGCCTCTAAGACCTTGCATATCTCAAATGGCTCTTCTAGAGCCTCTGTGGATAATGAGGAAGTTGATCTAAATTCGACTGCTGAAACCGCGAATGGGGAGGGTGAGCTGATCCGCCTTGAGACCAGATCGTCCGATGACAATTCTACGATCGCGCAGGGGAATGGTAGCCACACCCAAGAGTCTAACCATGAAGAGCCGGAGTCTGACCTTGACGATTTTGTCATCAAGTACAAAGAATCTACAATATCCGATCTAATGAAGACGGAGATCCAGGAGAGTGTGGAAATTGCGTCTACATACTCAGATCGTTTACCGGCATTCTTATACGGCGGCCAGAAGATTGGCATCCCTGAACAATTTGTCATTCTTTCTGGACGAACATTCAAGAACTTGTACCGCGATCCCATGCTGCTACTCACTCATTACATCATGGCTCTAGTCCTTGCAGGTACGTATTTTATGGTGCAATTGAAGTTTATACTGACATTGTTGTACAGTCCTTTGCGGATATTTGTACTACGACATATCGAACGATATCTCTGGTTTCCAGAACAGACTTGGTCTTTTCTTCTTCTTGCTTGCTCTCTTTGGATTCAGCACATTGACATCTCTCCATGTTTTCGCATCCGAACGACAGATTTTTGTTCGTGAACGCGCAAATGGCTTCTATGTTCCGATTTCTTACTTCGCTTCGAAGGTCGCGTTCGATATTATTCCTCTTCGTGTATTCCCGCCCGTTATGCTCGGCCTCATTATTTACCCATTAGTTGGGCTGAACTTTGAAAATCACGGAATGGTCAAGTTTTTGCTCGTTTTGACTTTGTTCAATCTCGCGGCGGCCGCAATTTGCTTGTGCATCGGCGTTATGGTTAAGGATACCGGAGTTGCGAGCTTGATTGGCAGCTTGGTCATGCTTTTCAGCTTGCTCTTTGCGGGCCTTTTCCTCAACCGAGATTCGATTCCGAAGAGCGCGTTGTGGATACAATACCTCTCTATCTTCCACTATGCATTTGAGGCTATGGCCGTTAACGAGGTTCGATACTTGACTTTGATTGAATACAAGTATGGATTATCTATAGAGGTCCCTGGAGCTACAATTTTGAGTACATTTGGATTCAACACCACTGCATACCGAAGTGATGTGACTGGTCTTGTCGCATTCTTTGGTAAGGATTCTATGATGTTTGATCGGGGTGCAGATTAACTAACGTTAGTAATAGCTCTATTCATTGTACTCGCATATATCGGAATGCATTACGTCTTGGTAGAGAAGAGGTAGACTTGAACCTGCAGGAATTCCAGTGGACAAGAGCATGCGTCCCGCGGACAATTATTGTGCGATACAATTGATACATAGTTTTACAACTAATAATGCGGATAGAAAACAGTCGTGTCGTAGGTGAGATGTCATAGTAGTATACGGTGACACTATGTTTTTGGGTAAATTAATCATGATCTCTGCCTATAGTTCAACTCGAGGGAATGATTGATCAAATTTCATTGGCTGTGTTGGTTGGCTAGTTTGATATTATGTTCACTTTTGGTGTAGGCGAGTATTAGTAATGTACGTTGTACTAAGTAATATTTGGTGTTTCGTGGTTTTCCTGGTTGGTTCTGTGTAAATAAGCGTCGCAGAGTTTTGTTCAGGAGGTTTGTTTGTATCGTCTTCCAATCATCTTATTTGTACCAAAATGTAGCACGATAGAAGTTGTGGAATGTATTGTTGTCTTCACATGGGCGAGTCTTTAACGGGACGCAATTTCTAATTTTCGTGACCATCCAAAAAATTTAAACTTTGCCCTCACTGAATTTTTTGAACCAAATTTTGGATTTTGAGTTTGTTTTGCAAGTCTACTCCACCGCATTTAAGTCGGGCTCCAGCCTCCGCAATGAATCGCTAAACAATCTCTACCCGGTTTATACAACTCCCTCATCAACCTCAACCTCGGCGCTCCCGTTCTGTACTGATGATATGTCGTGTACGCGGCGCTCCAGCAGTGACCCAATCCAGATGTTCATCACAGCAGCCCGCGTGTCTGCATCGCGACCGTAAGTTTGGGTGAGATCCTCCTCGAGCTCGTAATAACGATTCCTGATTGCTCCTGTCTTTTTGCGCCGGCACACGTTATTGATGAAAGGAAAATACGTATTATACCTGTCGAGTACATCAGTCCTCATGTAATTATTGAAGTCAATTGTGCGTACTGCTCAGCAGTAAAGTTAAGACATCGGAAGGACTAAATAGACGCTCTCTCCAATCTTCAACATTTCTTGGATAGCAGCGAAAATTGAGTGTGCCATGCTTTGTCTATCTATGTATCTATGACGCGTCGCGAGCTGGTTTTGACAAAGACGCGTTACAATGCAAAATCCATACAACGCGCCAGCACGCGTTACGAGTGCGAGCAAGCTCGTCGCTGCCACTATAAGGGCGTTGCGGATAAGGCTACATGCGATCGTATTTTTGGCACAATATTACGGAATTATTCTTAGTATTGCGCTGCGAATGATTCGGGATCGTTGGGGTCTGCGGTCAAGATATGTTATATTCATACAAATAAGCTTCGACTAGAGTCTACGTTCTCTGTAGTAAAATGTGATTTTTATCCAAAGCGAAAATTAGAATTTGAGGCCCCGTTTAAAACTCGCCCTTCACAGGTGAGCATATCAACACAAACACGCGAAAGCAAGAAAATAGCCCAACAGCGTTACGTCCATGTTGCACTTTATTTAACCAGTAGTATCCAAAATTAAGACAGCCGACTTCATATCATCAGCTATATCACTGACAATGCTCCCCCTCTATATCACCAAAATAGCCGATCTCTATGATATGTGTAATACACGTTTCGGCGATGCTCTGATCTCGATTCTGAATACTCCAAATGATCAGCCCCAAGGGACCATCAGATGCGCCAGAATTGTCATGACGGTATTGAGAATATCCTTGCGAAGAGACACCTGGGATTCTTATCTTACTTGGTCATTTTTGCTGGGATTGCTTTTAGTCGATGTAGTTATCTTTGCGGCATTTCTGACTTCGTACATTGTTATGGTTATGGCTCTGAAACCGGCTGGTACTGGAACACTGATAAAACTGCCATCTCTAGTTAATTATCGCGGCAAGATGTCAAGAACGTCACTGAATAACTCTCGTACATTAGTTTTACCCGACGAGGAAGGGTCAATCGGCAGAGCAAGAAGAATGCTGTGACGTATCAATCGCTTGGCGAGCAAATTGTGCGCCCGCTCTGGACAAGATTCTTAGTATGTGATTGGTTTATTAGTTCTGCGTCCGGTATGGTGCGGGAGCTACTGTGTTCACTAAATTGGCTGGTGAACTGCTTTCTCAGCTAGCTGTATTAATTATCGAATAAATCAATGATACTACATGGCTCGCTGCTTGTAGACACACGAGCTTCCACATAGGAAAATACGACAGTTGTCTTTGGTGAGATATTACATGCTACTGAAGTCATCGGTGGCAGGGCGATCTTC
Organism: Lipomyces starkeyi; assembly: GCA_018804115.1. NCBI lineage: Eukaryota > Fungi > Ascomycota > Lipomycetes > Lipomycetales > Lipomycetaceae > Lipomyces > Lipomyces starkeyi. The sequence goes on along the minus strand of JAGJTG010000005.1, from coordinate 842,399 downwards.
TTAGACCGTACTGCGGAAGATATCATACGTGGGAGATATACGTCGCCGTGCGTCGTTTAGACGCCGCTAATTGATATTTAACAATTTAATAGAGCAAGCATACATTTAGCAATTGTGTTATTTATTATATTATGTTTTATAGCATTTTAGTTGCCACTTGCACTAAAACCTCGTTGTGTTTATACGGTCCCGTAGACATTAAAACAGACGTTTATAGCTGTAACTTTTCTTTAGGTGGATCTGACATTTTGTTTCATTGCCGACTAGGTGCCGCAACCCTTACCATTTTGGAGTAGTGAATTTTCACCACTTTCAAACCCACCGGTAAACTGCGCAGAATGTCATAGTGCCAGTTTCACCCCTTAATATAAAGATTACAACCAAAGATGGTATACATGCATGGATTTTGACCGACAGATGGGTAAGCTAATAATTATACAGGCACCTAGACGAAAATCCGCCGCCTCGATAGTAGAGGCCCGTCAAGAGCTGCGAGCGCACACCAACGCGCTCAAACTCGCCGCGGCAAAAGCGACGATCGCGGATTCGGAGTTACATGCGTCTAAATCGCGGTCCCTTGCGACGCGCACCGGTGGTGGCATTTCAAAGCCGAAGAAGAAGTTGAAGGTTGTTGCGAAACGTGAGGGTTTGTTGAATAAGTTGAATGGACGCACGTCCACAGGCGACGGGACAGTGGCCACAATTTCGAAGAGGAGGAACAGGCAGGTGACGGTTCCTGCTTCTGCAGGTATAGTGGCGATGTTGAATTTGTCTACGAAGGGTCATGAACGTCGGGGTTTGGACCATGTGAAGATATTGTCAAAGTCTGCTCGTCGGCGGAATGCCAGAGCGATGAAGGAAAAACTTGCGGGTAATGGGATGAATGACTTGCTGGACGCGTTGCCAAGTGAACCGGTTAGAGAGACATCTGCAGTCGATAACCATATGAATATTGACGAGGCCCCCGACGCACATAAGCGTCAGGATCCGTTGCTTAGCAATAGAAGGGATAGGCCGGTGTCACAAAAAACGAATGAGAAGATTGTGAGACAGGAAATAGATCGTTTTGGGAAGGTGATTGCTGTAAAGGACTTCAGGGAGAACCCGTTCGCTGCACTACGAGGTTTCATTCAGCAGAGAATATAACGAACGTTTGGATATATGCATTGAGCAACAAACTTAAGACGTTCGGTATAAACCAAATACTTTTAACTCGGTTCAAAAGCATCACATTCTATGATGACAAGCCACAACAGAAAGCGCACACTGATACCCAAAATGTTAAAGCAACTGCGTGCATTCCGAGAGACACAAATTGTTCACTCAAAAAGCGTCGTGTTTATAAAGAGCATAGTCTAAATGAAAACGATCCAAAACTTCTGACGTGGTTTAGAACTTCTGCTCGACATCTTCGAGAATCTGCGGCAGAGCATAGCTGTCGAGTCCGTTGAAAATAATGTCGTGGACTGCGGTGAAAAGAGGGAAGTCTTCCAACTTGCCCCGCCGCTCCAAAAATTCGTGCACCTCCTGGGCAGTCGTAACTCCTTGAGCCTTCTGACCCTTGAGCAACTCTTCCTCAAGCTCAAAAATGGGTCGCCTGGTCTTAATCATCGCCGCACCAAGCTTGTTATTGCGCCCACCAGAGCAGGAAGTAATGACATCGGCAACACCACATGATTCTTCGGTGAAGGTACTGGCATTGCATTCCGGGAAGAATTCACGGCCAAACTTGGTCATCTCTAACAATCCTCTTCGAATAATGGCAGCCTTGGCATTATCGCCCCATGCCATTCCGTCTACAAATCCTGATGCCAATGCCACAATGTTTTTTAAAGCACCACAAAGAGACACACCGGCGACATCACCAACGACGTTTACGTGGAAGTAAGGTCTGTGGAAGAGCGTCCTTACGACGCGTGCGTCAATGGAGTCGCTTGGATCGGGAACTTTGTACGCGATTGTCGTCTCGGAAAATTTCTCTTGCGCAACTTCGGGAGCAAGATTGGCGCCAGACAAGGCACCGCAGTAAATGCCGAGTTCCTGAGAGATATAGTCTGCGATGATGGTGATGCCATCGCCAGAAACCTCGACACCTTTGATGCAAGACACAGCTCTGACGGTGGACGGCACTTTGCCTTTCAGCTGGCTACATATCCGTGGAAGAAACTGATGAGGCACGTTGAAGACTAAGAGGTTGGCATCCTTGACGGCGTCCAAAAGGTCTGGCACAGCCACGACGTTGGACGGCAGTTTGATGCCTGGCAAGTACTTGACGTTCTCGTGCTGGGTATTGATAATTTCGGTGAGCTTCTGGCCAGCAACAAGCTCCTCGAAAACCCACATGCGAACGTCGGTCTCGAAAATGTCGCTGTTCTCAGCCGCGTTCTCGGCCACTATTTTCGCAATGGCGCTGCCCCTATGGAGACAGTCAGTAAAGCAATTTAATGAATTGAAAAAGGAGGCGCCTACCAGTTGCCAGAACCGATAACAGATACTTTGAGGTTAAGCATTTTCTTGAAGGAGACGACTGGCAGAGAAGATGTCGCGGAGAGCGGCAACACGTAGTAGCTGCTGGAGATCGGAGACGACGTGGCCAGCTGCGGCTTAGGCTGATGAAGATGTGGGCGTAATTTGGATAAGCGACGGATTGCCGACGCACCTCGCATGAAATGCCGGAAAGTGTAAAACGGAAATTTATATTTATAGAATAAAAGACAAAAAGATATATCCGGCACACAGCGAACCACTATTCAGTCTTACACTAGGCGGTAGAGAGAACAGGTACGATATAATTCGGAACACCGGATCCTTTAATTTAATCCAGTAGCCGACGGCGAGGATTGTGTTGAGCTGTCGAAGCTTTGGGCGACCCGGGGTGAGGCGCACAACCGAGGTGCGGCGCCGGGCATGTGCCGTAAAAATCGCACTTTTGTCCTGCCGGGCTCGGCTACTGGCGAGCCCGACATTTTGTTGTTGGCACTAACATTACTCACAACATTGGCCCATTACCGCAGATCCAATATAATCGGAATGCGCGGGAAAATCAATGGGCGTGATTGTCGTTGGAGGCATGTGAAGATGCCTGAGTCTGCTGGCCGATGCTCAGCAGAATATCATTGTCGCATGGTTCGCTCATACTATCTCGAAGCTCGTCTTCGAATTTGGCGCGGCGCAGATCGTACAAAGTACGCGGAAATGGAAGAATACGCACAATCCATAAGGCGGAATGCTATATCCTGCCAGGGTGCCTCTAGACTGCCTGCTAGCAGTTATTCATTACCCGACTCTCTGCTTTTAGGAGTGAACAAATAATTATGCAGATGAAGGAAACAGCGTGTTCGCCGCATTGATCTGCATGACAGGAGTTAGGGCGTAGGGTTCTATTGCTACCTGGTCGAGTTTTGGTCATGTCAATAAGGTCAATCCCTTAGCTGTTCTTCGACCCTTAACCCACATTGGATATCTTCATCTACCTGCTCCAGATATCACAATGCGTGGTTCGCCATTATACCACGGCGTCCTCGGTGTCATTGCACTACTGGGGACCTGTGCGCCCGTTGTTGCGACGGATCAGCTTAATCCGTTGCTATCCCTCGGTACACCCATATCACGCGATAAACATACAATTCCAGGTAATTTGCTGATTCTGCGGATTGGATGCGACTGGCACTGACAATAGAAGAATGGGACAAGCTCGGCGCAGTCACAGTCGAGGCTGATCGAGTATTTCTTACAGCTCCCGGAGAGAAAGGACAGAGTGGTGCGATCTGGACACACAACACCAATTCATACGCGACATGGGTTACGGAATTGACCTTCAGGGCATCAGGTGGAGAACGACCAGGTGGTGGTCTCGCAATTTGGTATACTGCACAGAAGGAACAGGGTCCCATCTACGGATCAAGAGATTTCTGGGACGGCCTTGGTATTTTCATTGATTCCATGGGCGGTCAAGGCAATGTCCGTGGCCATCTGAACGACGGCACAATTAGCTATGCTGCTCTGCCCGAGCCACAGACCCAGGCATTTGCCCAGTGTCTACTGCGCTACAGAAATACTGGCTCGATGGTCAGCCTACGGCTCACAGTTGGACCGCGACTACTGCAAGTAAGTCGATGTCTGATCTTGACTTGACAAGATAGGTACTGATTTGGCCCACAGGTTGAGGTAGATGGCCGAGTGTGTTTCGAAACTAACAAGGTCGCATTACCGCCTAACTACTACCTCGGTGTTTCAGCAGCATCATACGATAACCCAGATAGTTTCGAACTTTTCAGTTTCAAGACTACTGGATCTGGTGTCGCTCAGAGCAACCCGGGTCCCAAGCAGCCAACCCGACCAGACCAGCAGACACCACGAGAAGAACGTCCAGATCACGATGAAAAAAGTGCCGAGACAATCAAGGAACTTGTAAGTGTATGCTCAACGTATCAATGAAATTTGCAAGCTAATATTGATTCAGTCTGATCGCCTAGTAGCTCTCCAAAGGACAGCCGAATCAAACTTGGAAAAGATTAACTCATTGAGCGATGAGGTCGAGTCTCTGCATAGTCTGAAGCCACTGCTGGAACGCTTGGACCAGAGACTTGGCCGCATTGAGTCGGTCGTCAGTAGAACAGAAGCCCAGTTCCACGGGGCGACGGCAAACATGCATGAGAGTACAAAGCAGAACATTGCTGCCGAAATCACTCGATTAACAGAGAAATTAGACTCGGTCGACCATGTAATTCGGGAACATACATCCTCACTCATAGGTACCATACCTGACACTATCCACGAGGCTGTTACGAAGGGTGGACCCAGTATCTGGGCAGCTGCATTTGTCTTCATTGCAATACAGGGCGGCCTTGTGATAGGATATCTCATTTACAAGAAGCGGCGGGCTGATTATCATCCCAAATACCTATGACGTATATTGTGATGAGGATTTTATGGCGTGTCAATTAGACTGTTTTGAAAAGTCCTTGTTTGGTTAGATTATTATGAGATCGATAATGAAATTACATATGATACAATAACACAAAAATGCTATATACAAATTGGATGCAGTATCTCCAATGAAAGTTATGTACAGTTCAAAATGTTTCCATCTCACCAAACTCGTCATCGTCTTCATCTTCCTCATCTTCTTCTTCATCGTCGTCATCTTCTTCTTCGTCTTCACCGTTCTGTAGACTCTTGTAGTAAGCTGCAATAACGTCTTCAGGCGCGGCTTCGTTCAACTCAGCATCGGCTCTAGTAGTCTCTACAATTGTCGATGCAGGCTCTTCCTTAACTGCGCCCCGTTTAAGTATTGGTTCGTTTTCGCGAGCATTCTGAACTGTTGCCTCGTCCTGCTGATCTATAACAGACTTCTCAATACCGATCGTACTCTTTTGGTACCAAACAGGTAAAGCATTTTGTTGTGCTTTTTCGAGTTTATCCTGAGTCGCAACATCGTTGATTTTATCGCCAGTTAAGTCGACTTCGATCGAAAGGGTACTGCTATTGATGCCTTTTGAAGCGTACGAGAGCTTGTCATGTGTATCACCTATCTCGATCGACGTGGGAATAGCGACCTTGAGCGATGTATCGAAGTCGTTACTATGACAGACGTTAACGACAATTCTGTAACTATAGTTAGTGTAATCATACTCAGGTATAAAAGTATCATCGATCTTCTTCAGAGTATCAATAATCCGTCGAATTTGAGACATGAGGCGAGCAAGTCGCTCCTGGCTGATTCGAAGTTCATCGCTATCATCGTCGTCTTGTAAAATGCTACCACAATCCTCGCAAACAAAGCCTGACAAATCTGGAGCTTGTAATGGGAGCACATCTATAGCAGAGTACCGTCGTTTGCAAAGCGGGCACACATATCCTTGCCTGTCTACATCCTAATTGAGAATCAGATCTGTTTGACCAAAATAGCAATAACTATCTTACATTGCGCATTTTATCATTGAATGTTTCGCCAAGTTTGTGTATCCTCCACTTGATCGCATCGACGGCTTCACGATACTGTATATAGTAGTATGTCCGCTGCACAGGTCGCTGCTGGCCCTCTTTCGGTTCTGATCTCGTGTGTCTAAAAGACCAGTGTGAGTCTCTTATTCAATCTCCTTGCATCCACGATTCTTACATTTTCAATAATCGATCATCGCGGAGTTTAGCGCATAATTTATGCAACTCCTTTTTCTGGATTCCAACCATCTGCGGCAAATCGTCGTCAGATACTCTGACCGCACGTCAGTCATACCGTTCACATAGACGGTACAACTTACTCACACATTATGCCGTAATAGAGCATCAAGAATTATAATATGCCGGGTCTCGTAGAATGACCGTGCCACAAACTGGATCAGCACCTTGACATGCTCCATCGTTAAGTCAATAACTGGCAAACGGCTTCTTGCTCCTGCTTCAGTTTATTGAATTCAGCAAAATTGTCGAATCAGATTAGACTGATACCATAATGGGCTGAGCCGTCAGAGCGTGCTATGTTAGCAGGTTGATTTGAATGATGTTATGATGAAAGGAAGTAACTAAAGCGTAGCTAAAGGACATAGGGTTAGGGTCTAATTGCCCCTTATGTCTCCGAGGTCGCGCGGGCTCAGTGATCAACACGACCCCGCAAATCTAAGATTTTCCATTGATCCTGCGAACTACCGCCCGATACAGTTAGTGTCGACGGTGCAGATATCAAGACCTGTCATCTCCTCTCGTTTGCTAGACTCGAGACGGATGCATAGACCCCAATACGACGAGTATCGAGATGGCCTCCAGTGACGGAGAGGCCCATGACGGGATTGATCCCGAGAAGGCGCGAAGCGATGTATTCCAACGGGTACGTATACGACCGATTCGAACAAGGTACACTTATTAATTCTATGCTATTATGTAGCTGAAGACCATTTGCGTACCGCTGTCGCAGTTGGCATTGACTTTAACACGAGACGCGAATGCGGAGAACAGATTCAAGATCGTCAACGGTCTCGAGGATTTGGCACATACTCTCAATACCATTCCGCCTGAGGTATACAGTGCACAATTAGGAGACTACGTATTTTTTCCTTTGTCACATTTGCTGCGGCTTGGCGAGAAGTTAGACGATCGGACAACGGAACTCGTGCTACAGAATCTCGAACTGCTTATACGCAATACGTGGGGCAAGAACCTCAATCCTGAACTCGGTAAACAGATGTGCATTCTCATCACCTTCTTCATTGATGACGGAACAGCGTCGGACCCGACCCGAAGTACGAAATCGGTCTCGGATGAAACGAAAAGAGCTGGCTCGCGGGCATTGTTGCAACTCTTCAAGGCCGCGTCAGTGTCGAAAGGTCTTCGAGACGTGTTTAAAGATGGCGATATAATCCCCACTTTAGCACATACGATTGCAGTCGTGGTGAAGATACTGATGGACAGTGATGATGTGGATTGCGAGCTGGCGGCTGCAGACTGCTTGCGCGTCTTGTTCATTTCGGTCATTGGGCATGGGGATATTATTGCAACCTTTTTGCCTGGCGTATCGTCGACGCTATGTAGAATTATTACTCCTTCAATTAAGAGGGCACATTTCAAGGTTCTCGCCAAGTGCGTGGAATTACTAGCATTACTCCTTGCGCATGCTGTCCCGGATGATGACCTAGACTATATACGGGACTCCGATGGCAGTGAATCTATTGCAGATTCTTCAGCAGCGATGGCGGAATCGAGTTCTGTGGCAATGTCACGGCATATCAGTGGCGAGGAGGAAAGTAATAGTAGCGGCAACAGCGAACGGGTCCGCGTGAAGAGCTTGAGATCCAAAGCCTGGATAGAAGCCACGAGACATCAAGTCAAGCTAGCGCTGGATCCAGTTACACGACTTCGCACACATCAGCGTCCAGAGGTGCGGATGGAGGTCCGAAATTTCTGTGCACGACTGTTACAAACTTGCTTCAAAGCTCTGGAGAACTGCCGCAGTGTATTTCTAATAACGCTTATATTTCTTTCCAGTGACTCCGACTACGACGTGAGCTTTGAGTCGTTTGATTTTATTCGCAATTTTGGAAGGGATAACGAAGAAGTCATTGATCTTGTGAAGGAGGGCGTTTACAGTTGGATGAATGGACTGCAACGTACACTTTCAATGCAAGATGAGCCCAGAAAGACAGCCTTACTGCTGGAGCTTAAGGTTGGAATCGATCTACTGATTGATTGGGATCTTGATATGGCGTTCCTGCAGGAGTCTTTTGTATCCAACTTCCTGAGCGCAGTATCGCTGACTGCTTCCGAGTCTCCGAAAATTGTCGCCTCAGACGTTATTACGTCCTCGGACATTGTGGCACTTCAACATGGGGCCTTGATAGAGATTTCTAGACTCGAAGACGGTCGTATGGCGTTTCCATCTCTCGATATTCAACGCATAATAGGGGGCAACGCAACTGAGTATTTAGAGCAGATTCTTGAGAATGTCGGCATATCGACAAATGGCCGCAAAATTCTTAACGATTGCATTCGAATTGCGTCGGACTCTGAGAACAGCTTACAGGACCAGCAGGTCGCTTATTGGATGTATGTTCATATGGTCAACGGCGTGCGGAAGTCGATTGAGATATTTGAAGATGATTCCTCTCGACAGTTGCTGTCACAGTCAGCCGAAAATTTGAACGACACTTCATTGGCGCTGATTCAGGCTTATATGGACAATGACGATATGTCGCCAGCAGACACGTCCGCAGTCCTGGTATCGTTGGAAGCTTTGTCACTCTCGGCCGAGATCATGGGGGTAGACTTCAAGCTTTCACTGATGGATATTATGTATCCAGTGTTAAACCTGATTGCCTCCAGGTCTGCGCAAATTCGGCAGCATGCATACATAGCTTTGAACAATATCGCCATGGCCACCCACTACCTCTCAATGAGCGAATTACTTGTCGATAATGTCGATTATGTCTTGGACAGTATTTCTCTCAGAATAAACACGCTTGATATATCACCACGAACGCCAAAGATTCTCTCCGTCTTGATCAGACTTGCTGGTTCGTCATCAATTCCGTATTTAGACGATATTATTGCATCGATTTTTCAACTGCTGGACAATTACCATGGTTATTTTCGATTGGTGGAAGGATTTTTCGAGGTACTGAAGGCAGTGGTTGAGGAAACGTCAATTACGTATTTGACAGCTACATTGTCGATAGAAAATAAGCCGCGCAGCAAACGGCCAGGAATATGGGATCTGGAAACTTTATTGACCGACATTCAACGAAAGCCTGAATTTGTTCTTGACGAAAAAGAGAATCGGCTGCTAGAGGAGAAGGACGAGGACGGCTCCGGACTTAAATTGAGTGAAAAGAAAGCTTCTGAAAAAGACGAACTTGATAGAGAGCTTGCAGAGCGAGACACGCATCCGCCCGAGACCCCTGAGCCGTGGACTTCGCCGGTCCCGAAGCCATGGTATATAATTGTCAAACGCATTGCCAATCTCACGAAATATTACCTGTCGCACGAATCGTCGTCGTTGCGCTATCAGCTCCTCGATCTTCTCCATACTGGAATGCCAATTCTGGCAACAAGCGAGAAAGAGCTGCTGCCGCTTATCAGTGACACGTGGCCACCGATTGTTCACAGACTTTCAGATCCCGAGTTTCATATCATTGTGGCAGCTCTGGGTGTTATATCAGACTATTCCAAGTACTCTGGTGACTTTATGGCAAGTCGTATTGAGCAAGTGTGGCCGACAATACGTTCCATTCTTCCGCGCGAGCTTCCTCGAGAACGCGAGGGGAGATTTTCAAGGCCAGCACAATTATATAATGCGGCAACTGACTGTATTTGTACGATCGTGAGGCATACGCGCCTAAAGGAAGAAACATTCAAGTCCGTTCTGGAGTCTGTGGCGCCGTTCCTACGGTATAACAATGATTTACGTCAAGCGATGTCCGAGATATCAAGTGATGCCGTGTGGTTGTATTTCAATGTCTAGACCAATCGTTGTATATTTTCTTGCGTCATTAGTTATATTTTGCAATGTCACATTTTGCACGGTGTGTTCGGATTATGATTGGTTCACAAATTCAGCGTTTAGCATCAGGCTGAGGTGTACATATAGTGGAAAGATGAAGAAAGTGTAAATTATTATGTATTATTTTACCACACAGACCTAAGAGTAAACCAGAAAACAATGAAGGCAGAACAAGCAGAAAACAACATCTGACAATTCACGACGTTTCTATTTCTTCTTCTTGAACATCTTCGTCAGAAGTTGTATTATATCCATTGAATGCAATCAAATTTGGTGTACCAGTAGGAGATTCGGGAATTCCAGTAAGCAAATTCCTGGTCGCTAAATCTCTGATTTGCTCTTGAATTTCGGCAACCGATGCGGCTGGATCCTTGGCGACAAGGTATGCGGTCAAACCTGATATAAGAGGAGCTGACATTGACGTTCCAGACAACTTCCTTGAAGATCCTCTGTGGGTAATCCATGACGACCGAATATTCGCACCTGGTCTAACAAAGGTTAGCAAACGTAGCAAAACGTTTTGAAAACATTGGAGGCAATTTCGCACGCAAAGACATCAACGCAAGGACCGACATTCGAAAATCCTGCAACCCGGTCTTTCTCATCACTAGATGCGACAGTCATTACAGAGGGATCACTAGCCGGTGATATGTTGCACGCATTGCCCCCTCGATTATTTCCCGCAGCTGTCACAACATGGATACCTTGACTGATTGCATTTCTCACCGCCTTATTAAGCGATTGACTAAAAGATCCTCCCTGAGTTAATGTTAGGGGCATATTTGTACAATGCAAGGATGCACTCACCAAGCTCATATTAATCACACTCGGGCCGCCATTATCAGCATGTTGATCTGCGACATACTGGAGTCCAGATATGATAGTGGACGCGCTCCCACTTCCTAGGTCATTTAGCACCTTGACCCCGACTACGTTAGCACGTTTGGCCACACCGAAAGTATTACCGACCGCGGTACCCGCGACGTGAGTACCGTGGCCAGCACGATCCTTAGGCGACGAAAGCAGAACCAAGTTGACGAAAGTGGCGCGGTCTGGCTGAAACTCTTCGTGGTCCACCATAATACCTGTATCGAGGACATAAACAGTGACACCCAATCCTGGATTCTCATCGTACATGAAAACACTGTCTGTTGTACCAGTCACTATTTTTCTATGCGATAATCGTGCAAGGTTATAGTCCGCATCGTACTGAACGTCACTCATATGCATGACAATGTCAGATTCAACAAAGTCAACCTCGGGCCGCATCGCAATCATGAACGCAAATGGCCTAACGAAACGACCAGCATACGCATGGAGAACTTTATCAAACCGTCGAAAGATGCGTTGACGAAATTTATGTCCGGTAACGGAAATTTCGCGGTTCATCCAAGTGTAATGTGTAGCAATTTGGTCTGCGGTCGCGTTTTCTTTGAACACAACAATGTATCGATCGCGAAGGGAGCGAGCGCGAATGAAAAATTTGGGATACTCTTCGCCATCTAGAACTACTGAGTTAAAGTTAAATTCGTCATCGTCAGCAGTGTTGACAGCAAGCGCTGAAGAAGGAGCAATATCCTGGATGGAGGATCCTGAGTAATCGTAGTTGTCCTTAGGTGCAGTATCAGTAGTTGAATTGCTTGCGGTTGCAAGATGGAGGAATAGCGCAAGCTCAACGGGTATTGTGATCAGACAAAGAAACTTGGAAAATAGAACCATTTTCGAAATTGAACAATTGAAGCTAGCATAATCATGTGCATCACAGTTTATGATAATGCTATCATATCCACAATGGTTTCGTAACAATTGAAATGCACGTGGTCTGGTTTGCTTCAGAACTTGTTCGGAGTTTTCGTGTTCGAAGGCCCTAGATAACAATACTACGCTTATCGATTGGACATGAATTGTACTGGGTAGTATGAGCGAGACAATAGGAGAGCCAGACACCCAAAATGACAGCAAAAAAGGGGACGAGTATCATGAGAAAGGGCTCCTTAACTATCGATACCGAAATATTTCATGGCACAAGTTTCATCTGACAGCCATGAGTATTATGCGACAAGTCGCACATAGCACGCAAGCTATGAAATGTATCAATCAAGACAATGTCCACGATATAATACTTAGTGGATTATCTGCATCTTCACTTTGTCTGTAGCAATGTTCATTGAAGAGGACCAGGAATCTAGACGTCAGTGAATCCAATGAATCCACGCTTATTATTGCATACAGTTCATACTCCATGGCTGTAGTCAGCGAGTTTGGGCGTCAGTTGTACCATTTGCTTGCTGCCTTCTAACCTGCACAGGGCATTAATGGTTCGATATTCTTAGATGAGATACGCTGCTACGGGGCCACACAGCCCGGGCATTAATGCATGTAATCTACTCGGCCCTCTTCAGGTTTGCTGTTGGTGTATAGGTGAGTTGCAACTTATCGCTGCTATACGTGAACCAATTTAAATACAATAAAAAAAACTTGCAGAGCATTGTCATCATGTATCGGTGTAGTTCTTAGTAATGAATATGTTGTCTACTAATATACAAAATATTGCTTAGCTTATTCGTTATGGCGACTATGCGTGAAGTGCTGTTCATCATTATAACGACATGATCAGAAATTGTTACATAAATCGACACGAAATATTCTCCATAGGTCGTGAGCGACGAAATTGTTGAATTTTACGATGCTGAGAATGCGCCCACTAACAAACTATTCGTCCAGACGCCACAACCGTTCAGTGACAGTACTAAGAACCGATCAATATAGTCTGCCTACCGCAAGAGAATTTGCCAGTCTACATTGATTACGAATCAATGCCAACTGCATGCATTTACCGCACATAACTTGGTAAATGCTGAACATAATGCCAGTAGATGTAGTGTTTGGAGTTATGAATTGGAAAAGCTCGTCAGTAGTGTTAGTCTATTCAGACTGCCTTCAGAGCTGTTCATTGTGGCACAAAGATTACATCAGATTGTTGCTGGATTTTGGGCATGGTCAACCGCCGCTAGGGTCTATTCATTTCGGCCAATGGATATAACCTAAAAACCAGTGAGAGGTTTGAATGAATCCAGCATGGCAGGTTAACATGTGGTGTGGGGAAATACACATTAACCGCGTGCATTTCTGGGGTAATTCAATCTGAACACTAAACTCAGGGCAGATGGGATTTTGGTTGTATGCACTGAGCACCTAGCTGTTGGATGCCCCAGAAACACAGTGATCTAACCAAAATCTGCACCTAGTTGATCACAGTGCCCTATTCCTCGCGATTGAACTGTCGAAAATTATGATATGCTGCACCAGGACAGTATGCATATGATCCGCATCGTGATGCAAAGTCATCAGCCAACAGTGTCATCCGACACTGCACCTGTGCATCTTCGTCACGACTCTCCGAAGTCGCTGGCATCTGCACCTAATCCAATGTCCCACGTCTACTGTATCAGATTATGTTGACTGCAACCTCGACAGTACTTAGCAATTGGTCTTGGAAGTGCGCCAAATCTTCCGTTCACAAAGAGCTGGTTACGGACAAATGGACGGCATGCTCCCATTCCCGTGCAACTACTCAGATTCACCCCGATCTTGTCGACGCTGGAGTGATTCTTGAACCCTTTGTTGATCTCAACGAGCAGGCAATTCAATGGGTCGGCGAGGCTGATTGGGAGTATCAGACGACGTTTAAGTACGCTTCGGGAAGCATATTCGCTGATCTGGTCTTTGAAGGATTGGATACATTTGCAACAGTTTATCTCAATGATGTGAAGGTCCTTGAGACGGAGAATATGTTCCATTCACATCGCGTGTCGGTCAAGGAGTCGTTGACGGAAGGCGACAATTTCTTACGAATATATTTTCACTCGGCGCTTCTCAAAGCTCGAGAATTAGAAAGGGCGAATAAGCCAATGCCATTGTGGAACGGAGAGTCATGTCGTTTGTACATTCGCAAGGCCCAGTATCACTTCGGCTGGGACTGGGGTGCGCATTTTATAGGAGTAACTCGCTTGACACTTCTAATATCTTTCTAGGCCCAGTTCTGGTTACATGTGGGCCTTATAAAGAAGTGAGATTGGAGACTTATAATGTCACTGTTACTGATCTATCAGTACTAGTTGATATTCCGGAAGCACTCGACGTCGCCTACACCACCGTCATCATGTCAACTTCCGGACAATATCATCACGCATTTGTCGAGGTACTGTCACCAGACGGATCGATAGTAAAATCGGAATTTGTCGGTTACTCTGCTCCAACCCAGGAAGTCACAATTACGCTCGAAAATCCGGAATTATGGTATCCTCACAAGTACGGATCTCAGCCACTTTACAAGTTCACGGTGAAGCTGTGTACTGCCTCGAATAGTGAACTCAACAAGCTGTCTAAGTCGATTGGATTGCGCCGTGCTCGAGTAGTACAGAACCCATTGGTTGACCAACCAGGAACTAGTTTCTATTTCGAAATCAATAACATTGCGATCTTTGCGGCTGGATCAAACTGGATTCCGTCACACAGTTTCCACACCCTTTTAACGAAGCAAGACTATAATGACTGGATTAAGCTTGTTGTTGACGGCAATCAAGATATGCTACGTGTCTGGGGTGGAGGAATCTATGAGTTAGATATATTTTATCAGCTATGCGATAAGTTCGGCATCCTAGTTTGGCAGGACTTTATGTTTGGATGTGGTCTTTATCCGTACACACCTGAGCTTGCAAAAAGCGTCACAATCGAAGCTGAGCAACAAGTTAGCCGACTCCGGAACTTTTGCTCAGTTGTTATTTACGCCGGAAATAATGAGGACTATCAGGTGGCGGAGTCTCTAAATTTAAAGTGGGACTCGAATCAGAAGGAAGGATTAGCCGAGTCTGACTTTCCTGCTCGCGAGTATTACGAAAAGATTCTTCCTTCGGCCGTCAAGAAGTTTAGTGCAAATACCTACTATCATTTTGGGTCGCCGTATGGGGGTGAAACGACGCGTGACCCGACTGTCGGTGATATCCACCAATGGAATGTTTGGCACGGTACGCAGGAGAAATACCAGAACTGGAGTCATCTAGCTGGACGCTTTGTTTCGGAATTTGGTATGCTAGCCTTCCCAAAAACCGAAACCATCAAATCTTGTGTAACTGATGTATCTCAACTCTATCCACAGTCTGAAGTTCTTGATCAACACGACAAAGCGGTTGGCTTTGAGCGGCGGTTGGCTCTCTATGTCATCGAGAATATTAAAATCGACTCTATGGATCTCGAGAGTTGGACCTATGCGACTCAGTTCATGCAAGCCGAATGTCTCGCGTATGCATACCGATGCTGGCGACGAGAATGGAAAGGAAAAGGAAAGGAATACATTGCTGGTGCGCTAGTTTGGCAATTGAACGACTGCTGGCCTACAATATCATGGTCAATCTGCGACTTTTATAGACGGCCGAAGTTGGCTTATTATGCAATCAAGAGGGAATCAGCAAAGTTGACGTTAGGAATCTATCGCAACCACTTGGCGGAGGACAGAATGCATATTATGAGTCTTGGAACGAAAACTGATCATGCGCATTTTGACGGCAAGAAGGATTTTGCAGTTGACGTGTGGGGCGTTAATTCGTCGTTATCTTTTGTTAAAGGAGTGTTGATTGTAAATTTTATCCAGGTTTTCTCCGGCAGGAATATTTTTGAGTCAAAGCAAAACGTTGATTTATTGCCCAATCAGTCTACGCAATTCCTTACTGATCTATCGCTTCCCACAGATTGTCATACAGCAGTTTATGTACGTCTACTAGACACGTCAGGATCGGTTATTGCACGAGCGGCGGATTGGCCCCAGCCATTGAAGTACTTAACGTTCAATCCTGGAATGAAGGTTGCTGCGGAGGTCAGGGACGATGGTGTTGTCGCTGTGAGCACGAATTATCCTGTCAAATGTGTAGTTCTGGACGTGCCTGGTGCAACTTTAGACGACAACGGATTTGATATGTTTGAAAGCGACGACATTGTTGTAAGGGCACCTAGTGTTGCTAAGGGAAGTGTTGTCACCGTCGAGTACTATGAAAGAAACAAGTGATGTGTTATATGTATCGGTTGACCTCATAATACCATGCTGCCATATATGTGAATAGCCTAGATTATTGGGTTGACGAGAGCTACCCAATTGATGGTAGATTGCACACTAACTTCATGCTGATCACAATATCTGACGAGACCGTACATTCGTACGGTTTCCAGTGATTATTTTCGTTTCGCGATGCGAATCTTTTCAAAAAACTTGGTAATAAATGTAGAATTGTCGATTATGAACAGATATAATGGTAATCTTAAAAACGTGATCTTGGTCTCGTGCTGCCAAAGAACGGTGGGGTGCGTGGAAGGTGACGTAGTCCCCAATCGAAGCATTCAATATCACTCAATGACGTTTATTTTGTATGTAGAAGTGCAGTATGGCTCCAGCGTGTGAGATAACCTCGACCCAAACCTGAACGAACTCAGCGGCCGCCCAAGCCACAATTTATGACGTAATTTAACGCGGATCCAGAGTGTGTAATTAGCTACCCCCGCTCAGGAACAATAGTTACGAAATACGCGTTGGTCTTGGGCCGCCTGACAGTCGCTTCGACATTTGCAGTGTCGTGTTTGTATATGTGTCGTGTCATTTTGTTCGAAGCAGTATAATTTCGTCCGCTTTGACGCAATCACCAGCACCTGAGTCTCCAAACAGCCCCTGATCACAGCGGACATTCACGTCGGAGTTATGGCTCAGTCGAATCCTGTACGTATTGCCATTTAATCTGAAAGACCATGACTAACTGCAATCAGGGAAATTTCGACCAGGAGCTCGGGGCCTACGCTGGATCGGGCTATATTTATCCCACAGACGCGCCAATGTACTCAAACAGTCACGCTCCGTATTCCGTTCCCGTCTCTGCTCCGCAGGATTCGCATGCGCCGACATATTCGAACGATAATCGCGAGCCGCCGCGATATTACGATCATGCACAGCAATACAGCCAGAACGAGTATCCAATTGAGAAGATGCAGTATAGCGCCTCGTATGATCCGTACAATAACAACAGCGGTCCACCAATCCAGTCCCAACCGATAAATCCATCATCCCAACCAGCTTCAACTGCGTCGTTGAAGTCCGGATCACAGTTCCCGCAACCACCAAATCATGATGCGCCGTTGTCGCCGAGCCAAAGTTTTGGCTCGGGACTGGGTAATAGGACAGAAGACTTCTCGCAACCAGGAAAGTTTGGCGTTGTCGATATTGACACTGTCTATCGTGCAGTGCCTTCCAACGGAATGTTCTTCGGTCCATACCTGCGGTACGGAAATCTTGACCTGGACACTGGAACCTGGTATGGGTCTGTGATGATAGTTATTGGATCGAAAGTCGCACCGTACTTTCAAATTCATCCGACAAACGACATTGGCCAAATAAGGGCAATCGAGGCTCGTCAGATATATCAGTTCGAGAACTTCCGTTTTTTCAGATATAACATCGCTCTTAAGCAATTGCCAGGAAACACGGGTCAATTCTGGACGTACGCCATCACGCATCAAGGAAACACTTTGACGTACAAGTTTATAGTTGCTGGTATGCAAGAAACTGAGTGGAAATTCATGGCATTCTCGTGCGCGGATTTCTCATTGTCGGTCAAAGAAAGTGAACGAGCAGAACTCGGTGGTATCGGCTATCTATGGGAAGATGTTCTCACTAAACACCATCAGATCGGTGGATTGCATGCAATGCTCGGTGGTGGTGATCAAATTTATGCGGACAGAATGTGGAAGGAAATATCATCGCTTCAGGATTGGCTTGGAACGAAAGGCAAAATGAATCGCAAAAACTACGAATGGACCCCTCGTCTTGAACATGATATAAACCTCGCATATTTTTTCTACTATACTAATCACTTTGATCGTGTCGGTATTCGCGACTGCTTGTCTCAGATTCCAAACGTGTTTCAAATTGATGACCACGATATCTTTGACGGTTATGGATCCTATCCGGAGTACATGCAAGAATCGCAAGTCTTCAAGAACATTGGTCGTGTTGCCTTTCATTTCTACCTGCTATTCCAGCATCAAACGACAGACGAGGTTTTGCGAATCAGTCCTGACCCGTTTGACTTGTTCACAATTACCGGTAATGGATGGCATTTCTTGAAGTACATGGGTCCTACCTGCGTTGTTCTTGGTCCGGACACGCGTGCGGAACGCCATAAGAGGAGCATCATTGGAGAGATAACTCATCGAGAGTTGTTCCATCGTCTCGAGAATTTGCCGCCGTCTGTTCGTCATATTGTTCTCATGCTCGCAGTTCCAATTGTCTATCCACGTCTAACAACTGTTGAGCACATTCTGAACGGCGTTAAGCATACAAAGCGTGCAATCAACGGTGCCTGGAACGTTATCGGCAAAGCGACCAGCAAAGTTGCATCTGTTATCGGTGCAGATAAACAGGCCAAAACGGGGTTTGACAGTGTTAAGAAAGCGTTTGGAAAGAGTGGTGTCATGGGATCTCTCGTCTCTGGATTTGGTGAGATCGACTTGCTCGATGACCTTGCTGACCATTGGACACATGCGAACCACGAGACGGAGCGAACATATTTTGTCCGAAATTTGCAACGAATCGCGCGCGAGAATCGCGTCCGCGTTACGTTTGTCTCTGGTGACGTTCATTGCTGTGGCATGGGCCGCTTCTTCAATCCTAGCGATCCCGATAATTACCAGCTTATGTACCAAGTCATTACATCCGCTATTTCAAATGTTCCACCTCCTGGAGCTGTCATTCGATTGTTGCACAATCGCGACAAGATCTACCTACCTGAGATTGGCAGCAAGGAAGAGAAGACTGACACGCGAGAAGAAATGATCGAGTTTTTTGAGCGGGACGTCGATGGCGAAAAGCTTGATCTGCGAAAATTGTTGCCGCGCCGAAACTACGCTATAGCCGCGCTGGAGCCAGACGGAACGATGGCGTGGGATCTTTATGTTCAGAAAGGAGGTCGTTACGGAGTTGCTGAGCACTCACAAAAATATGGTCCATTGATTGTCCCGCCGATCGCGCTGCCGGGTTCTGAGCCAAATTTCGAAGGATATGGCGTTCCTGATGGATCTGGGTACGATGAACAATACAGGAGACAACAAATGATGATGGCACCGGGTGGTGTTTACGGACCAGGTGGTCTTGCCGAGGGAATGAATTACATGAATTTGAAACCGTAGATATTAGGATCCATGTACTGTTTGTTTTAGTGCTAGATAATCTAACAATTTCGAATACATCTGACTACTCCTAGTGTATGAACTTTCTATGTACTATAACGTAATCAGGAAGGCTGGTTCAGGCCCGCGTACCATGCCAATGCGGCGGAATAATTTTTAAATAAAAGGCATTTGTTGTTGACTTTCCCAAGCTTTCTGATTGTCCCACACTGCTAGCAATATCGCCGTGGTCATTGATTTATCCGGGGATCATTAATATACAAGAGCGGGTTAGAGCCGTGCTGGCAATGTAGTCATTATTTGCAGATTCGCGCTACCCTATGTCTGTCTGTGTCTGACTGACTCCTTGTGGGTAGAACTGTATTCCCGACATGAATAAGTTTTTTGGATCTGGCTAACTGTGTTTCGATCCCAGATTAGCTTTACCGCTGACCAACTGTGCTCCGAGATAGCCGACCATCTCCGTTATCCGGATTTGTGCTTATCGCGCATTTTGTTTGTCAAATACATTTAATCATATCGGGTCTCAGCACCGATTACTCGTTCTAGAAACCTAGCCCGTCAATTGTCAACACCGCCGCGCGGAATTCCAAGAAAACATTTATATTTGTCGGTACCGCTAAGGTACCAAAATCATAACGGATCCGGTTGTACCTTGTACCCCGCGGTGGTGCTGACAAGCGGAATAGAATCTCTGATTAGGAAACTTTTTTTTATTTTATCTTTTTTTTATTTTAAGATACACGGTTATTTTCTGGTTATGGCTACTATATTCAAGAGAGGTACCAGCACAATTCCAACATTCAAAGGAGGAGATATGAGCATCGGAAGCGCCACAATGGAAAGCTAGGAATGCGTCATATTCAGCGGTCAAAAATCTCGCAGTCGCTCCCGTCTTTGATCATATAGAAAATAGCCGCTTGATTGCCTGGAAATATTCGCTTAAGCGT
The DNA here is from genome assembly GCA_018804115.1 of Lipomyces starkeyi. NCBI lineage: Eukaryota > Fungi > Ascomycota > Lipomycetes > Lipomycetales > Lipomycetaceae > Lipomyces > Lipomyces starkeyi. The sequence goes on along the minus strand of JAGJTG010000005.1, from coordinate 822,233 downwards.
TCTGAATCAATGCCACTAATGGCAAACATCTTTCAATTCTCGCGGACAAGTCCGCGCAGTTGTTTTTTTAAGTATACGTGTAAGGTGAATGCTGGATATCCCGCGCAATTTGAGTCGATATGCATGTACATCTACTTTCATGCTGCCTTCAGTCCATTCCGCGTCCGGGTATCGGCGTAGAATAACCATCCCACGTATCATACCTTCAATTACCGGGATGTCGCGGGATTGGATTGGACGGTGCAGTGTGGCTAAGTTGGAATTTGGACGCATGCAGTGACTACTTGGCAACAGGGGCCACATGGGTTAGTGGGCCAATCCGCGTTCTTTAATTCTGGGACCGATTTCGTTCATGGGCACGTGCTAACCGAGTCATGTCTGCAATTGTTTCGACGCTGCACGACGGTGCAACCAAAATTATATGCCCCTTTTCAGCTGAGGCGAGCAAAGTAATCAAAGACAAGCCGGAAATGTCGTTGTCGGCAAGCTTCCCCGAAATGGAAGCTTCTCGCGAGGCTGCAAATGTGTCGAGGATCGAACAAGCTGTATACTAATTATGGTTGAAAGTGCGACCACCCTGGTTCTAATCGAAAGGACTCGACGTCGACCCAAGGAGGAGGTCAGACAGGGCAAGTCTGGTAGTGACAGGCTCGACAACATTAACACAGCCGAAATTGAGTGTCAGTGACCGTTAGCAGCAATAAACAAGTAATACGTATTTGCTGGTGCTAAAGTAATATTGGTATTCCGATGTGCTCATTTTTTAGCCCGGCCGGGACATGTCGAATGGGAATAAGGTTTAGGGCCGAAGCTTCACATTTTGGTTAGACAGCCAGATATCCAGATCTGCGCATCGCGACAAGTATTAGCCCTAGCCCTGTTATTGGCCCGACTCTCAAGTGTCTCGGCCTCATCACGTGCGGAATTGATTCCCTGCAGTCAGCGATCGACCAGCGGTCGAATCCAACGCAGAGTTCATTATTAATGGGCCAAATAGGCTACTAATTATCGCTGCGATTGAGTCTACACATTATAGAATGTATCTACTGTATTGACTAGGGGTAGCGCTGCTGGTCAACAAAAGCTCATAATAGCCGAGCGTCAATAGGATACCGCGAATTATGCTAGCTAGGCCACGAAATGGGAACTGGTAAGATTGACTCCATGGGAACATAATCAGATTAAAGCTATAGCTAGAATTTAGAGAGTATTTCTAGCATTGTAATATGTTGCTGAATATATTTAAGTTTAACCTACGAAAGTGTGTACATCGATTGACAGCTGCCTGTTCTGTGTTTACGGTCAGCTACTGCGTTCGTGAAACTTTAAGTGGTGTATGGAGACCCATCTTTCGGCACTGCCGTAACGAAGACCTTATCTTGTGCACAACAATCGTACTTCTAGAAATATCAACTTGTATCTCCATCCAGCGCGGACTGCTGCGGCATGTGCCTTCGCTCGACACACGAATGTACGACTGATTATATACAATCTGTACGTCAGGCCAACTTGTTGATTCATTGAATAGTTCAGATAAGCGCAGGCGCGCGACGGATGGTCCTTAGAGCAGGCTTCACTTAATTGAGCGGCTGACCGACTAAACGGCTCAGAAGTTATCAGTGGTTAGCTTGGTACCTGCAGGAGAAAACCCGCCAGTCAATCCTTGCATGTGTCGCGAGTCGAGTCGAGTCAAAACATCTCGACAAAATATTTCTCAAATTCTACGAACGCTAGTGACGGACATAGGCAAAAAGGTCGCGTATGTCTTTTGCAAAAATAGATATAGTTGAGAGTACTAAGTTATACCAAATAAGTTATTTAAGAAATGCAGATGCAGTAGAATTGTCCGCATAAATGTATGGATTTGGAATGGAGCGGCTGTTGCAGAACTTGAAGACTTGCGAGTGCTCCGACTACCAATAATTGGGGTTATCAAAAGGCAACGTATAGGTAGTATGTTAAGCTAGAGGCGGCCCACAGTTCTCCGTATTTTGTACACAATAGTGTGGCAGAGTGTCGACATGACAGAATAGGAGTGCACCATGGGCAATGTCTACCGGAAGGTTCCGAGGACAAAAAGGGGGTTTTTCTGATAGAAAGCAGACAAGCCTGCTTAGGATGACACTACGGAAAAACGAGGGCTCGTTCTTCTTCGTCTTCTAAAGACCATCATGTGTACAGAGCGACACTAAGAAAAAAAAGCAAATAAGGCGATGCGACCAGACGAGATCGGCAGCGACCGGCGCGGCGGTAAGGCTCAAGCCGCTATTTGGCTGCTGAGCGCCGAATGCGGCCCTTTGTATGTATTCGCGTTGCTCTAGAAACGAGTTCGGCTAGAATCTCGGGTCGTGGGTGCGAGGGGGGATCCATAGCATAAAGTGCATCGACCGTGCAGTGCAGCAAAATAAGATCGTCCAGCGATTCCGCAGGTTACCCGGTGTGTACGACAAGTTCCTTACCACGTGCAAAAACCCTCTTATATACGGCCGGGTAATCGTGGAGACGCGGCGATATTCATCGGTGCCGTGTCAAGCAACTTACCATGGCAAACGGCATTTAGAGTGTGTGTGTGCCCTCAACATCTGTAGCATAGAGTAAGATAACCACGACCGCGCACGTGGGCTGTGCGTCGCCAGAGGGCCGAGATTCGAGACTCGAGAGCATGTCCGCAACGAATGAAAGTCGTAGAGTTGAGAGCTCGATGCCCCAACGCGGTCAGGAGAGATGATGCCGTGGATTGGATGCAAGGTGTCTACGCAGAGTGTGGCAGCAGCTGTAGTGTAGCCGTGGACCATAAGTTTAATGATTGTGTCATTGTGGTGATATAGATGGGTCAAGCACCACAGCAACAAGTGTAATCGACCATTATTAGAAAAGTCAGCAGCAGAGCATTCGAGTTTTCGCGCTTTCAAGGCAGACCGCGCCGCACAAGAGCAAGCCATGCCGTATCCAATTGGACTTATCTGACGCGCAAGCCCTCTAATTCCTAGTCAGTGGGCAGACCTTCGAGTTGTCTGCTTATTCCGTGAGTAATTCCGACGCAGACGTTCACATTGACCATTATGGCATTGGGTGTCTGTCACATGCACGCGCGGCTTGATTCGATCGACTCGAACGATATGTCTGTACCGACGATTGGATAAGTTCGCGTAGCATGATTATATGACGACACATTTTGTTACGATTCCGCCGCGTACAGGCCGTGAAGAGATCAATCAATTATGCGTCCAGCCTTTCGCTGAATACTTATCATCCGGTGTTGGTTGTTAGTTGTGTCGAGGCGAGTGGCATAACCCCAGTGGCTAGCCGGATTAGGCGGAGGTTCTTGGGTACCATGCAAAAGCCGAAGCCATCCAAAGCCGCGGGGACATTAAGCATTTTTGACTGTGGGTTAGGGCATGAAACAACTGGCAGTGAGGAGGGCTGGAAGGGTACCGGCGCGCCGGGCGGGGTTCTTAGCTTGTACTTTCGTACCCGGACAGGATCCCATTATTTATTTTTCTGGCTGCCACATAATAAATGTATATCCTCCCTCGCTCCTCCACCATCGCGATCCCCGTCAAGTTCGCTGCAGATCTAAGTGCAAGAGCCGCTATCCCCAATGCCGCCTCCTGCTCATATGGACGACGCTCTACTGCTGTCGCCTCTCGCTCTCTCTGCGCCCGCAGCACCCCATGGGTTCCACCAGCCTGCCATCTCGGACCCGTACTTCACGTCCTTCGCAGCAAACGCTCCCATGTCCTTCCAGCCATTCTCATATCCCTCTGCATCGGCCCTCGCTCGATCTGAGTCAGAGTCCTCGTCGTCCTCGTCGACGTCGTCGTCCGGATCATTCTTCTGCGGTGTCCCAGCATCTACTAACTTCTACGAACCCGACAACTTGAATGGCCAGCCGCCGTCGTCTCCAACTACAATTGTTTTCTCGTCGCCAAGTCAGGACGATGGCCGCTACACCGATTTACCTGAAATGCCTCCCACGCCGTCACGGATAGCTCGGGCTCTATCGGCGGCCTTGCCCTCATCTTCTTCTGGCATGCCGGTCCAATCCTATCCAAACGTCGCGGCCTCATCTGCGCGCCCTCCTCGAAGGCGGACCCTCACCCACGCCGAGAAGCACCTGATCTGGAAGCACGCGCGCGATCATCCCAACGATTCGCAGAAGAAGATCGGAAAAGTTTTTGGGGTCGAGCGAAGTACCGTGTCGAAGATTTGCAAGGCTCTCAACAAGTCCATGGAAGTGCGTAACAACAGTGGATCGCGTCAGCAAATTGCCTCCGGCAACACCTCCAGCGGTAAGTTTCGACACATTGAATCCAGGCTCGCTGACTGGATTCGCTCCCTTACCGCTGAAGGTCATGTTGTTCGAGATGATGAGATTCGCGAGCAAGCTTTGCTAATCGCGGCCGGCACCGATCGTCGAGACGAGTTGGTTAACGGGTTCAAAGCCAGTGCCACATGGATGGAGAAGTTTAAGCAGCGCCATCGCGAATGCTTTACCTCCACTATACGGTCTGCTGGATCGGTGCACACTAGGTCTCGAACCAAGGCCGACGAGGCCACTACTCAGGATTTCGGGGAATCTGATTCGGTGAAGGAGGATCTCGACGATGACGATGATGATGACGATGAGCCCTACTCGGCGTCATCTGCTTCATCTACTTCATCTACCATGTTCCATCTCGAAGTTCTGCCCGCACAAGCGCCTACTCCGATCATAGACGGCTACTACCCCGTTCCAACAACGATGGCTGAAGTTGACTTGTCACTCCAGTATACGCCGTACTCAACCTCCGCTGCGTCGACATTTTCTTCTATTTCTCCTCAATCCTCACCTGAGTTGTTGACACCGATCTCTGGCTCATTCCCCTCGCTCGAATACCAAGCCACGAATGCACCATTGCTTCCTGACATTTCTGAGCAGTGCGGTGAGACTTATTTTGGGATGCCTACCGCTGATCCCGTGTACGCGCAGGGACTAATTTCTCCCGACTACTTCTCTGCTGACAGTGAGTTCCCCCCCTTAATTTGCGACATTCCATGATAATAAGCGCTGTGCTAACAAGTTGGAAGCATTTCGGACGTTGTAATTTTATTAGTCACCTTTTGTGGTAGGGTCTTCATGGTAAATATTGTATTATTGTTATCGGATCTCTTGGAGTTTGTTCCGGCTCTTTGTGCTATTGTTTTTGGTATAGTGTGGAGTTTTAGGGATATTTTAATTATGTTGCTTTAGAGTGTGGAAATGCTGACTAATATATTTCATCATGGTGAACATCTCTTTACATATCCGCTGCATGCGCAGGAGTTAATTGTAGTGTTCCTCAACGTTTAGCCTCCAGCCTTTTTGATAAATCAGATCCTGTATATTAATGCCAACGCACCACTGAACGTAAACTGGTGTAGCCGACGAGCTGTCGCGACGACAATAATACAGTGGTTTCCTCAAATGGATAGCTATCTCTAGCTATTAAATTACCTCTATTACAATATCGAATACAAAAAATAACTTCGCTTCAATCGGCGAATTTACAACCCATACTTTACAAAGTCAAGTGCATCGAGACGGGGCAGGATCTCGCCCCATTCACCAACAATCTCGTGCTTCGTGTCCTCAAATACTTTTAGAATGTTGGGATCAGGTACCCACACGACCTGACATCCTGCCTTCTTAGCCCCCATCAACCCGGGAATGCCGTCCTCGAAAACCAAACACTCCTCAGGTTTAATCCGTTCCAAGTGATCTGGTAGCATAGAATTCAGGGTTTCAAGCGCCACGAGCCAAATATCTGGCTCTGGTTTCCCTCTGCCTTTCGGGATTCGGGGGTCATCGCCCAGCACCGTATTCGCATCGTCAAACAGACTGAACATGTGGCCAAGGTGTGCAGTCTTGAGCAAGTAATTCCCTCGATGCGAAGACGTAGCTAGCGCAATGGGAACCTTTTTCTCTTTCAGCTTGTTCAACAACTCAACAGCTCCAAACATCGGTACCGTATCTTTCCAACGCGTCTTCTGTCGCTCCGCAAATGTGGCGTATAATTCTTCCGGCGAATACGGAAGCTGCGACCATGCCAGAAACCGCGCTGTCGCTTCCGTACCGGGACGACCTTGCAGATCTGCCTTCACAGACCATGGAAGCATCGGCTTGCCGTGCTCTTTGAGCACGCTGTTTGTGACTTCGGTGTAGATGTCTTCCGAATTGATAAGTAGGCCGTCCATGTCAAATATGCATGCCCGAATTTTCGGACTTGTTTCTCGTCATTAGTATTTCTATTTGAACCACCAGTCGACCAGAAAAACCATACCGTTGTCTAATTTCACTCATATCTAATCCCAATTTGTCTCAAAAAATGCAATTCTATCAATTCTACTTATGCCTGTAAAAAAAAATCCGACTCGTCAGGCTTCATGTAGCCTTCCTTGAAATCTGCATGCAAAGATATGTAACACAAAAATCAGGGACGAGATCCCAAGTGATCCCCCGGCGCCGCTGGCGTATGATTTTTCTCGGTCTTCCGCGGCGTTGCGAGCGCTTGTCCCACCCCAGCCCTGACCCTTAAGATTGTGTGTGCATCTCCGCCGCACTGAGGGCGCTCCCTGATGATATCATTACGACGAAATAATATAATTATGACTAGCAGACATGCAATGTCTTCCCTCCCCAGATGATCGGACAGAGAGGTACATCATTCATCTGACGATTCAGAGGTATTGGATATTTTATTACTGTTAATTGGCGAAATTTTTATCAACATGATGCAGTTGTATTTTATGACGACAAGTACTTTGTCAACTGTATTCTGGCCGGCTCGGAAGTAAAGAAAGTTGTGTGGGCTTTCACATGAAGTCCATTTGGTATTTTAACGAGTACTAAGTGATTAATCTGTGCCGCGGTATAGGTCAACGATGGCTAGTTAAACATTTCTAGGTAGTCCTGATGTAACTAAGTACTCTGCGTATATTCGATCGATCTACTATCTCATACCTGCACAATCTCGGGAACTGATCATCCAGAATTCACTTACTCTAATCTCATTCCCGAGCTCGGATTACTCGAACCGAGCTTCGGTAAGAAAAGCAAGGCATAGCTCCAGCGCCGTGTTGATCGCGACACGTTGTTCAACCCTGGTCGACGAGAGTTCGCCATGCGATGGGTATATCGCGGCCGCAGATACAGGAACTCGTTTACCGAGGCCAAGTCAGATGAAAATCATGTGCCATTTGATAATTGTTCGAGTTTCTGCTGATTCATGGGTTCTATATTTAACTTCGTCTCGAGTTTGTCGGAGATTTGAAGTCAGGTGGAGTGGTTGTCGTTAACATTGGATATTTTGCCCTTTAGGGCATCAGGTTTCTTCGCTTGTGTATTTGACATCTTCTTACCACAGCTCTACCTTAATTATTCTATTGTTTTGACATTTAAATATCTTTCTCTAAACAACATGAGAGCCACTAGCTAGCACTCCCAAGGCATATTTCACGTTTTGTTCACAAATTAATTAAAACTGAAGTTACTTATTTCATGCCATTAAGTTATTGTCAATACGTCACCGCTTGAATAAAAAGCTGCTGCCATAAGATTGCCTTGGAATTGAATGTTGTACTATGTTGCCACGATTAAGGACTGGTATACTACCCAAATAGGCCCCCCGCATATTCATCTCTTCTCTTCCCAAGCGAACCTCCGTCAACATAAAAGTATTCTCTGCACGGACCCCAAAATCAGAATCACCTGACAACAATCGCAAGCTTAGGCGCTCTTAAAAATGAAAGTTAAGTCACTGCAAGAATTTAGAATTTAGTTGTCGATCTACCTAATCTTACTAAACCGCCAAAATTACTATTGACCATGTCTCTTCCAATAGCCCACTACTACTACTACTACTACTACTACTACTACTACTACTACGACTACTACTACTACTACTACTACTTAGGTGTACATTAATATAAATTATACACAAGCTCAACTACAACGATCAGGTTCTCGCGTGCACACAGGCAATCCCAGGGCTCCCGACGGGGACGTCTGTTGTTCGGTTGTTGGTAACTGCTTACCCCTCATCTGCACGCGCGAAGTCTAATGGCACTGCGAGTTGGAGCCGACGACTACGGTAGTTTTGATGGTGAGAAAACATTGCTCATCCGTTGCACGTTGTCTTTAAGTGAATAATTAATCTTGAAGTAGCTTGTGTCAAAGTGGCGGCTTCGATGTATCAAATATATGTCATTGACTTGGACGGCGACTATTTGTCGAATTATACTTGTTGTACTAGCGTACGATACAGCCATAGAAATAATGCATTTACCTCATATACGCTCTCACAGACAGCGAAATGAATATAATCAGCCTATCCAGATGCTGAACGATATTATTGTGAGCTAACAATATTGAGGTACGGGAAAAAAAGGTTGAGGTTCATCGCTAGCTATTCCTAAACCGCGATAGCGCGGCTCACAGGTTATATTCGTAGTAGACTTGGCGAAGGCCGGGTAAAAACTACTCTTGCCAATGCCACACGTTTTAGCTTTCTCACGTGAGGATCGTCGAAGGCGCATTTCCCTTGAATCGATCGAATGAAAGATCCTCCCGCACCCATAAGACACGAGAGCACACGCGCAAATATGATACGCAGCCTAGGGAACGGTAAAACGAAGGCGAAGAGATAGGTCGAATAAACGATCATTGTGGATCGAGATGATGCGGGGAAAGACCAGATCAAGTCTCCAACTGATCAGCGGACCGCGGACCACTGGGCGTGTCCCCCACGGGCGTCCGGCGCATCCGCTGCATTTACTCCTAGTCGAAGACATTCCAATCAGTTAACAGAGTCTGAGTCATACGCTGAGATCGCTGTCGACCCCACGTTGTCATTCTGCCGGTGGGCGCGATGTCTTCCGAAAATGGACATATTGCGTTAGAGCGTCAGCTTAATGATGTCATGTGCGCCCTGCTTCGATCGCCAGTACAGCAAGTGGGACCCAGTGATTGTGTAGTGGAGCATGCTGTCAGCAGTATGGTGGAAACCCCGTTACTATCATTTGGTGCTGAACCGCTTTCGCATTGGCATCCATAGATGCGCACAAACACCGGAAGAATGTTGCTGCTCTAGAGCGTTACATTAGTTATCATCAGCATATGTATCGCCGCGAAAACAATTTGTGCTCTTCGCTAGTTGGTTTTGTGAGACGCTCTGGTAACGTACCCAATGCTTCACCAACGGGGTCTACAACTTCGACATTGACTACCCCGCACCCGGAGTTAGGTCTGTAATTCCGCTACCACTGCCTGAGGACGAACCTCTACCATTAAAGTAAAGCGACATCCTCTGCAGCAATGCGTTAATTGCCTGCCTCGGTATATCTCGATCAAACGATGTCTGTTTGCGCGGAATTTGTCTCTATTCTCTTGGTAAATGCTGAAAAAAGGCTCTTGCAAGTTACTTGGTACGGATTTCGTAGCGCAGTCACTCTAATGCGCTACATTTAATTCCGAGAGCACTTACCATCAACCCCATCAGGGCTCGTTACAATTTCTTTCGTGATGGTTAGGGTTCGTTATGCAATTGTCACATGCGGACGGACCCACCCCACCTTGACAGGAATGCTTCTCATTGTAATTTGGGTTCCGCCATTTGTTGATCTCACTGCTTGCGGTCGAAGATGATCTGATACCCATTGCAACTGTGGTATGCTGTTACAGCGCCCAGGCCAGTTCCTATTCTACTTCAGACGTTAAACTTCATCGATACTTATACTTAGCTTCTCGCTCGCTGCTTACGATTAATGTAAATTAGAATGCAGTTAAATATTCTCTCCTTGATCCGTATTTCATCTTGTTCCATTCTTGACAATTTCGCCATCACAATTTCGCAATTTGATGTCTATGGGCTTGTTTTCATCTGCTGCCTATATATGGACGGTTACTTTTAAATTTCCGAGAATAATAACTGAGAACAGCACTCCGAGAATTTGCATCTATCCTTCCAGCAGATGTCTGCCGCAAAAAGCTCACCAACCGACCGCGCGTACAGCATAACCATTCCTCTGGCATTAGTAGTACTGCAATCATATATCCTCGACCAACAATGCTTTCTTCTGGTAGATAGCTGGAAGCCGAGGTAGATGTATGTATTGTTCTGCGAGGCAGAGATATACTAGGCATTGTGCTCATTCGCCACAATTCGACATTTTGCCTTGGATTTGGAGATATATTAATACGCAAATTAATACAGGTATGTTAGCAGCGCAAGAATTCGTTCTGTTTTACCATTATTCGGGCAATATTTGCCACTCAAGGCAACCGTCTGCCAAAACAGCACGAAAGTCGACAAAAAGTATCCGACATCTGCATCCGCTTCATCGGGACAATTTCGAAGCGACACTACAAGTGCTGCGGGTTAGGGGTGTGTAAATACCCGTTATACTCTGCCTTGACGCACCCTAGGGTCCATCCTTTTGGCTGCTTCACTCCTTGTTGTTCCCTTCGTCTCTTACCGGTCTTTTCCTGTGAACTTTCCCAGGGAATCTGCTCAAACAAGGTGGAGTCGTCTCTCTTAGCATTTTGAGGGGTTTTCCTTGCTATTATTATTTTCTTTCGTCTCCGTGCTCCTACGGGGGATTTCCATCTTCCTTCCCACGACCAGGCCTTTTCTGTCTTGGATGTTCCTATTGATTTACCTCGTCACGTCATTACTAATTCTTTTTCATTTGTCTAGTCCGCTTTGGTGCTTTAACTGGCTGTTGCTTGGCTTTTGCGACAGTACTGCCAATAATTCATTCCGGCCTCGGCCGGCCAGGGTAATTCATTGGTTTAATGATGCCTTTGTTTTCGCCTAATGATTGTAGTAATAATTCAATCAAAAAAATTGGACTCTTAGCAGTCACACCATGGTGGGAACCGGGGATCTAGTTAGGGGATTCTTTGAGTTTGTTTTGATGTGCGACATAAATGTTCATTTTCACCATGTGGATTGGACGTCGCGACTGGTCTTTTTTTTCATCTAACTCGTACTCCTGCAATCATCCAATATAACTTGTAATCAATTACTGCAAAACACTAAAACATTTCTATCAGTTTTAACTGGAATATCGCTATCGCTTGTGAATATCACACATTTTATCAAGCTGTTGTCTGCTGGTCATAGGCAGTCCGTGCCAATTGCTCCAGTACGTCTAACTCACCACTACTTTCGCACATCGACCTGAAAATCGAATCCTTATCTTGCAACAGCAGATGTGGCTTGTTGTACTCCTTCACATGGCCAGAATCAAGCACCAAAATCATATCATAATCGATAATCGACCGCAACCGGTGGGCGATAGTCAAAATCGTACAGTGTGAGAATTCCGCACGAATGGTGAGTTGAACCTGTGCGTCTGTCTCGTAATCAATCGACGCTGTCGCTTCGTCAAGGATGATGACCCTAGGAGACTTGAGGAGTGAACGAGCCAGACAGACGAGTTGGCGCTGGCCCTGAGATAGATTGCCGCCGCCTTCCGTTACCGGACTGCTCAGGTCGTAGAAGACGTTTGATTTTTGCTCTTCCGTCAATTCATCTGTCGACACTGGAGTACTATCGATCAGCTTGACACGACGGAGGGCCAGGAAAATTTCGGTGTCGGTATACATATCAAATGGATCTAAGTTCGACCGAATAGTTCCTGCGAACAACGTGGGATCTACTCACTGTTAATATGCGCTTGTGCGAAACTAAAACTAGGACATACCTTGAGGAATAATTGCCAAAGCACTTCTCAAGTCCCGCAATCCAATCTTGGCAATATCGATGCCATCGATTAAGATTCTTCCAGTCTCTGCCTCTAAGACTCGGAAAAATGCTCCCGCAATTGTAGACTTCCCCGCTCCAGTACGTCCGACAATGCCAACCTTCCATCTCGGTTTCACCTCAAAACTAATATCATCAATGACCTTTGGCAATTCCGGGGCATATCGTAAAGATAAATTCTCAACACTAATGGCGCCCTTATTAGGCCATTCCGCGGGAGGTCGTGCATCCTCAATAACATCCGGGGCCTCGGACGCAAGATTCATATACTCCTTCACACGTTCAACCGAATTCATATTCATCTCAATATTAGTATACGAAGTAACAAACCACATCGTTGTCTGTCCGAATGTGATGGCATATGTTAAACATAATCCTGCCAGCCCCGCATCAATCTTATCAGTATTTTTGACCAAAAATCCACTGGTCACAGCTAAAACCGCCCCTCCGATCAACTCAGCGCGAAGCATGAGCCAGACCATAAGACCCCAGAATGTCCAATACGGTCGTGTGTTGTATTCCACTCGCTCAATGTTTCCATCCACGAAACGTTTCTCGCAGCCATACGCTCGGATTGTGCTTAAACCTGCAAGAGTTTCTCCAAAGTGCTGATAAATAGGACTTCGAGTAACGGAATTAATTCGACGAATATCTCGCGCAGATGAGAGATAGCACGCACTAAATCCTGCATAGACAACACCGATCAGAGCCCCCGCGATCAAAAAGGCTGGGAATACCAGCGAGATTGTAAATACAACAAAAGATAGCAGTAGCGTGGTATGACCAATGGAGTAGACATCCGGACCAACATTCATATCAATCGTCTCAATATCCTTGGAAAATCTGTTCAAAATTCGGCCTACGGGAGTGGTGTCGAAGAATCTAGGTGTAGCTCGCAATACCGACTCCAGCAGAAGTTTAAAAATTCTCTGTGATGCCTTGACAACTCCCATAAAAATGATAAAGATCCGCAAAATCGAAATGACAATGTAGGTAATCGATGCCAACCCGTAGACCCAGAAGTAGTAGCTTGACGAATGATGTGGTGACGCTCTCGCGCCGAGCTGTTCTGTACTCTCCGGGAGATCATTGGCCCATTCCCGAAGCCAGTATGTCTGTGCGAGCTGTACCAGCTGTTGAGAAAAGTATATGATAACGATCACTGTCCAGAAGAGATAGGATCCCATGGAACGAAGATAGGTCATATACACGTCCCAGCTAACACGCCCTTGTTCAGCATCCTCGACCTGCTCCGGATTTTCTCGAGATTTCAATAAAATTTCGGTCTCTGCGTCCTCTGGTTCATCCGCCTCGTCAATTTCGTCAGTATGAACAGTTGCCTTCAACTTTGAAACCAAGCTAATGGAGGAAGCTGCGCGCGATGGATTTCGGGATGAATTTTGAGATGCTGAGTTCTCAATACCCGCATCTGCTCCCAATGCTCCTGAACTATAAACCTCTGACGCAGTACCTTGGACTTTAATCTTTCCATTTTCGATAGCAACAACATGATCAGCACCGAGCAAAGTCAACGCGACATTATGAGACACGAGAATGCACGTGCGTCCCTTCATCATTGATCCAAGAATGCACTTTTCATAGATCCACTGGGCGCTGTGAGAATCAACGGCACTTAAGCAGTCATCAAGAAGAAGATGTTTCGCAGACGAGTATACAGCTCGAGCAAGAGATATTCGCTGCTTCTGGCCACCTGATAATGCAATACCCTTCTCGCCGATCTGAGTCTGATCGCCATATTCCAGAATGTCAAAATCTCGCAGTAGAGCGCATGCGTGCACGCATTGCTTATACCGACTTTCGATATATGGTGCTCCGAAAATGATGTTATTCCGAATAGAGTCATTCAACAACCAAGGCTGCTGAGCACAGTATGCCACAGAATCTGTCATTCCAGTCTCTGGATCTGGCTTCGGCGGATTTCGATCCCTAAGTGACGGAAGACATACTTTTCCTTCTAGCAGTTTCATTTCACCAAGTAATGCCATAAGAAGAGAAGTCTTTCCCGAACCGGTTGGTCCGACAATAACGGTGAGCTTACCAACTGGAAAGTCAATTATAAGGTTTAGAAGTTTAAACTCGCGCTCCTTCATTCCTGTGCCCCACGAGAATGACGCATCTTGGAAGCCGATATACGGCGAATTTCCGTCCTTTGGCATTGACAACTGCTCATATTTGGTTGTTCCGTCCTCAGATAAGAAGCGATCAATACGTTTCATGGAAACAGTAGCTTCAACAATACCAGAGAATGCGTCGACAAGAATTTCCATTGGCGTGCGCATCAGACTAAACATTGCAATTGAAGTAAACGCAATAGTCGCAGTGAGCTCCTGTTTGGCTACTAGTGTGTAAAATCCGAAAGTGAAGAACGTGACAATTGGTGTAAAACCATACCAGAAGAAGCCTGTCACTATTAGGCACGGCCCACAACGACAATAATTCTGGATTACTTACCAGCTGACGACCAAAGAATGTAAAACTTTCTCAGTTTCTCAGTCTCCTTCTTCCTGATATCTTGCAAGACCTTGGAAAAACTAGGCTCCCAAGCTACATGTGTCTCAATACCTGCAAATGATGATATAGATATAGATGAAATACTTACCAAAATATTTGATAATTTTAATACTCTGCAAGACTTCATTTGTTTTCTGAATCCTCTTATCCGTGAATGCCATCATTGCCTGTATATTTTTTCCGAACTGTTTAGCGACCCAATAATTTCCAGGAACCAGGGAGAACATGGCCAAAATAGCCGCCAGAGCACTAACGCCCAGCGTGTCAAATAGCAAGACAAACGATATGATAAACATTACCGCAACTTTGATCAATTGTTGCACCTGAAGGCACGCGTCGGAAATGACAAAGGAATCAACCGCCATTAAATTTATGATCGAACCTGTTGTGAGAGCCGAGGTTTCGTCATGATCAGTGTCCTTCTTGTCCTTTTTGTTCTTTGATTCGCCTTCCTCATCCGCAGCTAGAGAAGCTGCATTCCGCAAAAGCGATTTGGCGTAAAGCTCCCCAACAATGAGCTCACGTAGTCGAATCGCAATCCCACGGAATCCCCATTGCGACTGAACGTTGCAGACGGCATTTATAAATGGTGCGACAGACACAAGTCCAACGTAGACCCAAGCCATATGCCGAGGCTGAGAGGAAGGGTCCTCCAAATAGCGCAAAATAGTTCGAATCAACAGCGTGGGACCGAATGAAACGAATGCCTGGACAACGGTCCAAATACCGCTGTAAAAGAGATCGCGACGGCAATATCGAAATAAACGCTTAGGAAAGGACGATTTTCTAAATATAAGTCAGGGTCATTGATGGATCACTGATAGAATAGAGCTTACTCAAGCGCCCGATAATCTGCGAGAATCGATTTAACTCGGAATCGAGGAGACAGATCCCACACATCATCCATAGTCAAAGTCTGTTTCAGCCCCTTGAACAGTAACGGATACATCCAGCCAATAGTAAGTATCCCCCATAAGGACGCATATGGCTCAGGATTAGGTTGAGTTCCTTTACTTGTTTCAACGTATGCGGGGATCCGGCCCAATGACGATGTCGCGATAAGGATCCATAGAGCTGTAGAAAGAAGAAAATCGGCAATTGCAATGAATTGATAGAGCCTGTCATGCTCAACGACAAGAACTGAATGAATCTGAATGATAGACACCAGCCACTGTGTGAAATAAAGAATCGAAGAGTGACTCCAGAATGCGCGGGGGACATTTTTTATGAACCTGGAGTTCTTGCAAATCGCTAGGACGAGCGCGTAAGTCCAAAACCCAACTGAAATAAATTGGACCGTACTCAGGTGGCCGCTTGCATCCCCAGGATGGTAGAAAATCAAAATTACAATTGCGATGGCGTGGACTGTAATAAGACCAAGTAAGAAAATATGCTCCAACGCTGCACGAAATCTAACATTCCGAGGACGCAAAAAGACAATATCGACATCCTCGTCCTGAACAACGCCGCCTTCAGTGCTCGCTACTTCGGCGCAAGTGGCATCTTCAGTGTACTCTGCGGACGAGTCAGTGGTGTTGAGTCGATAGAGATGTTCGCCATCATTGATGGAAGTTCGAGTTGGAACAATAGTCAATGCATCATCGCCGTCAAGTAAGATGTTGGACTGTGGTGATCGTTTAACCAGGCGGCGGACGAATTGAAAGACTGGCTGACTGAGTAACGTAATTGATATTGCGAGCAGAGACAAAGGTAGTAAGCTCTGAATATACCTGGGACACAATTAGCCGGACTTAAAGTATGCTCCAAGAAACCCCACGGACACCTCTTTGAAGCATGCGTTAAAATCCAATCCGTCCCATGCTTGTCCGGCACAATACGGTGACGGCATTTCCGTTTATATGACCCAGGCGAATACCAGCGTCGATATTGAGAAAAGATCCTTGGATCGGCAAAATCAATTTCTTGCCAGCTGGCATTCTGTCAGCTTTATAAAGCGATGACTCGTCAGGTCCGCTGCTAGTAAGGTTCGATTAGGTATGCACCGTTTTCATATCTGATACCTTCCAAGCAACATGATAGGACCCGAATACCTTCTCATCTCTGCAACCAGGCCAGCAATTCCGACCCGGAAAGTAAACATTAGTTTGCTAGAAACGATGTCATCACAGTATTGACTCATTTTCGCAATTTTGTGCCTTTCATGCAGCATACACAACTTCGAACTTGCCATCTCCAATATGGCGTAGATAACAGATTTTAGGTTTGCGATCGGGGACGGGACACGGTCAGCCACAAACTGGAAAGCGTAGTTTGGCTGCAAGGCACCAGGTGAACAGCTAATTTGAGGGATAAAGGTTCAGTGCAAATCTATATTTCGATGTGTCGTTGGTTTGCTTAGCAGGCTGTCCAAGCAACCATTGGAGTTAGGCCGAAGAATAAAATATTTCCGGTACCGCTCTACTGCATCTCTTAGCTCCATAGAGTCAGAGGTAAATACAACTCTCTTTGTTGGACGGGGACGATGTAATCGAACATACAGCCACACTCAATGGAAAGCGTCTTTAACTGCAAAATTTATAGAGACAAGTTTGATTATATCGAGTTCTAGTGGCCAACGACTCCACCCGGTGGGATGTGCAAAATGCTGTGGTGATTTTAAGAGATGTAGCAATGAGGACCAAAGTCGACGTCTGGTAGCCGCAATAGTAGGCTGTCTGTTCCAATATTATTTTGCCACTAATTGATTGGGGATGGGCATGCCAAGTGTGCATTGAATTAGTCACTAGGCGTGACGGATCTGGTGCTAATTGCTCACCATCGACTTCCGCGAGTGCCACATGCTCAACCTCTGAAGCAGTCAACAACGCAGCTCAGGAGGGAATATATGCCAATACGCAAGTTTATCGAGAGTTGTAGATTCCAAATTGTAATCGACATAGATATTACCTTTAGGAGATCCTTTCAGGATCAGCATTTTGTCGGCTTTCGATGGATGATTGCCCAGCTTGGATTGAGGCATACCATTCGTTTATAGTCGATGTGTACAAGAAATAACTTGGTCGATCTAGTCTTAGCTGATAACTACAATGCATATTTGATCTTGTATGCGTCACCAGCTGGATGGTGTCTAGCTTCGCTACCCCTAATTTATTATAATCACGACTATTCCGGGTTGATGATGTGGAATCGGGTCAGATATATCCCTCTGCCATTGACAAATTCTTCCCTGTGTGTAAATATGCAGAATTGCAGATGTGCATTGCAGAAAATTTACAAGTCGTCCGATACTGTATATATATATATATTATATGAGTCATATGCCTCACGGTAGTGCGCTCTGTATCGGTTACCTTGCGGTCCAAGCGTTTGCTTGGCTAGTTATTCAATCTTGGAGATTCATGCGGCTTCAAACAAGCATTCCTCTATGGGACTAGCGTATCGTACCCATCGGGAGACGCCACACCTTCACCATCTACAACAGATTATCTACTTCTTCAAAACATCCTTCCTAGTTTACTTCCTTTCTTCTATACAAAACAGTCAGATGCGAGTATATAGCGCTCTGTTAGTGGCGAAGCAATAAGCTGTTCAATTCCTCAATTATACTTGCCCGAGGTCCTTGCATGTGGAGAACTCCAACTTGCATCTCGTCCACGGCATTGGGGATGTGACACAACCTCACAATAAGGGGACTACTAAAAGTGTAGGAGGACACACTATAGAATCATGGGGCAAGTCACTAGGGATTTACGAGAACCAGCCGGAAAGTGGGCCTGTAGGACACCTACACCACACTCTTAATTGAGACTTAATTAGGCGACGTACTCCCACTCCTCGCCGCTATTATGCCGTTAGAGCCGAAGCATTAATTCCTAACACCACGGTCCGCGTATAACTTTTAAGGCTGGAATATTATACAGTAGACCAACCCCTTCTGCCATCATGTCAGATACAGAGCTTGACAAAAGGAGAGCTTGACGAAAGGATGGTATAGTCGCTTGCAAAAGAGGCTTCCCTTCCCCCTTCGTCTGCGGCTGCTGGAACTTTAGCATCGCTTTTGAACCAGAATATCACACTTTGCTGACTCAGCAAGCCGCTACCGCTAGTGTTTTTTTCCGCTAGTGCGCCTAACCCCTGATGCAAAGACCCACTCCACATACATGAAAAGTGAACGCATTCGTCAAATTCGTCACACCTGCGCCGTTAAGTCTGAGTAGGACTTCTTACCAGGTAATCCACATTGTATTCGAGATGTCCGCCATCGTCAACTCGATCCCTCATGCGGTCTATCCCCTAGGCTTAGGTCTCCTGACGACATCATCTATATTCTTCGGTAATATCGGGCTGTCTCTAACTGGACCACTGCCAATTATCAAGGGCGAACTTGGGGAAATTGGGCTAAATGGAAAGCAGAAGTTAGGTATCTGGCAAGCGTTCTTTGATGAGGCTGCAGTGAGTGCTATTGTTATTTCCTACCTCTAAAACAGATTATGGCTAACCGTTGCAGAAATACGTAGTCCTAGGGACATTTCTAACCTCCGCTCTGCACCTTCTAGCCCTTCCCCTCCTCCCTACACGGAATCTCCAGGTCTTGTCTACTACCTCTGCCGTCCTCTCCCTCTCCATCCTTCCTTATACTGGCCTGGTTATCATGCCCACAATAAAGTCCCTTAAGACGCTCGATAAGAATAGCGAGCTAACGCCTGCCGAGGAGAGCGAGGTGGTCAGATTAATAGAGAAGTGGGATACTCAGCACAAGGTGCGATTTGGAATGTATGGGCCAGCATGGGCGGCTGGGCTGGCGGCTTTCGTAGGCGTTCTAGCATTGTAGGCGGCTTATTATGACAATCCAAGGTCCCCTTATAGTGGAAGTGATCTTCAGATAGTGAAAAGGGCAAATGGTTAGGTCATGTACCTCCTGATTGCAGTCCTTAAAGGATTGCAGAGCAATTAGATGATTAAATCGATAGTAATTAGCAGTGCATTAACAACCTAATTGATGATCTCGCCGGCATGGCGACGGTTCTACACTTCAAACACCGAGGCAAGCGAAATAGTGCAATCTTCTTGGTAAGTATTATATCCTGTGTTAGGTCGTACTAGGTGAGGGCGAGGTTCGAGGCTATAATGCTTGACTAGAGAGATACTATAGCATTCAAGAGAGAAATTGTCGTATGTCTTTCAAGCTTGTAAAAAGGCACCTGTCACAAAGCTTGGCTCGGTAGGCTGGGCTGGAAGGACGCTTGAGGCAACGCACGGCAGGACAAGGCAAGGCAAGGCAAGGCAAGGCAAGGCAAAGCTACATTCAACAAGTAAATACACAAGAAGACGAGATCTTTCCCTTGGTCTGACAGCGAGGACAAACTCCTCTTATTATAGCTGCCTGGCCACCGGCGGACGAAGCAAGAACACGGCTGACGGCATCCTCCTCCCGATCGTCACAAACACAGAATAATGTATCTAGCAATTCCAACCAAACAACATGGCCAACGACATCCTAGTCGCGATCGTCGTTTACGTACACGGAACAACGTACTGAACCTCCCAAGCCAACAATAGAGGTTTTCAAGAAAAAATCAATTTAGCTGATCATGATTATCTCCAGGGTTAGGTCTGGGTTAGGGCACATGCGAGATGATCTTTCTTGAATACTCTTTCAGCAACTGATTCTGATTATTGCTGATCACGACTCGCGTAGAGGCCACAACAACGCCACACACAACGAAAACACGTTTGCGTGTTTGACGCGTCGACAATATACATTTGATCCCTCCTTCTCGTGAGTCGCTGAACTTTCCTGACTTTCTAAAATAGTACATCATAAGCGGCACCAATAATGTCTGACATTGATCAATACGCCGACGAAGTTACTGATAAATCGCTGAAGCCGAGAACGCAGAGCCGACGTCGACTTTCATCGGAGGCAGGGAGACGAGGGTGACTCCAGTTAAGGCTAAGACTCTTAATTGGCAAAAAGACCATTTTGCTCTTACATGGGCATTTATCGTCTATTTACAAGAACATGACCGACCTCGCCGGGCCGTCCTGCCGATTCGAAAAATAGTCAATAATCAGCAAAATTGATTTTTTTCTTGAAACCCCTACTGAGATCTATGCTCCTAGCAATTGTGAACCCGATCTCAGTATACTACCACGAGTAATATATTGATTAGTAGCTCTTCTGTTGTGACTTCGAAATATATTTTTGCACAACTACAGTATACGCCATGCCATTCGAGACCTCTCGAAGCGTCTGGCCAACTAAGCGAGTCCGTAGTTACTGCATGTCCAGCGCGATTGTCCCGCCGCCTTCTGGAAGTTAGCACGATTTCTCTATAGCGCCGCCTTATCAATCCTCGCCAGATCAAGATTGGTGTCTTATGTGGGGGAAGCTGTACGAAATGTAGGAAGTATCGTAACAAAATAATACTTTCCATTGCAAGCCGATATATACAAATCCCATCCAAACCCCAGAATCATACATCCACTAGATACAATTTCTTCAGTCAGCATCGACTAACACTTTCTTCTTCTCCTTCTTATCCTTCCCCGACTTCAATGACACTGCAATTTTAACACGACTAACATTCCGTGTAATCTGTAAATCTCTTCCAGGGTTAGGGGAAACACTATGGACATTTGGGGAGAAATAATCCAGAATTTGTTTATACACCCCATTATTTTGGATGGGTTTGTCACGTGATTATGAAAGGTTAGGCTCGGAATACCGACTACCCCGCGTTTGTCCCTCGGATCATGCTCCGGGTGTGGGACAGCCTCCGGAGTAGTGCCGCAGGATGAGGATGTAAAACGGGGCAAGAAATGACCGGCCGTCTGGCTGTCCAAGTGCGAGAGTGTAGGATAAAAGGGAGAGTCTCCCTTGTAGATAGGGACAATTAAGAATTATTTTCGACTAGAATTCCCACTATCTAAGAATGACAGACACAATTATCTCTCGTGGATTTCCGACTGCGAAGAGTCGGAAATCCAGCCCTCTTCGTTACATGGAGTATTTCGAACTATCGTTTGGGCAAGGGTTATTACTATCTCAAGGTTTATGTCAAGTGGGGTCTGAATTCATTATAGCTTGGTACCGTCTTAAGTCTAGAATAGTTGAGGTCAATAAGTCTAGACGAGTTGAGGTCAATGCAAGGAAGCGAAATCAAGTGGATGTTGATGATAGAACAAATTATATATCAGCGTGTAGTGACTTATAAAGTACGAACACAAGAGGGGGTTAGTGGCACTCCGTATGTCCTTTGAGGTTCATGTAATATTATTTTTATAGGCCTTTTGGAGTATATGTAATATGTGCTATGAATCCATTCACGTTATTCATTATCAAACTGTACTTGACGATGAAGGTGCCGTAGTTCCAGAGGTAGTGTATTGGGCGATCAGACGATATTTGCACTATCGCCTTGTTTCGGGCTCGTCCGAAGAAGCCGCATACAGGTGGCGCACACCTTCCGCTTGTGGCTGAAAATATGGACGCCCACGACGTAGGTGGCGCTATCGGGGCGGTAGTCACAGGCAAAATCGATGTCGGCATCTTCATCAAGCCAGAGGCACGGCGGGATCATCATTAGTAGGGAAAGTAAGCCGACGCTCAGGCAGGAGAGTCTATCTGCATAGTGTGACTCGAATTTGCTGAACAAAAGGATTTATGATTGCGAGCACTGAGCAAGTCTGGGAGAGCTTGGTCATCACCGACTTTGAACCTTAAACTTGACAATCACGATGGCACTAATGGTCAGCGGCAGCAGGACTTGATCGGAGGTGCGTAAGGCTGTAGGTGTATTTAACAAGAAATGCGAAGGCTAGGCTGCCGGTTTCCGATGAGTCAGGTCCCGTTCTTGTTCAAGTCAGTCTAGTCGGAGCGGCGATGTGCGATACCGCTGCGCGGCCTCTACTTTTTTTTTGGTTTTCGCTCGTTCATCGCCGCGTGCCCCACTCTTAACGCAATCTCTGCTCGCCTCTCTTTTTATAGTGAGTCGGCGCTATGGTGCACTTATCTCTGTCTCGGCTTATCGGGGCCCGTCCTTGCGCGGCCCAGGGCGCCCTGTCATGCGGTTGGTGATACCCCTGCTCATCTCACAAGGCTCTGACTTGTTATAAAACACCGTCGGCTGCCCTCGTCCTGGTCCTCTGACTCTCGGCGTTCTGGCTTCGCTGCATCTCTCTGCACTCCATCCTATTTACTTTGGTTGTCGCTATGTCTGCCGATAAATCACTGTCCTCCATCGAAAAAGCCGCGGATGCGCCAACTCTAACCGATTCCGACTCCTCCCACGTTCATGAGGACAAGGATGCTGGTGTTATCCAGGATGTCGACTTCGCTATGGGCAATTCTCTCTATGACAAGGTACAGCGCCTTGCCGCGCGCTTCCAGATGGAAGTTCGTGGCATCGAACGTGTCCCAGAGGAGGAGCAGACGGACAACTCGCTATGGAATGCTGCGTCCATGTGGTAAGGTTTTTTCATTGCAGCATATCATATTCGTTCGCTGATGTCCGACAGGTTCGCGGCGAATATGGTTGTTTCTACATTTTCCCTTGGCACTCTTGGAATCGGCATTTTCGGAATGTCATTCTGGGACTCGGTCCTCACTATCATCTTCTTCAACATCATTGGCATGATTCCCGTCGCGTTCTATTCAACCTTCGGTCCGCGCTTCGGACTGCGGCAGATGATCCTTTCTCGCTTCTGGTTCGGTTTCCACGGCGTGAAGATTTTCGCTATTCTCAACTGTATCGCGTGTGTGGGCTGGTCGGCTGTTAACACAGTTGTCGCCGCTCAATTATTGCACACCGTCAACAACGGAGGTTTACCGCCTTGGGGTGGTATCATTGTCGTCTCCTTTGGCACCGTCGCAATTACTCTTTTTGGATACAAAGCCGTTCATATTTATGAGAAATGGGCATGGATTCCGACTTTCATAATCTTTTTGATCGTAATTGCGCGATTCAGGATTTCTGGAAACTTCACTTTCGGCACTCTTGAATCAGGACGGATCGAGGCCGGAAACGTTCTCTCCTTCGGTGCTGCCGTGTTTGGTTTCGCTACCGGATGGGCGTCTTATGCATCCGACTACGTTGTGTATCAGCCAAAGCAGACGTCCCGCATCAAGATCTTCCTGGCTATTATTAGTGGTCTCGGTTTCCCACTTCTATTCTGTGAAATTCTTGGCGCAGCTTGCATGACTGGTACTCTCACTAGTGCAGTCTACGCAGAAAATTACAACGCAAACGGAATTGGGGGTCTCTTTTACGCTATTCTCGTTCCAGACTCGCTTCACGGTTTTGGCCAGTTCTGCCTCGTTCTCATGGCACTCTCAACGATTGCGAACAACTGCCCTAACATGTACTCAGTCGCGCTCTCCGTCCAAACCATAGACCGCAACCTTGCCAAAATCCCGCGTCTCATCTGGACCGTCATCGCCACCGGTGTATTCTTGGCTATTTCCATTCCAGCGTACTACTCTTTCGCAACGTTCATGGACAACTTCATGAACATCATCGGCTACTGGCTCGCAATTTACGAAGGAATTTCACTCCCCGAACACTTCCTCTTCAAGCGCGGTTTTAGCGGATACAACGTCGACGACTACGACAACCCATCGAAACTTCCCGTCGGCCTATCCGCTTGCTTTGCATTTTGCTGTGGAGTTGCCGGTGCCGTTTTGGGTATGTATCAGGCCTGGTGGACTGGCCCAATCGCGGCATTAATCCCTGGTGATGTCGGATTTGAGTTGTCGTTTGGTTTTGCAATAGTCACATATCTAGTGGCTAGACCTTTTGAATTGAGATATTTTGGCCGGTGAATCAATTCAATATGAGCTTATGACAGGAGTATATGATCTTATAAAAGTTTTGTCGCGAAAATTTGTTTTCCTGTTGTTATTAATTTTCTGCAATATTTCTCGGTATCATGGTTCTAGGGCCTCAATTGATTTGTTAACCAAATTACTCTTACGGGGTGCATAACAAGGAAAACAGGTCTTCACATGCCAATTGTTCATACACGCGCGGAAAAATAATTGAACGCATCTATCAGTCGCACTAGTACTGTAGCAGTGTACGAACAGAGCTGCGCACGGTCCTTATCTTTAACTTCGGGTCAGGGCTGGATCTGATTGCAAATATCCTTTGTAAGTTAGTCTTTATCGAAGCCCAAGTGACACACAAAGCTTCGCTCGTCAGTTCAGCGTTGCAATGACTGGGTTATTCTCTGACTTCTGCTTGTACATCGTGTGTGCGCTATTATTGACCTTACACGGAGCGTAGCCTAAATGCAGTAGTAATTTTAACTTCATTGTTCTACTTAATTCGTAACCTAATGCAATGGCCATTAGCAACATAATCAGTGACTCCAATATCATAATTAGAACAATTACTCAAAGAATATGACTCTATCGTGTGCGGTCGGCAGTTGCGTGTGGTATGCTTCTCGGGACCCTGTCAGTGTCGCCATAGCTTGTGACGTTTTGCATGCAACGCTGGGGTTAAGCCGTCAGCGGCAATGACCCTCGGCGACACCACCCGTGATCGACCGCCTCCCCCTGGGCAGGAACACGGGCTTAGTCTACCCTAACCGCATCTTCTCGACAACAGCCCCCACTCGTCTCAAGCAAACACACCTTGATACTAATAACTTATAGATTCGCAGATCGCCAGGTGTGGCTGTAGTTGTCGGGGCGTGCGATTCGCTCTTCAGTTTCCATCTCCTTTCTCATAGCGATAATACTGATTACTTCACAACATCATACAAGCCAAGATTATGTCGACTGCTCCAACCTCAACCAACATTCCAATCCAAGAGTTTCGTGCAAAGCTCCAAGAAGCAGTAGACGCACGAAGCTACCATACCATTAAAGTCTTTACTTTCAGATTTGAAGATGATGCCACGGTGCTGATAAAGATGCTATCACGTTTTCTGGTTGTACGCAAGACGTGTTTGGATCGATGACGTTGACGACTTTGCCAAATTTCCTGGGTTTGTGTCGGATACTGGCTGGGTCTTAGCAGAGTTTAGGCGCCAGATCTCTACTGATCGTCGCCTATATTGGTCGTGCCATCATTGATATGGAGTCAAACGAGTTACATCTAATTTCGGAGAACGGCAATCAGAAAGTGCTTTGGACTATAATTTGATCCTTTCTAGCGTCAAAAAGACGATTCTATCCGAAATCTGCATGTATTGGCCATGCTTGATTGTTGCTATGCTGGCTCCGCAGTTCGTGCAGGCGGGAAAAGATCCGTGCAGCTACTCGCGACGAGCATAGTACAGTTCGCTCGCGGCAGCCTGGCATTACTTTTATACAACGATTTCGCGCGGCGACGTACAACTCTCGGGAATGCTGGAGACTTATCCGTCAATGTCGACCGCATCTTCGGAGACATTGCAACGCTCGAAGACACCTAGAGCTCCAGATTGCGTTTACAAAGTCATTGGAAATGCGCACACTCTAGTTTTTGACCCGAAAGTACCGATCATCCAGCAGTCTAGGACTTTCAATATCTTCCGCAACGATACAAACGTATTGTTCAAGATCTCGTTGACTGGGGGGCCCAATGATGTGATTCTGACTGATTTCCTGCAACTTACAAAGACAATTCCACCGGAATTCAAAGTCACTCTTGCAAATGCGTACGAATCAAACTCCGTCGTGGTCGTCTGTCGCGCTTCCTGGGAGACATTGGCCCGCCTCAGATCGACCCTTGGCTACGTGTTTATCGCATCGGTCAAGGGCCCTTCCCTTGTGTGTGGCGAAATGCCGGAAAAGCCGTCAACTCGGTCATTTGGTGATCTCCTGGACAATCGTCAAGACACGTATTTTCAGGAGTGACTTTGCATTCCGGGGGAATTGTCTTAGTGAGTTAAACAGAATTACATCATTTGGCTTTTGAACAATAGCTTAGTTTCGTTGCTAGAAGATGCTGAATGTCCCGGAGTGGTCGACGATTGATATTTCAGTGGCAACACCAGAGGCGTGCATTCCAATGATTTCGTAGACGCAATCCGGAACTGTAGGCGTCTCCGAGCTTTGCAATTCACCAAAGGGGCCCTCAACATTGACGTATACATTTCTACCATTCCGAAGTGCATCCATCTCCGCGCGAAAGCTTCGTAAAATTAACACCTTGGTCGTCACCTTTGTTTTTTCGCCTGTTTTATCATTTCTTGTATATTTATTTGGATTCATTTCTAATCCGTTTTCCGATAAAGGGTTTCAACGAAATGGTTCAAGTGTTGTTTTGCACAAAACTTTTTTTCTAATACTCCGCCTCATTCATGGTTCCGAATCACTCGACCTGGACAAAAATCAGAAGCATATTTCTATAACACAAATGACTACTGCGTTGTGGTAATCTGAAGGATAGATGTACTCTGAGCAATGCTATAGGCAGGTAACTCGTATCTGAAAAGCGAACTACGTCGTTGAGTGGTATGAAAAGGCAATGACATTGCGTAATTAGTAGTAACAATTACTTTAAACAGAATACTTTGTATGCGATGACGTCACTTTCCCGGAAGCGTCTGTTATCAATTATATCCCTAACCGCAGACTGTTCCGTTGCCATAGCAATTCCGTCATGTGGATGTCGACACAATCAATGTCACCACAAGAGCCGCATCGTCAAAGCACAAATCACGATCGCCTTCAGTGTCATCGTATACCAGGATCTCATCGATTATTATTTGTTTTATTGATTATTTATTAACGCCGTGACTCAATTATACGTACACGACATGCCACCACGGTCACGCGCTGCAACTACGACAACAACGATCTCGACCCCCTCAAAATCTGCCATCGCACCCCGTTCAACCCGCAGAACACGAACTACCCACAAAAATCAGCAGCAGCAACAACATGAAGGGTCGCTTTCCCCCGATCCACTTGATATCCTACCATTCGTGTCGCCGCTCAAGCTTGCCAAAAGAGAGATTTTAGGCGGTGATATATCGTCGTCTTCCACTGATAATACGTCCGGCATTACAAATTCTCGGTCGAGTTATCGGAGGAAGAGGGGACGCAAAGAAGGATTGGAGCAAGCGGCTGTACAGCAACCATCTACTTCAAATTGGAGTGTAAACGTGACTATCGCGGGAACTGATCCTATCCTCCCGCCGGGTCAAGCCGTCTCCGGGACAAAGAGGAATATTGATGCATTGGAGGATACGCGAAGTGGAGGTGTGTCGTCTACGATAAATTTTCAGCCTATGAGCGACAGTTCGGCTGCGTGGGTGCAGGTTGTCAGGTCGCCTTCTATTGTCAGCGCTGGCACGCCGGTACGCGAAAAGGAATTGAGAGTTGCGAATGCTGGGAGTACGCCGGCCGTTGTTGATAGTGCTAGAAAGCGTAGGGCCGTGGGAAAGAGATCTCCCAGGAAGAAAGAAATAGAGAAGAATTCTGTCGAAAATTTGCTGTACGAGATGGAGGCCGCGAGTCAAGACAATCCTGCGGAGGCGAAGGCTCGAAATCTAGAACAAACAGTTGAGCCACTGGCTCCGACAATGAAGCCGCACATAAGGGTTCCCGGTCAACCTGCTGATCTGCCTTCAAAAGACTCTGTTAGAAATATGGCAATCCATCGGGAATCATCAACCACAGCTGTGCATATATACGGGTACGAAGACCAAACCGATCGGTCGCCAGCGTCGATTCGACCCAGTTCAGTGATTGAACACCGGGCATTTGCAGAGCGGAGTTCGTCCTCGCTGAATGTCACGCAGAATTCAAAGAAAATGGACGGTGTCGAAAGCTTGAGGTATTTTACTGTTACTGTTTTTAAGGCTTGCCAGGACTAACTGAATAGAAGCCGATCGAGCTCACCACTCAAACCGGTTTCCCTCCCTCCACCGCCACATTCACCAGTTCTTCTATCTCAATCAATAGAACCGACATTACCACTGTGCCGCGTGCCAACGAAACAATCCTCGCCAGTGCCGTCAATAACATCTTCGATCCTGACAACAACAGAACTTCCGGAGTTCTCTGATTCCGGAACTTTCCAGGACACAACAAACCCGAATCCAGATCCAGCATGGAGCCGCGCTCATTGGGTGTTACTTACGCAACTACACCCACGACGAATGGATCCGTTGCCTTCGCGTGCCCTGGTGAAGCCGCCGAAAAAAATCATTGTTGCATTTCCTGGTGTTTCGGAAGAGGAGTTGGCGAGACGGATGCTGGCGTTGGATAGGATTCGTTTGAGGAGGGAATTGAAGATGGAGGAGGTGCGCAGCGAACGCCAGAGGAAAGAGGAGATGGAAAGATATGTGGGAGAGGACGTGAGAAAGTATTATTAGATTTCGAAAGCCCTGGGTAATTGAACAGTTTTAGGATGGATTTAGTTGATCTTTAAGCCACATGGGCGGCCTGTAAACTCGGATCACCTCCTTCCGTCTTCTTATCGTATTTCCGCCTAGCCATGACGTCTTCCGCCTTTGCCTGTCGATTGTAATCGTATGAAATCATTAGTCCTGAAACCATCTTCCGTCATTATTCAATTACAAATCGCTAGGCCCTTAATAGGCTCGCAAAATCTAGCCATCACCCCTCTAACGGGATTTCCGCCTAAATTGTAAACAATCTCTTTGAGAAGCTCAGAGAATGGGCAATGTCCTCCATATTCACTACATACTAATCCATCTATGAGGCCTAGCCTTCGTATTCGTATGCCCTATTCCACAGAATAAAGTTCGGGTTCGGGTTAGTGTCGGACACACCTCCGCGGCGCCGCTCGTAGCCGTTACTAAATCTTCCCTCGCGATAGCATCACTCACGCAAGGTCATAGACTTCCGTCCTGAAGCAATTACCTACGCCGATTATCTTCTCACTACAAATCGGGCAGAGAAAAAGAAGAGAAAAGGAAGAGAGAAACTGACGATGGAGGCGCCATCACCAACGTCGACGCCATCCCCACCACCAACACACACGCACCAACACACCACAACCTCCAAACGCGACAAGCGCCGACACAACCTAACAG
The DNA here is from genome assembly GCA_018804115.1 of Lipomyces starkeyi. Taxonomy (NCBI): domain Eukaryota; kingdom Fungi; phylum Ascomycota; class Lipomycetes; order Lipomycetales; family Lipomycetaceae; genus Lipomyces; species Lipomyces starkeyi. The sequence goes on along the minus strand of JAGJTG010000005.1, from coordinate 792,954 downwards.
ACCGGTATACGTACCTGACAAGCGCGTTCGCGAGCCAGAAGGATGCGATATACCGCGACACTCTGTCCGACTTGCAAAGCAGGCTTGCGGCACTGCACGCCGGGACCGACCCCGTGTTTCTTGACCGCGTCACCGATCTGGAGGAAGAACGGGACGCGGACTTGGTGACGTTGTATTTGAACGAAGGGTTTCTTATCGCGCGCGCGGACAGGGAGCATGAGTGCGATGTGGCGGCCGCTGAGGAAGAATATGCTGTCAAAGCCAAGTCTGTGCGGGAGCAGTTACTTGCCAGATTGGAGTCGCAGCGCCGAAAATTGAGGGAAGACAGGGAGTTATTGGATATCGCGAACGATCATTCGCTATTGCTGAGCGTTTCGGGGTATCAGACGCCTGGATCGCCGTCGTCTGGCGGAAGCGGAATGCTAGGAAGCGTTGGCGAGAGGAGGAAGAATTTGCGGCGACGGGGAGAGATTGTCCAGAGTGCTGTTGTTGAGAATGGGGCAAAGAAGAGGAAACGAGGCGGTCGGGTTGGCGAACGGGATGAGATTGCGGCGTTTTGGAGTGATCGGGAAGCATTGCCGTTTGGTCATCATAGGGATGATGGAATTAGCGGCGGGACTGTGACCAACAGCGGACGTCATCGGGAGAAACCATTTGGTGGGATGACTGGGTTGAAAACGGAGGAGGCAAATGAGGATTTGGCAATTTTGCGCAGGAAGAAGAAGAAGAAATGAGCGGTGTATCTTACTTCCATTATTTATTTATCATACACGACTAGATATATAGCCAACCCTAACATAAGTGTGCAAATCAAACCAGCCCATACCCTCTTTTTTGACAATAATACATGCCAGCCCAATCATAATAAATGTACTCCAACCCAAAACGTATCCCAAAATAACAGTTATTAACACTAATGATGATATGGAAATATAAGCCCTACTAATGAAATGATGAAATGCCAATCATTGCTTGCGAACGACGTATATGCCGACTTTGGACGTGCCGTGGATGTCCTCGGACTCGCGATACAGTCCATCAATGACATCGCTCCCTCTTCGCGCACTGCCAGAGCTAGTCCCGACGTCGCCCGAGAGAGAGATACTGCCTTCGACGCCCATGGTTTCGGATATCCACCTTTCTTCATCTGAGAGCCACCGCACGCCCCAGTCGTCGACGGATACCAATCGTTCTTCAGAATAGAGAATTTCGCCTCCTGCTTCTTCAAGGATGATTTTCTGGCTGCTAAAATCGGGAACCGGCGCGGGTGGCTCCGACAGGTGCTGGCAGACGGCCGTGGATAGTTTGTTGAGAGCTAACAGAGTGTGTAGCAGTGGATCTAATACTGACAGCACCGTGTCATAGTAGAACGATAACGACGTCGGATGCACCAATATTAGAACACCGCCAGGGAGAAGTTCGGAGAGTCGAGATTGGGTAAATAAAGTAAAGTCGGGTAGTCTATGCGTTGGTAGGAGCGAGATCGAGAACGCATAGTGGATAGAGGACGGTGGAACGACTGCGCCAGGCCGGGAGACGACGTAGGATTCGAACAGTGTGGAGGAGAAATACTCTTGTGAAGCGGTAGAAGTCTGAGAGGAGACTGACGACGCGGAGGAGAAGATGGAAGACGTCGACGATGCGGAAGATGCGGACAAGTAAGCGGAGGCGGCGGGTGACAACACCGACATGAAATTCTGCAACATGGGCAGAGGAACGGCGTGCGTGAGATTCAAGTACACCGGTCGTTCCGGGTGCTTCTTTAAGCATAGCTCTCGGATACGGTGCGCAAAAGTGCCGCCAGACGCAGACGTGGAAAAGGACAGCAGCCGGAATGATTCTTCGAGTGAGTTGACAGCAGGTAGTTGCTCGAGTGCGACGGTAGCGGCGGCGGCGAGCAGCGCGTCGTCGTCGTGCAGACATAAGCTGTCAGCAGTAAAGCTGCTCCGTCTAGGGCGGCGACTGCTGGAGATCATCTCGTCCGGCGGAGTGAGCAGCATCGCACGGCCGGCACTTAGCGTCGACCAGTACGACTCGTTCAGCTGCTGCTGCTGCTGCTGTTGCATGTTGTTCGAGGCGGCATCTGAAGGCGATAGGGACTGGACAAAAGACGGCGGCGAGAGAGACAACGAAAGCGACAGTGGCGACGGCTTTTTGTGTATGCAGGCGGACGGCAACTGCGGCATTCCTTTGATTTCCGCGGTTTTCGTGTTACTACTGCTACTACTGCTACTGCCGCTCCTGCAGTTGCTGCTGATCTGTTGAGGAGGGGTGAAGTGCTGTGGAGAAGAACAGATGTGCAGAAGCGAGAAGAGTAAGTGTGGGTTTGAGAGGGGGGGTGCTCCACCAAGTCGACGGCGCTGTTGTGGGCGCAGATGCACGCGCAAGCGGGGCAACGCCATTATGCGCCCAACGCCGCGTTTGCGCCCCGCGCCGATCTTGCTACGCGTGAGTCACGTTTGTCAATTTCCACCTATAGCACGAGAAGGTTAGGGTTATCCAATTTACCATTTCCAGTTCAGTGCAAAGCACACATGGGCTGCGCAGATCACGCGGCAAACTCCGGAAGGGTTTGCGCGACTGCAGATCCCGTGAACTAGTTCCGCCGTGCCTACTCTGAATATTCGTATTTGTATTTCCTTATTTGACTACCTGTTCGTTGCTGCAGCAGCAGAACGTCGTTTCACACCAAATCATCAAACCCTCTGTTGGAATCTTGCCGAATCAGCTCCCGCATGCCCTCCGGCATTATGGGCTCCCCCGTCTGGCCGTCTTTCACGTATCTGAACGGCATCTCTGTGCTCTCGTGTTTGTTCCACCTCAGCTCCGGAAAGTCGACGTATTCTATCCGGTCAAGCGGAACTATTTCGTGTTAGCGTCTTTAGTGATGATGGGATTAATATGATATCTACACACTCTGATCCTCAACAACCATCTTCACCACTCTGATGGCCGTGTCTGTCGTCATCTGCTTCGGTCCCAGCCGCCGTCCTTCAAACCCATACTTCCTCAGTTCCCCCGTCCGATCTGCCCAGTTGGTCAGCCTCTGACAGCGACTTGGGGTGCTACTCGCTACAAAGAACTCACCTCTTGGCGGATGATCTCCCAATATCCCACCAAACACAAACCAATCAAAGACTTGCGCATCCTGAGGAGCCAAATCCTTCGTAGCACCAGGATCGAGTAAGCACACGCGTCCCTGTCCCGCTAATTCCCTGACACCAGGTAATTCAATCACGTCAGTACTGGTGGTCGTCGCAACCTCCGGGTCCGCTAGTTGAGGCGGTAACGACCTCTTCAATGACGGCATCAGCGATGTTAAGTAAAATTGCGCGCTGCCGCCGACGTCGTCTGAGATCGCGAGATATTCGAGAAGGACCCAAGGCGAAATACCATCCTCCATATGCTCGACCACGTAATTCTTCTTCTGCGGTGCCATATCGTCGTGCTGTCACTCTTTCAACAAGTGCAAAAGTCTAGTTTGCAAATTTTTTAGTTGCTGTGAAGACTGTGCGGCTCAGCAGTTGTTAGTCGGCTGTTTGTTGTGGGGATGATGTCGCGGGAGCAATTTCCTTTATCGGCACGTGTGAGTTGTGACCAGTCTCGTAATCACGCGCTGGGTCCCTGCTTTAAAATTGAATTTACCCAGATTGTGATCGCGACTATGTGATTGAGCCCAGTCAAAACCCCACCTCCTGGTTTCGACGCCGTGGAGTTCTAAGAATCATTAATGCCTAGACAAAGCAGAGTGAGGTCCAATTGGCTTACCATCATGTATTTGATCGCATGTCTCAGTGCAATGTTCGTGTCCCGTGAAGCTTTAAGGATATCTTTGACGATGACGTTAAGCACATGAACCTAGCAGCTAATAAAGCCTCGCGGCCTTGAAATCGTACATCTTCAGTTTCTTCTTTCAGCTTCACTCTAGACTTTCCACAAAGGCGCCATTGTTACTAGTGTTATTTGCTGTAACAGTAGGGGGTTGGCTATTTTGTCAGGTCCGCACCTCACGCATATAAGGCAATTCACACACAACCTATAATTGAAACGGTAGTGTAACGGTGCGATATAATGGTAGCTCATGTGTCGCTATATTATATGGGATTTCATTGTCCAGAATGAGTTTTGCAAGCCGTGATCGGCTTCTTGATATCACCAATCAATTCCAGCATAATAGAACACGGATGGAAAGATGGTGGTGGACAGAGAACAACTACTTAGCACAATGTCCACCTCGCATACTCTCCGACGACGAGCTCTGAAACTATTCGGACTCCGAGTATCAAGACCCTCGTCTTATGGTTTGGTTGTAGCCAATATTGCTACTTCCTCACTCTTTCCAATCTGAAATTATTCAATGAATTGTCTTCCATCGCTGGCAGCAACCAGATACCTTTGAAACTATCGAAACGAGCCTCTTGGATTCAAGTTTTATCTGTATCGTGCAAGACACAACGCTGTCGGAGCTATAGCGAAATGAGCGGTAATACGCATCCACATATCATCGACGTTGTCAAGCAAAATCATCGTGAGAGCGCGAAATGTTATGAATCGGTCGTAATCTTCTGCCAGCCTGATTCTAATTCTCGTAAAACGTATCCTCCATATCGATGCTGCGCAGTCGCAAGTAATGGATTCCGCAGAATACACCTCCCGAATGGCGATCCTCATCGAGTGCTAGCGGCTGGAGATCTGATATCAATGGTTATGAGTGGTTACGGAAAGTATTTGAGCCTAGAAATCAGCCGCAGTTACTGATTATGGATGGCCATGCTAGCCACATCACGGGCGACATGATTGCGCTTATGTATGGTGGATTTGCTTCAGCCGCTTAATGTTGGAGTGTATGGGCCATCAAAGGGATTTCATGCCCAAGAGGTGGACCGGTATACTGCGAATTAAACGAGCTGATTGGGTTGAACTTTTTCATCGCATTCGAGAGAAAGCTCTCACACCTTAAGGAGCTGGTTTGATTCTATTCAATTCTCGGCGAGTGTTAAAGCTCTTGAGCCGCCATGTACTCCTCAAATCTCAACTAATATTATGGAACTAGACCTCTCCTCCAGATGGGAACAGCACTATGTCACGCAAATTCGGTGTTCAATACAGCTCTGGCTAGCAATGAATCCCCTGCTTCACCAACTCGGCGATATGCGAAGCGAATGACCCAGCTGGGCGAAAGTCAAAATGCTGAAATTCTACGGAAGGAGCTTCGCGAGTGTAGAGAGTTGCGTCAGACCCGTAAGAAGCGAACCAGGGACAAGAGGATTAAATTACAGGGCGAATTGGTGTTTAGTAGAGACGAAGTGTACGTAAGGAAAGACGGCCACATGGGCGGCCAGGTAAGCGCCCAATTGAAGAGTGGATACTGAGGGAAAGCCTGGTTGCTATACTTCCTTTCGCGACATACCACATACTTGTTGGATCCACGTTATCACATGCAGGATGCTCAATGTTGAGTTCTTTAGCAAGAAATGGTGTTATCTGACAGTTGAAGGTATGCCAATCTACGGTTTTCAGCTACAAAGTAGAATAAATGGTCGTCATCATCTTGAGTGCCCGACAATCTCACCGTTGGATACAATCATAAACGTAGTGAAAACGTGTTGTCTCCTAGGATACTGAAAAGAAACAGCGGCACGCAGATGTATAAAATACAGTTTTGGTAGCCGCTGTGGATGCCTACATGTGCATGTGCGAGGGCACCTAACGGGCCCACAGCTCCCGATTCTGTCCTTTGGTTGGCTTAAATAATATGTGAATTACCGCAACATATCTATGTAGAGCAATTTATTCATATAGATGCCCAACACATTCAACTACATCAAGACAAAAAGGTCCTTCAATTAATCAGTTGGGATATATACATAATGACCCTGTGCGTCCAACCGCTGCATTCTCCGTTGAAATACTAAAGCTCTTCCATTTGCAAAAAGAATCATGACGGACTTATCTGCTTAATCATTTGCTAAATTCTTGTGGCAACCAAGGAAAAGATTCCGTGATACATACTACCCGTGGTTACAATCTGGATCATGCCTTTGAGGTGACGGTCCAACCACAACGCAAGAATCAGTACTGGATGTCCATGAGAAATTGATTTCAACACGCTCGCATCATTGGGCTATCGTGCTGGAAAAGAGAAGATCGTCCTACCATATCAATTGATGGAAATTTCCAAAAAGTGTATGGCAAGGATGTCAAGGGATAGCCGTAATTTAAGCCAATCGGCGTCTCAGCACTGCAAACAAGGTAGGCTATTCAACTATTTGATAACTTGTCTACTTGGTGTATTCCACATTGTTGCGAGATCATATCCGCTGCGAGGAGCCCATGCAGTACAGTGACGTAGTTACAAGATGCAAATCCCATCTGACCTCGTAACGCCAACCAAGCAAAGATTACCATCCATGAATCAATCTCATTAATTGGTAATCAACTAATACTCGAATGAATATTTAGTGTTATTCGGTTTAGTATGACGACTGGAAAGATCGACAATCGTAATGCGTATTGATCTCCGGCTAGCTGTACCACAGGGTGCATGTCTGGGACCATGATTCCGAAATTTCCGGGACTCAAGGATATTATGAGCTCTACCAGTTCTACGTGGCTGTGCCCCTGTATTCGCGGCTTCAGAGATAATAATAAACTTGCAAGTCGAGACTCGGCACCGGGAAACGGTAAGCAACGGATACACAGATCTGACTAAACAATACTGCATGACGCAAGGTCCGTCCTGGATGTATGGTTGTATGAGTTTCTGCGAGGGCGACGTCATTCCAAGGGGCAGGAGTCGCAGATTTGAGCCGCGATGAGGGCGGCGTGGAAGCATATTGCGGACGAACTGAACGATGTCGAATATAGTAGCATTCATTGGGGCTGTGCTAACCAGAAATAGCGCGCGTTGGGGTGTGCCGATATATTTATATGAGTGTCACAACTCCATGCTACTGTCACAAGTGTGCAGCGAACCGATGATAAAAAATAAAATAAACAGTGCAAGTACACGTAACTTTCTTCATTAGAAGTTTCTGACTGTGTGTATGTATGATAGCAGGATCAGCGATGACATCATAGACTATCTCTTGCCGCAATGATAAACGTCAGGTTTGTGGCATCGAGCCGAAATTAAATGGCGACTGTAGGGGCCAATTGGGCAGTATTATTAAATTTCATATTCGCGACTCTTCTTCGTCCAAGTCGCAGAGAGGGAATACGTCAATATGAAGCTATAAGATAGTGATGTCACTCCACACTCCCCCCGCCAGTCAATTTGAACCTTCTCGTTTGTCCAAATTAACATGCTACAACCAAACACACACTGTGCGCTCTTGATCGAGCATCTGCAGACCAGAGACAAATTGCGTGCGCTTTGGTTTCCAATTATGATTTTGGATGAGCACGCGTCGATGCATTTTGTCAGTCGCCGTGGTGCAGATCTGCGGAACCAGGAAACGTGAGGCGAGTGGCGATTGAGCAATGTGGGTTAGGGCATTTATTATGCGGGCGATGGGAGTTGCAGCCGCTCACTGGCAATGCAAGAAAACCATCGTACCCCATTTGTATCTGTCACACAATCTTAGGGGAAGATACCCTCTATTGCTGGCTAGCGTCGTACCCGTCCAAATTCCTCTTCCGGCCACGACCGCTCATCTGCAGCTAGCTCACTTAATATATCTGCGTCGTGCTCTACCTCCTCTGCCGACCACGCTCAGCAGACGACAGCGCTCAGCAAGAGGAAACATCAAGAGCATAATGCACTCGTCCAGCTCGTCCGTCCTTGCAACAGTAGCCAGAACGCGGCTCGGGACGCTCCTCGCCGCCCGCATTCAGCTCGTCGACGTCCTAGGCATTGGCGCATACGGTGTCGTCTACTCGGCTCTCGACACGTCGACCAAGGTGCCGTATGCAGTAAAAGCTCTCTTGCGAGACCCTTCCACCGGCGAACCGCTGGCAAACACCCAAAATGAGGTCCTGCTACGAGAAATAAATCTGCTGTCAAGAGTCCACGACCATCCGAATGTCGTGTCGGTCGCGGAAGTCATCAACCGAGAAGACGGCCTCTACGTCGTCATGGAGTATTGCGCCGAAGGCGACCTCTTCCTTAACATCACAGAGAAGAAGAGATATGTTAGTGACGACGAACTCGCCCGGTCTGTCTTTTTACAACTTGTCGACGCGGTCTATTATTGCCATTCGCTGGGAGTATATCATCGCGATTTGAAGCCAGAAAACGTGCTCGTTGCCAACGACGGCAAGCGGATACTGCTCTCCGACTTTGGTCTTGCTACCGTCGACCGCATCTCCTACGAACACGGCTGTGGGTCGAGTTTCTACGTTTCGCCAGGTACGTAATCCGTTTATCTGTCCTTGTTTTCGCATCGGCTAATAAGAGTAGAGTGCCACCCTGACGCCAATCAGTGCGGATATGACGCGGCGGCGAACGACGTCTGGTCGCTTGGCGTGATTCTAATCAACCTGACATGCGGCCGCAACCCATGGAAGACCGCGACCATAACCGACGACTCGTTCCGCGCATACCTCCGCTCACCTCGCTATCTCCAACGCATCCTTCCCGTGTCTACTGAACTCAATGAGATTCTAGATCGAATGTTCGACACGAACTCCCGGACACGGATAACTCTCGAAGAACTCTATCACGCTGTCGAGAGTTGTCCACGGTTGACGGTGTCAAGCGAAGAGCACCAGCGGCGACAGCAACAATTCCAGTTGTCACGAAACGTATTTCACAAGACACCGAACACGCCTGCGAGAACTATCATCGACAAGCGGACTGGCACCATGACGCCGGTTACGCCTAGGAGTCCTACATTCGACCGAACGACACCGCCGGAAACCCCGCGGAGTAGTAACAACCCGTTCCGAAATCGTCATGCATTTGTCTACAGTATGCCGAAAGACGTACCATCACCGTTTACCGAGCATGGTGGCAAGTTGTCGGGAGAGAAGAGAGATGGACTGGGTATTACTGTCCCAACGAATGCGATCGCGGCATCAGAGAGATTACAGGAAGTGCTTTGGGACACACGACCCACTTCGACCACGTCAACCTCGTCATCGACCTCACATACATCAGGTGTATCCACACCCGCATCATCCGTCTCGTCGTCGCCGCGGTCGTCGGCGGATGCATACTATTTTGAACGATTCGCGAACCAGCAACGGTTAGCCGAACCCTTTGCTGACTGCGACATGAACGCGATCTCACAAAGCGTGTACGACGCCTGCGGCTTCCTCGATCGTAAATCGTCCTCATCACTGATGGAATCCGCCTTTTTTGATCCAGTGACATACCAAGTCCCATCGCCAGCGCAACAGTCACAACATCGTCAATGCAAAACGCCACTAACACCACCAGCACCTCCGCCGCGCCGATTATCGATCTCGTCTGCAAAAAAGGCAATGATGTCTCGCGTGTTACCGTCCAAAGCCTCGAAGGTCGCGTGCTCAAGACGCAGGATGATACCGAACGCGATGCCGACCTCGGATTGCTACGGCCTCGATGGATTGCGGGATGAAAGTATTTATGTCCCGACGATGCCCACGGTCGAGCATGAGAATAATTGTTTTGTCAAGCTATTGTAATTATTTTTTTGAAATTTAATTGCGGAGGATTTCTAGCTTTGGTTGTAAATAGTTTGTAGATCCTGGGCCGGTTAGATATGTACACAATAATTTGTTGAGTTGGATTGATTCTTTAGGGTACGGATAGGTTTGCATTATCACTATGCATTACTTAGTTATGGGATAGGTTTGTTTGGGCTGTTAATTCTATATCTTTTATCACTTTGACCGATTTAATGGTAACTACACTTCGTTTTATTGGATCTCTTTCTCACTAAATGTACATAGACGTAAATCTTATCTGCATTTCCCATGCGGGGCGCCTTGGCACATAACGGAGAATGATTGAAAATAAAGTTAACTGCGGAAGACGCGATTTCCTAATCCGGAACAGTGATTACGCAGATAAAGTTTAGATGTTCATTTAAGTTTGTGGGCCACGTTTGAAGCGGGCATGGTCGTTGTGATCGTTCTCTTTCACAATGATTTCTGCGCCTGGCTTGCGGTGATCGGTCTGATGACCGAGGTGTGATTGATGAGCCATGGCCGGCGAGTGTGTGATACCAAGACCTACACTTCCTTCTCTTCCATTCATTTTAGAACTATATGCCGAAAATATAGAATTTTTTTGCGCTGGCAGACTTTTACGGTCCTATTATAGTATCGGTATAGAAAGTCTTAATTCAATGCATACCGCACATCGGTTGAGTGGCAGTTTATGCGCGTGCGAGAACTAGTGAAAAAATGAGTTCCGTAGTTGTTGACAAGGGAAAAAGTCGATTTTGGCGTGCGGCATTGATGTGGTGGCGGGTGCGCCACCGCTTTTTTGGTAAGTGGGTCAATTCTACTTGCATGAACCAGACGAGATGATCAAATTGAGTCTTTATACCGCGCGTGAAAACTTTTGCACTTAAGAAATCTGATTCTGATAAGTGCATTGTGCGCGATGAGACGACGCTCACGTGAAGGTATTGGCTGAATAAGCGTTTCTATGAGATTCGTAGTTTTTCGCCAACGTATTGCGGCCCTTAATTTTCCGTTGCTGTACACGCCCGAATGTCAATATCGAACGACTCTTATTAGGCGGAAGGTTGCTCAACGTTTTGAAATAGTAATGATCATGTAAGCACGATTACTGTAAATGCATTTCTCAAGGGGAAAGAATAAAGTCACTAAAAAGCTCAATAAGTAATCGTGAAGGCACTTGTAATAATCGGATAATGCCAGGCATTTTTGACTAATTGTAAAGTGATCGCGTTCTCTAAGAGTTAACTAGCTGTACCATGGATAAAGAGAACAGCAGCAATGTGGATATCATGCGCATTCCTATCAGCATAGTGTATTGGCCTTTAGATATCGAGAATGAGTATCTGCGCAGTTTCCGGTCCTTTCTCCCCTTTATTTTCACGTGAAACTAATATACAAATAATTTACATATAGAACGTCGAATGCTATTATACACAGAAATTCTCAATCCGCACAAGTCCATTCGCAAATCCGGAAGCAATCCATCCACCAGTCTCCTTTCTCCAATTCCAACTCAAACTCGTGACGCAAACTGTCTCAGGATAAATTAAATACCCGCCCTTTCCTCCCTTACCATTGAACCCAATAACATCAACTTTGTATCCTTCCACGAACCGAAACTTCCTCTCAAGTTCGCTATACTCGAGCTTAAAAAGTCGTGTTTGGGGCCAATCTTTATAAGTGAGCTTCTTCCCGACTAGACTCCGCGCGATCGGATTCGCGATGGTCACAACGCCATCAGCTCCCCCGGTCGCTGTAAACGGGTGGCATTTTCCGGATGCAATGCACATCACACTAGCTTCGTGTCTTGTGAAAATTATGTCCGTCAGTAGGTTTAGGATTGGCGTGATCTTAGTAAGAATGGAATCTTCTACGGAAATAAGTGCGCTCAAAGACGGAACGTAGGTCGTGGCAGGCGAGTACCCTTTCGTCCGATAAGCAGCCGCGCGTGAAGAGCGAGGGTCGCGGGTGTCCAGCGTGCGCGTGTATCCATCTGCTGAGGTTGTTGTTAGGATATGTGGATAATTTGGAGCCGCGGATTCGAGTGTGAGTATAGCGCTTTGATGAACAGGCGAGCAGAATACTGGAGAGGCGTGGATATTAATTCGTTGTGTTGGTTGTTCGTCGTCGTCGGCTTCATCAACAACTGAGAGGTCGAAGGTAGCAAGGAAGCCGTTGGTGCAGCCGACGGCGACGACGTGTGGTGTCATCCACGTCACGCATGTAATTGACATTCCTGGAAGCATTATCTCCTTAGCCGGCGTATCGATCGTTACTGCACAGTTAGTAAATTTCGTACAAGGATAGCAAAATATCAACTTACAGTACTGCACGTCCCACGAGTTAACAACGGGCACGGAAATAACTCTCACTTTTCCATCTTGAAATGCAGCAGCGAGACAGCCTATTGTACTGTCACCTTGTGACTTGGGCTTCGGGCACCATCGCAAACTCCACGGTGTTCCCCAGGAATGTAACAAGCACAGCGCCAGTCGCGCGGGCGACGAGGTCGGCTGATCAAGATCCATTCTCCAAATTTGTATGACTGAGTCGTACGCAGTCTGGTCAAACATCGACACTGCATATTCGTCGACCTTGGAAACTATCGAAGCCGCCAGGTAGTTTACATCTACCGCCGTTAGCAATTTAGTGAGCCTGCACAAGATTTAAACATACTTGAATCGCGCAACGGTGCCCATTGACATCCAGTGACATAGCCACCCGTGTGCAGCAGGAAGCCTTCGCGTTTGCCGTCCGTGAGATCACGCAAACTGGCGGATTCGTTCGCTTTGATTGAATATTTCTGCAGTGGCTCATTCATTCCGATTTCAAAATTGAGCTCCTGCTCTCTTGGCGGTAAGAACTGCCGTACTTTCTCTTCCTCTGCCGTCTCCAATTTCTGGAGTGATAAATCTATCTGATATACGTCTGCTGGAGGAAATATAGGATCTTCGAGTAATTCTTGTCTTAACACCGTCAACTCATTGACCCACTTATTCCTGTACTCTATACCCTCCATCAACGGTGTATTCCTATTCCCGAAAAACAACGACATCCGTCCTTCAACGGAATCCTTTGTTTTCCTAGTAGCCTTGGCCCCCAATGAGCCCAGCGCCATTTTCAACTTCTTTGCATTTTTGCGTTCGGACTTTTGCATTTGAGCTGCTTTCCTGCGCTTAGGAGTATCGTCCTCTTCTTCGAAATCATATTCAGGCTCGTCGTCCTCTTCTTCGATTATATCATCCGCATCAACATCATCGTCTTCTTCTTCGTGAGGCTCCTCATCACCGACATACTCGTCGTCTTCGTTGTCGACTTCCTCCACATCTTCATCGTCACCATCATCCTCAATGTATACGACGTTGCTCTTTGGCTTTGACGGACGTATGGGACCTTTCCTCGGATCCTTCGGCGGCCGTCCGCGTCGCCTTGTAAACTGACCACTGGTCGGAGTCAACGATTTCGCACTCTCACCCTCATCATCGTCGCTTTCTGATGGAATCTCAATATTTCCCAATTTCGCGTAATTGACATTCCGTCTCGACGACCGCGCAGACCGTCCTGACGATGTGACAATATCTTCAGGCTCGTCCCGGGCTGATGTATAGGGGCTTGCATTTTCCCCTGTTGATTTCGACGTGGTGAGTTTGCGAACCGGAGAGACATAGCCGGGTGGACGTGGATGCTTCCGGGGACGTCCACGGCCGCGTTTGATGGGCTGCTCGGGTTGTGGTGGAATCTGCGTCGAAGATGTAGCGTTGGACTGCTGAGGATCAGGTGGATGTGACTGTGTTGCAGGTCTCTTGTCTTCCATTGTATTCTGTTCTCTCTGATTAAATTGTCATAGATCATTTAATCATGCCATGATAATGGCATATTTTACCTTAAGTCATAGATCCAATTATCCTGTATTCTGCGTTATCATTTTGTCGTGGGTTTTCGTGATGTGGTGCGTGTTACATTAAGCTCTTCTGAAGAGTTGAGGGTATGTCATCAAGGTCGTTTGACAACAAAGTTTGGCGATGAGTTCGACTTGCATCCGCTGCTACATCGCAATTGTGACGATACGCCTAAGTTCAGCCACGTTCCAAGTTCGATAGCAAATTAACCGATTTTATTTGAAACGAAGATTGACTAGTCAACTAAATACTTCTTATTTTAATTTGGCAAATTCTATAAGTTACAACGCTGATCTGCACGCGTCATGTCCGAAGTAGTTCCACCACAACAACCCGACCTCCGAACTTGCTGGATCTGTCTCGGCACATCTAACGACCCTCCACCAGGCGGCACCACCTCCAATTGGCGACACCCCTGCAAATGCAATCTGACAGCCCACGAATCATGCCTACTCGACTGGATCACCTCATCAAAAGATTCAATGCCCTGTCCACAATGCGGCACAATGATCCGTGTCATACAGTCCCAGAGCCTCTCGCTACGGCTACGACGCGGGTTAGAGAGGTTAGCAACGAGAACCGCGAATTCAGCCTTTATTCTTGCGATTGTGGCGGGTGCTACGTCTGCAACGTACACGGCGTTGTATGTCCATGGCATGGCGTCTGTGTTTTGTGTTTGTTCGTTGGAGGACAGCTTAAAAGTCATGGGATGGTCAAGGGAGTCTGGGTCTCTAGAGGAGGTGGTGTATTCGAAACTGTTGGCGTATCATAATCGCAAAATTACTCTGCCGAAAGCAGTAGATGGAATCTTTTCGGGATGGTGGTTGCACAGTATGTGAAATTCATAATTTCGAACCTCGCAGATATTAACGGTATCTATAGGGCCTTCACTGGTAGCGGCAATTCCCCTCATGCTAGTCATGTCCCGAAGAAACTCAGTCCCAGCGAATGCGGCCGTAAATACAGCACTGGCCATTTCGCTCCGTCGGAAAGTTAGTCCCGGTCTAAACATAGCAGACACAATCATCTACGCATTTCCAGTTTTGCGAATATTGCATGGCGCGTTGTATAGGAGATATATTATTCCCCAACGCTTAAAGTGGGAGCGAGAAGCACAGACTACTAGCTCAGCGTTGTTTGAACCCGAGCCTTTAGATGAAGTACTCCCGCAGCCTTTGGAAGACGCAGAGGGACCGCAGCAAATTCAAGTTGATGGGGAGATGCAGCCGAATTTGGTAGTGGAGTTGAATGGGAATTTGAGAAGAGGCAATTTGGGTGTTATTGTGAATAACCAGAATATTACCTCCAATTTTATTGGTGCGTTAGTATATCCAGCACTCAGTGGACTGATGGGAGAGTATGTCTTTACGTTCTGTAGAATATGTACGGATGTTAACTATTGAATAGCTTATTAGCCAAGGTTTTTCCAAAGTTGTCCAAGCGGATTCAAGATCGGCTCGTCAGAAGCCTGATCGGTGGCTGCCTGGTGGTGCTTCTAAAGGTAAGTTCAACTTCTGTCATGTCACGGACAGCGGTGCTGATACATTCTAGGATGTGTTTGATACATACTGTTCCTACGTCTTGTCGAAGCAGGCCAAGACGCGACGAATACTAGACTATCCAGGAAGCAGGACTTCATGATGAAAAAATTGTGCTCGCTGCGATGATGTCTAGAAGCCGCCAAGGTGTTCCTTAATGATATATTATTTGTATTATCAGATATATTTTAACGTTGGATTTGTACAATATTAACATTTTTCTGAACGGAAGAGAGAATCGTATTGTAAATTCACGACTGTCCTTATTGTAGTCAGCCATTATAGCAAATTTCGGAACAAGACTCGGTAAATTTCATCCTGCCGGACAATCAAGCAGCGGGGAAAGCGTCTGTCATTCTCGCACACTGGTGTGCTGAAATTATCTGACATGCCGGATGAGATGAGATCCAACAATGATCTAAGCGATTTGTTAACAAAGTATGTATATAATGAGTTAATGACGAACTCAACAAAATGCTTACTCAAAGCCATGCCAGAATATCGTCTGGATTCTAGGGGTTCGTCTACGACTGTAGGCAAATCGATTACCATCGGGTTGGGGTACGCACGTATCTCTATAGTTATATATGCCTTGGCTCAAAATATTTACTGTAGCGGGACAGATATGCTCATTTACCCTAACCCAAATCCCAAGGACGAAATTTATGGTTTTCTTGGAACAAAAATTTACATGAAAATTCATGTTACCACGGCATACATTTCATTGCTCTCTCTCACCATCCGAGCTGTAGACATTGACGGGAGCTATTTATATATATACCGCGTAATTGGGATAAGAAGGACAGGCCACGATGGTAAGTTAAGGAAACAATGTAATATATGAACTGTTTTATATGATCTAACAACTATTATAGCCTCAAAACGATTACATTGAAGAACATATTAAGAAGCATGGCCGGCGTTTAGATCATGAAGAGCGGAAGTACGTTATTATTGTAATACATATTTGAAAAAGGAAGGATAGTTGTTTCTAACGAAATGGTGTAGGCGGAAGCGGGAAGCTAGAGAGTCGCATCGGATTTCAAAAGATGCGCAGCGGTTAACTGGATTCCGGGCGAAGATGTTCGCGAAGAAGAGACATGCTGAGAAGATTGAAATGAAGAAAAAGTGCGCTTTGATTTTAATATTTTATAAGGGGAAAAGGGTGTGCTAATTCACGTACATAGGATCAAGCAGCATGAGAAGTCGACAGTAAATACGACAACCAGCACGCCTGACGATCCCGATGGGTTGCCAGCATACCTTCTTGATCGTCAGAATACCAACCAGGCCAAGGCGTTGTCGACCTCGATTAAGCAGAAGCGTATGGAGAAGGCGGCGAAATTTGCTGTGCCGCTGCCTAAAGTTCGCGGTATCTCAGAAGAGGAAATGTTCAAGGTTGTCAAGACCGGCAAGTCAAAACGGAAGAGCTGGAAGCGCATGATCACGAAGCATACATTCGTTGGTGAGGGATTCACTCGACGGCCAGTCAAGTTCGAGCGGATAATCAGACCGTCCGCGTTGCGACAGAAGAAGGCAAATATCACCCATCCTGAACTCGGAGTAACTGTTCATCTCCCGATTTTGTCCGTCAAGAAGAATCCTCAGAATCCATTGTATACTCAGCTTGGTGTTTTAACCAAGGGAACAATCATTGAGGTAAATGTTAGCGAGTTGGGATTGGTTACTGCCGGAGGGAAGGTCGTCTGGGGTAAATACGCGCAGATAACGAATGAGCCCGATAGGGATGGCTGCGTTAATGCCGTGCTGTTGGTGTAAATCTGTGAGGTTTGTGCTTTATTGAATGGGTTTTATAAGTAAAGTTAAAGTAGCTTCGTTATTGTGATGGTTTGTAAAACTGATGGTTCGGGTTGGGTTACTTGTTTTCATTTTCTTACTATCTAGATGGACATGTTTTGCATCCAAAAACGCATCGTATTAATTTCTGTCTAAAGTTTTCGATTATTGAAAGAAGTATTGGGCGACAACTATTTTTGATGCTGAATACGATTCGGCATATACGAAAAAGACTTCAAGCCCGCTGTATTCACATCGTATAAATCTCGAAAGCTCTGGTGACTGCGTAAATATGTTCGTTATATTTCAGTTCGACCCAATCGAGGAGCACAGACCGCCTTATCGTGATATACCTATTGCCATAGACTGTAGTCATCTACTGCTCGCCATTAATCGCACTAGTGGATGCACTATTAGCAATCTCGACGGCCTTGAAAGCTTGCTCGAAGTCGGCAATGATATCATCGATAAACTCAGTACCCACAGCAACTCGAATCAAGTCCGGCTGTAGTTTCGTCAGTAAACGAATAACCTCAAACGAACTAGCAAAATCTTCGAAGAAAATACATACGCTAACACCAGAAGCCAACTTCTCCTCGTCAGTAAGCTGCTGATGCGTAGTAAAGTGTGGTGCGATGACTAATGTCTTCAAGTCGCCTACATTAGCGAGATTCGAAGCTAGTTTCAATGCGTCGACGACCTGAGCGCCGACATTTTGACCGCCAATTGCGCCGAATGACAAGACTGCACCGAAACCGTTCCTAAGATATTTCTTTGCGAGTTCATGGGATGGATGACTTTCGAGACCGGGGTACGAGACCCAGGAGACGTAGGATGATTTTTCGAGATACCGAGCGAGGGCAAGAGCGTTTGAAACGTGGCGATCGAGGCGCAGAGAGAGAGTTTCGATGCCCTGGATCAGCAGGAAAGCGGCAAATGGGTTCAATGTAGATCCCAAGTCCCTCAGGATCTCAGCTCGGACACGAGCCGCAAACACATGCTCATTTCCAAACGCCTCAATGAATTTTATGCCGTGGTAGCCCTCACTTGGCTGGACGAACTTTGGAAATCGGTCGCCATGGGCTTTCCAGTCGAACTTGCCTCCATCAACGACGACACCGCCAATAGTGGTGCCGTGACCACCGATCCACTTGGTAGCAGAATGAACAACAATGTCTGCACCATGATCGAATGGACGAACGAGGTATCCGGCCGCACCGAAAGTATTGTCGACAACTAGCGGAATACCGGTTCTGTGTGCTAATTCGGCGATCTTCTCAAAGTCGGGAATGCTAAACTTGCGTTAATTTCGGAGTATGTCAAAAAATCTATGGGTATATAGAGCTTACTTATACTGAGGATTTCCTATGCTCTCAATATAAATAGCCTTCGTTTTATCATCGATGTAAGCCTCGAAATCTTCAGGCTTATCGCCCTTCACAAATCTGGTCTCAATTCCAAATCCAGCTAGGAAGACCTTGAATTGATTATAAGTGCCGCCATAGAGGTACGTTGTCGAAATAATGTTATCTCCAGAATTTGCAAGTGCGGAAATGGTCCTGTATACCGTTAGGAATATCTCGAAGAGTTGGCAGGGTCTTGGCTGCTATTTCCAACCTTACTAGGCATTTACGTACATGAACTGGGCCGCTTGTCCGGAGCTAGCAGCAACAGCCGAAACTCCGCCTTCAAGTGCAGCTATTCGCTTCTCAAACACGTCGACGGTCGGGTTTCCGATTCGGGAATAGATATTTCCGGCTTCCTGTAGACCGAAAAGACGGGCGGCGTGCGCAGAGTCGTTGAAGACAAAGGACTGGCCGATATTTGTCAGCAATGAAGTTCAAACTTCCATAAATCTTGGCAAATAAATGATTTACATACGGTGCTGGCATAGATAGGGACAGCACGGGCATTGGTTTCAGGATCAGGCTTCTGACTATTGAAGCATCAGCTCACCAAAGGACACATCGCGATGAAGACGAACTAACCCAGCATGGATCTGCAAAGTATCAAAGTGAGAAGCCGGCATTGCGCTACCTACGGTCAACAATGAAGCGGAATAGTATGGTTTTGGAAAGTTAGACGAGGTAGCAGATCAGAGTATGGCAGTGTGCAGGGTTTATATCAGAGATGTCGGTTGCGCAGTCACATCATAGGGGAGCCCACGCGCCGAGTCTGTTTCCAACGCGAACCGGCGCAGGAGCGGGGCACATGCGCAAGGACTTTGGCCTGTATCTTTCCATCGTACACACTGGCGTAATCATGGCCACGCGACGCGCAAACCTATCCCAGAACCTATCCAGCGAAATTACACAATTTCACCAATCCATGGATGAGGACCAATTCGCCGCATTGCTGACTTCTGCTTCATCGATGGGCTAGGGAGCCACTTCTCGTGCCCGGGACTGAAAAGCTGGGTGTCAGGGGTAGGTGGAGTGGATATCCGCTAAACCGATGTCGCGATTCGCAACTGCAATTGCTTCAGCGAGCGTCGAACCTTATTTGATGCTCATTCTCTTCCATTTCGCAAATGCACGTAGTATTGCTATAAGTATAGCTATACAAGATATTCGTATACCAACGGGAACTTTAGAGTAATGCACCGATCATGGCCTGTATGAATATCAGGAGTGGACTGCGAGAAACACTTCTCGGGTGACACGTTCTACATTGGCAACGAACCCTCACCCTAGAAATGTCATGCCCCTAGTAGCCAACATTCGGCTAGGAAATTATGATTCCCCGTCATTGAGTATGTGGTGTAATTATTTCATATTGACTATAATCAACGTGCCATTTAAACCGACCTCAATCTTAAGTTTGATAGATGGGCAGTAGATACTGTTGACTTGACATCCGCAGTAATTTGCTTAGAATTTAGTATATTTGTTTGTCCGAATTGGGTTTCCATCGATCTTCTGTCTCATATTTTCATCGATGAGCTACACACGAACCGACGAGGCCTACGGGTCGAGCAGCTACCACAAACGATCTCGGAATATATATACACAGCAAGGCGGATATAATCAACGATCACAGCAATCCGTTCAGTTAAACTATGACTACGAAGAAGGACAGTCTCATCAACCGCAACAGCGCAAGGTTGGACACCGGCGCACGGTGGATTATACTGGTACTGTGGCGCGATGGCGTCATAAGCGAGTTGTATGCCCATATTCGAAAGAGCCTGGTGTAGTGAGACCGAAAAAGGATTACATTATTGATGTAAGTCACTAGATAGATGTGGAGAATTAAATTAATATGGCCAAGGTATTTCCTCCCTCCGCGTATTGTGACAATCCTATTAGCAGTACGACAGTGAAGTTTGTGCATTCAAGCGTTAATAAAGTGCGGCATCCTGTCAACTTAGTTCGTGTATGTTCTATCGAAACTCCAGATGGTTCACCAAATTCTAACTTTAGTAGTGGACACCGGAAGGAAGAAGATTGCTGGGAGCGAGTAGCAGTGGAGAATTCACATTATGGAATGGCATGAGTTTTAACTTTGAGACAATTATGCAGGTGTGTATTTCGGTATGGTAGAGATATAGATGAGCTAATCTGATTTAGGCACATGATCAAGCTATTCGTGCCGGAGAATGGTCACATAACGACGACTGGTTTCTCTCTGGAGACCAGGAAGGTATCGTAAAATACTGGCAACCAAATATGAATAACGTCAAGGTCTTAGCGGCGCATAGGGAAGCCGTCCGGGATTTGTCGTTTTCGCCTACCGATGCGAAATTTGTGACGGCCAGCGATGATAGTACTCTTAAGATTTGGAACTTCAACGAGGGCCAGGAGGAACGGACATTGACAGGCCACGGATGGGATGTGAAATGTGTGAATTGGCATCCAACAAAGGGGCTGATAGTGAGTGGATCAAAGGATAACCTGGTCAAGCTCTGGGACCCGCGAACGGGGAAATGTTTGACTACATTACACGGTCACAAGAATACGATTACACGAGCCCAGTTTGAACCTACGAGAGGTGACTTACTGGCAACTTCAGCCCGAGATCAAACAGCGAGAATATTTGATATCAGAATGATGCGAGATATTGCGGTGCTTAGAGGTCCAAGTTGCGATATTACAACGCTGGCCTGGCATCCGATTCATCACTCGCTACTGGCGACGGGCGATTTTAATGGTGCAATTCATTTCTATTTGCTAGACACATATCAGTCTGGTGCGGCTGCATCGCTATCATCCGCAGCTGTCTCGGTTGGAGGAAGTTCATCTTCGCAAACTGCGTCCGTGGCACAAACCGCCAGATCCTTCGAACCGGTGCAATCTGTTCCATATGCACATGAGAGCGCGATATGGTCTATGGAGTTTCATCCTATGGGACATATTCTATGTACAGGATCCAATGACAAGTTTACCCGATTTTGGTGTAGGGCGAGACCGGGAGATAGTGCTGCATTTAAGGACGGATATCATCTTGGAAATGAGAATCCTCAAGGTTCCACCTATGGTGCGGACAGACACGGACATGGAGGCGGACATTGATATCAATAATAATAACGTGTAAGATGTTTTGTATTATAGAGCTCTTATGGTTGAATGCATGCAACAACTCTCAGATGCTGTCGGAGATTACTGCGACTTTTACTATTAGATGAACTGAATGTTGGACTATTAGTCCGAGCGAATGAAATGTTGAGCGCCGTCAACTTTTGTTGTTGTTAGATGAGGTTTATTAGTCGATTCGGCCCAGCTGACTGGCCTCCAATACCGTATTTCATGGCCAAATAAATAATAGGATAATCTTGTCCGGATTCGTCGTTATTCTGACAGATATTGAGACCCCTGTAAGCCTCTTACAGACCAAAGCTTCGTTGAACCGGTCTAAAACAAAGTCCGGCACCCCTTACTACTTACTGCCTTTCGCTAAGACTTCGCCCGTTCTTCTCGAAGTGTTCTTTGAGTGCGCTATACCATATGTGGACTAGTGTGTTCGGCAACGCGAGCGGGGTCATACCGAATACGGCTAGAGCCGGAATCCTGGGTTGTACAGAGTTTTAAGAGCAAACGCCCGCCAACGAAACTCCGTCGTTCACGACAAAACGGGGCTCGCCTGACTTCAACCGCTACTTTCACACAGCACTAAACGCCATTCTCCACGCGTAAACACGGACCATAAAAGAGTGCCGCCACCTCCGCAGTCGGAGTGTTCCGACAGTTGATTGATTACGGACTCTCGATCTCAATAGTGCGCTCCGCTATCCGACCTCCCGGCCCAGTTCCACGACAACAGTCTTGAATAATAGTGTTTAGAGGAAAGACCCTGATTTCGGTATCCTACTATTCAATCTGAACCGTCGATAAAATTGGCGAGTCAGACCAAACGACTCCCCAAATATCTCCTCAGTGACCTCTGAAATTCTGGCGCCGAATGCGAATGAACCGGCCGCCTTTGAGGTGATCGTTCTGGTTAGTTTATATTCCCGGTGGCTGACTTAGATTTTTGTGGAAGCAATGGCATGCTGACGACCTACGCAGGGCACTTCTGGTGGGCCATTCGAATTTGGAGTCTCTGGCTACCTAATTAAATCTAACACTGAGCCGTGGGCCAAAAACACACTGGTCGCGATTGATGCAGGTACATACATGTCTGGCGTAATGCAAGCGCTGCGGCCTGCAACATCTCCCTCAGCAATTTCGCCTGCTCAGCAACAGCTTGGGACTGGACTATTACCTTATGTATCGCCACTAAGCAATGCCGCATACGTTGTGAGGGAGCTAGTGGCCGCTGTTTGCATCACGCATGCCCATTTAGATCATCTGGCTGGCTTTGTGATAAACAGTGGCTGTTTTTCAGCTGAGAATCCCAAGAAGCTGGCTGGGTTGCCATCGGTTGTCGACGGAGTGCTCAAGCATATTTTCAATAACGTTATATGGCCCAATATGTCTAACGAGGGCGATGATCCAATAGGCATGGTCACATTGCACAGATTCGGTTATTTCGCTGACAAGATAGCCGATAACGACGAACCAGTGGGCGTTATTGAGGATTCTTTCGATGACGAAGACGATTACGAGACCATTGCCAACGGCCTCGATATTCGGGCATACCGAGTCTCGCATGGATGTGTGCATGATACAGGCAAGGCTCCGAAAGCATACGAATCGAGCGCGTATTTTGTGCGCGATAAGAATTCTGGGAAGGAGATTCTCATATTTGGGGACGTTGAGCCAGACTCAGTATCAATGGACCCACAGAATCGCACAGTGTGGATTGCCGCAGCTCAAAAGTTTGGGAGAAATAAATTGTCGGCCATATTTATCGAGTGTTCGTACACGTCGATACAGCCTGAGCACTCGTTATTCGGTCATTTGTCTCCGCCGTATTTAATACAGGAACTGAAAATGTTCGCCAGCTTGTTGCGGTGTCCGCGACCGTCGGAGGGGCCGTCGACAGCGCCCAACTCATTGACATCACAATCGTCATTTTTGGGTGGACCCGGCTCGCCTGTGTTTGGCAATTATTCGTTTTTCGGCGAGTCAACAGGCGCGACCTCCCCGAACGCCTTTCCATTCTCGTTAAAGCAACAGGTACTTCTTCAGCAGCAGCAGCAACAACAACCACAACAACCACAACAACAGGTACAACAGGTACAACAGTCATATCATCACCCGTACAGATTACACCCACATCCGCATTATCACCATCACAGCAAACATAAATATATGCAGCAGTATTCACCCACCTCCAGCAGACGCACTTCCGCGTCCAGTGTCGAAAGTAGTGGGAGTGTTGGCTCAAATCCGTACATGCACCCAAATGACGATCAACTGGTGCCGTCCACACAATATCAACCAGTGCAGCGTCGGCGAAGCTTAGTACCGACATCGCAACAGTCGCGCCAGGGCGTGGGACCGCTATCTGGTCTCGTAGTCGTGATCACGCATGTCAAAGGCCTAACCGACTGCGAGGAACTTGTGACGGCCAATACAGTCCCAGGTTCAAATGCGGAAATTCGACACGCGGAGAGCATGATATTATCAGAATTAGAGGAGTTATTGGCAAACGAAGATGATCTTGCCGGCCTACGATTTATACTCGCAAAGACTGGACAAAGTATAGTTATATAGGCTTGATACAGTTGATGAGTGGATTTGTAGATTCCGGTTTGTTGTTTCGGAAGGAGTTTCGGGTATTGCTCTGTTGGTTCGTTTGTAGTTAGCTATGTTTTCTGTAAATTCTGTGCCTGCAACGTCGCAATGACATCTAATTTTGGTAATTCGTTAATCTATTTACGTTATATAATACAAAACACCGTATCGAGACATCAATTACTCTATGCAGAACGCCATTGTTGCACTAAACCGCGGTATAAGGCCGAGTTCTTCCTTCATACGAAGGCTCGTCATACGGACTAGGGTACTCAGCCATCTCATACTGCTCGCCATACCGCGACCCTCCGTTTGCGCTCTGATACGTGTACCCGGCGCCACCATCAACTCTACTGTCATAGTCTGCTGCACTAAACGGATTATCATCTTCGTCCCGGGCAAACCCTCTTGCACTTGTATCGCTGGCAAACCCCGTCACGCCGCCTGCCTCTTCGACACGATTAATGACAGTGTCTCTCCGGTATTCAATAAATACCCTCACGACCATCACCAAGCTCACCGTAAACACCACCCACTGTATCAAGCTAAACCATATCACGGCCTTCTGGTACGAATTTATCGTCGAGCATTTTGTCGCGCCAGTATCGTTTTCGTCTGTGCCCACTGGGTATACCCCGTTACATCGCAGTGGGCCGAAGTACAGTGCGGTCGACGCTATGAAGACGCAGAACCACCATAATGTTACTAGGCATTCTAGGACGAGAACAGCTGTTATGTTGTGTAGGCGGGTGAGCAGTTGAGGTGTTATGACTTGGTAGAGGATATTGACTAATGTGACTATGCACTTATCATTTTCGGTTAGCAGTGATTTCGTACGAAATTAGGAGGGAGGGATACGTACGAGAAATATCGTGAAGCCGTAGATGGCCTGGTAGTAGTGCGATCCGAGCCAGCCGGACAATCCGACTAGTATAATATCTAGTATGGTTTGACCGATTCGTAGACTGAAGATGACGGGGATTTTGGAGACGGTGCTCAGACAGCCAGATAGCTTGGAACTGTCACCAGCCATTGTTAAAAAGTTGCCAGTCGTTGTATTGTATTTGTTGGATCGAGATGTTGTCAGTAGGTAGCGAAGAAGTGGTCACTGAAGGATGCGCGCGAGATATTGAAATACAGTACCTGATCTAAGCGCCACGAAAGAATGTAATCATTTACTAGTCGGCACTACCCAATTTGCTGGCTATTTTTGAATCAACCCCCCTTCTTGCAAACTGTAACTATAAAGTACGAAAGAGAAATCAGTTGACAATGTAATGTTAACTCATAAGAAGGAAACTACCGAGGGCGGTGCATGAACGCGCAGGCTATATGGCTGTGCCACTTGACGTCAACTTCAATGAGACTGCGCCACAACTGTCAGCTTATGATGACGACGCGAAGTGGTTGCATGTGAATGAACTTGCATTTATACGACAATTTTACCATCTTGTAGATGATCTGTATATTAGGATACTTGACAATTTTCGCGTAGTCGCGTACGATACTATGTGTTTATGCATTATCGTTATCGCTGTTCTGAATATTCGTTATTCGCTGCAATTATTCGCTCCAATTGAGTGATTCAATTAGGTTTCTACAGCTTCACTACTAATAATCGAGAAATGAAAGCCATTTTGGTATCGAAAAATGCGGCTTGAATGACTTCATTTGCATGGCATCTAGCCATCTACACTAGTAACGATGCATAAATGTAGTATTACTTCCATTGCACTGGCGGTAGTATACAGATAATATATATATAATTCGATGGAGTATAATTCTCGGCAGAGCTACTATGTACTCACTCACTCGGTTACTCGGTTACTCAGTAGGTCAGATAGCTCCCTAACTGAAGCCATTGGATAAGCCTCCACCTCCGATATCGACCGTTACTTCGATAGTCCCCGTCTTGATGCCAATATCGAGGATATGGATGATAATTGTTATGCCAATGGTAGCGTGATTTTCCTCAAATGGCCGCTGCTGCTCGAGACTGCGTACCAATTCCAGCCTCTGAAGTCTCAGTAGAGAGGTTATTCAACCCAGGAAGAGACGTATTAGGAGTACGGAGATATTCAATGCAGGCAGAAACGATGCGGGTGTTGATGCTAATGCATGACTTGTAGAGGCAGTAGCCTGCCCCAATGTTAATTACCAGTTAGTACAGCTTAATGATATGAGCTTCGAAACATCCTAGATCCGCCGGCTTTCTTACTGTTCTCTTGTATAGATCCATCATCAGATCGCCCTTAACTCGTGGAGTGCGGTATAGTAGGAGTCAGAGACGTCCATAATTACTTTTTGAACTTCTTTATTCCTCCTTCACGGCAGAAGCAATATCGATATCGAGACCACTGAACTCTTCTTTCCTCTCAGACGTTCACAATGAGGTTAAAGATATGGGAGAGGTGAAATAATGAATGAAGTTATGATCTTTTTTAAGACTCTAGTTGTTTATTTTACTAGCCTCATAAATATTTCAGCTCTATATATACACAAATACAACGTAGTAGCTGATAAAAGGTTTGTGAATAAGTCGAATATCTTGACTTTCTATTCTTTCTCGTGTAAAGTGATAGTGAATGTCAATGGGTTTGGATCTGGCTTGAAAGTTAGGGTTGGTGGCTATGGCAATGCAGCTCTGATTGTCTTCGTAGATGACGGTAGGAGAAAGTTGTGGATAGTTGAATGACGTAGCTGTCTATACCGCGGAAGAGGGGTTCTGTAAGCTTCTCTTGTAGCCTTTCAAAAAGCTCAGAAGCCATCCGCTCATTATTTGTCGCAATATCGTCGGTAATAGTGATCAATATGTGCTCAAGCTCTAATTCTATAAGCAGATCTTCCACGCTATCGGCGAGATTCTCTCCGCTATGTAGTACTTCAAGCTCCTTAAATTCCAGCACTTTCTCTCGGTATTTCGGTAAGCCAATGGCCCATTACCCCTAGTATGGCAGGCTGTTTTTACTGGTCCAGACGTCAATGGATAAGGCGATTGTTCTGTATGTTATTGAAAGCTCCTCCTTCACTTGGACCCGGTATAAGTCGAAATCATCCACTGCCGGAGTGTATGCCGCGAGGTGAAGGGAGTGAAAATCCCCGGTATATCCTTGAATATCTGCTGAAACTCCGCTGACTCGATTACTGTAAAAGGCTGATAAGACGTAACTACCTAGCGAATTATATTCTTCTCTAGAATCTGTTGGTGGGTGAGACTCCCCTTCTCCTTGCCTTTCTCGAGGAAGCTAATAATAGTAGCGGTTGAAGCAGGAACAGGGTGTCCAGCACCAAGAGGCAGTATTGAATGAACCTCTCTTAGATGACGCGTAATATTGGTGAAAAAGGACTGTCTTTTTGAGTCTGTTGTACTCCAATTGTTGGTTACCAGTTTGCTCGTCAATGACAGCACACCGGATAATTGCATCGATAAATTTCCTCTTTTGGTCGGGCTGTCATACCACTCGCTGTGAACCTCCGTTCTAGTGAAATGATTCCGAAACCACACTTCTTTTCGGCCATTCCTGGCGGCTCGGTAATAGTTGGACTGATATTTTGTGATGCCGATTCTGAAGGGAATCGACCTCTCTATCGAGTTCTGTCTGACTAAAGGAGTAGCGTGATGACTGTGGACCAGGATCTGCAGCATCTGGAATTGGGTGAGAAATACTGTCATCTGTACGAGATTCAGTATCGTGCCGCCGTTCAGTGCTAGATAATCTTGTCGGCTTCCGCGGGTCTCCATTTTAATTTAATGAGTCAATAAAGCTGATAGTCTGATAATAGTAGAGAAAGCACTGATATTAAGCAGGAGTCCCCTTCTTGAGCCCTTGAGAAGTCCATCATTGCTAGAAATCAACTGCTGTCCTACACATGCAAGTAGGCAACCGAGTTATACCTTAAACGGCTACAACTAGCCTATTCGGGTTAGACTTTGTTGCACGTGATTATATGCGAATATTACATCTGGCTATTTCCCCCCAACTGTACCGACTTTTTTCCTAACCCATGTGACACGAAACCCTTTTGTATACAATTTTCAGTACCTGGTCGTACCTGCTGGAATTGTAGAAGAACCTTGCTTGACTATACCCAAAGCAGACTAGTACGCTCAGGGGAAAGCTGGCAGGATGAGAACATAAGTTCATGACTTGATTGTTAATTGATGGGAAATCCTAACCAAAACTGCAAACCAATAACAAAAAGAGTGGACGTCAACGCGTGTGACTAAAACGATAAAAACTAATTACTAAAAGAGTGAACGTCAACTAGTGACTAAAACGATGCGGCCCAATAACAAAAAGAGTGGACGTCAGCTAGAGACTAAAACGATGCAGGTTTGCCCGCGGCGGCTAAAGACGCGATAAGTAGCCGTTAACCCCCCATACCCAAACCAATAACAAGAAGAGAGGACGTCAACTAGTGTGACTAAAACGATAAAAACCAATAACAAACAATACCAACCAATAACAAAAAGAGAGACTACCGTTCTACATTAACAATGCAACACAGACAGGCAATCCAATCGGGGTTCACCAACTATATAGACCGATGACATTGGTTTTGCGGTCGCATATAATAGTACGACCTCGCAGCCTCTCTCATTGTTTGGCCGTCTGCTGAACGTGTCGAGCCCATTGCATCTTCATATGGTCTCTTATATCTGGCAATGAAGCCCTCTTGATCCCTAACAAAGCTGCAAACGTCACGTTGCATGCGCGGATTTGATCTAGACCCATCGCCAGTTGCCCAGTTCATAATCTCACGCAGCTTCCTCAATGGCTCGTCATCCCTTTCATTGATCTCAGGGTTTTCCGACGCCATAAGCTCGAAAGAGTCCAATTCCTCTGTGTAGCTAATCTCTACCGGCTCATCGTCATCCCCAATAGAATTGATCAATTCAGAGTCCAAACGGACGCTTTCCGTACCACCACTGCTCGTGCCGCCAATGCCATATCCACTGAACAGAATGAGCGGCAAACACTCCTGGAAAAGTTCACTACTGAATGCTGGTGGTGGCCGAACGATGTACTTACCATTGCGATCCGGGTGCGGGGACGAGTAAAACGATATTAGATGTTTGCACATGTACCTAGAATTGAAAATGAAGGAAGGACAACTACATACTCCCTGTACTTTATCGGCGTGATAGACCTGATCGCGTTGGCTTATGACGCTGTCATCAATTAGGTCCGCACATTTTCGCCATAAATGTACGAAATCCTCGTAGAGGCTAGGCTTTTGGCGTCCGGCACCAACCTGCACATACAGATGGAGCCTTGACCTAACCAAGCCTGTACACATGATATAGCAAAGCAAATCAAGCCTTGGCCTAACTAGGTGTGATGTGTAGTCCTTCTTCAATATTCGCCAGTGACTTTCCAGGCGCATTGTGGTGCGCGAAATTGGTACTGTGCTCGACCCCGGCTTGCCGCACAAGGAGGCGATCTCCCATCGGGACCCGACATTGCCGACGCTGGGTCGATACCAATTGCACCAAAAATATCTAAAGAGCTTCGGCTGACCGATTAACTTACAATATTCGAGCATCTCTTTAATGGCCGATGCATGAATCTCTTCGTAAGTTTCATAATGAAGACTCTCCGCAACGATACCTTTGTCGACGACCACTTTGGGCAAAATCGGATGTCTGAGGAGATGCCGCTTAACCATGGTGCGAAGAACATTGGCCTGATCGGCGGTACACAGCCTTTTTAGGCCTCTCGAAAGTATCCATTCCGTCTCGCCACACAAAAAGTGCAGATACGGAGGGAGAGCTGCCCTTCGTATGGATGCCCGAGCAGTATCAACTGCATCACCACCTCTGCCTTCTGCCTTACCGCGAATATGTTGACTGATTGCACGTAGGCTATGCCAAAGACAGAGATGGTGATTGTAGCCATCATTGTTTCTTCCGAATGCGAGACTTGCCGCTGTTACTTCTATTACGAAATAGTTGATTAGGATTTCTAAAGTATGTCAGTGTGAATGGGCAAAAACGATTCATACCTGCGAAGTCCTTGTCAGTGTGGACCCATTTCGGTGTCAACCCCGCATTTCGCAACTCCATGAGCCACGTCGTCAACCGTGATCCCCTTTTGCCGTCTTCTTGAATACCTCGAGTGTCAAGAAGAAGGTACGACAAAGGGAGCGACACTAGGTCGTATTCAGTAAGGACACAGTAGAGTTCAAATCCGTGCTTGTTAGTCCCGAACGTGGCGTCAATAAAAACCTCAGTCATCTTGGCGCGGTCGAACTTCTGACTGTCGGTGAAACAAGGTGTAACAAAGGCTAATGAAATCCCAGGCTCTTGAAGACCTTGAAGTAGTTCATAGCCGTCTTGCTCGGCCACTAAGAGTTGAGCGGATTTAAAATCATCAACGTCCCTATGCCATTCGCCTTGTGTCAGGGAAATCCAGAAGTTGTAGACTTGTTTTCTCGTGATTACATGCGCTTCAGGCTTCTCGAAATCCGACACATTGGTCATTTGGATCAGGTTTCGATAAATTTGGCGTGGCGGAAGGTACTTATGTGACTTAATGTAATTTCGAACATCATCTGTCATGTGAAACTTCCTTGATTCAGTATGACCATTGTGCTCGTAGATTACTGTTGCGGTCGCGTTGGCCTTTGAAAAGCTTATATGAAACTCGCCGTGGCACTCGAAGTATTCCTTTTGAACTAAAAGACATTAGATATCTATTGTGGGTTGGGCAGATAATTAAGACCGCGTACCTGTGTACCGCTGTATGGTCGAGGGATCGCGCTCCGCGGGTCTATCTTTGACGGAAGCAGGACAACTGAAACTGTACTTCGCTCCGTCACGTCTTTCATGTGCATGCTGCAAATGGAAGTAATATCCTGAACAATCAAAAATGTCGCTCCGCAGCAGCATTGCAACTCTTCTCTGTAAATCGCCGTCCGTAGTTACTGCACACGCACCAATCGAGACATCATTGTCTATACAAAAGGTCGAGGAAAGAGTAGCCTTAATTTTCAGACGCTGCGCTGTAAGATCGAACTTGTGGTCATCACGTTGCTTCAAAAATGCAGAGACGGCTTCGACAAATTCTTCGTGAGTATCGTAGCACGCGTCAAGGTCAAGTCCTGCGCGCTGCGACACGGTTTTTCCAGCCCGCTGCGATTGATAATTAATGAACATATTCACTTCATCTAGTCTAAAAGTCATGAGCAAACTTACCTTGCTACGGCACTTGTAGCAGCTCCGAAAAGCTTGACCATCTGCGCCCGCAAACATCTTTGCTAGCTCCTTAAGAGTATCACAACGAATCTGGCGACGACAGGACGGGCATTTTCGGCAGTATTGGGAGTCCTTAAAGATTACTTCAACCTGGTCCATAATGCAAACGAACGAATTAAATTAGAATGCTAAGGGCTATTAAATTAGAAGTGCAAAACTGAAGAGGAAACGGCAGTTACTGAATATAGTGGAGAGAGTGCGGAAACAAACAACACGTCCGAGGCTAATTCCCGCAAATAAACAAGAGCAAATGTCAAAAATGCCCGCGAAAAGATTTGAAATATCAAAAATGCCCGAAAGCCCTTACCCTTCGTACCAAGGACTTAGGGTCGTACCTTCAACTATAAACTTCAGCACTAATCATTGGTTAAACTTATTGGTTTCTCTTGAGAGCACTTGGCGGTTCGAAAGTGGCCAACGACGCCTTGTTCAGCAAGTCACATAATACACACTATGGTCACAAAAATAGCACAGAACTAATGAAAGAAATCGAAAGAAAATGGACAGAAGTCGAATAAAATAAGACGGTAGTGGGTAAATACTCCATTGCCAACCGCAACCACGACAAAATAAAAATTAACTGATTTAATGTATCCCTACTCCCTTAGCCTATAGGCTCCCTACACGTTCTAGCATTGTGCCGCATCGGCTTACCACATCTACCGCAGATGTTCATCTTGCGTGTGCCAAACTCATTTGAGGTGTTCCTCTTCTTATGAGGCCGGCCAGGAGGTCGGGCCGTGTTTGGAGGTGCGCAAACAGGGATGCTCTCAGCCTCGTCCAAATTGACAGTGGACATGGCACGAATGCCAAGCCGGTACGTCGCTTCAAATGCTTCGATCTTGAAACGATGATCGACAAAGTCAATCATGTCCAATCTTGCAAAGGTAATAGCTGCAACAGCATGGGCGCAAGGTATCCCGCTGTATCTCCATCTTCCACATACACATGTCCGTTCATCTAATCGAACTGGGAAGCAATGGTTTTCCCTGCTCCTCACTTCATATTCGTCGAAGTTCGCATGCATGACATTATACTGTCGTGCCAGTGAAGCTGACTTCGCAAGTTCTTTGGCTGCAAAGTCTGATATCCGTTTGCCACCATCTTTCAGCTTCTGGATTTCTTTGAGACGCTTAGCCCTCGCTAGCATCATCTGCTCTCGAAGGCGCTCCATCATCGCCAGCACTGGTAGTCCGCGAGCCTCCAACATCCAGCTGTTGAAGCTCTCAGCAATGTTTGAGGTTCTATGGCCAAAGCGCAAGCCGGGGAAGTAGCTATCCGCCCAATGCTCTGGCTGGTTCCTCATCAACCACTGCGATCCTTCGGCAGGCATGGATGCAAGTACCTCTGCCATCTCTTTTCTGGTAGGTCTCGTAGCGGCTTTATAAACCAACGCTGCAATTTCGACATTTTTCACCACCTTCTTGAAATTTTCGTAGAGGTGACGAAGGCAGTGAGCGTGACTTGCTTCAAGAAAATTTTCTGCAACAGCATCGATCAACCCTGGTATGAGCGGGTAAGCTTATACCTAACGAGACTATGATATTGTTATAGATGCTAACTACCTTTTTGACGGTCCGAAATCAGCGTCAAAGAAGAAAAATCAATCTCAGGCTCCAGCGAAACGCGGACCTGTTCCAGAAACCAATTCCAGTTATCTCGATTCTCTGCTTTAACAACACCAAAACCGAGAGGAAATATATGACCTTCTGCGTCAATTCCAACAGCAATTAGGAGTATCCCTTGGTACTTGGAGGTCAGATGAGTGCCATCCAATGCGATCAATGGACGACAGTGCTGAAATCCTACAATTGACGAACAATAGCTGACATACATGCTGTAGAACTGCCCTTCGATGATTCGCAAGACTGCGTGGCTACCAGGATTGAAGTTCTGAATTGATCTGATATATGCTGGAAGCTTGGCAAAGCTGTCGTCGTCTGAGCCATTGATCGTTTCCGTTGCCATGGCTTTGGCTCTTGCTGCCACGAGATAGTTGACTTTCACGTTATGATCAAGGTGAACATCTTTCTGCAGGTGGGTAGGTTTGTAATCTCTTTTCTGTTCTACTTCTTCCACATACACATCAGCAATCCAACGTTTATTGGCGTGTCGGTTCGTTTGAACGACGAGATTGCAATTGTGTGTACGATTGGTGTCGACAACTCTAAAGATGGTGCTATCCTTAATGCGGCAGGCATGCAAAAACCAGGGGCAAGCAACATCTTTGCACTTCAGCCAGACGCGCGAAGTGTCGGACTTGACAGTAACGTATTGATATCCTTCAGCAATCGCCGTGGACCTCATAGCATGCTTGAAAGATTCAATTTCAGGAAACAGATCTCCGACTTTCGGTAGCATTGGCAAAACTTTCGGTGTAAATATGACAATAAGTGTTCGGGGTTGTCGTCAGACTGTATATTGGGAAAGACGGAAAGCATTTGCCTATATAATATCTGTATGTCCGCTTATCCGTATATCTAATATCCGTGTATCCGTATATCCTTACAACACGTGAGGGGCACAGAAACAACGTAAGGGGCAGGGTCGACGGCGTCCAGAATGAGGAGGAAATTGGATGCAAATTGGTGCGAACGTTTTACGCGACTTGAATGCGTCGGGGCACACGGGGCAGACGCGTTAAAATTGAGTTTGATGGTTAGAAACTAGGTACCAAAAGTTCTGCAGATTAAGGCTAATACCTGAGGGTAAGGGTTTTCGGGCATTTTTGATATTTCAAATCTTTTCGCGGGCATTTTTGATATTTGCTCAATAAACAAACATAAACAAACAAGAGGGCAAGGGCTACAGCTCCCAGGCAAATAGACAAACAACAGGGCAAGGGTTACAAACGATGTTTGATTAAGGTTAACGCTAGAGTCTAAAAGGAATATTCTGTCTTCCGGTACTTTGTCGAAGTACCCTCCATAAATTAAGCTCAAGGGTTAGGGAAAAAATCGGGACATTTGGGGACAAATAGTCAAGAGTCGAATATTAGACGCTTACTACATCATCTAATATTGCTCGTAATACTTGGCGTTTGCGAATAATGAATACGAATATAGTCGATTACTGCGAATATTCGCAGTCGGAACAGCCCTAATATTTTCACGCACGAGCACCAACTGCAGTGAACATAGCAGGACGGCAAAATAATAATATTATAAAAATGCGCGAAATGCTGATCTGACTTAACTAATTCAAAACGACACGTGCACGTAGCAAGAGAATATTGATGTGGTGCCTCGGATGTTAATTTGCTAGTCGCATACTTTGAGAACCCAAATTCCTAAGCATCCCCGCTGGCAGGGTTGATATCAGCCAATTGAAAGTGGCTATCAGAATTTCTGTAATCTTCTATCGTTCCAAACGAGAATGTGGGCCGACGTGCCCGTGTAAATAAATCTGTTGCAGCAGCACTTGATCGTTATGGACGACCACTAACCTTCAGCACTGAGCAAAGAAACAGCACCACGGGTTGGCTTTAATACAACAATTTGTAAATCGATGTAGTAATTACATGTGATAAAAGCGGGATTGAGTGGAGCCACATTACCGATTTCCCCGACGGAAATCAATCCTGTGGTAGAATTGCCCACTGGGCGATTTGGCCGACATCTATCAAACATGAATGGCTGAGACTTCATCACAGAACCGCAGAGGCAACGGCTATCGGAACAGCCGATAAAATAAGATTTCATGCTCGGCTAGAGTTAAGCGTATATGCAGTTATGCGCCTGCGCGTACTGTGCAGACAACAAACTAATGGTGGCGCGCAGAGATGAGCAGCACAAACGCGAATATGCAGGCCCAGTCACGGGGCGCATTTAGGTATTATTAGTATTGAGGTAGCGTGAGAATTATCGATCTGATCGCGTTCGTTGATCGATCTAGAGTCTTCTGTCGCTAACTTGCCTGGCCACGTGAGTCTGCTCAGTTGACTCATCCATAGAGGAGATTTCTTAAATGGGCAGCCGATCACAGCTGAAGCACACAGCCAATCACGCGCAAACCAAAGAACATATCTGCTAAAGAAAAATAAGGGCGTGGGTTGCCTGCCAAGGTGTGTGCTGTTCATAACAATAATAATAATTAGCGTGTGCTCCTTGTTGTTGGTTGGCTGGTTGGCTGGCCCTGCTGGCTTGCTTGAGCTCACTGCATCGGGCATCACCGTTGTGCAGGCCAAGTATTTTGCCCAGGCGATCTATGACGCACACGGGATATAATCGCCAGTCGGGTGTTGTCGTGACGACGCCAGCTGCAAGATGCAAGCTGCACGCTTTCACGCTTCCTTCCGCCCAAACCCCCTCCTCTCCTTCTTCCCGGTGCGCGTGCTAATTCCATCGCGCTGCTTGTCACATCTGTGCAGTCTTATATTGCCCTTCTCCCTTGTTATCTGCTTGTTCTCCTCTCGCTCTGTGCTCTTCAAACTCTTTCTGTATCGCTGTATCTGTCGCCATGCCATTCTCATTCCGCAGTCTGACAGTACTGCACTATCTGCGCATCGCGCAAGTCGTGTTTGCGATCATCTGTCTCGGCCTGGCTGCCGAAACAGTCAGTGTCTACAGCAACGATGCTGGTTATCTCATCTTCGTGTCGGTATGGACATTCCTAGCACTCACCTATCTGGTTTTCGCCCCCATCTACTGGTCCCGGGGTGTCTTCCACAGGCTTGCGCCGTTTGGTGTTGAGCTTCTGACAAATGTTTTCTGGTTTACTGCATTTATTGTCATGGGTAAGTCCGTCCTAAATTAGACCTTTTCTGCCCACTAGCTAACCGCACCAGCGGCGATCTATGGCCCCGGGTCCTGCAGCTGGTACCACGACTACTACCCAAGCTATTACAATTGGTACGGCTATCACACTAGCCGCTACCAAACCGCCTGTGAAACAAGCAAGGCCGCGATCGCCTTCGCGGCAGTAAACTGGCTCCTCTTCATCTTCACTACCGGATTAATGACTGCCGCGTTGTTCGGGATACGATTTAGTCGCGGTCATGCTGCCGCTGGTCCGGGTGATGTCGAGGGTGCCGCCCCTGGTGCACAGACCGATGCGGCAGTGGGTGAGAAGGCGGTTGGTGAAGATGCGCCGGTTGGAGAAGTTGCTGTCCCGGCATACAGTGCACCGGCAGAGACACCCGCCATCGCCGACGCGACTGTCGAGTCGGAGAAGTCCGTTTGAGATGTTTTGTTATTGCGATTTGATTTGATTTGATTTGATTTTTATTTGACATTAGTTTACTTCTGCATGTCAACGTATGGCATGTCAAATTCCGTATATTCCCGGATGTAATAATTTGAATGGTATACCTTAATTAGTGCGGCGTCATGGTGTTTGTATTTTTATCTTATCTATTTTTTTCCCCATGTCATAAACATACACAGGCTTTTACGACACTATTGCGCCTAACGCTGTGAGATACATAATAAACTCTCCGGATGAATGCACCCGCTCGGTCGTGTATATAAACATTTAAACGAACTTTTCTGTGTTATTACACGTACAAATAGTCAATATATATAGCAAATTTAGTTGGGGGCAATCATAATTTACAAGTATCACATACTCATCGCACAAGAAACCCACAATCATAAAGTTTTCGCTCATGAATACAGGAATCAGCTACATACTCGCGGCATATAAGAAAGCAAAAAAAATAAGGAAAAAAATATGGTTAAGCATATAGTACAAAGGAAGCTCATCCGTAAATGTCCCTTATACGTCCTGAATCAAAGCATCAAAATGCTTCCGCTTACTGATCGCCATGAGTCAGTTCAATGGCAGTCGGTGGAGCCACATCGTCCGGCGCAGGACCATTCTCATACCTCACATACGAGAGGCCGAGAGGTCTATTGTTTGTTTGCTATCAGTAGGGATTTCATGCAAATTACAGCGTTGTCAAATTCATACCTGTTCCCATAGTTATATCCAGTAAATTTGGAGATTGCAATCTCAGCCAACTCCTTGTTCTCAAATTGGACAACGCCAGAACCCTTTGGACGACCATCAAGACCAATCTGGATTTCCGCCCTCTCGACTTTGCCAATAGTCTGGAAAAGATCGACTAAATCTTCATTGCTAGTAGACCACGGTAACTATAACGAAATTAGATATTAACATGCACTCAACCTACCGCGGCGATACATACATTTCGGACGTGGATAGTATTACTAGGAACACCGCCGCTAGTCGCACCATCGACAAACTCATTTGGCGGAGGTGGTGGCGGCCGCTCGTAACCACCACCCTGGAACCCACCACGGCCACCACCATAGCCTCCACGGAAACCGCCCCTGAATCCAAATCCTCCACGATGAGGACCACCGAAACCGCCTCGGCCGCCATATCCTCCTCCAAAACCGTGGCCGCCGCCGCCCTCGCCACCTCCAGCAAACTTATCCTCGCGAACTTCAAGCTGTCTACCCTGCAAATCATATCCGCTGAAGTGACTGATCGCGTTCTGAGCATCGGCAGCAGTCTCGAAAACAACAGTTCCACGGCCCTTTGATCTGCCGTCCGGACCCATAAACACATCAGCTCTGATAACGTTACCGGCCTGCCTAAAAAGATCCTTCAACTCCTGCCATCCAACAGAGTAAGGCAACTTCATCGAATTAGCACACACAATCCCGACAACAAACATGCTACTCTCCCAAACAGCACCCCCTGAGACAATTGAGAATTATTTACATTTCCAACATGGAGCTGATTACCGGTTCCAACTCCCGCACCTCCCGATGCATCCTGGAACCCACCGCCACCTTGATACGGCATTGGTGGGTTATTGTATCCGCCGAATCCGCCATCGCGCCCACCAAGCCTTCCGCCCGGTGGGCCACCACGTCCATGTGTTGCCGCCTCGCGATCCTACACATCCTTCCATCAGCTAACCAATCCTCCATCACCCCAAACGCCAAACCGTCGAATTGAATTCAAGATTGTTGAAAATACCTCTCGCACATAGATTACTCGGCCATTTAACTCCTGATTTGTGAGTGTCGCAATTGCGTTTTGCGCCTGATCGGATGTCGCATATTCGACAATTCCGCAGCCCTGACTCATTAGACCAAACAGTCACATCTCAGACCAACAAGCATACCTTGGACATCCCATTCGGCAGCGTCAAGACATCCGCAAAGACAACCTCACCAGCTAAAGACTGTTAATCATTGTCTAATACGATTGGCCCCAAACACCTCACCTTTTCGCATGAAATCCTTCAACTGCATCCACCTAATATCGTACGGCAAATTGCCCACGTAAACACGTCTGTCCTGACTACTGTTCGCACTCATGCCGCCGAATCCTCTATTAGCACCGTGTCCGTATCCTCCACCTTGCTGATATTCACCGTAACCTCGCTGGCCAATCGGTGACCGTTGTCTGTGGTAGCCGCCGTTTGGTGACGGACTGCGGGAATAAGGTCGTCTGCCGGCTGGTGAACGCGATCTATCCCGTTGCTGGGTTGGCTCATAGATTAACCTCATCCAATCGCACATGAATCAATCGAATAAATAGAAACACTTACGCTGCCGCGATATGACTCTCGTCTGTTATATCCGCCAGAATAGTATGGACGCTGATTCTCTGTAGATCGGTAAATTTTTGTTAGCTACCGATACTCTGCCACGCAAGGATGTGCGGCCCCAAAACACAAGAGCAAAAATAAGTGATCACTAGAAATCAATGTCTGATCGATAGCTCGACCAACTGATGAACTAACTATTAAAGTACAGACAAGAAGGCGATGGGGGAAGCAAAAAGAGGATGTACCCATGTGGTCAAGTGTGATCCGCAGCTCCGGGGCGACGAAATATAATAATAGAGATGTGAAACGACGAGAGGTAATATGAAGTGGATATGGTTTGGTTAGATTAGCTTTTGGGCGAGTTGCAGTTTCCGGCTGGATGATTGGCGCGATGGGTGCTGTGATGACGCTAGGCGGGAGCAGAGTGCGTGGTGCGTGCGACCTGAGAGAGGAATTTGGTGACTACTCAATTTGTTGTGGACAACCTGCAACTCAATAACAATTTGTGTGTGCGCCTCGTCATTGCTACTCAGATCCGCTATTACAACATTATACGCGATAACTATCTAGAGCTATATCTTCAAAATTGTTCAGACAATTTTACGCTTTAAGGGTCTCAGTGAAACAAATTCCAATCGGGTTGCTGCGGGTGTCATATAACCACTACGATGCGCGGCTCAAGCTCACGTACCCGTCCCGCAGCAATGGAAAGAACCCTTGCGGTTCCTTTCGCTATCATCCCTAGGTCGACCGCAAGCTGAAGCAAGATTGCCATTATTCAATTGATACTGCCTCAGCATTATAGTGCATAGACAGGGTGCAGTGTGGACATTGAGTTACAGCGCTTCAATGGATATTTACGATTGCGACAACCAGATTATCCACATGAG
Organism: Lipomyces starkeyi; assembly: GCA_018804115.1. Classification (NCBI taxonomy): domain Eukaryota; kingdom Fungi; phylum Ascomycota; class Lipomycetes; order Lipomycetales; family Lipomycetaceae; genus Lipomyces; species Lipomyces starkeyi. The sequence continues at coordinate 753,311 of JAGJTG010000005.1, read as the reverse complement.
TAACTGCTATAGAAAGTTCGCCAAAATCTGAACTGGACTAGGTACATCATGGAGACTGTACACTGCTCGGCATCTGACTCTGTATACTCCACCGATTGGTCAGTATCGTGTTTCGGTCCTGACCTCGGCCGTCCGAATATGTCAATTGCCAGAAGAGCTGAAGTCGCAATGAAAGAGCACCATTGGAACGCAGCTATCGCAATGGCCGCCTTGCCAGTATGGCACGCGCTAGTGTATTTGCGACTATATTGGTAAATACTGTCTCCTCTTGTGCACGGGAGAGGTCCAAACACGGCGGCTGTTGGAGAATAGCAATAATTGCGAAATATAAGGGGTATAGACTAACCCATTGCGATGAATCCAGTAAACCAAAAGAAATTCGTCAGGACTTCGACTGTGAATATAGCGTACTTCCAGAACACTAACCTCGAAGCATAGATCAGGGCGAACACTATGTATGCTAATGCCAGGAACGTCCAAATGCTGACGAACAATAGATACCCCGGAGCACCTCCTATGGCCCACGTTAATATATGGGCTGATAACCCAAGCACTATGAACGAGAAAACGGCTTGGACAATACGAAGCCCGATCTGGCCGGTGAACTTAAGTACAGCCATGTTGTGGTACTTCAGTGTTTCGCTAGAATTGTGTCGGGGTGAGGATGATGGATTGAATGATTACGGATCTTGCTCATTGGTGGGGGGGAAAGATACATGAGAACTCCGTACGGACAGCGACATATCATACGGCCGTACCCCTGTTTATATACAGCGAAAAATTATCAACTTAATTCGCATGGGTCAGACACAGATTCATCTTACTGGCATAGATATCATTATTATAAGTTTAGCTGCACCAATATGGCTCTTTTCCTGCTGACATTTACAAGTAACCCCTTCTAAGACCCAGCTAAATAATATTTCTAACTCCAAATAACAATGTAGTACTGATCCGCACACTGAATTACGGCTGTCAGGTAGGTACAATGGAAGCAATGGGTCACCATTTGACCAGTCACTCTTTCTATGCAGGCGGCACTAGCCTTCCCCAATCTCGCTGTCTACAACCCACTTACCGACGCGGGCGGCCTGTTTGTCGGCGTTGGTCTCGCACAGAGGACAGTGCACGACCTGGCCGTCCGTTAGGTCGCGGCATAAGATTTTGACGCCCGAGTCGAGGACTATCGTCTCGTCGTCGTCTATCATGTTGTAACCTGCAACCGACCGGGTTGCAGTCTCCCGTGCTCGAACGACAGGCGTGTTGGCCGCCCGCGCCTCTACTTGCTCGTCATCAGCCGGATGGAACACTCGCGCCTCTGCACTCATGTCATCAGGCTGATTATTCCTATACAGTTTTTTTAGACGGGGAGATTGTCACTCCAGAGTTATCTCTCTTGAAGGATTGTTCGCATGCCTTTCTGCCATCTAAACTTAGCATGTCCCTTGGGTGGGGTATGTCTTGAATATAGCGCCCACCGTTTAGCTCGAAGTATCCTGGCTTGATGTTCTCATTCGTCATTTTGTCATCCAGAGTAAGCTTCCTGACGGCCAGCGCATCAGGAGGAAGCGCGCGGTGAATGCTGCTCTGGTCGAAGCAAAACAAACCTATGCACCCGGGGCGTTTTTCGAAGGTTTCCATGGCACTTCCAAGCTGTTGTACCATGTCATCGGAAATCCAGAAGCCGTCACGATTCTTCCCAGGGCTCAATGATCTTCACGAGCGTTTTGGCCATCGAATTGGAGCAGAGCCGTGGCATGCGCAGTAGAAGTCGGACAATCCCAAGCATTGATCTTTCTTTTTAATAATAGACTCGCTATTTTCCGTCCAAGTGAATGGTAACCGTCGTTGCTATTGAAATAGCATTCGTCGTGCGTCGCAGAGCACAATTTCTTTTAGTCTAAGGTATCTTATTACCCGGCAACGATGGTCATTTCGCCGCTGCGGCGCCAGTGCTACTGAGGCCCTCGGTTCAACACTCTATGGACAAGACGCGACAAACAACATATTACTCACCTGGGGTGCACTGTATAAAACAGCAGTTCACAGGTTGGCTATCTATATTTACTGAGGTGGAGTGATTAGATCCGAATTGACTGCGACGTACTGGGCAACGTGAGATATTGGATAAGGCTTCAAAGGAGGCTTTTACTCTATACCTGCATCCGCGAAGTATAGTGGATAAGGTCATAATTCCGCATTAATAAATACTTGCAAATTTGCTTATTGTCACCTGAAGCCACTATGAGCTCATCAAGGTATGCCATCTCTACTGTCTTAATTGCTCAATTCTGATGAAAGCACAGGTTTACGAGTACTCTTCACCAACGAGACGCCCGCACGCAGCTTTTCGACGGCTATGACGTTTCGCGCTCATCGTCGCCATCGCTTGGAAATAGTAGCAATGGTACACCATCTGGGTTTCGGGCGGCGACTCCGAATAGCCGCGGGCAGTACTCGGACTCGGTAATGTCGGGGTTGGAGTCTCAAAATGATCACGAGATGGAGGGGTTGACTGCCCGGGTGAGGTTATTAAAAGATGTAAGCTATTTGGTGTTGTATGATGCTGAAAAGACGCGAGACGTATATTGACCAGCTTTGGTTAGATTACGGTGAAAATTGGAGAAGAGGTCCGAGATTCGACGAAGTTAATGGGAAATCTAGTATGTGCTTTTCGGCTCTTCAAGCGGTTTTATCCTTGAAGACTTGAATGGACCATTTTACTTATTTTATACCAGGAAAATGGATTTGACAGTACACGAGTGCGACTAAAAGGTACCTTCAATCGTATGATGCGGATGGCTGAACGGTCAGGGGTTGGTTGGCGCGTGTGGGCTGGGTTCTTTTGTTTCGTCATGTTATTGTTCTTTTGGGTTTGGAAGTTCTAAGCAGCGTAGAGCAAGAACCTACTGCGCTGCAATTATAATTATATAGAATCAAGTTTAATGGCATGTTAAAATTAGGTTGGGACGTCAGGAAGCGGGATGTTTTGAGTTGGATCGGAATGGCCGATCGTTGTCTGATGCTTGTTCGTCATTTTTTGTGGTCTTGGTAGGGGATGTTACTTAAATATGTTTGTTACGTTGTTGTGCTTTAACATGTTTACTGACTTCAATTCTGCGTGAGTTAATGACTCTACGAAAGTGGTGGTGTGAATCGAAGTAATGGATATGTATGACTTCTAGTTTTCGGAGTTTGTATTATATGTAAACGTATGAATCAAGCAAATGATCACAATTTGAGCTCTATGCGCGTCACGACAATAACTGTAAGGTACGCTATAGACTCCATACTTCGCTTCTAAATATGCTTCTGGCTAGTGGAGTGAAACTCCGCTTGCCGTACAGTGACAACCAAACATGAATACGTATACGTCCCTGTATGCCTGCACTACCGGCAACAAGGAAAGTGTTCCAGATCCAACTTAATAATATAAAAATCCTTACGTCCCTCTTTATTGAACTACACAGCAGGAAACACAGTCGATTCTTTGAACGAAGAGTACGTCCGGTTATATGTCCAACGTCGCTACCGGCTATGCCAAGAGCATTACCACGTCGAGTATACATGAATGCCAGCAGTATCAAGTTGAATGACTGATCGGATATTATTGCACCGTCGTTGTGGTATTGTATCAATGTACGATGTCTTACTTCATTTTAAGCAACGAAGTCAGAAGAACCCGCCTGAATGAGAAACGACTGAAGAGTACATTGCTATATGTTAAATTGAATAATATTGAACAAAGTGCGATTGTCATCGGACAAAATATGGATGAGCTGTACGTCAACTGGACAATAAGTTTATATTAAAGTCAGAATTTTTAGGCTACAGTATCACAATTATGGCGGCCACCTTTGCTCCACAATCAAGGCGATATAGAGGCAGCCTCATCTCAGCCGCATCACAAGGTTTAGCCACCGATAGGATTTAACTAGCGAATCGCGCGTTGCGACATACGCATTAGCGGAAAAACTAGCGAATCGGCCATATAGGCATTAGCGGAAATCTTATTAGCCCTCTTGTTTAAGTGAATTCCTCACCAAGAGCCGTTCTTAGTACTGAAGGCTCCGAACAGTGAATGTGAGAGTACGTTTCCACTCACCTGAGAGGCTGTGCCTTTCCTCGGCTACTGTTGATTAGATCTGGTAAGCAGATATTCGTTGTTGAGCTGTACGCTGTTTCCGCTGCTGCTTATTTTATAATAGCACTTCATTCTGAAGTGTCAATTCAATTGTCAGTAAAATTCTGCGACTTACTGTCATCTTGTCTCGCCCAGGAATACTGTCTGTCAGGATCACAAAAAAGAGTACGCACGTACGTCTTCCTGGTTCGAAGAGCTGCCTTAGAACGTACGTGTATGGTGAGCAACGAATTGCTAGACGTGTCAGCGGTTGCAAATTGGATATTACGAAGCGTACCTGTGCTGTACTTCAACACAAGTTGTATTGACGTTCTCTACTCTCGAAGATGGGACGACTATTTCTCGATTAGGAAGTAAAGACTAACGTGCTTACTATTATTAAGATACAGCCCATTACTTTGCTCAGTTCAGCTAGTTTGGCATCGTCCAAGGATGTACTTTGATTCCTCGGTGAACTCCTTCCGGAAGTCCAAGAGTCCGCTTGCCAATGTTGCAATTATATCACAGCCCAATCCAGCAGGTATGACATTTTGGATAGCAAACACTTTAGGGCATTCACAGTAGGTTGTGACGATATGTGTTATTGGTGCTAATAATGGTGGCAGCTGATACTGTGAAAGATTGGAATGATTTTAGTGGTTTAGGCTTATCGTCCACATTTAATCCTCTCGAGGATGGCCACTTACTACCGGACATTATGGCTCCCAAACCACAACGGTGTGTAGCATAAATTGCGTAATGCAGAAATTATGTTAATATTATACTATGTAGCCAGGCCGGATTTAGTAGCGCAGCGGACCTGGATGTATCGCTTGGTCTGCACTGTCCTGATGTGCCAGTATCCTCCGACAAGTTGAGCAACCAGTTTGGAAACGTCAACCTGAACAGCCAGAGTCAATATAATAGTTTATACTGTGATCGCAGCAATTACAATGATGGTTGGTACCGTGAGTCATATCAGAACCCCCCCACTTCGAAGGTAATCTGCATGGAACTTAAGCTATTTCTCGCGGATGCTAAATAAATTACTGGATTAGTATATCTCGCTATATGACGATTATGGCCCTTCATACCAACAGCCTCCGACTCATGTTCCAGCATCTCCACGAATCGACGGTAATAATCAATTGCACACTCCTGAAAATCATATTCCTGAGCAATATTGGCAACCTTTACCTCTGCCTACGGACCAAAATCGCTTACAGGAATCAAGTGGGCAGCATCAGTACACACTAGATGCATATCCTCCTGCATCGACATTACCGCTTGAGCTGCAGACTCCGTACCATCAGGAGGAAACTCTGTCGCAGTACCAAGAATATGACTATAGATCGGACCACTACCAACAGCATCCGCCCGAGAATACTTCACACCAGAATCCCTTCTATGACAACAGTGATCTGCAACGTGTAGGGTCCAGTGCTCCGCAATTTGTCGAAGCTCCGGACGATGGACTTCAGCGTTATCGTGTCCAGTATCTAACGCAGTATCAGGGTGCAGAACATCCGAATAATGGTCAGGGTCCTGCAAACCATCAGCAACAGCACCTTGAACCGCCTACGCGACGGGTAGAGCAGGATTCACAAGAAGTACCAAAATTACCCACCGAAAAAGAAGACAAGCAGAAGCAGAAGCAGTCTCAGCTCCCTAAAGTCTCGGTCTCACCACCAACTGTAACCGGACTCTCAGTCGAGCATATTACGGAATCTGAATTTTCGGGGAAATCATCTTCACCGAGACCGCCCAACGTGAAATTTGGTAAGTTCGAGGCTGCAGAAAACACAAGATCTGGAGCTGCACCATCGGAGAGTTGCCCTTCGATTACGCCAGAGTCATTACAGATTCATATTTCTCACTCATCGTCTCCCTGCAACGATTTTATTCCGGAAAATGGTTTCCCGAATATCGAAGATCTCCCGCTTACTATCCCAGCATCATTGCAGATGCGCGTACATCATCTACGAGTAGAAATGGATCGAGTTTTAGCCTGTGCTGATCAAGACCAACAACTAGACTGGGCACTGAGTGTAGTAGCTTTGGGCATGACAAGCAAACAGTTACTGGCTAGAGATGATCAGTTAATGCTAAGTATGGCGCATAATGTAGTACTTCATCTGAAGCAATTCAATATTCCGAAACTGCTTTATTATCTTGGCTTGTGGTGTGAAAATGGCAAAATGGACATGGACAACGACCCTTTGCATGCGTATGGGTACTATCAGCGGGCCGCCGAAGGCGGGTATACGAGAGCTTGGTATAGGATGGGCATAATAGTATGTACAATCATTTCTAGGTGGCCTTCGAGATTTCAATATAGTTACGAGGTTAATCATTTATATAGCACGAGACTCAGAAGAATTATGCTTACGCAGTAGATGCCTTTAAGCAAGGCATCGAGAAGAATGATGCAGGTTGCTGTTATGTAAGTGGCCAAGCGCGAATCATTTATTCATGCTCTTCTTACAACGTTAGGCTCTGGGTGTCATATATCTGAAAGGTCTTGATGGGCAGGAGCCTGATCACGAGCTATCAAGGGCTTATCTCCGCATTGCGGCTGAAAATTCAGATGAAGATGTTCCCACACCTGCGTACGTCTACGGACAGATCCTGGTCGGTGAAGACTCGGATTGGACTGGTTCATCACATATAATCAGTAAGGATCTAGATCTTGGACGCAAATTCATTGAGCGTGCTGCGTATCTCGGATGTGTAGTATGTCCTTGGCTTTATTTCTATATTTCTTACATGTACTAATGGTGTGTAGGCTGCACAAGTTCGCATGGGTATCGCCTATCAGACGAAGGGTCTCGGTTGTGACTACCATCCTGCAATTTCACTGCACTATTATGCGATCGCCAGTCGCGCTGGCGACTCCGACGCCTATATAGGACTGAGCTCGTGGTTTGTCATCGGCGACGAAGATGTGTTTGAGAAGAATGAGAAGCGAGCGTTTGACTATGCCAAGAATGCCGCAGATTTAGGGAATCCAAGAGGTTACTTCGCATTAGCATATTATTACGAGGTTGGCATATATGTTAAAGAGGATACTGAGGAAGCCCGCAAGTACTATATGAAGGCGAGATTCCATTTCCTTTTCATCTCATAAGATTCATCTCTGACGTATACTAATAGGCTGCTGCATTGAACAATCCGGAGGCAATTGAACGACTCAGCGCTAGACAAAAAGAATTTTCGAAGAAGGAACACGAGAAGCAGGTTTTCACTCGTCGATGCAGTCAGCGTTCGATGACTATAAGTCGCAAACAGAAGGAAAACACTTCGAAGCGTGATGTTCGGCAGTTAGCACCTACTGTTGATGACATCGAAGGGGCATATAAGAACTTAACAGTCGGACGCAAGAGCGGAGTGAATTACCCAGATCAGCGAAAGAAAAGTCCAAGTCCGAGACGGCATTCAGGATATGAGCAGATCAATGAAAGGGGTGAACGTTCAACTGAAAATTTCAATAACTTCCAGGCAACTCAAAGTCCAACTGTTCAAATTCCTACGGTTAGTGCTGTTCCTGAGCATGGTCGCAGAACTATAGATCTATTAGCGCCGGTGAGTCTACTACGGACGCAATTTCCTGGTTTGCAAGAATCTGCGAGAACGAAAATAATACCGCAGCATCGTCCGAGTTCTACTCAGCTCCATCGGAGGTCGGTGTCACATGATCGTGACGGCCGTCCTGAATCAGCTGCTTTGTACCCGGACACGATGGCAGGCCATGCAATAAGCCTACGGCCGCCAGCTGATTCTCGACAGCATCGACGACTGAGTATTCCCGATCTCTCACAATTAAATGATCCATCTCAACTTCTCTCCTCCACTGCATCAGGTCAAAGCCGCCCACAACCTGCTACAATTGGTACCCTGCAACCTGGACAGAAGCAACAGTCTTTTCACCCCGTGTCACCAGAATGTCTATTTGAGACTGACCGGTACCAACGACCGCGGTCTTCACATACGCAATCAGCAGGGCGTATATCGGCGTCGAAAAAGCGTCACTCAGAATCACCGTTGGTCTCGTCACCTGCACCGCCATTGGAGCAGGTGATCGACTCCACTACTGGGTCAGAGAAAAGAACAAATGATGCTAAAACTGAGGATACGCTAAACTCAGTGTTCCAACCGCTTGAGGTATCCAAAAGGCCTGGTCCCAAGACTTTCGAAGAAATGGGAATTCCGAGGCCGACGAAGGATCAGGATTGTTGCATTATGTAGAATTATGATTGAAATTTGTGCTATTATAATTTTAATTCTCCAATACGACACTGTTAGTCAGTTTAATGAAGATAGTCAACAATAAGAGTTTTTAGTTCTGTGCATAACCTTGTTTCGTAAGGGAGTAGCTTGTAGTTTTATAAATTATTTCAATATCTTAGGGCGTTTAATGAGGGCCTGAGCTGATACATTACCATTGACATTACAGCAATATTTACAAACATGATTGCAGGTTCTGATGGCAGAAACTCAAGAAACCGCCAGCGCGATTACCACTTAGAGGGATTGGGGTTGAACCCCTGAATTTTTCCACCGGCCTCCTCGTAATCCAACCACAGACCTCGCAGGACATTCATCGTACAAGTCACGCTATAATGGCGAAATTACATTCGTCAGAACGAGAAGACACGCAAGTCGTCACGCGCTCGGAACGGGAGAAATGCTGGATAGCGCGGGATAAATATTTTGCTTGTCTAGACAAGAACAGAATCATGAGCGTCGCGAATCAAGACTCGTCCATGTGTGCGAACGAGAGGAGCGATGTGGACAGCTTATGTCGGCAAAGTTGGGTATGTATATACTTTATTTTTGGGATTAGAATGCGAGTTGGTGAAGGATAACTTGAAAGAGGGGCTAATGAGGAGATAGGTTGATTATTTTATCCAGCGACGAGAACGGAATTTACAGATCGATGCGATGAAGCGCTTTCGAACGCAGCAGGCTTATGACGAGTTAGAAGCTCGTGAATCTGCTTCAAGAGAGGAGTTACGGAATAAATTTGTTAAGCGATGAATACTGATGGCATGCTGGGTCCAGTCGACCATGCTGAGCACAAGACTTAATAATGTGTCCACCCGCTAGCTTTTGGCATACCAGGCCAAAAAAATTTGGTGAACTATATACTTGTACATGTAACCCGTTTTTATTACTTACACTTCTGTATATAATTACCGCCAAAATCAAACACCTTTGGTCTAAAGAAACACTTACATAAATATTCTGCTTAGTTGCGTGCTTATCTTCAACGAACAGGCAGGCTGTTATTTCACGAACCTAATAATACTGAAAACTTAGCGACGAACAGACTGATACTTCATCTGACGCAGAGGTGCTTATGAGTTGGTAACATTGATCGACGAGGTATGTAGCTACTGCAATTATAATTTGTAAACGTATAGGAAATATAAATCCCTTCGATGCGAGTTAATACTCGAACTATTCGCAACCTGCCAACCTCTTGATAGCTAGACATTGTGATTGTCTCTTTATAAATAAAATAATCGCGGAGCCTGAGACTGTCTTCTGAACATGCATGGAGTACATACTGGGAGATGTAACAAGGCAATCAAAGCCGCACGAAACAAACACCCCTGATCTCTCTTCTCTCTGCAAACGAAGATTACCTACAAGCCCGACTTTTGGGGGTAATATGAGACGACTATAATGCCCGCAAAGCGAGACAATATTCGCGAACTACAAATATTCGAAGGTGCGAGTCTAAAGCGTTGGACACCTGGCTCATTTGTGGCATCGACTTTAGCCTCCAGAGCAGGGATTACTACCGCTTTGTTTCCATCAGCCGGATCTCATATAAAGGATCCTACATCTGTGAATAATAGGCAGACTGGAAAACAACGGAGCTATCGAAAACACGTAAAGAATAAGGACGACGGACAAGAATGGAGCGCGGAGGAGATATCGTCGCTGAATATTTTCGAACGGTTTGTTGACGGAAATAGGAATGCCGAAAGAATGGGCAAAATTAATGTGGTCCACCAACGGCTAGCCGAAATCTTATTCCCTGGGCGACCGTATTCGGAGATTTTTGATCGACTGAAAAGTTATCGTCTCGATGTCACGGCACAGCCAGCAAGTCACGACAGGAAACGACGGAAGGTCTCATCAAAGTTACAAGAGCTCCGGCACATTGCTGAGACAGATACCGAGTTTCTTTCGAGAACTTCTGAACTTAATATTGCCGACGACGACAACGGCGAAGCTAATAAGAAGACTTGGGCCGAAAAGATGGAGGAGATAGACGGTATATTAGGATTGAATTTTGCGGACACTCCATCGCAAGGAGTTGCAGACACGGATAGCACCTCTAAGGTTGCTCAAGCAGAGGCTGGCGAAGTCAAGAACAGATTACTTGCATTCGACAGGTTACGAGACACGGGGCGTGATATTGAAGAGCCTTCCGAAGTCTTCAGTGCTCGTGAGAGGTCGACAAGAGTTCACCACTTAGACGAAGTGCTTGGATTAGGGGATTTTGCAATGGAGATGCAACAGGCTGATTGAAGTTAAGTGCCGCCTTGACAGCTTTTAAATTGCCTTGATTGGAGATTGGCAAGAATGCGACTGAGTGCTCACCTGACGGGCTCTGCCTATTTCTCTGGCAGACTAAGTTCTTTATTCTTCTATTCATGTACCAGCATTTCACACTGGAACTAACAGATCTTTCTCTTCTTTGTGTTACTTTTTGCGGTGAAGGACTGGTCCAATAACCTTGTGCGGAATACGTCATGCAAACGATATCTAAGCGAAGATTTGGTTCATCGCAAAAACATGCCATGGCAAAATATATCTCTTTTAAGAGTCAGTGCAGGATGCAACAGTTCAGATCGATCCTTAATGGCCGGTGGGACACACAGTAGTTATACAATCGCCAATCGCTATTATCACGCTAAAATGGGAAAATGATGGCCGGTGAGGAAGATCAAGAGAGAGAGTAGTTTGTATGTATCATAGAGAGCTAAAGTAAAGGGATCGGGGACTTTACAAGATCCAGTTCGACTAGACGTCAATGCCGCTAAACGACAAATCGAAACTAGAATATCCGTGTCATAGTACTTGATTAATGTGATTTTATTACAACGAATTAACTCGCATATATTCCATGCGAGAATGAGACGGGAGATTTTAAATTAACAACTCTAATCTTAAACGCGGCTATTCGGGCTTTCGGCTACGCGGTTAAAGTAGCGAAGAAATGGAGGGTAAAGAAAACCTTTAAACTTCAGCTGACTTCGGGAATCAGAAGCCTAAGATGCCAAGAACGGGGATAGGGTTATTTATCCATGGCCGGTTAAATAAGATTTGGAAATCAAGTATCTGTCCCGATTTGGTATGGGCCTGTGTCAAGCATTAGATAGAGGCGAGGGCCAGAAACGCAGCCTAAGACTAACTCGAACATCATTCTAGACTGTTACAGCCTACCAGTGCACTCGACTACTCCGAAACGGCCGCAGATGCTCCGTCGGCAGCAGAGAGAGTCTAGCAGTCGAGAAGAACCAGAAGAAGGATAACTTTCCAATGCTTGGCCGGAGAAATTGAGAAACGCATGCATGTGCGCAGAAACCTTACTGCAGCAAACATGCAGCTTGGCCGATAAGCTTATGAGCTTAAAGGAAGACCTTCTAGCTGCTACTATGGTGGACCGGTGAAACATAATTATATAAATAATATAATTGAAATGCATAAAGTATCTGTCGCTTCCAATTTTGCTTATTTGGTATGCCGATGGCAGTCAGGAATAGCAGTAATCTGTTGGATAGTGACTGTGGGGCGTAGAGCCTCGACGATCGGTAATCAGTGTAATCTAACATTAGAAGCTTGGCTAGTGATTCAATGTTCTACACTCATGCATGGCGATGCTTGGCGGCTAAAAAAACCTCGTAGCGATTGCCACTGCTGCATTAGAGGCATTCGGAGCGTCAGCTGCCGAATTCCCCAACAACCGTAAATTTATGCCCAAATTTTCGCGGTGTCAACATATAGATAATCATAACGTGCGATAGGGATTGGTACTCACAGTGTGACAGTGTTCTCAATTGTCTGTGACTAGGCACTGCCTGCCTCCATAGTGCAGGGAAAAGCCCACGTATGGTGAGCGGACCACTCTAGGGAAAGTCAGATATTAGCGATTGACGGAGGAGAAACAAGCACTTTGCCTCTTCCGCACGAACCCAGTCTCCCATGCAAGATGTGCAGTAGTGCGGCACCTGAATCGGCGTAGGGTTTGCCTAAGTGAAATTGCTGGTAGCATTAGCAATTTGGTTCCGCACCACGCTGCAATAATGGACCAGACGCACAATTGCCAAGGCGTCGCTGTCCGTCAGGAAGTACCTCTGCCGGGTAAGCATGCGATACGGTCGATGACTACCCGTGGAGTGGGAAATATCAAGTAGTCAGTATCCGCCTAAGATCACAAACATAGGTCGGATCGGGCGGCGTGCAGTCAGCCACATTCGGACTTAAAAACTGAAATATGTGAAGGCACCCCGATTTTGAACGCAGTCCTAATATCCTCCTTCTCAAATTCTACGAAGCAGTAATCGCTGCAGATTTGGCTTCCGACTGCGTCTTCCTCGGCCGATCGAACACGGACACATCCGGCACACATCTTGCCGCGTATCCGCACCGACGGACAGATTTTAGAATAGTGTGCTCATTGCAGTCTGTGTCATCAACAGGATGCACATGATAAAAATTAGGCTATTACGCGCATACAACGCGCGAATTAATGCGGAATTTAATTTAGGCTTTGGGCGGCGATTCATGCAACTTAGCGGGCATCGAAAGCTTGGCACGTTTATTCGAGATGTCAGGGCCGAAAATTGGTCGGGTACGATGGGTACGAGCGAAATCATACATGTACCGTAATTTTCACCCTAACCCGTATCTGAATTCGGCTAGACCAACAGCATGCTTAATCAGCGCTAATTCTGACACACACACAACTGTTTCAGGCAAGGCGCAAGATCTCAAAAGACGTTGCACTTGATAGCCAATTAGCCCCTGCACACTCAATGCATCATATTAGGTTTCGTGACTTGTGATTGCGTCTGTTGGTGAGGCTGTACTGTATATCATATTCTCGAAACTGCTACACGAAATATATCATTATCCGCATATATTACTAAAGTTGTGTGCTTTTATTATAATACAGCTTGAATATGAATACTGCGGTTTTAATTGCGATTAATCTGTGTATGATACGGATATTATGTGAATCTGCGGCACCGTGACATAGATGGCAGATTGCAGCATGATTATCCAGGCAGATGACAGGATGGGCCATTGATCTTGATTCATGCAACATTTTTAAACAGATGTTTACCTGTAACGCGCAATTGTGCATTCGGCGTAGTATTGCTCCTGCCTTGCCTACGAAGAGATCGACCAATCAATCATTGGACTAAGGTAATCATTGTATAATTCTGCACATGCAACTGGGTGTAGATGCCCTAGTTGTGCACTCGGAGATAATAATTTTATGCGTCTAGGCCAGAGGGTTTGGTGATCCAGAATTAAAACCAGGGAGATTCATCCTGGCCTCAGCATATATGTAGATGGCGGGCCTCATTGCTTTGCAAATCACACAGGTTCGTAAGATGGTATTCCTGCTTGCCAAATTGAGCTAAACAGTGATTCCGTTTGGATGTTCAGTGAACTCGTTTCCTGAGGTTGCCTGGAGAATTGCTTTTCCGATGTCCTGACGCTAGCAGTCGCATTTCCGAACGCAACTGGCTGTATTGCGGCTCGCTATCGGCCCCGTAACTGCCATTCCGCACCCGTCCAGCTTGAAAATCTTAATCGTTTAGTTCAAAGCGTGAGTTATTAAGTTAAGGAGTCTGCCCTCATATATTTCCGCATAACGAAACTATTATTTTGCCTCACACAATTTCAGTTGCCCTACAGTCCCGAGTCTGCACTGAACAGCCCATATCCTGAAAGTCCGTCGCGTGACAATTTGTGCTCTTGGACAGCTTTCGACGGGCAGGTAGGATGGTCACGCTCTTGTATCATTTAACTTTTGATATTGGAAATCGTCGATTTTGTTTCACCCGATTCGAGGCATTCATGTTCCGCTGAGCCAGGAACGTGGGAGCAAACTTAGCTCTGCAGATATATAGTGGTCCATGCGCGTCTTGGCCAATTAACCTTATATTCGACGCCCCCTTCTGACTCCGAACATGATATCTGTATATCTGCATATTTGTGTCACGGTCGAGGACCGTCGTATTTATATTCTTACTAGCGAAGTTCGCAGTAAATCGTCAGTCTGATAGATCAGCCGAAACATGTCAGGAACTTGACGTATGACGAATGGTATACAACTTACATTAAGTAGATTCATGGGAGCGACCGACCATTCTTCTTTGGGACTAGTGCAAGTAATAGTTTGGTATCAGTTCCAAGGCAATGCCTATCTCAGACCGATTCACCGCCACAGCCGCGGTTGTGCTGATCAGGTATAATATGCATACGCAGTATCTACTTTGAGAGTAGCAAAGCATTCCGAGTCGATGAAAGTAATAGTGCAATGTTCAATGACGTCACCCTCTGGAACTCTTTATATGGTAATAGATCGCAGAGCCCTGTATTGATCGGAATAGCTTGCATCGGTTCACCTTGGCGCGTCTACTGACATGGCTGAATTCTCCTTGGAGAGTTCATCTGTCGCTCAGTTCGTTTGAAAAAACATCACCTTGGCGTATTTGGTCCCCGCACGCTATTACCCGTTAAAGACTACAAGGAGATGGCTGGTGGTCTATATGCTTTCGTGCACAGTAAGTGATAGGTTCTAGATATCCAGTGGCAATTGTACAGGACCTCTAATTATTGTAAACACTTCGGGCGTAAGCTTAAGTCCGCGTGTATGATAAACCTATTTGCGATATACGGCCCTCTAACTCTAACGCTAGTGCCGTTTAGAACTATTGACCGGGCGCAGGTTTGATAAAGCCCGAGCATGACGCGACGCAGTTTTTTATAATTCAATGCCTAACTGAACTATTTAATTTCAGGAGTTTAATTATTTGTCAAATTGTGGCGTGTCAGATCTGACCTTTTATATCGCATTTTAAGTTTGAAATGCGACGAGATTTCACACACCCTTCGAAATTCGTGAGAGCATAGCTTAAACCTAAAACGCCACAAATTATCGCATTTACTTTGGCAACACATTTCATTTAAGTAAACTTGGTGAGAACGAAGTCATAAATTGATGAGATTAATCAACCCTAAACTTACCATATCTCTTGCGAGCTGTGCATCAGGCACTGTCACATGAACTACAAGGATTTTTGAGTGGTAAAAAATGGCTAGTGAGGTCAAAACCCCAAATTCGGGTACAGATTTCCGGTTTCCACTTTCGTAAAAAGTCACTCGCCGATCGTTCTCCTATCGATTAGCCATCGCGGTGCTTTCAATTGCGACGACTGCAAATGTGCAATAAAATTTTTGGCGGTTAGCGTGAGATTTATACACATGTCGTGTATTCTACACTATACGAGCAGATCTAAGGTGGAAATGTGAGACACAGACCGATATCGTTACTGCTCCATACATAATAAGATCTACTGACTACTGTAGCTAGAATGGTCTCATTGGTGAGTGTAGCGACGCGATACAAAGTATCGTTTCAAAATGCCGCACACTAAAACTGCAAATGACCCGCCTATCTGTCGTCATCGTGATGCAGTGTCGAGAATATTTACGCTTTCAACTCCCCTTGTGCGGATTTGGTCGATCGCTAGTACACGAACCACCCTGATCCTTAGTCTGGATTGCTGACCAAGCACACATCCGGTCAGCGCTCAGCACGTGCATAAATTCAGAAAACACCTACATACAAATAGTAAGCGGAAGATAATGTGAACACAAGAACATTGGGAAACATGATTAGATCTAACCGCGATGCAACTGTATTTATATGGAGAGCAACGTATGGCAAGCTGCGCGTGACCTTAGATAATTGACGGACCATAAGGATGACGATGTCGTGGATGCTTAAACTCGTCTACATATTTTTTGGACAAAAAAGGACTGGAAGGAACTATTTAAAGATGAAACTAATTGGAGAATTATAGGGGACGGGTCACTACGTCAGAATGCGCTCAAACTTTAGTTGAATTACGGTTAAGTTATTCAACTTTAGTTAGGTTAGACACCCAGTCATGGCCCCTGCGTGAGCTATTTGTGCACTATCTGAGTCAACCGTAAGTGGCTGGTAGCAACACGTAATGACATAATGACAGGGGTATGCCAGGAAATTACGTTGACCATATACATTTTATGATAACAATAATCAGCTTCAAGGTTTCATGATACACGCTTCAAAATCATCTGGTCCATATTTACTAGCCACGGCTATTTATTGATGCATCTAATAGCAATCATACAACCGGATTGATTGTGATCAATGAGCTTTCTAGTCATGGCTTTCAGCCGGAGACAAGGGTATTGGCGGGATATAAATACCGTGATTGGTTACTGCCATGGGTGCTACCGGAACGAACGTTCCCCGACCGGCCAGAGGACTGTATCGGGCAGGAAATGACGACAGCTAAGTTAATTTAGGCTTATCGGTCCTATAACAGTCTTGAGCACCGGACTTATGGCAGCAAATCGGCGTTACGACAGTGAAGTCTAGACGATCAAGCAGAGTTAGGTGGAGATTGTGTTGGCGACCCACAAAAAGATACAACTCCTGGTTAGTGGTTACTTGTGATGCGGAAGTAGAGTTTACCTAACATTTCTGTCGTAAAGGCGACGTGTGCGATCCGATTGTGGCATATATTCTTACTTGCGAGTCACGGAGTGGAAAACATTGTCGGTACAACCGCTACATAATGGGTACGCAGGGTAAATTAAAGAACGGAGCGCCGGTCACGGGAGGCGCAACTCTAAATAAGGCAAGCCGAGGTTGGCGGCTTGGCATGCGTGCATTGGTTGATTGTGTGTGGGCGGCGACGTTGTTGCAGAGAGTTGTAACTGAGCCTAATCGTCCGGCCCGCCCTAAATCGCGCGTACCCATTTCTGACGTGGAACATGAATGAATGATACTTGGCCACACACTCCTCCCTCGAAATCCTTCTAAAAACGCTTTTCTACAGCGCGCCCGCCTTCCTCTTTCATTCTTTTCTTCTTTTTCGCTCTCGCTCACAACAACACTCAAATACTATCCCCACCGAATTCCGGTATAGCGGTTCCTAGCACGCCACGATGACGACTATGGAAACGTATTACGGACACGTTCGCACTCCGTTCGACGCAATTATTCTGTTTGAGGCGTGCAGGCTCGGGGTCCTCCCGCGAGTCCAGCGTCGACTCTCAGAGAAGGAGCGCATGGCAATTCGTTCTGGCTCAGTATTCGTTTGGGACGAGCGAGAAGCTGGCATGCGACGATGGACTGACGGCAAATCCTGGTCCGCATCCCGAGTTTCAGGCTCGTTCCTCACCTACCGTGAAATGGAGGGCAAGCGCGGTGGCGGCACGTATGGCGGCCCACTGGTTCCCTCGCCTTCTCGACGGGGTGATAACGACGACGAAGAACGATCAGACTCAGACCGAGGTGACGATGGTCCTGATGGATACCGATATAAGCCAGACGGCCTTATGAAGCAATCATTCTCGATTCAGACGTCCTCACACCTTAAGCTACATCTTATCTCGTACTATTCTCGTTCGCACGTACACCACGGTCAGGAGCTAATGCAGCCATCACACGATCCTGCTCTGAAGTTCGTCCGAATACCAAAGGGAATGTACCCTGACGCGACGTCAGGCGAGGCCGAGGCAATGTCGATGTCGATGACACCGCAACCACAGCAGACTTCGCTCTTTACTCACCACCATCACCCTACCGTGGCCTATCAGCAGCCACTTGCACCTCCGCATATGAGTCCGGCAAATCATCATCAACCAGCTTATGCGATGCAGCAGCAGCCACTCCAGCAGCCACATCCGCAACATCAGTATCCCTCACAGATGCACCTACCAGTCCACCACCAACCTCCACTGCCTCCTGCGCCGATACACCAGGCGCCGCCTCCACAGCATTCGCTACATCTCCAACACCCGCAGCCACCAGCTCCCCAACTACCCTCAATCCTTGCCCGCGCACAGCAGACACCACAGCAGCCTGTACCTCAGCAGATTGTGCAGCCACCTACTCATCAGCAGTACGGGTGGCCGCCGTCGCCTGCGGCGACACCGACACCGCCTAACTACACTCTGCACTCGATGTCACCAATGGCCCAGTCACAGCTTCACTCGAGACCACAGCCGCCGCCGCCGCAGCCTCCGCAGATGACATTAAACTCGCCTGCTCCATCGCTCGTCTCCAAGTCTCTTGAGAACGGTATTCCTGCACTGCACGCACTTCCCCAGCAGCCTCATCAGCCATTGTTACCACACCAGCAGATCCCACGGCACATGCAGACTGGTGAACGCCCAATTTCTGCTGTATCCCTTCGAGCCGACGCCATCGGCGCCATGGTGTCTCGCGATGGCTTGGAAGTACAAGATATTCCATTTGACAAGGTCTCATGGGGTGAAGACGTTCGAGCAATTAAGAAACTGAATAAGACTTTTATCATTTAGGCCTTGGTATCTAGACGGATTGCATTGTGGAGTTATGTTACGATTTGTTTTGTATATACAGTGATTTCTTATCTGTTTATTGCGCGCTCTTTATTGTATATTGTTGATTGTCTTTGTTCCTGCTGATTATTCCGGTGGTGTTTCTTGGATTCGGATGGGTTTGTCATGTCAAGTTATGGTTAGGGAGGATTCGGATTAGTTTTGCTTCGAGAGTACCATCATTCGTGGGATTGGATAAATTGTATGATATAACGACAACGAATATAATCGTTTCTATCCACGGAGTTGCCAAATATGATTGAAACACTGGTTATTGATAAGTCAAAGTGCGCCGACATACATGCACAAAACGATCGCACAAGGAGCGATGCTATTCTGATTTCTGTATTGCAATATCTCGAAACAACATGGACGGATTATTTTTACTTTATATTTGGCAGAATGCGTGGATTGGATTGAAATTGCAGAAGAATTCGGCAGGTAAATGAACGATCATGATCAGTATTTGTACAATGTTCTGGCAATATCGAGATGAGTAAAGATCCTATTCATAAAGGAACGGCAAACCTACAACAATTCGTTATGAAAGTTAAGCCGCCTTATCGATGTGTATCGCCCCTAACCCCAAGAACCGAATGTATAACCGTCAACCCAATGCGCTACTCTATCACAGTAGTTTGCTAACGAACCACGATTCATTTGCTACCCTTACCCTATTTAATTGTTGGAGCAATATTGGCATAAACGCATTACAATTGGGCACAACATTGTTTTCACGACGCATCACCCGCTTTTACTACCCGGCACACCCCACAATCGCAGATTGCAACACGGAGTTTACCCGACCTCATCGCATCCTGCTTGAATCGTGCTTCAACTGATCAGTGCGAATAACCAGTACCTGCAAATCTGGCGACTTCAGTAACGCGATCGTTCAATTGAAGAAAGTTTTCTCGGCGTGATTCAATTGAATACTCCTTGGTGGCGAAAGTAAATAAATTCCCACAACTGCGAGCGACGACCAAATACTGCGGACAACTCAGACTGTTTACAGATCAGAGCCCCGAACATTGAATGTGCTAGACCGAGGTTCGTATATAATGGACAAGATCGGAAATTTTAACGCCGCTTCGGCGTTCAACACTAAGGCAAACACGACTCGCGAATCAGATATTCGCTCATCCAAACGTCGTCGTCGCGGTAACGTGCCGACTGGTACAGCTGCGACCAACGATGTTCGGCCTGCCCCAGCAACACAGGATTTCTCCGCACAGCAATTCGTCACGTATGCTCCCCCTGGCCATGTTCTGGATCCCGTGTTGGCAAATCTTAATAAAGAAACGGCGACAAGCCCGGTAGCGACTCGAAAGAGACAAACCACTCAGGAGCAAGCACAGGAAGCTGCGCAGGTTCAGGAGCAACAGGACGCGCAGCAAGTGCAGAACAGCATATTGCAGGGGATTACGGGAATGTCAGGGCTCATGCTTGAACAATTAGCAGCGGGATACCGCAGTGGAGATACCACTGCTATGTCTCTTGCTCTCGCTGCCGCTGCGTCTGGCGAGCAGGGCGTTACATTGACGCGTGAGGAGGCTGAAGTAGCAGCCGCTGCTGCATCCGCTGCCGCAGCCGCCGCAATTGCTGCTGTTAGTGCCCGTCAAATTTCAGGTGGAGGTAATCAGGGTGGTCCTGTGGCCACCGACCGGCGCGGTCGGCCAGCTGCTTTGAAGAACGGTTTAACGGGTCCAGACGTTAGCGACGAGGCGGCTGCGGCAGTTGAAGCAGTCGCATCAGGTCAGATCCCCGATAATCAGCTGCTGCAGTCACTGCCGTCGATGGCCGTCGGTAACGGTGGTTCATTCACAACGGACGAGATCAATGCTCTGGAGCAATTCATGACCCAGTACCAGAATGAGCACGGACTGGACTACACGGCGTTGTGCAGGCGCGTGTGGGCTAATGAACGAAAGAAAGATAACTTTTGGGACGCTGTTGCCAGTGCCCTACCACATCGTACGCGTGCCAGTGTATATAAGCACGTGCGAAGAAAATACCATCCGTATGAATTACGTGGGAAATGGTCAGCGGAAGATGATTCCACATTGAAAAGAATGGTTGAAATGCATGGTGCGCAGTGGAAGACGATCGGACGCCTAATTGGCCGTATGCCAGAAGACTGCCGAGATCGTTGGAGAAACTATGTCAAGTGCGGCTCAAACCGGGGACAGAATAAGTGGAGTGTTGATGAGGAAAACAAGCTTATTGAGGTAGTGAACAGCATTCGGTTCGGGGATACATCGGGGGACATCAATTGGACCGCTGTATCGGAGAAGATGGGCGGTATCCGTTCCCGAATTCAGTGTCGATATAAGTGGAAAAAGCTAAACAAGGGACTTGAATTAGCCGAGTAGTTTAAGCTATTGTATGTAATACTGAACACTTTCGTGCGGATGCATGCACGTGGATTAATATTGATATAGCTATATTGATGGGATATATTCTAATATGGGAAGTTTGGTATGATGTACAATAGTATATATGTTGGGTTATATATTAACTATATATACATGGTCAAAACACTATATGTACTAATTCTATTTACTGTGACCTCAGCAGACACAATGATCTACCCATCGTGGGAACGCGATCACGTCTCGAATATTGTATATACCAACCAAATAGCTGATGAGTCGCTCAAAACCCATTCCAAACCCACCATGAGGAACGGAACCCCATTTTCGCAGTTCGGCGTACCATTCCAACTCGCTAGAATCCATACCGACCCTCTCAATTGTAGCTTTAAGCCTCTTGTAGTCGTATTCTCGCAAACTTCCACCGACGAGCTCGCCTAGATCCGGAACTAACAGGTCGAAACATTCAACAGTCTCACCATTGGATCCTGGTGTTGGGAGCATGTAGAATGGCTTCAATTGCGATGGATAATGCGTGACGAATATCGGCCCATGTGCATATTGTGAAGCGAGCCACTTCTCATGCTCTGATTTCAAGTTATCGCCATACTCTGCCGAGGTCTCAAACCTGGCCTTGCCCTCCCTTTCAGCCTGTTGCAACACGTCAACAGCGTGCTTATAGGTAATCCTCTTCCAAGGGGAACCCTGTAGCATTCCATCCCACCGCTGAAGAACTTGTGCGTGCGTGATTTCTTGATCTTTATCTTCACCCTCCCCATCCTGAAGCTTTTGCTTCTCCAAAAATGTTTTAACGGACAGTACGCTGTGCAATTCACCGCTCTCCTTTAATCGCCTCAAAGCTGTTCTGAGAAGTCCTTCAACCAAACTCATGATATGCTCCAGTCGATTCACAAAGGCTACTTCAGCCTCCAACATCCAAAACTCACTCAAATGCCTGCTCGTAATCGATTTTTCTGCTCGAAATGCAGGTGCGAGTGTCCAGACACGAGATAGCCCCATCATTAGTGCCTCGAGGTGCAATTGAGTCGACACCGTAAGGTATCCTTTCTTGCCGAAAAAAGGCGTCACTGAACTTTCCGACACGACAGTAAACACTTCGCCCGCACCTTCACAGTCCGAGGACGTAATCAATGGCGGATGTGTCTGGATAAACTCATTTTCCTCAAAATACCGCGATAGTTCGGACACGGCACGAGACCGGAACCGCATTGTCACGCCATTTGATAGTGACCTGAACCGGACAGTCGGAAGCTCGCGACGGAGGTAATCTTGTGATAAATACTTGTTTTGAAGCGGGTATGGTTCTTCTTCCGGCACACCACCGATGACATCGTAGTTGTCGACCAGAATTTCGTATGGATCGGTCAGATCCTTTCTACGTTGGATTGTACCATTGACTTCAAGCGAGATGCCGACCCTTAGACTACCATACTTAGCACGTAATTCACCTTAACCATAATATGCAACAAATCTTACTCATTCACTTGCTCTGGATCAGTAAATACTAATTGCAATACTTTGTCATACGATCCGTCGGAGATGTTAACAAATGCATATTTCTTGTGCTTGCGAATAGTGCGAATCCACCCATTTACAGTCACAGCTGTGCCAGACGGCAAATCAGAGTGTACCACCTCAGCTGCTTTCTGCTTCAACGTCTGTGGTAATGGTGTTAATTCAAGTAACGCGACAGGCAACTTCGAGCTAGAATGTCGCTCTGATTGACGCTTCTTGCAAAAAGGTGGACCAGCCCATAAGGTGACAGCTGGGAATTGACGCCGACATAATACAAACCTTGGGCTCCTTATTCGAGAGACAATAGGTCTTCCCATTGGGGGTGCACATAGCGTCATTTGTGGCTTCCGGTTAAGAATGCCTGCCTTGCGGTGCGTTGAATGCTACTGGAATTTATTTCCTTTTGGAACCCAAACCATTTGTTTCGCCGGTGCGCTCCGATGACCCCTGAATTACGGACAAGCAGTGAAAGCGCTAACGTTGGCGATAAGGTGGTTTAGATAGTGAACAGCTCAAGGTGGCTTCCAATTTTATGTTCAGAAGTCCCTCTAGCTAACTACTAATCTGTACAATACCTATATCATCACAAAATACATTTAGCCGTTCCCCGTCACCCCGGTTTTATCATTTCATCTTCCACTTCCGATGCCAAGCACTATCCAAGTCAAAAGAATATTAAATACAAAAAGAAATACCACGAATAGAATCCAAAACATATGGCCGTACATTCCAATATCAATAATATCCAAAAAGTCAAGATACAGGCCCATCATATAATATATTTGCGTATATCTATATATACGGCACCTTACTGTGACTGTCACATGCAATACCAACATTCCCAAATATGTACGATCAAATTACCTATCACGCGACCAACAAACTACATTGAAACATCTCCTTTATTCTACCAATGCACTGTGTTCCATGGACATTTTTAAGCGCTTGAAATCCGCCAGACTTCGATGCCGACAATATCAAATTTTATGCCGCATTCACTAAGTGGCTCATTGCCGAATGCCGGGCAGCTGTTTGAAATGCCTCTCTCGAATCGGTCATCCAAATACAGGCCGTATTTGCCGTCTCTAGAAAAAAATTCGGTTAGTAATTCCTTCCCTTAAAATAATAGATATATAAAATATCTCACCCTCCACCAACAGACAAAAATCCTGGCTCGCAGAGAATCATGTAATCATTTATACCAGTATACGGGAACGCCCTGAATTGAATATTAACGGATTTTGTAGAAGCAGTGTCTGAATCACCGCCGGCAGATGCTAACGATGTCATCGACGCATTTGGCGTTTTATTGATAATTCGGCTCTTCCACAAAAAGCATTCGCCATTGCCGTAATACCGTCCGTTCTTGGTCGGGCGTGGATTCTCGTTTAAGTACGCTCCGAAAATGCCTCCCAATTTGTCCTCAACAATAAGTACGTATCCTGGTCGTGACGTCGTCCGCGGCGGCACAGAAAGAGAATATAATGTCGTTAATGAGACACCATGCTGCTCCAAGCTGTAGCATAGACTCCATGTATCGTATAATTGGAGTCGCAACGGTACAAGATGTCGGATTTCCTCCGCTAGTTGTGGTGACAGAAGCCGACTCTTTGTTCGCTCTCCGTAACCAGCCAGGGTTAGAGGCGTCAACGGCGGTGCGGCAAAAAGCTGCGATGTGGTGGCGGCGTGTGATAAGTACAGGCCATTTTTCGATGTTGTCCTATCCGTACCCTTATCTGTTACAGTAGTCACAGGGACCGAGGCTGAATGGGGCATGGTACGAGATTCTGGCTTGTCTTCATCGTCGATAGCATCCTCGTACACATCTTCACTTCCGAGATCGTGGAAGTCATGGTGATGATGCGGTGTGCGGTTGCAGTTGTGAGGGTGCTGACCGCCACTTGTGAGATCGAACGAGAGCCTTCGGATGGTGTTGCGGATTGTATCAGCCAGCGAATGTGCGTGCTGCTGCTCTCTCGCGACCGCGGGCTGAGGGACCGAAGCCATATTGTGCATCAATGGCAGAAATATTGCGATTTTTAAATTTCTGTGTAAGAAGGCTCGATGTGCAGAAATTGAACTTGTAGGCTCGACAAAACTAACGATCAGCCATCGTCGACTTGCGGCGCCTTGCGGCGCCGCTGCTGCTGCTGCTGTGGATATCGCATTCTTATGCTCAAAGTGTGACGTTCAAACTGCATTTAAAACCCCAGGCGCTGTGCAAACGCTACACTTGGCGAGAGAGCAGGACTTTAAGCGCAACTTTCGTAGCTGCAGGAACAAGTTACAAATTATCACGACGCTTTTGTCAGGTTATCGCTGTTAATAGCTACTGAATATGGAGAGATTAACAAAGTCTGTCCATTGACTATGATGATACCAAGGGCGGTTTCGTCGTGATTGTATTTCGCGCTTTCCACGAGTTTTCACGAGCTTCACTGTGATATACTACGATGAGGGAAGATGACGTCGTCGATGGCATTTTCTCAACGGCTGACCCGGGCTTCGAACCCGTAATCGCCAATTTGGCCTTCTGCACGAATTACTAAGGACTGCATCTACATACATTCATCTTCCGCCTAACTCATAATTTACAATGAAACTATTTACATAAGTCTATGGCAATCATCTACACAATCCGAGCCAAAAAAGAATCCACAATTTTCCGAATCTCATAGAATTTAATGCCGACTCCTCCCTCGATTAACACGTTGCTGTTCTCTAGTTTTCGCACCGAAACATGCCCGTCACACAGCAAAACACCTTCACCTCTAAATTCCGCATGGTGACCTTCAGCCATTAATCGACGTCTTAGCTCAGCTAAGCGGATATCACCGACAAATAGAGGTTTTGTCTGCGTCGATGCAATCGCGAGATCTCTCCGGGTTGCGAGACGACCCAGAGTTACCTCCTTCAAGTGAGACTGCGGTGAATCTCTCTGCTCTGGTCCTTGTGATGACGCATTGGAGATCGACGAATCCTTCATTATCAGCTTGCCCTTCAGCTGGGCGACTTTGTACTCGCCTGAGACTGTGTCTTGCCAATTAAGCTGATGAGCTAGGTCGTCGCTCAATGTCAGCACGTACGCATTCGCATCCATGCTGGCATTGACAGATTTCCCTGACAACGGAATGTAGATATCCTGTATCCCAGCATCACGCAATAATTCCGCTAAAGTATTGACCCGGTCAATAGTATCCGAAATCAATATCAGCTTTCTAGCCTGGATCTGAGGAACGATCATCTGCATCGAGCGAGCGTCCGCGAGACCTTCATACTCTATAAAAGTAATCTCGCAGCGAATCTCAATATTGACGTATTCAAGCATTGTCTTACTCGGAATAACCGTACTTTTCTCGTCTTCGTCGGTCCACTTGCGCTTCTTTCCGATGGTTCCATTTGCCCCTTGAACATTCTCAGTTGAGTCACCTGTGACTCCCTCATCACGCTCCTCTGCGCGGACATAATCTTCGACTCTAATTACATCTCCGTATGGATCCCGCCTTATTCTTCGCGGAACATATGGAAACATTTTGTGTTTCAACGACTTAGCTCCTCGAACATCAAAATCGTAAACATCGTTATCCTGCATAAGAGAAAAAATTCCCAGTTCTGACTTGTTCGCTTCCATATCTTCTCCATCTTCATCTTCTTGTTCCTCTTCGGACTCGGAAATTTCGCTTTCGGAGTCAGGTTGGTCAAGAATGTTTCTATTCTTCAAATCCATTGCAGTTTGTCGATCTGCTAGATTTTTTCGCGCCTTCTCTTCAGCCAAGTAAGCTTCAAGCTCTTCCCCTTGTAATGGCACGCATTTCCTTATCTCCAGTTGCTGTTGGACGTTGATTCGGGAAAAGTTCGGCCCGCTAGCGCCTCCATCATCAGTCATAGTCCCTTCTGTAGCAGCTTTCCATAACATCAAGATCTCGCCGGCAAATGATTCACAATCTGCGTCTTGGGTAAATATAGCAATATTGTTCGGATCGTCTGACAGCCTTGCGAACACTTCTCGACTGACACCCCACTCTAAGCCTTGTCCGCTCGCCAGTACCACCTTTGGGCCCTTTATATCCCGAACCTCGTCCTCTGATGTCACGATCTTCAGGCTCTTAAATACGAAAGGTGATGTTCCTTTCTCCTCCCACTCGCGAACAATCGCGGGGGACATCCACTCCAACATAGATCGTGCATATGCAATAGTTCGAGCTCCAGTTCGAGACACAAACATGAGCGGAATAGTGTATTTGCGCTCCACCCATATCGAATCAAGCAGGTGGCATAACTCTAACGCGCGTGAACTGGTTGATGTTGGCATGAACACACTGCCGCCTCTCTCAACACCACGCAGTATCGCTGATAAAAGTAAATCTTCGCGTCGCCGGATACCTGAGCCTGCTCGAGCCCCGCAAATCAAAGCTGTGGGCCGTGAGAGTTGTTCCGGTGCTGTGAGTAGTGCTGAGGAATTCAAATGTCGTTCGACAGCGTGGTTCCAGTCCACGGCATATACGATGTCTTCTTGTCCATAATGTAGTCTCCACAAAGTGCCACCTAGAGTATGACCAGCATTGTGCGCAGTAAGCCTTAAAGAACTCAGTTTTGCAGTAAGTGTTAATTGTTGTGAATACTTCAACGCATGGATTTTGTCGAATATAGTGTCGATATCTGATGGCTGGATTGGTTCTTCTTGTGGGCATGCGGACGATGCCATTATGGCGGGGGCAGTGAACCAGGCTGTTGAATAGGCATCAATCGTGGCCATGCGCCCCATATTGATAACTGGTAAAGTGGCATACACGGGAATAGCATCGAATCCTGGAAATCGCTTGCATGCATACACATATGCCCCCAGATGAGAAATCGTAGCATGCGTCAGCAGGATGAGATCAATGGTCGGAGTAATCCTGTATCGGATTTTAGCGGTAGAATACGAAAATCGAAAAGCATTATATCTACCGCTCCAATTCGGACAGAAGTTTCAAATCAAACTTGTCATTCCAGCCCACGTCAATCAGGACTCGAACATTCTGATCAAACGTGAGTAAAGACTGCGAGGCCAGTGTCGTGGCCGCCGAGGAGGCGGCCCCCAATAGTGGCGTGAACGTAAACATCGTGCGGTTGTTTAATAACTTTCAGTTATATTTTATAGCCAATAAATCCATGGCGTCCGCCTGATAGCAACTCGTCTTTCTCCGGCTCCGCTGTTGCTTTCTGGTCTATTGGGCGAGAATAGACTGGTGCGGTAAGGTCACTTAAAATTAGTAACAATTGAGACCTACCTTCTTCCCTGGAATCTAGTCACAACTCAATATAGTTTGATGAAATAGGCAAGCCGCATGGTCAAACTGCCCATTCCCAGATGCGTACCAGAAGAGACAAACGCTCTACTACAATTCAAGGACTTTAATACCCAAAGTATATAAAGATATACTGTACCTGAAACTGATTACTATCGCATTTGCACAAGTAGAATGCAGACGCCGTCGTCGCGTCTTCGACGAGCGATCATCATTAATAATCTAGCGGTAGTAGAACGTCTACTGCGAAGATTTCCTAATTTACTTGTCAATGCAGACTTAACGAATGGCTGGACATCGCTCCACTACGCGGCATATCACGGACATTTTGAAATATGTGTATGCTCACACTTAAAATCATGGGTCTTAATAATGAAATTGCTGACTAGCGCTATCTGCAGGTCTACCTGACATCTTTGGGCCATGACGCGAACGAAGTATCCCTTGATACTCTTGGATACACACCACTTCACCTCAGTGCAATGAAGAACCATGAACAAGCAACTCACTTTTTGGCACAAAAGTTTCCTCACACGCTGGACATGCCAACGTCCTCCTCCAAAACTATTGGTTATACGCCTTTAATTCTCGCATCTAAGGAGGGCAACGACGCGAGCGTGAATATTCTTCTTGATTTCGGGGCGGAGATCGATAAATCGGATTATGAGGGCAGCAGGGCAATACATTTTGCATCAGAATTTGGACACAAAAAAGTGATGAGGACGCTGATTGAGAGGGGGGCTGATTATAAAAGTCCGAATCTCCTCGGGTGGACGGCATTGCAATATAGTTTCTCGAGTTCGTCTCGCAGCTATTTAAGTGCTATCACATTGGAAGTGGAGCGACGGTATGACGCTGAGCAAAAGCAGAAGGCGTTGGAACAGAAGCTTAGGCTGGAGAAGCCGATAGCTTCATTGCGTGAACACAGTTCTGAGGCGAGCTCCACTACCGCAGATGAAAAGATAGAAGTCTTGGAGAAGATCGGTAAAGAGGAAATCGATACATATGTAGAGCTAGCCGAAGTAGGAGACAAAACGTTGCAGTCTAATCTCTACGAGAACTCATAGACCGACTTATTGGTTGATATTGCATATCATGGCGTTCCAAGGTATACAGTTTGATTTGCATAAAATATTGCTGCTAGGACTTAGATCCACAGCGTGGGTATGATTTAGGTTCAATGATACGTTACATTCAAATAAGCCATAACACGTAAAGTTCTATATACATTTCACTACCATGCGTACCCCATGATTCAAGATATAGCCCATATCCAACTAATAAACCGCTTCATACTCCAGAAGTTGCCATTATCTCCACTAGCCAGTCTCAGCTGTGAATTCAATTAATCTTGTACGTTGCTTTCTGATCATACGTTAGGCAAACACTTTGTTGTAGTCGAGGAGACGCAGCGCCGTAACAGCAGACTATTGTATACGGTTAAACCCGAAATAATACAGAAGATCAATTTTCTCGACATCAAAATCGCGAGATTGAATACAATCAAGCGTTATGGGTAACGCAAGTAAATGATCACAAAAACTGTAGATACTTACGCCGAACAAGAGAATGTTCTTTGTGAGAGGCCACACATCATCGGCGAGTAGAATACCAATGACACCACGCTTAAAAAAACTTAGACCTTTTTTTCCGGCCATTTCAGTTGTGTATATTAGAGATCAGTTGTCTAGAAGAAAAATTCCGTGTGGTTACTGCGATTATACGAAGGAAACAAGCTTTCCGTCGCCACTGTGACTGAAGACCTCGACACGAGACAAATTTTCGTTGCCCTGGCAGCGAAATTTCCGATTACCCGGTTTTGACAAATAAACACGAGCCCCGCCATTTGTTGCTTTTAAACCTGTAGCCACCAGTGGCCGAGCAGCACCAATTGTCTGGCTCTTCATTTCTAACTGTTTGCTAGTTGGTGTTATTGGTAATTTACGCTTATCGATCCCGCTTGCGCAGCATTCGCCATGGACGCAGAGACGGATCTCAATAGTGCTTCCCGACGACTAAACTCGGCGCTGATATCTAAGGGACTGTTGGATCAGTCGAACAGGTTGAGCTTTCACGAAGGATCAGACGCTAGGAAAATTATTAACTTTATATACGACATCATTCGACGGCGAGACGTGCGTATTATCTATTATAGTTATAGGCTCAGACTCAAATTCTTTCTAGCAAGATTCAGAGTTGAAAGAAAACCTTGTGAATACGATTCATGAGCACAAAGCATCAGAGACGAGACTAAAGAAAGTCATTGTGAGTACAATTGGTGTTGTGTTACTTAGCTGTTAGAGCGTTGCTAAAATCAAATACAGACCCAGCTGGAGTCAAAATGCGACCATTTCGAACGACAACTCAACATTGTCGCCGTTCAACGAGAGTATGCCGTCTCGTTCTTGGCAATGCTTCTAGACCTTATTGCTAACGAGATATCCAGCAACTTTAGCACAAATGTTAAAACACTAGAACTCCAGAATCGAAACCTTCAGGATGATATTGCACGCCAGAAGACGCTGCTCCAACAAATTCGTGCACAGGATGCTGTACGTAAATATTTCTATGGATTTTGGATCGATAAGACTGATGCAAATGTGATTGGAAGAACGAACGACGGAAGCGCGATCAGCAAATTCTCAGAATGAAAGAAAAGGCTGGTTTTGAAATACGCCGAGCAAAGTCAATATCTACTACAACTGGAAAGTTCAACAACTCGTCATGGTCGTCAGAGAGATATATGGCTTCCTCTCAGAGCATGCGAACTTTTAGTGAACATCCAGATTCAGGATCTTTGTTCCGGGAACAAGCCTCGAACATTATCCCTAACGTGATACAAGAGCTAACACATGAGAACGCGAGATTGATTGCCCTGATCCGGGAGACCTCGCTTACGCTCAATGTTTTCACTGGAGAGAAATCGGTCAATAATGAGGAGTTTGATAATGTGTTACAGTACTTACCGTCCACCTTCCCTGAACTGTCGATTGAAATTAATAACAGCCTAGAGGCCCTGCGAGAAATCCTTCACGAGCCGAAGTATGTATCCATTGAGGAGGTACATCATCGTGAGCAGGAGATAGAGAGGTTGAAGAAGCAGCTGGATAGTATGACCACTAACTGGAAAGACGCTATCCAAACTATGGACGAATGGAATCAATACATGGATGGTAAATTGGAAATGCCCCCGCCGCACAGTTTGGCGCAACAACAGAGACATATCGATCAAGATGAAACGAACACTCCTGATACTAAAATGCGACAAACTTCTAAGGAAGATGATAAGTCAGATGATAAGGAAGATGGACTAAATGCCCTCCTTGTGGATCCGAATCCTTTGACCTACGAAATGTTATCTAATGCGGACGATAAAATTTCAGGAAAAAGTAGCAAAGTATGCACTATGCAAGATAAAGAAAATGTGCTAAGGGCCCCAACCCGAGTATCGGAATCTTCAACATTACCATCGCGCATTCCCATAAAACCGAAGAGTGCGAAATCTTCATCTGCGCCAACAGCTAATTATCCTTGGAGTATGCTTTCGGAAATTACGAATAAAGCTAGTCATTTTAGTTTCTCTGGTCAGCAAGACACGGAACAGGACGAAGTGGTGACGCCAGTTAAGATTGGTCATACGACGCCACTCGTACCAAAACTTTCTTCTACTGCAAGAGCTATCGACGAGACAAAGGCGGCGGCGACACCAGTAGCGCTGGGTGAAGCTTCGATCATATATGGACCACTTGCAGCTTCAAGGTTTAAAGGCACCCCTCCTTCTCGTCTGGAAGCGTCTTCACTACGTCGATATGAGATATCAAAGGACGAAGGCGCTCAACACAACCGAAACGAGAACTATGACGAAGAAGATGGCTATGATGGAGACAATATAACTCCAACTGTGAATCAGATAATTGACCATGCTGGAGTGCCTCCTGTACGGAGAACATTATCGGGCGAAACTATAGGGATTGGACAAACGCCCCAACCAAGAACATTGTTACAGTTAACTAGCAGTCCTACGGTAGAGTTGTCACCAATAAAACTTAGCTCAATAGAAAGTAGCGTACCACGACAGCCTTCAACGATGAAGCGAGAGAGAGAGAGTAATACGGTAGGAATTTATAGCTAAAATGGGAGTTGAATTCGCTTTCTAACGTCTATTTAACTGTAGGACGATGACTATGCGGGACTATCGCCAATAAAACTACCAAAGCGCTTTAAATGGGATGATTGAGATTTAACAATATAAATGGAATCAAGTTTCGGCGTTACGTATCATACTATCTTTCGGTGCAATTATCATTATATTGAGCTTAGCAACTGGCATACGGAGTAATAGTGATTCAGGGAGTGACGCAAAATAATAACCGTAACAAAATCTGCGATTTCTTGGTAAAGTGGGGCATTTTTCCGACTAGTAAATTAGATGGCATGAGCTAAAGACCCCGTGACGCGCGACGCGGGACCAACTGCCACGGCCAAAAAACGTGCGCGACGTCTGGGTCGGGACACCAAAACTGAACCCCCCCAGTAACTGAACATCCTTCTACACTTTACAATCTTGAGACAATTTCGTTCCTTTACTCTAGCCTATACGGGGTCATTGTTGGTGTTCTAACTGTCTGCAACAGAATCTATACAGGTGCCAGATCACGGCGCGCTTTGATTCCATTGGCGCTACGAATGCGTCGTGCACGTCGTATTCTCCAGTTGCTCGATACCTGTTCTTAACGTCGGAGAAATTGGTAAAATTTATCCTAATAGCCTATTCGTCAGGCTGAAGTTAACCGGAACTTTGGAGTAAATGGAAAGCGCGGCGCTGGAGCGCATTTCCGATGCGCTTCTAACGATTCACAATCCGAAGGTCTCTAACGGCGCCCGCAGGCAAGCACAAGAGGTAAGCTACATTGCTGATATTTCGCGAAGCAGTTCACTTGAGCGTCTTTGTTGGGATACTGTTCGTCTGATCGATTTATTAACATCGTGGAAAGTTTTTAGACGCGGTCAAGAAAGAGGACGACGCTCCACTATGGGGTTATCATCTCGCCATACCCGACCCGCTACGACCAGACCAGATTCGGCATTTTGGTCTCTCGTTACTTGATCATGCGATACTACACCAATACTCCGCGTACGATTTCTCAAGACAGCTCGCTTTGCGTAATTGGGTCATCGAATTAGCCACTGCCATACGTACTAACGACGCATATTACCTCAAAGAAAAGTTGGCATCTCTGTGGGTGGCTGTAGCCAAACGGTCTTGGGGATCTCAGCAGGATGAATGGAATGATATGGATGAAGTACTGGTCCGCCTGTGGAACCTAAGTCCTGCGGCTAGATATCTGTCTATATCGATTCTCAGAACTCTGTTCGAGGATGTGTTCGTTCTCGACGATCCTCTGGCTGGAAAACGATCCGGTGCCTTGTCTGCTCAATGTATCGAGATCTTGACGGATGAAGCCATTTTGCTCCAGACGTATCAGACGCGAGATGAAGCGATTCGTCGACTACGATTTGGAAGCGAAGGGTGGCTGGTTAGGTGGTCACGGCTGCTAGGCGAATGTTTGGATCGAGGAGCGGATGACTCCGAAACAGAAGGATTTGCCATAAAAGTTCTGCAAAGTTTAAAGACATGCCTTGTGTGGACGCTTCCAAGCGCCATTCGTGAGGCAGATCTCTTGAATCGAATTAGTCAAGCTCTTACTATCAACAACGTGAAAGTGCGGACATGGGCGACGGATTGTTTACATATTCTCTTCACACGAACATTTTCCGATAGTGAGGACTTCAGAGCAGTTATTGGGGCAGTATTTCTACCGGCCGGAATTGCTACATTGTCCCAAGTGTATGCCTCTATCAAACTAAGCATTGATGATCTGGATGAAGATTCATATATCCTGCTGAAGAAAATGGTGGAAATGATAGTTGGCTTGGGTGAATACTTAAGTGTATCTGAAAGCAACAAAAATTCTCTCCCACCAGAAGTGGATCTGAAAGGATATCTCGAGCTTGTATTTGCGACAACGCAGCACGAGAGTCTTATTATTTCCGGTCTCTCACTGCAGTTTTGGTGCTCAATCTTGCGTGTTGAGGAGCTAGCCAGTCGGGCGGAGGTCGGTGCGTTACTTCCGCGCCTCCTTGAATTGACAGCTGATCGTATTATCCGATATGAACGAGTCGAGGAGCCGACCGTCACCAAAAAATTCCTAGACATGGATTTTGATTCAATGCCGGAGGTACATGCTTTTTTGGGAAACTACAGACGTTTCGTTGATGATATTGCGCGATTGGTAGTTTGTCGAATGCCTATCGGCTCATTGCTATGGTTAGATATGCGGTTAGATAAATTTTTTTCGTCGTGGCATGGATGGCATTCGCCGGGCTGTAAGTGTCACTTATACTAAATTTTGGACATTGTCTAATGCATGTAGCTCCTGTGGCTTTACAAAAAGATCCCCTGTTTTTAGTGGCATACGCGCAGTTCTCCATGGTTGACGCGGCACTTAGAGGTATAAGTCGATGGAAAAGCTGGTACCAGGAACCGGATAAGAAGACAATTTTACTGTCGCTGAATCCAATTATCGAGCGATTTTGCGATAGGATGCTTTCAATGAATGTTACCGATCCTGTTCTGCTACGGAAACAAATTCAGACTTTAGTGCAGTTCGCGCCGTTGATGACCGATGTGTCGCAGACAATGTTCCGGGTTCTGGAGCGGGTGTTGCAAGCTTGTACCTTTGAGTATCCACCTAATATTTCCAACGAAGACATGGAATTGATCCGTGATCTACGAAATAAGTGCAGCACGGAACTCAATAGATTGGCGTACTTGATGCCGAATGCACTAATGGGGATCTATGCCGACCTTGAACGAATTATAAATGAAATCATTGCGTCGAACAGATTGTCGGACCACGAGATAGTGTCGTTCCTATCTTTTGTCCTCGTTGTGTCCCAGCGGTCGGATTCACCAAACAAAGCCGAATGTTTCGCGACGATTGTCGACCCTGTACTGAATTCCTGGACGGATGAGGCTACAATGAAGGGATTGTCGCAGTTACCGTGGTTTATGGAGCGGGTGGGAATAGTCGAGATTGCAAACTACTTCCGTGGTCGTGGTGTCGATGCCAACACAGATCTGTTGGCAACGCCAATGGACGATACTGGGCGGCTACTAAAGACTAGGCTGAAAGATCAATGGGCAGCATTATTTCCCATTCGTGCTACACGCATATTCATCCAGTATACTATTGAGAAGCTAGATCATTCGTCTAAGGAATTTCAGGACTTGTTGGCTCTGTGGAAGCCTCGAGTACAGCCGATCTTGCCTCATATTCTACAACTATTGGCGCAGATCGAAGCGTACAATAACCCAGAAAATTGGGAAGACCTTCCTTTGGAAGTGCGATCGTTCGTCAAAGATTCTTGTGCGGAAAGGTTTTGGCAAGTGGGAATCTCACTCCAAAGCCGTGATGAGTTTGTTGAAGACAACGTCAGGGCCGCGCAGACATTGCGAGATTTTGCAGATTCGCTAGGACACATGCTACGATATACACGCGAATACGCATTTTTGGCGCTTGGGTCGATCACGCAGCTTGAATCTACAATGTACGAGATTCCCGGAATTGGGGCGACTCTGTGGGCAGCTCTTGCTGGGCAGCCGCAGGGTATCACGTTGCATGCTTGGAAGCACCTTGTTGCGTTTGTGGTCCGACCGGTCGTCAAGAATTGTCCGCAGGAGTTACGAGAAGTTTTCTTCCCTGACTTTTTACCTGCAGTGTTGACACAACTTGAGAAAGTTGTAGGTGCGCGATGGGAAGAGCTCACTAGACGCGGACTGATCGGACAGGTGGAAGAAGACAATGCTTTATCTGAAGAGATGATGGATGAGTATCTCTTGCGACAATTTTCCAGTGTGGTTGACAGGCTTCTTATCGATCTCGTTGGACCGCTGACTGTTACGAGTGTTCCAGGAGTAAACGTGAACGGCGATGAGAAATTTGACAAGTCCAAAATGGATCTTCGTACGTACGTTTTGACTCATCCTGTTGTCCTGGGACCGTTTCTTACGCTATGTACGCGACTGTTTACTGTTAGAGACACCCGATGCAGCTACTCGTGCGCACTCATGCTGCGGCAAATCATTCCGCTAATGATCGGGCAGTATGCAGAAGTAGATGACTATTTATGCGATGTAGTCATTCCGTCGTGTCTGACGGTCTTGGCTGATGTTTATTTTGCTGACGTCGCCGGCGAGGCGTCGTATGTACTCACAATGATTTATACAGTCCTTCGGGGAAAGTACGATCGTCCGTTCCGTAAAGTGCAGCAAGTATTGAGCGGAGTCACTCCAGACGATATGATCGCTCTAGAACGTGAGCTGGCTAGTGTCAAAACCCTGCGTCAGCAGCGCGGCGTCATGCTTGAATTTTTAACGCTACTGAGGGCGGTTCCTGATGGACCGGAAGGAGAGGTTGCCAGGCGCATTGCTAGGGTAAAAAAGGAGCGGGAGAAGGAGCGGAAAAATAGACAAAATTGGGCTGTTGCACGAAAAGTAGCAGAACAAGAAGAAGCGGTTGATAATGTCCTAGAGGAAGGCGGGTTGACGAATCTGTTCGGTAACGATGACTAAAATATTTATTTTCGTGTACATAATCTCGCTAAGGACGGTTAATTATATGCATTGTATTCTAGTATTGAGTGTTATTAAGTGTATAATGGTGAGTTTACCAAAAGGATTTACAAAGGTGGCCTTTATTGTGCATTATTTACTGAATCAGACAAGGAGAAATTTAAGTTTTTTTGTAAGGTAGTTCTGGATCATATATCATATCACTAGAGTGTTTATCTGACATTGCAGCATACTCTCTAATTTGGTCTATATAACAAGTTACTTCGTAATGTATGGAGCTCGCGTAATACCGCTCAAACACGATTCATCTGGCAAATCTAGTACAATGCCTACAAATTGGTATGGTGAATAACTGCAGCTCCGTAGTCAGTAAAGTGGACCTATTGTATCTCGCTTTCCGCGCGCGCAAATAATAATGCCAGCAAGAATGCATGTGCCCACTATACTGGATCTGCTGCGATGATGTACGTCACAATGCATAGCGCCGCACTTCAAGAGGCGGATAGTGAGGCTGCATCAGTGCGGTTGAAATTAGGGTATAATTGTGGCTATGATGTGGACGCGTAAGATTTCTCTGTTGGTGGCGTAGCTGTAGTTCCCCGCTGCGGCACAATTCGCGCTCCTGAGCCACAGTGTGGTGCCTTCATATTTATGGGACAAATCTACCGCTATTCAGTTCTTCTATCATCCTTGAACTGCACCGTATAACAAATCAATTATGTTTTTTCACCGCAACGACAAAGCAGCAGGCATTCTGAATCAGCTAGTTAACAGCAACACTGCTAAGCGATTAGCCGACGCAGCACAGACCGCCTCACGTACTGCACCTATCGACGTCCCCATTCTGTCGAGAGAGCCGCTACTTCACAAGATTGTCGCACCGACGCTCTTTATAGCTGGAATCATCACGCTCGTTGGTATTGGACTCTTTGTTCTCAGATGTGTCCGAGCTGTGCTCTTGTCGGTCAACGAGGCTCTAGCGACATCGTCAATCAAGGTCTCTTCTAACAACGTGAGTATTCCAGTCAAGAATATTCCGCATGAAAGATACGTCGACCTTACGCGAGGCAAAATATACTCGCTTTGGGTGAACTCGTCTGCGCCTGGATTCAAGTCTAGATATTGGGGATTACGAGACGAGCGGCCTGACCTGCGCGCGCATCATCGCCACAGACATCTCATCCGCAAACCAGTTCACAATTACTTGCATGGTTCGGACTCGGAGTCCGACTCAGGTTCGACATCTTCGCAGTACAGTCAGAGGGACGGTAATTGGAAACCGGAAACTGAGACGAGCGAATGAGCCAGTCTGCAATGTCTGCTCTTTGGTTGTTTTTGTACTGACCGGCATGCTCGTCAATGGTTATCGGGGCCACTGTTACAACCTTGGAAAAGTTGTATCGAAATACTCAAATGGAAATAGACTTAGACTGTAAACAGCTATTCAAATCTCAGTACTGTAATCTATTGGTCCAAATTACACAGATCTACATCCTCACCCCTCTATAATCTTGACCATCCATTCGTATGTTCCAAACTGTACAGCATTAACCAGAAATGCTCTAATCATAGTCACATTCATTCCTCTAAAAAAGCTCCGGATGCCACCTGCCACGTAAGTTTTGCGGGCGCAGTCCCATGTGCTCGTATATCGTTCCGTCGGCTGAAGTGACGCGTCATGTGCTAGCTGTGCTTGATAACGCGTCTTTATGACATCTACTCCAATCAGTATTCGTTGCAATCAAAATCAACATACAACTCACCCAGAGGAAATATCGATGCCCAAGACATGCATCCTGCGAATCCACCGGCAATCAACAAGTGAATAACATGCTGCACATTCGTTTCAACGTCCACGACTTTCCAGTTCTTAGCCGCGCCATATGCCCAGAAACTGATCGGCCAATTAGGCACTTCCGATTCATTTCATGAAATAGCATGACTTACTAAATGCCATATCCGAATCCATCGCGGAAACTAGTAACGAGTCCACCCTTAAAGAATCCTAAAACGCCTTCATGCATGAGAATCTCCTTACACACCATCCACGATGATATCCCGACCGTCTCACTTGCAGCACTGCCCGGCTTAATACTGCCATGACTAACCTGCGCCCGGCACTTGATGAGCTCTGTTGGGGCTGAGATGACGAATGTACTTAGTCCTGCGATCGTGCCCGCCGTGAATACCTTAGCGATATCTGGTACTGTTGGCGAAATTTCATCTAGTGCTCGCAAAGATATTGAATAAGAAGCAAACAATAGCGCATTTAAAGCGCCGTAACCAAGAATCGGCGCCGCGACACCATGCAACAGGGACTGCAGGTACCGATAATCAATCAATTTCCTTCCGGTCTGTATTCGAGTCGTGGACACTACAGATTCAGAAGACAATGACGATGTAAGTAATAGTTCGTCAGAGCCAGATAAGCTCGGGGAAGGACTTGGACGTGCTCTAGCGGACGAATTTTGAAGCTGAACTTTGATGATATCAAGCGGGTTTCCAATCGCGATGCCGACTGCGCCGGACACGTAACCAGCCTATCGACTGTTAATGTCAATAACATTTATATAAGCTTATACAACTTACAATACAGTCCGTAAGCGGTTCCGGCATCGGATTATAAGTCGAAGTCTGTGACCGTGGTTGCGGTCGATTGGCGCCTGGCGCAGTGTCTTTGGGGCCCCGCACCAGGGCTAACACGTGATGGTGCGGCTTAACAGTGGATCACTCAATTAGCGTCCTACCTTCCGAACGACGAAACTGCCAGTTAAGGACACCGACCATATTATATAACAAATGCTAAATAATAAAATCAAAACTTTTATTATCGAGTAGATACCATCAAGACTTTTTATATACCCCGTACCCAGAAAGCCTCAGAAAATGCTATGTACAAATTTATAATGCCGCTCATGATCATATATGGAACCAAAAAGAGGAAATAACCCATCAAAAATACAAAGTATATACAAAAACAAAATAAAATACGTTCCCCTGTTCGAATTTTTCGTTTATGTCTAAATCCTACGATTCGATTTTGAAAAATTCCAAACGGTAAACACAACGTTTCTTATACGTCACAGCTTCATCTCCACATAAAAGGCTTCACCCAGAAGACAACATAAATCCAGCGCATTATAACATAATATGACTTCTAAAATTAATTTCTCCGTAACAAA
The DNA here is from genome assembly GCA_018804115.1 of Lipomyces starkeyi. Classification (NCBI taxonomy): domain Eukaryota; kingdom Fungi; phylum Ascomycota; class Lipomycetes; order Lipomycetales; family Lipomycetaceae; genus Lipomyces; species Lipomyces starkeyi. Next base: position 713,499 of record JAGJTG010000005.1, on the reverse strand, counting down.
TTATCCCAGTATACCTTTTTTATGAAGCACTAAACGTGTTTCCCTATTTTTACGCAACAAATGGTGCGGCATAGTCTCGAATGCAATATAATCAATAGCAATGACCATTATAAACCAGGCAGCCAGCTTCACGATTACGCTTAAATGTCGGGGCCCATAACGAGAGCAAGGAGAGCCATGCGAACATAAAGACCATATTTCATCTAAATATAAGTTAGCAACTGAAATTTGTAGATCAGATTTCACTGCGCCTAACCTGTCTGAAGTACGCCGCACGCTGATCAAAATCAATCTCCTCATTGATCTCATTATTACGCGGGAGCGGGTGCAAGACACACATGTGCTGCTTCGCGTGCTTCAATGATCGGTTGTCAACAATGTATGTGTCCTTCAATCGCTCAAACTCGTCGAGATCCTCGAAGCGTTCCTTTTGTACACGAGTGCAGTACAGTACATCGGTGGCAGCAACAATGTCCGGCGTGAACTCCTCAGTTTCCAAGATAAGCATGCCTGCACGTTCGAGCTCGTCGCGGTACTCTGATGGGAGAGCAAGCTGCAGAGGAGAGACGAGCTGAATGCGAACCTGGTAGTGCTGGAGCAGCGTGCAGAGGGAGTGTACAGTACGGCCATATTTCAAATCACCCATGAATGTGACGGTGATTCCATTAACGGTACCCAACTCCTCGCGGATAGTGAACAAGTCGAGAAGAGCCTGTGTAGGGTGTTCAAGGGTACCGTTGCCTAGATACTAATAAGTACAAGTTCACTACTTCAGCCAACAAGAAAAACATACCAGCATTAAGTATTGGGACTGGACTGTACTTCGCAGCGACACCAGCACTCTCTTCTAAAGGATGGCGAATAGCAATAGCATCACCATAACATGCCATAGTGCGGATCGTGTCTTGCAGAGTCTCACCCTTCACAACGCTCGATGTACCAGCGATAACAGAGACAACACGACCTCCCAATCTCTGCATAGCTGCATCGAAAGACGACGCGGTACGAGTAGACGGCTCGTAGAACAACGTACAGAGAACTCTGTGACTCAGAATGCTAAGAACTCCCTGCCGCTCAACAGCCAGGCGCATTTCCTGCGCGACGCTGAACAAAAGGTGCAAGTCACTTCTTTCGAACTGCCGAACAGACAAAATATGCTGGCGCAGGAAAGGATTGTTGACTCTCAATGCCTGAGCAAGTGAAGATGAAGGAGGACTCAACTCCCTTGTAATCACTGCATCCGGAGCAGCCTCCACATGCGGTTGCGGAGCAACGACTCTGTCTGCTTCGTCAAATGTAGCCTTCGGGATAAGTGGTGATTGAGGGACGACGCCGGGAACGATACTACCACTGGCAGTAGTCGAGCGATGGCGTTCGAATTTACTAGCGCCGGAAGCAGACATATCGGTTCCAGCAGTGCCTTTAGAAAGGACATGGCCGTCAAGACACGCTGTCTGGCCGTGCAGGGTGACTCGCAAGATAGTTCCGGTCAATTTCTTGCCAACAAATGGAGACCAAATGGCTGACTCTTTTCGGGTGTACTGGCGGTCGATCTCAATCTCAACAGAGGTGTCTGGTTGCTCGTGAAGCTCGAAGATCTCTTTCGGATTGATGTGGAGACGTGCCACAATATCCTCAAGAGTCAAGCGGCCAGCATTCACAGCAGTAAATAGCAACGGAAGAGTATCCTCAATACCAATTCCCGGAACTAGCTTCTGACCCAAGTCATGTGAAAGTTGCGAAGGAAGCGAGCCGACCGAGAAACAGTCGATAATAGCCAAATGCTCCCACAAAGCCTCCTGATCTTCTTTGGTAGGCAAACTGCTGCACTCAGGGTAGTCCCCCTGCGACAAGAAAAGACTGTAGACAGCAACATCGCAGGTGACATTCAATCCTTTCTCTTTGCTGAGAGCAACTAAGCTAATGTCGTCCTTGGTTGTAACACTAGTAATGTGAACGGGACGGCTATGGAGGCTAGCCAACAACAAAATGGAAGCAAGATCGGTAGTGCGAGCATCGGTGATAATAGGCTTCAAGGCCGGCCAAACCTTGAAGTGTTCAGTGACGGCAGCAACCTTGTTAATGTTGCCAGAGAGATTGTGGAATGGAATGAAGAGAGATCCAACCTTCAAGGTGACCTGGCTCAACTGCTGCGAGTTCGTAGCAGTCGCAGCGACAGAGAAGTTATAGTCACAGTAAGCGCTCTCCTGGGTGTTGCTCTGTGCGACAACAAGAGCACGGGCATCCGTGAGCGAGCTCTCCACGCCGATAGGCATGACTCTAATCATCGAGAAGCCAGAAGCGATAGACGACCTTGAAACCTTCTCGAAATCGGTGCTACCCTGGACAGCCAAATCCGGGATGAAGGCGGCAATGTTAATCAAACCCGGAAGAACAACAGTGCGATGACTAGACATCGAATCGATTTTTGAGACGCTGAGAGAAAAGTTACGAGCAAGTGCCTCAACAAGAAGTTTCGCGTTTTTGACGTTGGTGACGAGAGGGACAGAATAGTCGACAGCCATACGACGTGATTGGTAACCCTTACTCATATATGACGCAGGACGACGAAATCTGTTTGCAGATGGAAGATTGATGTACAAGTCAATCAAATTGTTAGCTAAATGCTGAGTCAAAGAGTACTCGGATTTCTGGTTGGACTCGTCGCTCAATACCTCGAGATACTGAATCGGGATACCGTGCTCCTGAACGAAATCGGCAGTGCCCGCAGTAGCGAACAAGTTGTATCCGAGCTCATGCAACTTCTTGACGGAAGGGAGCATCTCAGTCTTCTCTTTATATGATCCAATGGAGAGCAAAATGTTTTTCTTCGGCAATCTGAAACCTGTGGAAATCAAAGCCTTCAAGTAAGCCTCGTATTTATTGTGTCCGAGTGCAGCAACTTCACCAGTCGAGGCCATCTCAACGCCAAGAACAGGATCAGCACCAGACAGACGCGAGAAGGAGAACTGAGGAACCTTGACCGCGACATAGTCCTTAGGAATAAGCTCAGTTGGAGTAGAATATGCCTTGACTGGCAAACCCGTGATGGCTTTCGTAGCAAGTTCAATGAGGTCAACTCCGAGAGCCTTAGAGACAAATGGGAAGGATCGGGAGGCACGAACGTTACATTCAATAACTTTGATTTCATTGTCTTTCGCAATGAACTGAATGTTGAAAGGACCTGTGACATTAAGAGCATTTCCTATCTTCTGGGTAGCCTTTTCGATGCGCCGAACAGTTTCAGGATCCAAGTCCTGAGCAGGAACGATCAGAGTGGCATCACCAGAGTGAACACCCGCATTCTCAACGTGCTCGGAAATGACGTGCATAAGCATCTTGCCGTCTTTCGCAACAGCGTCCATCTCAATTTCCTTGGCATTCTCGATGTACTTGCTAATAACCACAGGGAATTCACGAGAAACCTCGACAGCCTGCTGAAGATAGTTCGCGAGATCATCCTTCGAATAGACCGTGTTCATTGCGGCACCAGACAAGACATACGAAGGTCGGACCAGTACCGGATAGGACACCTTCTCGCAGAACTCAGCAGCTTCCTCGATACTGGTGAGCTCCTTCCAGGCTGGCTGATCAACGCCAATTCTGTCTAGCATACGAGAGAACTTATATCTGTTCTCGGCCGAGTCGATCATCTCAGGCGAAGTACCGAGGATCTTAACATTCTGGCGGTGGAGTGGTAGCGCGATATTGTTCGAGGTCTGACCACCCATAGAAACAATGACTCCGGTCGAACGTTCAAGCTGATATATATCGAGAACTCTTTCCAAGTTAATGTTCTCGAAATAGAGTCTGTCTGCCTCGTCGTAATCGGTGCTGACAGTCTCGGGATTGTAGTTGACCATGATAGTCTTCACTTTGCGTTCACGCAGAGTTCGAACTGCTCGAACTGCACACCAATCGAACTCGACGGAGGATCCAATACGGTAGACACCAGAGCCAAGTACCATAACGCCATGATCATCGAATCGAATATCATGCTCAGAGGCATTGTACGTAAGGTACAAGTAATTAGTGAAGCACGGAAATTCTGCAGCAACTAGACATTAAATAATTAGCATCCCATCTTCATCATAACAACAACAAAAATACAATACCAGTATCGATCTGCTTCACAAAAGGAGTAATGCCCAACTCAATACGACGCTGACGGACAGCGAGTTCGTTCGAACCCAAAAATTTCGCCAACTGACGATCATCGAAGCCAAGCTGTTTGGCCTGACGAATAAGTTCTGGAGCAATGCCGTGCGCGTTGAACTGGGTAATATACTTGCCGAACTTAATCAATCTCTCCAACTTGTGCAGAAACCATCTGTCGATCTTAGTCAACTCCCAGATCTTCTCGACCGAGTAGCCTGAATCCAGAGCATTTGCCAGAGCAAACAATCGCTGGTCAGATGGTGTCTGCAGCTCAGTATCAATATCAATAGACATCAATGCTTCGGTAGCATTGAATCCGAGATTGTGATAATCAATAGCGCGAATAGCTTTTTGGATAGCTTCTTCAAATGTGCGACCAATGCTCATGACTTCGCCGACACTCTTCATGGAGGAGCTCAACACAGTGCTGACACGTGTGAACTTCTTAAGATCCCATCGGGGAATCTTGACGACAACGTAGTCGAGGGAGGGTTCAAAGCAGGCGCATGTGACCTTGGTAACCGAGTTTCTGATCTCATTGAGCGGAATGTTAAGACCAAGTTTGGCCGCCACGAAAGCCAACGGATAACCGGTCGCCTTAGAGGCAAGCGCGGACGACCGTGACAATCTGGCATTGACCTCGATAATGCAATATTCCTTAGAGAACGGGTTAAGAGCGTACTGAATGTTACACTCACCAACGACACCCAGATGACGAATGACATTCACTGCAGTGGTTCGGAGCATGTTGTAATCCTCGTCCGAAAGGGTCTGAGAGGGAGCAATGACAATAGAGTCACCGGTATGAATTCCGAGAGGATCGAAGTTCTCCATGTTACACACTGTAATGCAGTTGTCTCTACAATCGCGGACAACCTCATACTCAATTTCCTTCCAGCCCTTCATACTGCGTTCAATTAAAACCTGAGGACTGGCGGCGAAGGCTTTGTTGCAAAGCTCCATAAGCTGCTCCCTGTTCTCGGCGAAACCGGATCCAAGACCACCAAGAGCATATGCGGCACGAACAATAACAGGGAAGCCGATGTCTTCCACGGCCGTCAATGCTTCATCCATGCTGGAGGCAGATGCAGATTTAGCGCACTTCTCGCCAATCTCCTCCATGCTGCGCGCAAAAAGCTCACGATCTTCAGTAGTAATTATAGTATCGATAGAAGTACCTAAAACTTTCACGCCAAGTGACTCGAATTCATCCTTGAGCTGGATACCTACATTGAGAGCGGTCTGACCCCCGAAACTGACAAAGATAGCATCAGGAAGTTCATGCTTAATGACCTTGCGAACGAATTCAGGTGTGACGGGAAGGAAATAAACCTTGTCAGCTAAACCCTTGGACGTCTGAATGGTGGCGATATTGGGATTGATGAGGATAGTGTAGATACCCTCTTCCTTCAATGCCTTAATGGCTTGACTGCCAGAGTAATCGAACTCACCGGCCTGTCCGATACTGAGACCACCACTGCCTAAAACGAGGACCTTCTTAACATCAACCCGAGGAAACTTGCTCTTGTTCCCTTCGTTTGTGCCACCAGGAATTACTGTCTGTACAAGCTGGCCAAGATAGTTGGACTTGTGAACAGACTCAATAAAGGTATCGAAAAGCCACTCTGTGTCTCGAGGTCCAGGAGTAGACTCGGGATGGAACTGAACCGAGAAGAATGGAAGCTGCGTATTGTAAATTCCTTCGTTCGAGCCATCGTTGGCGTTAACAAACAGCTCCTTCCAATCCTCGGGGAGAGTCTCGGCATCGACAGCATAACCGTGGTTCTGCGACGTGATATAGCAACGACCGTTGATCAAATTCGTGCATGGAATATTGTGACCACGGTTACCAAATTTCAACTTGATAGTTTGTGCACCGGCAGCACGGGCAAGAAGTTGGTGACCCAAGCAGATACCGAATATAGGGGTCTTGGCATCCTTCAAAGCCGTAGACAGGTTCTCAACAGTTGTTGTCATAGTAGCTGGGTCACCAGGACCATTACTGCACAGAGTTAGATTATGATTATCCATTTTGCTTGCATTTTCAAATGCGATCGTACCTAACGAAGAGACCGTCATAGTCCTCTTCATTGAGAATATCGTAGTCCCACGGAACAACCTTAAGCTCAACACCACGGTCGACAAAGCAACGAATCTGGTTGTATTTCTGTACAACCAGAGTTAGCAGTGTTGAGCCCCAAGCAATCTGCAATTTCACATACCATTCCAACATCGATACACAAGATCTTCAGCGTCTTTCCATCTCGTCTTCTAATCGCAATCTTAGGATCAGGAGAGTAAGTCTTGGGTTCAGCAATCGAAACTACGCACAATCGTTAACAAAGCTGAAGAGATAGACGGTATCAGTGCTGCAATCATACCTTCAGCAACCAAGTTCTTCGCATTAGGATCGACCCAGTCAGTAAACTCAAATGCAGACCGCCAGTTCCCGGGAGTGGAAGGTTCACTCCCCTTTCTGAACAAAATCTTGCCGAGCATGCTGCCCTTCTCACGGATAATCTTAGTCAAGGCACGAGTGTCGACACCGTACACAGCAGGAATGCCTTGCTCCTTAAGCCAGACACCCAGCGATGATGTCGCAAGGTGGTGAGAATAGTCGTCTGTGTAATCGCCAACCACGAGACCAGCGACATGAATGCGGTTCGATTCGAAGTGGCTCGGGAGACCGAATGCATCATTAGCGTCACGGGACGGGACACCATAATTACCTATGAGGGGGAATGTGCAGACGAGGATCTGGCCCTGGTATGATGGATCGGTGAGAGACTCGGGGTATCCAACCATACCTGTTGCTCGTTTAGCAAAAGTCACGCGACTAATTTTTGCATCATGCGCGATTCTTACCTGTCTGGAAAACGAATTCGCCGGAGACAGACTTGTCGGCACCAAACGAGTATCCCTGAATGCAGGTTCCATCTTTAAGCTCAAGCGTGACCAGCTTCTTGCTGTCTCCTTCGGTCACCGGAGGGGTAACGTGTGAAATGTTGTCCTCAATTGAGTCCATCGCACCATCCTGAAAGTAGCCCTGAAGATTGATAGGAGAAGACGACGCCGGTGAGAAGGAAGTCAAGGAGTATCTGCGGCTGGGCGAAGCGATCGTGATTCCGTTGGAAGTAGCAGATCCAGGCTGAAAAGCCTTAAGAACTGGTGAAGGGGGAAGCTGAGTCGGCATTTGTAGAGAAGTCGAACTATAAATTTTAGTAAGCCATCTGTCGAAACACAAATTGCCAGAAACCCATACATATTATACTAACAGTATTTCTTCTTCTCTGCTCTTACCCAGACAGCTTGGGTGTTGAGAGAGAGAGAACAGGAAGAGAGAGAGGTGGAATAAAAGTGTAAACTTTCGAAAATTTTTTTGTAAACTTGTGACTGCACGTGATTTGCTAACGCTAAAAGGAATGTCGCATACCGGATAAAGGTAAGGCTTAGCTGATTTAAGGTTAGTGTTGGTGGGCGCCCACCGGCTCCCAACCAACGGCTGATGCTTTTAAGATTTAAAGGTAACCAAAAACCGGCACTTGCAAAGGCAGACCCGAAGAGCCGACGTAAGACAAACTCGCAATGCAACATCATTCGATTTAGTATTCGTAAATGAATAAACATAACAGTAACATGATCGTACTCCATCCACTTGCCCTCTGTCATATTTAGTGGGCCACGCAACATGAGCCCTAACCACAGGTGAACTTTCAATTGGAAAGTCCCAACCCTTTCCATCATAGAGGCCGTCTCCTACAACTAGTACTTTCTCAGAAGTAACCACCTGTTTCACTCGAAATTTCACCAGGATGTCGCTCTCCCCTTCCCGCTTATATAATCTAATTGTCGCGAAGTATCCGAAACCCACTGCTAGAGATGGAGAAGGCGTGGCACCTGTCGCTCCGCTTAAACTCGGTATCTTGGGTGCCGCTTCAATTGCACCGCGTGCGGTCATCAACCCTGCCAAATTGATGCCCAACAAAGTGATGATATATTCCGTCGCTGCCAGAGACATTGCTCGTGCGAAAGAGTTTGCAAAAAAGTACGGTATTCCAACGACGCACGACTCTTACGAAGAACTTATTGCAGATCCTGAGGTGGAAGCTTTATATATTCCGCTTCCGAACGGCTTGCATTACGAGTGGGCATTAAAATGTATTGAGAAGGGCAAGCCTGTCCTTTTGGAGAAGCCAGCAGCTTCTAATGCTGAGCAGGCTGAGAAGCTGTTTGCAATCGCGAATGAGAAAGACGTCTTGGTTGTTGAGGCATTCCACTGGTGGTTTCATCCCGCCGCTAAGCTAGTCAAAGATATCGTCAGCGATAAGGAGGAATTTGGTGAAGTAGAGAAATTTGAGGGTTCGCTTTGCGTGAATCATTTCTTCAAAGACGACGATATCCGGTTCAAGTTTTCCTTGGCTGGCGGCAGCTTGATGGACATGGGTTGCTACCCAATCTCTTGGATGCGGTATTATCTAGGCGAGAACCCTACGGCGGCTAAATCACTGGAACTTGAGGTATACCCGAAAGACGCGAAGATTGATGGATTTGCCAGTGTGGAATACTCCTTTGCTTCTAGCGATAAAAAGAAGGGCATCGTGCACTGCGGAATGAAAACGCCGTTGTCGACATTGTGGAGAATAGGATTCATTCCAACGATGATTATCACATCCAGCAAAAAGGATCTAGTCTACACAATGCCCCTGTGGCCGCACGTCTATCACAACATATCTGTAAGGGACATTGCAACGGGCAAAATAGAGAACCGGAGCTGTTTTGAAGATGGGAAGGAGACCTGGAGCACTTATGCCTTCCAACTTGAAGCTTTCGCTGATGCAGTGAAAGGCGGGAAGAGTACGTATTCGTCACTCGATCCAATGAAGACATATTGATATCTCAATAGCCATTCCATTATTCTCCAATAAGGATAGTGTAGACAATATGAAGGCGGTGGATATGGCCTATGTGGCGGTATGTATTCACTGAGACTCAATTTATATCAAATTTATGCGTCTAATATCAACAATTACATGTAGGTCGGCTTGCCATTGAGATCGTAATTGGTTATTTATTATAGCTACCTAATCTTTCTTCTAATTTGGGTGTAACAAGGGATAACAAGGGTAATTTAATCGCTAGTCTTCTCAAAACCTTACAGTAATCATCGTCTACGCATAAGATCTTGCAAACAGTCAGGAACAATAGAAATTCAGAAGACCGCCAAACTATTTAACACTGAGGCGAAGAACCCTCTTCCATAATCGTTTCCGAGAACAGACGTCGAACAGCTACAGGACTGTTGATTACCAGCGCTGGCTCAGGCACAGAAATATTGCTAGAGTTAGGGGTAGCATTTCGCCCGCTTTTACGCGGAATCCCATCGGCAGTAAAAATTGGTTCATTAAGGTTACTTCCGAGAAGTCTATCCATGACAGTTGATGTCATTGTTGGGATCTCCCTCTGCAAATCGTCATCCGAGTCGCAATATGTATTCGAGCTCTCCGAATATAGCGCACTAGGCTTTTCGATAGTTTGTTTCGCCTCTGGCATATATTGAGACGGTTTTCGAGTCTTTGGGAGCATCACGCGCCAATTGAAACTGAAATAGCGCTTAAAACCATCATGACTCTCGTCCTTCGCCGCCTCGAAAGTCTCGGCGTGCTCAGTAGGTGAAGGCCGAGTCCGCATTCGCTTCGGATCTAAAAAGTCTGCATCCGGCGATACCGCTCTAGTAACTGGCATCAGCATTCGAGCTTTTCCCGTTGTCTTGACCGATCGTCTTCCAACTGATCTAAAACCTTTATTGCGTCTAGTTGTAATACCATGTCGACCAAAATCGCTGATCACTTCGAGATTAACAGACGACACGGGGTGATGGAAATGAGGAATTTCCAACCCGTCGGAGTCGTACAGATCACGGTGGGCCCCATCGAGTCTGTCGAAATGCGAAAGATGATGGTAATAATAATAGTGATTTATGTGATTAACAGTGCCATCAGGATGATAAAGTGGAAGAGGAGGTATTGCAATGGGATCTTTAGTCGATGCGTAGGAAGGGCTGATAAATGGGTCTGGAGCACTGGGATTGATCCGAGATGGGATTGGACGGGTGCGAGGAAGAGATTGGTAATCCCTTGGGTTGATGACAATTCTCGTAGCGGGCGATTGAAACATAGTTGTCCAAATTGTAGTTTTCCAGAAATTCGGTGACTGATGACATTACAGAGGCATCAAACATGTTTCTGGTAGAGCGATTTTGATTCCGGCCAGCCAGTTACCAAGTAGTATTACAGAACACTGCGGACAGTCGTTCAATTCGACTTACTTCCAACACTGTCCGAGACGTAAGTTGGTGGGGCTCGTGTCGTTCACGTTAGAACTACTAACGCGCACAACGGCCCCCGAGCCCCTCATTGAAAGTTCGTCCAGCATAGGGAATACATCCAACGTTTGCCTCCTCGTACGTCAGATACATCAATCGCCAATCAGTTCCCAACATTCTGCGAATGTTCGAGGGTTAGCCAGCCAATGACCTTGCTCCGCCCTGAATCGCATCCACGGAAGAATCGCTTCTCTACGGTCCCTACAAATTCTTCAGTGCGGACGTGCTGTGGGCCCCTCCATGCGACCCAAGCTGCTGTAACTTCTGAACTGCTGCTCCATTCGCTTCTCGTTGCTTGTGTCATCTTCTCCCGGAAAGGTAAGCCCGACCGAGCAAGCACGGACACGCTGACACGCGGATTATTTCTCACTATCCTCTAATCACACCGTCAATAATATTCGTTTATCTGCAACTAGTACACTGCAAATGGCCGGCGACAAGATCTCAAGTCTAATCAGTAAGCTGCGACTCTCCTCCAAACCACGCACGGATAAAGACTCCTCCTCGTCGCGGTCTAAGGGCCTCAGTCGGTTCAAAAGCAGCAAGTCCCAAAGACCGCCGTTCGAAAGTTCATCAGCGCTTTCGCAGTCATCGAGACAGTCCCCGGAGTCCTCCCAGGAACCAGTGTTGAATTCACCGATCTTGGTCAGTCCACCGTCGTCGTCATCTGTGCTTGGTAACGGTACCAGCGGGTCATCGAATCTTGTCATCCCGCCAGCCAGTGCTTCACGGACGTCTGTCTCCGACCTTTCTTCGGTGACTTCGTCCTCGGAGGCCAGCAGCATTAACGGAGTCCCATGGGCGTCCGGCTCAGCTCCTCATTTGTCACCAGCACAGGTACAACCAATGTCTGCCACTCAAACACCAATAGACCAGAAAGCTCTGCCATCATCGCAACCGTCATCGCACCCGCAAGGACATCAGCTCCATCCGCAACAACACATAACCATAGCAGCTCGCAGAATGCCATATCAACTGGAGTCGAAGACAGTGGCGGGCTTGCCGCCACTGACGTCATTACCAGTGTCTCAACAGCAGCAACTAATGCAACAGCAACAGCAACAGCAACAGCAGCAGCATTCGAAGTCGCCTGTGGCATCTCGGTCGCATTACCAAGCACGAACACGGTCTACATCCGACGACTGGGCGGAACGAGGTGCAGCTGTTCATGTTCAGCGCGAGGCTGATGCGAATGGAAATGTGCAGATCAAGACGATTAAGAAGGGCGTCAAGGACTTCACTTTTGGTAGAATTTTAGGAGAAGGCTCGTTTTCTACTGTCGTTGCCGCTACCGATCGCCAGACGCTGAGGGAGTATGCGATCAAAATTTTGGATAAGCGACATATTATTAAAGAGAAGAAAGTCAAGTATGTGAACATTGAGAAGAATACTTTGAATAGACTGGGAGATCACCCTGGCATTGTTCGCTTATATTACACGTTTCAAGATGAACGGAGTCTGTATTTCGTGCTGGATTTAGCCCCGAATGGCGAGCTTTTCTCAGTGCTGAAAAAGGTATGATCTTTATACTTTAATGTGGGATTAGGGCATACTAATTTCGTGTCCTAGCTGGGAACGTTGAACATGGAATGCACACAATACTATAGTGCTCAGTTGTTGGATGCAGTTGACTATATGCATAACCATGGCGTTATACATAGAGACCTTAAACCAGAGAAGTAAGGATTTGCATCTACTTCTATTGCGTGGGACAAAATAGTTAACGACGGCAGCATCCTTCTTGACGAGAATATGCGAATCAAAGTCACAGACTTTGGCACAGCAAAATTACTAGGAGTGCGGAAACCGGTTGACGGAACTGCTGGTGACTCATCTGACAACATTTCCAGTATCCCAATAGAAGACGAACGGTTGAATTCATTTGTTGGCACTGCAGAGTATGTGTCTCCGGAATTACTGACAGATAAGGCGGCAGGAAAAAGTTCGGATATATGGGCGTTTGGATGTATTCTGTATCAGCTTCTGTGCGGCAAGCCACCGTTCAAGGCAAGCAACGAGTACCAGACGTTCCAGAAGATTATCAAGCTAGAGTATTCGTTTCCTGCCGGGTTCCCACAAGTTGCTCGTGATCTGGTGTCAAAGCTGCTTGCCACCGATCCATTGAAGCGACTGACGATTGAACAGATAAAGGCACACCCTTTTTTTGCTGACGTGGTGTTTGGACCGACACTTTGGAGCAGAAAAGCTCCCCGATTGGCACCAAATTATATCGCTGCTGGTGTCAAATAGGTCTGACGTGATACTTTGATGAACACTTGAGCCCCGCATCGCAACTGTCATTATTCTGCAACAAGGGTAATATTGTAAGCATGTCTGGCGATAAAGAAAACACAGCAGCACGCTACAACTCATTTGGTTTGAGTCTCGTGGGCTTGATGTGACTGTGTATGAACGTGGTTGACGATCAACGGGAATTAGATATCACTTAACAGTCGAATGAGGAAAGGTATTCTTGTACATAGGTAATACTACAACGATGGTTTGGTAAGGATTAGATGTAGGGCGTCCGATACTGTATTTTACTACGTTTGAAAAGGACGAATATAGAATCGTATCATTGTCACAATGCTATCAGAGCTAAAGCTTTCAGTTGGGGGGGAGGTCGGGTTAGGGTGTATATGTGACGTCATTGTTTTGATGCAGTGCTCTACAATACCCCGCTCGGTCTGGCAACACTTTTCGCGTGCGCGCAAAATTTCAATTATATTACTGCTACATAGATGAACCAACCCGTACCCATATCTAATATAGCTGTCTGGCGACGTGACTACAAGTCAGACGACTGGGCAGCGGACGCGCTCAGGGTTAAGCGATGGTTTTGAGTTCGTTGCTTAGATTCGATCGTACTGAGATACCGAGCTACAACGTGCTGACTTCGCACCAAGCTGGCGTACCGCGTGCCCTCTAAATGATATAGATACTTTGCTCTCAGAACACTAAGGATGCGACTTGGGTAAGAGGCTCCTGCTGGTGCATCGATCGCTCAGCGTGGGAGCAACGGTCGCGTGCGTCACGCTCTGAGATAAATACCCCCGCGCGCGCTCCCTGCCCTCCTGCTTCATCTGATTCTACTGCAAACTCTTGTTACACAGTTCCTCTGTGCATACGCGACATTGAGAACAACAGCTGCGACTAAATCACATTCGAAAATGGAGCCTGAATTGACAATGCCAAGCATGGGCGCTCGCCCTCCACGCGATGTAGTCAGGTGTGCATTGAATACCACTTTCTGGTTGATTCGTATGCGATTGTGGCAAATCAGCTAACAGATCCTCTGCAGACGATCAAACAATCGTTTCATGATGGCAATGTCGCTTTTGATGGTCGGCGGCACCGCTTATTACATCTGGTCTAAGAGGCAGCCCAAAAGCCAGAGCTTCGTCTACGTCGGACCAAAGAACTCGTCAGGTCCAAAGCCCCATTACATGAGATACTCTGACTATCCCAACGCCTCATCATCGAACAATAAGGGTATTAACACTACCATGAATGGGAGAGTCCGTGAAGTGACCGTCGAACGATCGGGGGGAGGGATTTAACTTAAATACGTTTGCCTAGGTCTTTGGCCACGTCGCATGCGTTTGTATATATGAGATTGGATTTAACGACATAATGGTTTATTCACGATTTGCAAGTATATGATTGGGTTTGGTTATTATTTGATTTGTGCTATACGGCGACGTCGTCGTCTCAGACATAGGCTTTGATGAGTTAAATTGTCATAATACTTAAATAAATAGTTATAATTCACTAAATTGAACGCCGGTTGCTATATGTCTTACCCAGCATGCAGCGCTTCGTAAGCGCTGACGCGAAGACAAGGGTGTTATGTCTAATAATAAGTAGTCACTTGAGTAATTGACGTCTCATGATAAGAAACTTTTTAAGATCTCGCGTCGTGATTCAGTGTTAAGTGTAGCATGTAGAGATATGGCAGCAAATCGTTGATAGGAAGGAATGGATATAACGCAGTTATTCAAATTCTAAGAATTTTACGTTCACAATAACTCAGTGCATCGCGCAGATTTTACGGTTGATATTCTATGAATCACTCTCCTCTTCGGCAGTAGTGAGCCATTCCAACCATCTAGGCACCAGTTCTCCGACCTTGACCATATCTGCGTCTTCTTTTCTTTGCGGATCTTGATACCACCATGTCAAAATAGCCTCTTCCTCAAGGATATCCTGGTCGTACAAACAATTAATGGCGTGAAGCAAAATGCTAGATCCCTGCATCCTGCGAGTGCAATCTCTCTGAATAAGAAGTAGGAAGTCTATTTGATCTGCCTGATCAAAAACCTGCCGTCGAAACAATGGACCCCATCGGTTCAACACGGACTCCACGGCTGCGCGAGCTTTCAGGGTGTTGCTGTTGATCAAGTGCGAGATCCTGCCTATCAGAGCCGCGATGGTTGCAGCGCGGACTTCGTGGAATTGCGCGTTTTTGGCCATCCGAAGTGTTGAGAGTTCGAGAGCTGCAATGTCAAGATCGTGATTCTCCGCGACAGCGCGCTCGACACTCGCCTGCGCCTCTCGCAAAAAACTGTCTTCATCAGAGTCCTCGGAGGCGACAGTGTTGTTACTTGCAGTGCTGACTCTTCTTCGTCTGGACTTACGGTGAGCCTGGTCCGCAGAAACGGTCGAAAATGATGTGTCGGACGCGTTCAAGGAGGCCATGTTGTACACCAAACCTGACGAATTGACAATTTCCTCGTAATCATCGTCCTCTTCGGCTTCCGAAGCATCCTCATAGACGTAACCATCACCATCTGCTCCAACTGCGTCCGTATCAACTTTCTTATCCTCCTCGCCCAAGTACTTCGTCAATCGCTTGTTTCCATCGACAACGATATTAGTGTCAATCTTAACGTTGTAAGATACAATCGCACCGGGCGCGACATGACTGGACGCTCCAATTACAGCTCCATTTGCTATTATCGCGCTCTCGATTATCGCGTCATCTTCAATGGTGACGTCATCCCAAATATAAGCACTTCGAATAGATACGTTCTTTCCAATCTTACACCTGCGTCCGATTACACTGCCTGTTATGACCGTACCATCATCGACGGCCGTGCCTGCGCCAACTACCGTGCAGCTATTGATTCGGCAAGAACGCGCCAGAACGATGCCATCTTCCTTGTATATATGCCCTCGTTGGTACTGGAACGTCTGGTCCGCCAGCAGGTTACTGTCCGGAGTAATCGGGTACGTCCACCGGGATATAACGTCCTTGCTCACTGCGTCGTATGTCTGCAAGCTTCGGACGCGAGCAGCGTAGTTATCCGTTACGATGTGGGCAAAGATCGTCTTGCCGAGTAAGTCAGACGTCAAGATACCGTGCACGAAATCCTTTCGAATATGGTTGTAGTCAAAGTTCTCAGTAAATAGCGCAGGAACATCAGGCGAGCAAATGTCAATGTGGCAGTCTATGAAGTCATTGCGGATCGCCAGGTCTGTGTGCTTGTTGAAGATCTCGGGATCGAGGGAGATCTGTTTCATATGTTTGCGGGTCTTGATTTCCTCGTAGTGCACGCATTGGTTTGTCTGCTCGTCCAAAACAAAAATAGCAGATTCGGCTCGGGCTCTGGGTCAACAATGTTAGAACGCCACGCCAAAAGAGGCCCACGGCAAGAAGTTTACCTCGTTCGATGAAAGGGGCTCGCTTCGCGCAGAACCATAGTCATAATCGCATTCTTATCTTTCGCGCGCCGTTGCCTGTGGTCGGCCAAAACCTTGTCAAATGGCACATTGCACACAATATCTCCGCTGACTAGCAAAAAGTCGGAAGTAATCAAGCCCTTCGCGTCCAGATCTCGCATTGCGTCACCAACCGAAACAGATTCGGGACTCAGAACAGTTTCGATGGTAAAAGGAGAGGAAGGATTGCTCCATCGGGAATTTCTATCCTATCAGTCAGCCCAAAGAGAGCATTGATAAATAATATGGAACTGCTTACGCAATGTATTCTTGGATCTGATCCGCATGGGCACAGCACACCACAATGACTTCGCTCACACCGGCCAGCGCTAGAAATTCGAATGTGTATTCAAGCAGTGGTGTATTGCAAAGAGGAAGTAGGCACTATATAATATTAATATCTCTGACATTGTTCAGAAGGGGAGGATACACACCCTTGGTGTCTCAAGAGTCAATGGTTGAAATCTCGTCTGATAGGAATCACTCAGGACAATGGCTTGCAGTCTCTTTAAAATATTCAATTAGCACGATTTCTTAGCTTCATGTGTTCAACTCTTATGTACAATCGTCAAGATCCTGATTAGACACGGAAACAAAAAAATTGATAAATTTCTCTGACCTCGTCTTGATCCGTCTCTTCGGGAGCCGCATTTTGCTGGGTCGTCTGTTTTCCGAGCTTTGCCTTATTTCCACCGGTCTGTCCCTTTTTTGGACCCATTGTTTCCGAAGCAAAGCCGGAGTGGGGTGGCGAATGGAAACTGTTGCTGTGTATGGCTCCTCAGTCGTCGTGTTTGAAAAATCGCGATGACCCACAAAATTTATTATAGGCCCCTTTTTGCCGTGTAATTCAGGGGTTCTATGCTTTGAGTCGCCGTCGTCAAAAGCAAAAATTACGGAATACTACAACGATTATTTGATATAACTCAGGCAAGCCAACTAGCGTAGTAAATATGTTTTAGAGTATCGTGTGATACTGGTGCGCATAGCAGTGGCACCTCCGTCACTAGCCTGGATTTCCTTGACTAGATACCGTGCGTGGATTCCAATTGACGGCAACCTCACAGGGTCAATCGGGGACGCAACTCGACCTAATCGTACACAGCCGTCATCACACGGATTGAGTAGAAAAATAGTGAAAATGTCAGATGACACAAGTTTATTCTATATCGATGAGACTCCGTCGGAGGAGGCAGCGGGGACCCCTAGGGTGAGTCGCAAAGAACGACGAGCACAACGGGCAGCGAAAAAAGGGATAAAAAGAGGGGAGAAACAACAGGATGGTGAAGTGGGAAGGAAAGGGAAAAGGACAAATGATTCACAGGAGACGGGACTAGATCCTCTGGATCCTCTCACATCGTACATTTTGCAGTACCAGAATTTTTTCTTGCCGTTGATTGAGGAGGAAAAGAAGTTTGAAGCGGACCAGTTTGAGAATAGACTGAATACATGGAGTTTGGATAGGCTTATCAGTGAGGGTTATACATTGGTGAGTTCTGTCTACCGCGGTAGTTCGAAGTGCTTCGGATTAACATATCGCGCAGCTAAATTTGTCGGCCAAAACTGCAGGAAAGCAGTCTGGAAAGCTACTAGTAGAATTTACTGCACCATATTTTTATACTGGAAGGTTTAGTACTGGAGACCAAGTCAGGCTATCTATTGAGGATCCTCTGAATGAGACTCCTATCAGAGAAGGTGTGGTCACCGGCAAAACACACCGAACAATAACCGTCGCGTGCGGTAGTGGGGTCGACGTGTCGAAAGTTTGGCGGATGGACCAAAGTATTAGTCTGCTTTCATATAATCGAATGAAAAATGCAGTAAAGGCAATTGAGAACAAGGTGCCGTCGTACAAACTGTCGGGTCCGGTGATCAATGAGGATCTGTCGGAGGACATTGAAGATGAAGACAGTCACAGTTTTCGGGGAAGTTCTCTGCGAGACATTTTTATCGGTGCCGCAAAGTGTGATCCAAATGTACCGTCAGGGCTGTTCGCAAATAATCAAGAGATATTGGAGTGGTGTAAGAAGCAGCTGGAGAGGCCGCCCGAGGATGTGGCGAAAGATGATATTCTTACGCAGCTGAACGGATCACAGCTTAAAGCTGTGGCAACTATGCTACGGAATCGATTTTCTCTTATTCAGGGACCTCCAGGCACAGGGAAGACGTGGACGATTGTTAATGCCATTTACCTACTCAAACGACATTTCAAAATAAATGTCGCTATCTTAGTCAGTGGATTTACGAACATGGCTGTTGATAACTTGCTAGATGGACTCACTCGCTGCGGGATATCAGGTCTGAGAGTAGGTCAGTCCCTGCGTGTGCGAGAAGATTTACGAACAAAAACGGTGGATTATCAATTTGAGATGCATCCTCTATCTAAAGAATACGAGGAAACTCGAGAGCTGATACGCGTGATGAACGAGCACAAACCTGTGGCTGGACTACAAAATGCAAAGGATTTTGGTTAGTATTTTCTTTTAGTTTCCTAACTGTGGGGTTTTAATGATCGTCACCAGGCCAATACTACAAAGAAAGAAGCCGTCTCACGCAGAAACTCTCGAAGTTGCACACAAAAATTTACCGTGACATTATGAAAGCGGACATTATTTGTACGACATGCGTTTCAGCTGCATCGGGTCTACTCCGAGCGACTGAGTTTCCACTAGTCATCATTGATGAGGGATCTCTCTCGACCGAGCCTAGCTCTCTAATTCCACTTATGAAAGGCGCCCACCATGCGTGTATTCTTGGTGATCATCAGCAGTTACCGCCCACAATCCTCAATACTAGTAATGCCGCCTTGGCGTATTCCCTCTTTGAACGTTTCTATGACCAAGGCGTTGCTCCTTCATCGATGCTCACGGTCCAGTATAGAATGCACCCAAATATTGCATTCTTCTCGTCGCGGATGTTTTACAAAGGTTTGGTCCAAAGCGCTCCTAGCGTCTTTGGACGGCAGTCCATTCAGTTCTCTTTGTTTAGAGATCCACTGGAATACCCTATAGTGTTTTTGGATCATTCGTATCCGGAAAGATCTAATGGCACGTCATATTATAACGACGGTGAGGTGCAGATAGTGTTTAATGTTTTAAATGCACTGTTTCAAGAGAATCCAGACCTGAAAGGAGACACTGTAGGCGTCATCACACCCTACATCGGACAAGTGAATGAACTCACGCAGTATCAGACGTCGTATGTATCTGGTGATAGGCAATACAACACATACGGTAATACATATGGATATGGTGGTGGTAGTAATACCAGTACCCACCATGACTTGAGCTACCCAATGTCACTATTGTCACGTAAGATCTCAATGGTTGAGATTAATAGTGTCGATTCATTTCAAGGTCGCGAGAAGGATATCATTATCTACTCCGGTGTACGATGTAACGACCGAGGATCGATAGGTTTCCTGGGCGATGTTAGACGTATGAATGTGGCCTTGACTCGAGCGAGACTGGGATTTATAATGGTCGGCTCGGCGTCCACGGTGGGCAAGGGATTGCTTTTCGACTCTCAAGTTAGCGTGACAAAGCAATCTGACAGAAAAATATTAAGTGGATGGTCCGAATATGTGAAGTGGATAAAAGATCATGACTTGCTTAGAGCGTCGCCGTGGTAGATGTTTATATAGTTCTGGAGTACGTCCTGCAAGAGAGACCTTTTTAGTTCTATCTATCGGGCGTAGAAATAAAATGAATATACTCTTAGAGACATGGATATATCAGAAAATTGTACAGCGTTATTTTTTCTAGAGCTGAACGCAGTACCTCTATTACGCAGTATAATATGAAAAGTAATATATTCAGTCATGCGCGCGGGCCGATGTTGGTCTTAGATCATAAGACGAGAGGGCTAATATCGGGGGTAATACACACGGCTGTAAGACTGATGCAATGGACGAATCACGGGACCTCAATTCTGCCGATGACTAAGAGTCGGAGCAAAAGCTACAAAAATACTGATTTAAAATAGGAAATACTGAACAACGTTTCGTTAGGAGACGGAGGCGAGAGACCAGTGGGTGATGTCGGGGCGTGAGCTTGGTTGTGGTCGATAAGTGGGTTGTTGACTTTGCGCTTTGGTCATGTGCTGGATATGCCATAATGAGGGTGTTGTGGGTACGGGAAGCCGACTGCATAAACTGAGGTACTGACTGGGAGTTTGACGTTGGCTGTGGACACGGGCGCGTGTGTCGCAGTTTTGTCGCTCTCACACACACATTTGGCGTTGTTGATGGACTTGCCCATGCCGCCCATACTTAAGTCGCGCTCATCGCCCGCGCCCGCCTGCGTTCCCTCTTCTGCCATCTTCTCTTTCCCGCGCTTCCACATTCCACCAATACCGCCTGCAGTTGCGAACAATCACATTTCGATATATTTTGAATTTTCTAGCTATCTGCGTCTATATTTTATTTTTGTTATAGCTCCCTCACCCACTCGCAATGCCGCCAAAGAAAGCTGCTGCTGTTGCTGCCTCCAAGAAGGCTGCCGCACCTTCCGAGCACCCGGCCTACAAGGGTATGTCTACACGCGATTGGCAATTGATACCAGTAGGGGGTTTTCTCGAGAACCTAGGTTAACAGCTAAGTTATAGATATGATTAAGGAAGCTATCTTGATGGTGAGTTTTGATTTTGTTTTGTTTTGATGGCACGTTCGTGACGACAACGCCGTCCATCCATCACACTTTTCACTTGCTTAGGCAACCGTTGACTGACATGTTTATTTTTTGACGCCATACAGCTCAAGGAGCGAAACGGTAGCAGGTGCGTTTTCGGCTTTTTAAGTGTCATTTTTTAGACACGCATATGTTGTGGTGGGTGTGGCTGCTACTATTGGTTGATAATGTGGTTGTGTTTTGTTTGGCTCGCCGCTCAGGGTTTGTTGTGCGTGGGCACAGCGTGACAGTTTGAATTTGACTTCAGGCGAGATGCGATGACGACGCGCCGCGCCGCTATGCTGCGTTAGTAGCCCCGCGTTTTCGCCGATGTCAAATTTGCCTAACCCCGCTGAGCCGCTCGACACGTCACTTGTGTCGCGCTTCGTTTACACAGCCTGCTTATCTGCCATAATTGCAACCATACCAACTTTCACACGTTATCCGAGCGCAGGCGTGTCAACGTATGGATTTGTTGCTAACAATTTTGCTATAGTCGCCAGGCTCTAAAGAAGTACATCCAGGCCAATTTCAAGACCAAAGCTTCCAACTTCGAGACACAATTTAATGCTGCTTTGAAGCGTGGTGTTCAGTCCGGCGAGTTCGTCCAGCCTAAGGGGCCCTCTGGCACAGTTAAGCTCCAGAAGAAGGAAGCTAAGACAACCGCCGAGAAAAAACCAGTCAAAAAGGTGGCCGCTGTTAAGGCGAAGAAGCCTGCTCCGGCGCCTAAAAAGGAAAAGAAGGAGGTTGCCCCGAAGAAGGAAAAGAAGCCTGCCGCTAAGGCAATGGCTGCGAAGCCCGCAAAGGCTACAAGGGCAACGAAGCCAAAAGCTACTAAGCCCAAGGCTGCTGGTGTGACGAAGAAGAAGGCAGCGGCAAAGCCAAAAGCTGCTCCTATGAAGACTGCTTCCAAGAAGAGATCGGCGAAGGCGACGTGAAGTCGATAATATAGTGTAGTACGTGGTGTGTTTTGATATGTCGTTAGCTATGTTTTTATCAACTTTAGTCGCTTGGGCGCTGAACGCCAACTCTTAGCACTTGTTTTATTATGGGCTTTTTTGTCGGGTTATAATTTGATCTTGTAATTTAGTCTTTGTCTGTTGGATCTCTCGATGTGTAATAAATGGGTTGCTTATCTGGGTTTCTGGTTACTCATGTGATTGGATTGATACGCTGTGTACTGTATTTCTTAGTTTATATATGTAATAATAGGTCAGTATTATGTATGCTTTGACACTCGTTTAAAGCGTAAATAGGCGCCATTGCATTGAAGATGGGAATACTTTTTGAGTCGTCTGGGTTACACAACACCGTAATCCCCACAGCATTTTCAAAGAACATAGGGCACGAGAGCAATAGCCACGGTTTTCTATCTTGCGAAACTTGTAAGATGAAATACTAAATTTTTACTTGGAAGATGGATAATAGCCAACAGTAGCTGAGTTCGAAGTTGTAGTTAAAATCTTGTAGAAGATTTAGGATATATGTGTATACCCATCTGCGGCAAACTGTAGTTTAATCATGAGCGTGAAACACTTGTCTGCTACAAACCATTTTGGTCTGACGATTCATGGCAGCAGTTCTTGCGATTGTATTCCAACTATATTGTTAGGACACATATATATATAATTGGCATGCTCGTGAGATAGTCTCAGATTGCAACTAATTAGCGCGGTAGTGGCACAGCTCAGCTCTACAAGGTACCGAGATAGGTGAGCAGACTGTGTGTTTTTCATCTAAATATCAATGATGACACTAAATTCGACAGGCTATCCAGGCCACGCTATCTGTGTACGGGATCAATATGGGTTATTGTGTCGCCGCATGCGAACTTAAACTCAATTGCAACACAAATAAAACAATTGACCGAGGGATGTCGAGCCGTCAGGCGGCCCATTTTGTGAGGCGTCGTGATTGACGCTTAATCGTAGGCACCGATTACGACTGCAGCATAACTCCGCAAAATCAGGTGCATAACGCGCCTGTCAACACAGAACGCCGTCTCGTGGGCTGCGACCAGCCAGCTGTGTACGAAAAAGGCCACTTGTCGACAGCTGACTGCATTGAGGCTTCATATTCGCACAGTAGGCTCCGTACGGGATTACGGCATTTGTTTGGGCCTGCAACGTGCTTCGCGACTGCGCTCATGCCTGCGCTTGCGCGTGCTCGGTTCCAATCCGTTCGCTCAAGTTGTTTTATTAACTGCGATCGACTGATAATCCCTATAGCGCTCATTTTTCGCCATATTGAGCGGCAGTGGATTGCAAAATACGTCACTCAAAATGTCTCCGTCTCTCGACTCAACCGGTTCGTCGGTCACACAGGTGTTTTCTGCTCGATCGCAGTCGGCCTCGTTATCACTGAAACCTGCAGCAGCCATAGCTACCGCCCAAATCACTAGCGCGACCACGGTCACTGAGTCTGTTGTGACCAGTACCTCATCCATTACTGCTGATGCCAATGGGACCATTCCGACGAATGACACTACGTCGCCGACGGCCACGGTTTTATCGAATAGTGCTGCCTGTGCAATGGCTACCACAAAAGATGGCGATCAGGCTGATACTGATGAAGTCAACATCGAAGACTTTCATGATGCACTTGCGTCTCAAATGTCAAATGAAATAGGGCTGCCACTAGAGCAGAAGGACTATTTTGATCCCAACTTCATGCCATCGGCAGGCCCGAACGGCAGAAATGGCAGACGAATGAATGGAAGGCATATGGGAGACGTTGCGATAGTGGATGAAGGAACCGATACTGCTGTCCAAGAGAAAGGCATTAATATGCTAGTAAACGGAAGCGGGACAACGAATACGGGCACTGGTACTTCTCCATCTGGGACGTCAGTGCTAATGTCGCGATCGCCGTCGCTCACAACTAACAGTTCGAGATCTCCCTCCTCGCCTCGGCCAAAGACTACATTGGGGTTGACTCTGAATACTTTCGCTCCACCGGCATCGTCTACCTCCAGCGGTACTTCGGCATCCTCCACAACCCCTCATAGACCTTCACCGCTCTCGTATTCATCGTCATCGGCGGATGTTCACGATGATGCAGATGCTACTCTGGTTCATGGCATAAACCCGTCACTTTCGTCAACATTTCGCGCGTCTCGGCCGCCACATCCTTTTCACTCCATATCTTCTCCAGACGTCGCTATTTTACCACCGCGTTCACCGTCGCTTTCTCCCGAAAGTGCATCTACCACCACCACCACTATCAACAAACGCTCTGGTATTCTAATACCCGTCACTTCCCCAAAGCTCACTACACGAGCACAATCTGTCTCACAACCGGCTACAAGTCAAAGTGCGACTGTGACAGGAAGTCCCGGCAAGCTAACCGGTAATCTAACAGTCATCTCGTCTCATGCCACCAGTACGGGCTCCTCCACTACAACGACTACGACAACAGCCGAGACTAGAGCTACGGATGATGACGAAGAACGAGATTCTTTTGCTGGTGGATCTCCCATATTAGTCGGAACCAACCTATCGTCCCAACCTGGTCCTTCAGCTGGAACTGGGCTCAGAGGCCCGATGTCGCTTGCACGGCAACGAACATTTACTGCAGTCACGGCTGATATTGAAGATCAAATTAACGAGCCGAGTGAAGAAGTTCGACGAATGCGCGACGAGATTATAGCAAAGCGAGAGAATAAGAGACGAAGGAAGGAGTTTTTGGAGGATGACAAAGTATTGGTCGGGACGAAAGTCGGGGAGGATCATGTAAACTATATTTTGGCCTATAATATGCTTACCGGAATTCGAGTCGCGGTGTCACGAACAACCGCAAAGCTTGACCGAGAGTTGACGGACAATGATTTCATTGCGAAGCATAAGCTTGCCTTTGATATGTAAGTATTATCATATCATTCGACGTGAGGGACAAATTCTAATTTGCTCTAGATCTGGAAATGAGCTGACGCCATCTGCGAAGTACGACTTCAAGTTTAAGGATTACGCACCATGGGTGTTCCGACATTTGCGGCAACTGTTTCGATTAGATCCTGCAGACTACTTGATCTCACTTACTTCAAAATATATTGTCTCCGAGCTTGGCTCTCCCGGTAAGAGCGGAAGTTTCTTCTACTTCTCCCGTGACTACAGATTTATCATCAAAACAATTCACCACTCTGAACATAAATTCCTGCTCAGGATTCTTAAGGAATACTATAATCATGTCAAAGATAATCCGAATACGTTGATATCCCAGTTTTATGGATTACATCGTGTCAAGCTCCCGTATGGCAGAAAGATTCATTTCATTATTATGAACAACCTCTTTCCACCGCATAGAGATATTCACCAGACATTTGATCTTAAGGGATCTACTATTGGTCGTGACTATGATGAACGAAAGCTCAAGGATAATAAGCATGCAACTATGAAGGACCTGAATTGGCTGCGGCGAGATAAATATATCAGTCTTGGTCCGCGAAAACGAGATCAATTCATGAAACAGCTAGAGACGGATGTGAAATTGCTTGAGAGGCTAAATATTATGGATTATTCGTTGCTGATTGGCATTCATGATTTGCGAAAAGGAAATACGGAGCATATTCGGGATAGCACGTTGACGGTGTTCACTCCAGGGCAGCAAATATTGGAGAGAACGCCATCAAGGCTTGAGAGGGATCGTCGATTAAGCTTGAGACGTGCCTTTTCTACGGCGAATCCTGCGTCTTTGGAGCAAGTTATTGATGTATTACGGTCGGATGAGTATCCTGGGTAAGTCTATTTTTGTTGGTTTTCATTGAAAGACCGCTAACCCTTAACCCAGCCGAAAGAGCTTTACATTTTACGCAGATGATGGCGGATTTCGTGCCACGGATGAACACGATGGACCGTTATACGAGATATACTATTTGGGAGTGATCGATTGCCTTACAAACTACTCGTTTGCAAAGAAGATGGAGACATTTTGGAAGGGACTTTCGCATTCACGTGAAAAGCTTTCTGCGATACCGCCGTTTGAGTATGGTGAGCGGTTTTATAAATTCATTTTCTCGATTGTCAAGACTCCAGGTCAAGGTGGTTCCGCTCAAGTCAGAAATCCAATATCTACCCCCGCGCCAGGTGACAGTGCGAATGACACTATGGCAGAGATCGCAGAGATTAGAGAAGGGGATTAATTTTACCTTGTTGGTTTGTGGTATAGATTGACTAGAAAAGTTGAACCGAGGGAATGTATGATAATTTTTGATGCGATCATGAAGCGTTTTATTGTGATATTATTGCCAGGTTAAAAGTGTTTAGGAATTGGTATTTTCGGTTGTTAATTCGTTCACGCGTCTGTTTGTATTACTTTTTTCCTGCATTTCCATGCTGTTCCTGATGGACGGGTGGTTTTTATGGTCTCATTTTTGTTGACGATCTTATAGAAGGATCATGGCTCGATCTCCTATAGAGCGAACAATAATAATAATCTTCTCATAGCTTTGATTTCAATTATTACTGTAACCTACATTTCGTAGGCGCAGAGCTCATGATGCCGCAGTATCAGATAACAGACAGCACATAACTTTCTTCGGCATAGCGGCAGTAACTCACAGAAACGAAACGATGCTTCTTAAAATCTCAACCACTTCAGCACCTTAATGTCAGACGGCACAATAGTATTTAAAATGGCATATTCGCGAGCACACTTTCTATCACCATTACGAATGTAACAATGTTCGCGATATTCCAAACCAGTGAGCGCAGCAGGCTAATTCTAAATTCACAGAGTATCAGTATTATTATAGCTTGATACGACTGTCACAATTTTGGGATATACCGTTCAGAAGAGACAGTGATGTACAACGTATTGAATAGAATTCGAAGGAGCGCGTACGACAACCCGTATAAATTTCGTTTGTAGTACGGTACTGAACTCAGATTCATGGTGAGCTAAGGGTGACCGCGCCATTAGCACCTAATCTTATGGTTTGAAATAATTGGTAAAACCCAGAAGAAGTAGAAAGACAAACCACTGCTCCCACAAATAACGGGAAACATTCATGTCCGTTGCGGTGTGCACCTTGGCATTTTGCTGCGATGCGTTGAATATGTCTCGGTACTCGTTTCGCGTCAAGGTCTGATGCAACTGCCAGTCAGTCTACCAAAGCAATGTCCGTGTTGTAATTGAAACTAACCATTAAAATTCAATCGAGGAATGACGTTACTGAATGGCGCGCCGTAATAGCTAATTAACAATATCGAGAAGGTATGTGGTAGTAGGCCGATTACCCACACCACTGGGATGAACAGCGGAGATAGGTTGAAGCACAGCATCGAATGCTCCAGCTTCCAAATGAAGTGGGAGAAAAGCATCTGCAGCATCGTGAGCGATGAGAGAATGGCAGTAACGCCAGTTGTGGCAGGTTCGATCGAATGCTGCCGATGTTCTTACTAGGTAGACAATTTCGTGGTAGAGACGCGGCCGGAAGTCTAATGATGATGTGCGGTCCAGAAAAGACATTCAGTCAAAGTGTCAATAACCAGCGTTCGTATCTGGTTCATGAACAGTGATCTACAAACGTATTGACGCAACAATGCATAAATCGACGATTCGGTGTATCAAGTTGAAACTTTTAGCAGGATATACCAATAATAACTACCACATCTAATGTCTATACAAATATCTGAGCATCGGTACTATATATCATAGCGATGCCAATTTCGCGCCAGTCCACAACGAGCACATTTTCATAACAATTCGTATCCCTATCAGGAATGATTTATATTATGCTTCAGTCCAAGATATCAGGAACATCATTCCGGCACCGAGGAGCATCGCCAGGGTCTGCCAAACTCCCTTCTTAATTTCACCAAATTTTGTGAGGCGGTAGTCAGTCTCTAGAATCTCCGGGATAACACCGACAGTCGCAATGTATAAGAATCCTCCTAAATTATATATCAGTAGGTATGCAAGCAGCAACTGATTGACATTTTGAATACCGACCGGCTGTGAATGGAAGAACGAGCTCCCCGGCTGTGCACGTAGTTCCAAATAATCCATTAGATCCAGGGACTTTTGGAACGTTCCCGACTTCAGCAGTGGTGGATTCGTACGTAGAAATATACTGGATGCCAATACCAATGAGAGTACCCAAGAAGGCGCCAATGGCAGTGACGAACTGCGCACCCATTGCCTTTGATTTGGAGAAACCGCCCTGGATCAGGAGAGCAAAATCACCAACTTCATGGGGAATCTATATGAGAGAGAGATCAATATCCTTTGATAATAAATTACGAATATGATTTCGTTTTACCTCTGTAACAGGAGTTAGTAACTATCGTCATAACTGATATATAGTATAGCATACCATGGAAGAAAACAGCCAGTGTAGTAGTAGCACCGACACTCTGGCTAATATAAAATGAGGCGGCAATAGCTAGTCCATCGGTAATATTGTGCGAGAAGTCAGCGATCAAGTTCAGATAAGCCGATAATTTCACAGACGCGCCTGGCTCCTCCTCTGCGCCCTTTGTGGTCTCGGTCGCGGTCTCAGTCTCGGGCTCAGTCTCGGGCTCGGCTGCGACAGAAGCTTTACGCCTGCGAAGAGCGTCATCAGCAGTCTTGTCCACAGAGCTGGACACGGCCTTGCCGTCCTCGTCCTCTGAACTTTGGCTATGGGTATGTGAGTGAGAATGATCATGGTCACCCTCGCCGCCAAAGATACGCATGGTCTTATCCAAGACGATGAAGGCCTGCAAGAGATCAGTTATCACTATACTATATGCGTATCTCGCAAAAGACATGGATAGCATACACCAAAGCCAAAGAAAATAGCAAGGCCAAGCAAAGAGTTTCGATGCTCCTCGACAAGCACAAAGCGAACATGATTTGGGTCATGACTTTCGCCGAGGAATGTTTGAGGCATCAGGTGGAAAAAGACGTCGCCTAGCAGGCCGCCAACAGCAAAAGCCACCAGGATTGATAGCGACGAGGGGTCAATATTTGGAGGTATCTAGGGCTGTTAGACAAGTTTGAGGTCCACAGGAGAATGAGAGAGAGGCGTCAAGGTGGGGGTTTCTACCAAGGCTAAGATCAGGTTAGGTGGGCCAGAGATGTATGCAGTTGCCAATAACGCATTAAGGCCGGGTCCTAAGTACACTTCAGTTTCATGCTCATATAAGAACTGATGGTGGGTCTTACCAAACGGAAAAATCATGGCGAATGCCTTCTGGATCCAACTTGTTTCATCTGACTGCGACGAGCTGCGAAGAGTGTCCAATTCCTTTACAACCGGACAATTCTGTAGAACCAAGCCAATTTAGTATTTTGCAGCCATTCTCAACAGATTCCAGTAACATACTTGCAGCTCAACCGCTATATGATCTAGATCAAATGTTCCCGACTCTGTGATAACCTTGGCACACACCATGGAAGTTGTTGCCAACAGCACTATCAATGACAGTCTTGTACCAAACCTGCTTTGCCACATGATGATCTGTAAAGCTGACAATATGTTGCTAAATGACCCAATTGGCTCTCAGAGGTGTGAACTAAGTGTAAAGTTGCGTTTTTTGAGACAGATCGTTCACTTGTTTGCTGCTTAATCTGGTTGACCAAGCAGCGCTATGAAGACATAAGTACAATGAGATTCCTCTGTTCTATGTAAGATACATACATAGACGTCAATGTACGTGCAATTGAGTGTACTCAAAATAGGCGGAGCTCTAACTTAAAG
The DNA here is from genome assembly GCA_018804115.1 of Lipomyces starkeyi. Lineage (NCBI taxonomy): Eukaryota > Fungi > Ascomycota > Lipomycetes > Lipomycetales > Lipomycetaceae > Lipomyces > Lipomyces starkeyi. The sequence goes on along the minus strand of JAGJTG010000005.1, from coordinate 683,894 downwards.
AAATGGAGTTGCAAACGCCTGACTCTTAGTCAAAGTCTCTAGTTCATCTACATCACCGAGACCCGCTTCCCCTTGTCGATACCAGGCAGATTGGAATTAAGGGGCCAGTACACCAGTGATGAACTATCTTAAGCTATTTGAGCTAAGCTAGATATCGTTAGCGCAAGAAAAGTTCCATTGCAACTCACGCAAATAAAGTTCTCACAAGTTCAACTGAACCTTAATATGTGTCGTCGTGGTAGGTCGCTCTGTACAACTTCGCAGATTGTCGAGGACAATGTTCCTACGACTTGAGCCAGCGACATCGAAAGCAATAATAAGACGATCACTGTGTGCCAATGCCTAGCCAATAAAGTTTTCTCCAGATAGTAACTTTGATGATATTATTATAGAAACGTTATTACTCGAGAGATCCTGTTTCTAGGAGCGAGCGAAGTCGGGTACCAAGATCGAAGAACCATACGACAATGCAGGATCTCTTATCCGGTATTTTGGCACAGACGCAACCGAAGCAGAATACTACTGCAACTGACACAATTACGAAGCTATGTGATCGATTGTTAAACTCAACGCTACTAGAAGATAGGCGTGCTGCGGTCCTAGGGTTAAAGGGCTTCTGCCGGGAATATCGAGAAGCAGTTGTTACAGGCGGATTACGAGGATTGATCGCGGAATTGCAGCGGGACCGACTAGATACTGAAACAGTGAAAGCTACATTGGAGACCGTTCTTCTACTGTTCATGAGAGATAAAGCTTCGGTAGGTTTAGGTCTATAAACGCATCGGCCAACTATGTTGACTTTCATCAGCAAACTGCAGATGTCGACTATATTGCGTTATGGCTGGCGGACGAGTTTACCCAGGTATGATATTTGTTCTGACAGGTTGTATTCAAATGCTAATGCCATACATCATAGCGTGAGGAGAACATCACCCTCTTAATTGATATTTTGGAAAATAAGGACTTTTATGTTCGACTCTATAGTCTGCAACTATTAGCCGCTGTATTATCAAATAGAACTGAAAGAACTCAACAGTGCGTTTTTGCTGCGCCACTGGGTATCTCCAGACTAGTATCGACGCTTGATGATCACCGCGAAGCAATCCAAAATGGTTTGTACAATTCCGTTCGCACTTGAATAAAAGGATAGCACATGCTGAACAATTAACTAGACGCTGTAATGCTACTTTTGCATTTAGTCGACGGTCATCCGGACATTCAAAAGTTAGTAGCGTTTGAGAATACGTTCGACAAGACCTTCATCATCATTGAACGAGAAGGCGGTGTGGAAGGAGGCATTATCGCACGGGATTGCCTCCGCCTTATCGCCAATCTCTTACGGTTTAATTCTTCGAACCAGAATCTGTTCAGAGAGACCAGTTGTATTCCTCGCCTGTCTAATTTGATGATTGTCGGCAAGGGAGATGCAAATTGGGATGCTCAGAAGGTGAAGAACTTGATCTTGGTCCTTGAGATTTGTCGACTTTTTGTCGTAGAAGGCAGCTTAGGCACACCGGCTAATCAGAATATCCTCTTCCAAGCTGGTGTCTTGATGAACGTTCTCCGCCTGGCATTTGCAGATTCCACGAATATTCAAGTTCGCGCGATGGTAAGCTACTGTGAGCAAAGAGTCTTATTATTTTGGCTAATGGCTGTGCAGGCTCTTGTTGCTACTGCCGACTTGATCCGCGGCAACAAAGAAATTCAAGAGAAGTTTGCCAATATTGACGTGCCGTATATTAACGTATCTGCTCCTGGTGAACCTAACCATGTTCAGCTGGAGCCAGAAGTCATTCCTGTTACGCAAGCCCTTCTAAACTGGGCACTTTACAACTCCTCAATTTACGCATTTGACCTGCGCGTTGGAGCGAGTATGTGCTTGGAAGGCTATTTCTCAAACAACAACGGCACAAGGATAGCTTTCTTGGAGGATGCTATAGACGCCTATTTTAAGGACAACAGAGGGCCTAAGAACGCTAAGCTACTAAGCGGTCTGCTAGACTATGAAACTGATGCACGCACGGATCCATACAGGACATGGTTTGCGTGCATTATTATGCTTCACATTTTTGAAGGTGGCCAGGAGCTGAAGGACCTTGCACGGTCTATCACCATTGGCGACGAGGACGCGGGAGAGGAAGTCGTTACTGCAATTCAAACCATCTCAGCAAACCTTGTGGCTTCGCTACAGTATAATTTAGACATTCGTATCCCGATCGCGTACATCATGCTCTTGTCAGTTTGGCTATATGAGGATTACGATGCTATTGATGATTTTCTAAGTGAGGGTTCGAGTGTACAGTCACTCGTGGCCGACGTATCGCAGTCTTCAAGCCATAATGTCCTAGTGGAAGGCATGTGCACAACGGTTTTAGCTGTTCTGTATGGCTATTGCACCACCAGTTCCCCAATTCCCAGGTGCGTGACAGTGTCTTCATCTCACTGGTCTGAAATTCTAACAACTATGTATTCTAGACCTGTTCTGAACCGGCTACTAATCAGTCGAATTGGTCGTGACTCATTTATTATGAAGCTTCGACTTCTACGACGACATTCTCTTGTCCGAGATTTCAATCCGTCAGAGATATTATCTGCCGAGAAAGATGCGACCGGACTCCCATCGGTGTTTTTCAACAGAGTCTTCATTGATTTCTTTAAGGATCGATATAGCCGGCTTGAAAAAGTTCTCGATAGAGATCCCAATAGAGATCCGATTAGTCCAGGTCTGTGTCATCATCAGTCTTTCGCGTTAGCGTATACTAATATTTATGCCAGAAGCGATTGAGGCCCAAAATGAGCTTGCTATAGAAACCATGGAGAATCTTCAGAGAGAGCTTGAAGTTCTTAAAGCTCAGCTGGCTGCAACGGAAGGAGAGAAGCAGAAGACGGAAGAGTCCCTGGCTGAAGAGAAACAAAAAGCTGAAACGACACTTGCCTCGAATTCCGAGATAATGGTTGCCATTTCACGGGAAAGAGAAGAACTGGATGGCAAACTAAAAGAGGCGGAAGCTGTTATCAAGAAATTGCAAGACCACGTCGCTGCAGCTGGTAAGGAATTGACCGACGAACGAGAGAAATCGCGTGAGATTGAAAGGAAGTTGGGAAATACTGCGCAGTCGTTGGGATTGGAGCGAAATAAGCTTGAGAAACGCGTCAAGGAGCTTGAGGACAACGCGAGGAAAGCCAATAGCCGGATCGATAGTCTTGAGAAGGATTTGGGTAAATCCAAAGAACGTGCACTACAAGCCGAATCAGCATTACGGGCCTTGAAGGAATCTTCTGCAAATGAGAAAGCTAAGCTTGAATCTAAAGTCAAACAGTCCGAGGACTCGACGACATATATGCATTCTATGCTTGAAGAATCGGAAAAAAAGAATAAGCAGCTTTCATCTAAATCTGAACAGTTACAGACCCTGCTGGATGGGTTTAAAACTAAGGCCAACGAGCTTCAATCAACTCTCGATTCTCTTCAACGCGGTAACAGTGACAAGGATAAAATGCTTGAGCAATTGCAGTCTGAGATAACGAAAGTGCAAGGTCATGTCTCGGCTCAGGAAGAAGAGCTCAAGGAGTCTCAGGACACCATTAATAAATTACGGTCCGAAATTGTGAATCTACGGGATAGAGTCTCGTCTGGCGAAGATGAGATGACGAGCTATAAAGAGAGCTTCAATCAAAAGTTAAAATCTTCGCAAGAGAAACTAGTTACTGAAGCCATCAAGTCTTCTGACTTGCAGAAACAGTTGGACGTAAAGATGATGGAAATTGAAAAGTTACAGTCTTCTTTGAAAGAGTCAGAAGAAAAAATGGATGATTTGTTATTGGTGCTTTCCGATCTTGAAGACAAGCTGCAAAAGAAGGAGAGCGAGGAAGGCCAAATTGACGGGGACGAAGACGAAGAGGAAGCGGAGGAAGAGGAGGACAAAGACGAAGAAGAAGAAGCCGGTCAGGCGAACGGAGACGCAAAATTGGAGAATATAAACGGCAGTAATGAGGAAAGCCAGAGTGAGGAGGACAGCGAGGATGAAGTTGATTGAACGCGGATGCCATGCTTATACTGATTATGTGTATATTATTTGGCGGATTTAGAATAGAGAATGTAATATATTGGCAATCACTACTAACGTTATGATATTTACAATCTGTCATTAAACTATTATACACAGTTGGTAATATACACAATATGTCTACAAGTTATACCCCTACAGCATTCACCGCCCTTATAGATCATTTTTCCAATTCTTAGCTAAGTTCCAATAATGAGGCACCTGGGTTCTCTCCAAAATCTCTCTCGCCTCCGCCTCAGACTCCGTTGTTCGTACATTCCACCTCTTGAATTGGTGCTGCTTCAACTCGCCTTCCCAAACAAGGTCACACTTATTGTCCGAAAATTTTGTCGGCGGCCCATTTGCGGCGTCATTTGGACTGGATATCTTCTGTGTATTATGGGCCCAATCAATCCGATTCAATAGCAACTTCTTATAGAGTTTGATGGCCCTGGAGCCGCCTTCCACAACAACCAAGTTAAACTTCGGATTGACTATCGTAACACCTTTCAGATCCAATTCACGAGCGTTAACATTGATCTTGTAGCTATGTTGGGTGTTGGCCAAGTTTCCGATTCGGAATACCGCACATATAATGCCGCGCTGCTCGTCCTGCTCTAATTTCTCCTTCAGCTTCTCATGCTTTTGCTCTGGGGTAAGTTTCCGATCTAAGTTATCCTGCAAATGCTTCTGTCTTCTCTCTTCCATTTCTCGCCGGACACGCGCTTCGACCAACGTGGGATCCTTGATAGCTTCGTTTGTCAACACGCTCATCAGATTGCTGAGCTTAACCTTTGGAGGAGGCGCAGGATCGAGACCTAGTCGAATTCTGTCTTGCTGATCCTTATGTCGTTCTGCACGCTCGGTCTTCCTTATCCGTTTCAGTTCCTTCTTCGTGAGATACGGCGGCTTCACCACAGGTGCATTCTTTTCCCAAGGTGCGTTGATTGGTATAGGATGTTGCACGTATATATTGATAACTGAATCGAGCGAATCTAGCTTAAGTTGAGACTCATCTTCTAAGCTATCATACGTCCTGTTCGTGAGAAGAGGTTGATCCCACCATTCGACATCTGGAGGCGGCTCTCTCTGAAACAAAATGTTAGGATCCTAATAGACTGTCATAAACAACGCGACATACCTTCATAGCCATGTCGGCCAGATCCAATTCCTCATCAAGACCCGCCTTTTTGCTAGATTCCTGGATCCTCTTCTTCAAGTCTTCTAATCGAGCCTGGGTCCTCAGCTCGTTCGCAAGCTCAATATATTTTCCCTTAGCATTAAACTCCAGAGTCCGTCTATGTCTCTCCTTTGGTCGAATTTCTAGGTCTGGGTCAAAGTAAGGGTTCTTCGTTGGATCCATCTCATCCTCTGACAGCCCTGTCAGAATTTCCAGTTGTTTCTTTGGTACTGGTTTCTTCGCATTAGCTACAGTGGTTGCGAACTTGGGATTCATTGGTTGCCGCTTATTAGAACCAAAAGACGCAGGCTGAGTGTCGTTGAGGAGAGCCGGATGTACGCCAACGTTGAGGCCGCCACGAGCTTTCAATTCACCGTCATCTAGCATTGGGTGCCTGAATGGAGTAGATAGCGCAGGTGGCGGGCGACCAGATCCAGATTGTGAGGATGCGCCGCTTCTACCCGTTGTTGCTGCTGCTATCCGTGCTTTCCTCTCAGCAATTTGTGCTAATAACTCTTTCGTATTGATAACCGGTTTCGAGCCATCAGCTGGTGCACTAGCCTCAGGCGTAGTAGAAGTAGGAGTATCCGACGCCGAACGTGGAGTTGTAGGACTAGCTGTTGCTCTACTTTGTGCTTGCTTCTCGGCCATTGCCTTAGCAGCAACTGCCGCTTTGGCTCTAGCAATAGCCTTGGCCTTTGCTAATATATCATTAACGTGAGAACTTGGAGACGACGAGACGGGAGATCCATCTGGTGCTTTCTGTTTCTTCGAGGAAAGGGAATCGACGGCCTCGTCCAGTGCCCGCTTGCGTGAATCAGCCACCATGCTGCAACTAGAATTTATGTAACAAACTTCTGCAAGTCAGTAGTTTTCAGATTGTGTGTACAATAGAAATACCGCCAGTGTTTTAGTGTCGCAGATTATGACATATACAGGCTTGCACTTCACTCACGCGAGTGCAATTCATCAAATCGTCAAATCGACAGAAAAGCCATATGTGTCATATCATTCCCGCACTTGAGTAGACTGAAACTCATCACCCATCACCCATAGCACGGCGTCCTAATAAGCCACAAAGTTTGGTGCAGATAGTAGAAGGTCGTGCCCTAACTTTGATGTCGAATTAAGCCGTCCGGACGGCCGCCAGTGCACAGTACCAACACCTTGCCTGGTGTAAGAGAAAACAAAAACACAGCGGACGCGTTCTTCAACCACAACGACGCGTCTTGGAGTCCTACAGATTTTGCTGAACGTCTTGGAGACGGCGTCTTCTCCATATAATTTCGGCCGCTAGTCGATGTCTATGTATATGTATATGAATATATACATACATATGCGAGCACGGTTCTCGTCCTTTGGGCGAGGGTTGTGCGTTGTTACTTGTGACCCATGGCAGGGCGTTCACCACCAGACCTTCTGTTGTATTTGCTTTGTTAACGGGTATGCCCCGAAATCTAGTCGGCCGTCTAATTCAAGTAAGTTCTGCATTCCTGACGGGTAAATTGGATAACCCTAACCTTCTCGTGCTATAGGTGAAACTCATAGCCAGAACGGTTGCAAGTTTATAGGGTTTACCCGGACTACCCCAAAGTGAGGGAATGCTAAAGTTTTCAGGGGAAAATGCCATCGCAAGGTGGTGGTTAATTCAGACCCAGCTAGAGCCAGTGGTGTTTCAGGGATTCCATTCGAGATCGATGTTCACAGCGGACAGTATTGATAACTCGGAACTGGCTGAGCAGCCTGTGCAGCATTATCTAGGTATATACTGGCTCTGCAGGAGGATTTGAGGCGACAGAGACAGAGGTTTTTGATTTGCCATCAAACACATGTGGTACTTAACCATAGTGCCCCGCAGTGCGTTAGAATAAAGTCCTATCATCATTTAATAACCCGGTTGGCATAAAGTAGACCGTAGGGACGTGTGGGGTTAACTGCCGGATAAACATGCGAATGCATGAACCATGCTAGTCAAAACTTATTCCGGACAACTAAGTTATGTGAAAAAGAAGACAGGCAAGTGTCCCCTGAACCGGACTCGGGTCCGGTTTTGCGACGCCGTTGCCTCGTCCTCCTCAACACCTAGGTCTCCAAATTTCGGATCCAGGGCCCATCACACAAATATCAGAAGTGCCGGATGGCTATTTTGGTTGGCTCGCCAAAGCTCGACCTACTGGGAACCGACACTATGTTTCGACGATCGACTTCGGTGTCTTGCGTGGGTCTTTGCATGCTGCTTCGGGTCGTGCTCATGGTTGTCAGCGTGGCAGCAGTGCCCAGTATTCATATTAAACTCGATCTCCCATGGACAGAAAGATCTCCGTATTTACTAGAGCTCGTGTAAGTACTAGATTATTGCACTGCGACTCCGGATCAGTAAGGTTTGATCTGGCCGTGCCAATTCGAATTATAATTGCTGATGAGACCTAGGGAGACCATCGCTGAAGAAGTTCCAGAATCATACTTTCCTCTTCTCACCCATCTCGTCGAATTTTCACATGATAAACTTGAGTACTACGATCCATCGTCTACACCCGATGCCAATGTTCTCACTCACCAATTGCTCTATGACGAGGCAATGGCTTTCAGTGAGGCGAATGGCTATATTCCGGAGGTCGGCGGTTCCCGAGACTGGATCAACGTGAGGCTCACTCTGCGCACTGCCGCACCTCGTATTCAGGCGTACTATCAGTATTACAACGCTTCTGTGTGTCCACAATTCACCAATCTACTAAGTGATTGCGGAAATGATTCGTGGTTTTGGTACGACAATCAAGTTAGCTGCGATCCAGGCGCCGTGTTCGCCTTGAAGACTCCTTTGACAATCAAAAAGACAGATATTCTTCCATTCGATCGCGAAATATCCACCAATAAAGATGCTCCAGTCGCCATTCTCTATGCCGATGTTACATCGCCGAAATTTTTGGCGTTCCATAGTTCCTTCGTGGCCGAGGCCGACAACGGCAAGTTACGTTACATCCTGAGGTATATACCATCAGATGAGGGGTCAGCTATTAGATTCCCCGAGCGATCCCGAGGATTAACTGGATACGGTGTTGAACTCGCCATGAAGCGAACAGATTATGTTGTCATTGATGACCGCGACAAGGACAGCAATGTTTCATCTGAGTCTGCAAATGATGCCAAGGAAAGTGAGTCTGCAGTAGTTGATGACTTGCTGTCCACTCCGGATATGAAGGACATCATACCGCTTAGTAGAATTGAACTTGCGGATATCAGTCTTAAGGCTGCAGGCTTCATCTTACAACAAGCAGCTGGCGCAAGTCCGATGGATGGGTTGCTACGACTCTCTGAAGACTTTCCCAAGCATGCAGCCGCGATTGTGGCAATGAATTTCGATAATTTAGCCGCAATTCAGGAGGAGATGGCGGAAAACCTGCAAACCATTACAAGAATGGTTAGATTTTCTCACGGCGACAATTCCATTTTTGTGAATGGCGCTCGGGTAGATTCGGTTTTGAGTGATGATCCAATTTCTATTCTAGATGTTCTCAATCGTGAGCGAAAATTGATAGACGACTTGAATTATTTGAAGTTGTCAAATAAAATCGCAACAGAGCTTATTTCGGGCCCCGCTCTATTGAAGTTGAAAGACCAACCTACAGAGCCTCGATTTGACTGCAGTGATAAAATCGAAGGTGGAGATACGATTGTTTGGCTAAACAATATTGAGAAGGATACGAAATACCGCAAGATGAGCACAAAAATCACAGCTATCCTCGAACCTCACTATCCCGGTCAGTTTCATCAGATCCGAAAGAATATTCACAATGTTGTCATCCCGGTCGATCTGAATTCTCTTGGTGATTTATTCCTTATTTCGAAGCATATCCGGCCTCTCATTCTGCGTGGTATTACAGTTCGCTTTGGTCTTGTTCCATTAGTAGAGACTGAACGACAGAAACAGCAGGCGACAATGTTTTACTATCTTTACGTAAACTACAGCCTTCAAGCTGCTATGGCGTATCTCGAGGAGTCAATTAATAATGAAGCGGAGCCGTCGAGGGATAGTTTCGACTTAGTTCGAAATCACTATAAGCCGAAGAAGGACGCTCCTTCTCTAGTTGAAAACCCAAACGAGACGACATTTATAGCTCAAATCGGCAAAGCAGCCGCGTGGGCCAAACGATTGGATATTTCTATGGCCAAACCCATTGTCTTTGGTAACGGTTACGTTGTGCCTAAAGACGACAATTCGTGGCTGCAGTCCATAGCATATAAGCTTGATAACGACGTCGAGCTCATTCGGACGCTCGTTACGGCGAATATTGTCACAGATAATACTGATATTCATGCGTTCCTGTCGAAGACCGCTTCTGCACGTCGAAACAAGCTTATTTTCCCCGATGATCCGAGTCGTCAGGAGCACCTAGATGTCGTTTCGTTGTATAAGTCTCACAGTTTCATCCTCAAGTCATTACCAGCTATCGAGTGCACGGCTCCAAGTTCTGATAAATTGAAAGATGATGGCCAGGTTGAGGGTATTGCAGCGAACGTCCCACTCGATGTATCTGTGCTGGTTGCAGCGGACCTTGACTCCGAGGTTGGAATCAGTCAATTTCAGGAAATTATGAAGCTTTTAGCCACCGAAGATCTTCCAAATAACATAAGAGTCAAATTCATGCATAATCCTGCATTGGAGACAAACACACCAAGGCTCTCGACCCTTCTCTATTATCTTTCAGAGTCAAGCATCTTGTCGAAGATTGGTCCCACAGAGCTATATGAAGTCACGAAGGATATTACTCCTACTGAGAATTTCACGAAGTTGCCGGGTATCGAAAAACTCTTTCAAATTCAAAGTGATGCGAAGACAGAGGGTTGGGCGTTTCCAGATAATGCTGCCGCATTTCAGTTCTGGGAGTCCGCTAAACCGCTCATGCATTCGCTCGGTCTTTCAACGGGTCAGGGAATGATATTAGTGAATAGTCGGGTAAGCCTCAGTCAACATTAGTAATTGGTATATAGTCTACTGATCACTTTAGACAGGCTATTCGCTTGTCCTCATCAGCGCATCTCGATGCTTTTGACTTAAGCAGTCTTCTCAAGTACGAATCGGCTTCGAGGATTTATCCGGCATTACAAGCTGCTCGTGAAATTGGCGTATTGGACCGTCTGTCGCCATCCGCAGATCCGTATGACTTCTCAGCACAGCTATCGAGTGTCCTCGTGAAGAGTGACGACTTGGATATCTCTGGAGGTTTCTACCAGATGACGAGTAAGCGCAACAGCCGGATCACGGACTACACGCACGAATATTGCGGTTTTGATGTTGGCGGCGACTTTGACAATGCCGCGTTGAAAATAGTAGGGATTTTGAATCCGACCAGTGAGTTCACGCAGAAATATGCCCCGATATTGAAAACGTTGTCCGAAGTTGATGGTGTCGTGGTTCGGATATACTTGAATCCGGCATTGACTGTGGAAGAAATGCCGATCAAACGATTCTATCGGAGCGCGATAAATTCTACTCCAGCTTTTGCGTCTAATGGAGACCTGATGGAGCCTGAGACAATCTTCAAAGGTATTCCATCTGATGTCTTGCTTACTTTAGGCATGGACGTTCCATCGGCGTGGTTAGTAACACCGTATGTCTCCAAATATGACTTGGACAACATCATTTTATCCTCTGTGTCTGAATCTAAGCTTGAAGCTGAATATTTACTCAAAAACATCCTTGTCCAGGGTCATGTCAGGGACGTTTCACGCGCTGGGAGTCCACCAGCAGGTCTGCAGCTCACCTTAGGAAGTGCAATTAATCCACAACTTGAGGACACGATTGTTATGGCGAACTTAGGATACATGCAATTTAAATCCGAGCCCGGCGTATGGAAGCTTGGTTTGAAGTCTGGTCGGTCTCAGGAAATTTTCCACTTGGACAGTGCTGGTGCACATGGATTTATTCCGTCGGCTGGAGATCTTAGTAACATTAACGTTTACGTTACAAAGTTCACAGGTGTCACCATATTCCCGCGCGTCTCTCGAAATCCTGGACAAGAGACCGCATCCGTGTACGGAGACTATGAGATGGCAGAAGATAATGGTATTGTAAACAGAGTCCAAAAATCTGTGCAACAAGTGCTGTCAGGCTTCCTCAAGGTATCGCCAGTAAAGAAGGGCGATACTGAACTTACGGACACAAAACAAGCGGCTATCAATATTTTCTCTGTCGCTAGCGGACATCTATATGAAAGATTTTTGAACATCATGTTTGTTAGTGTTATGACCCATACAAATGAAACCGTGAAGTTTTGGCTCATTGAGAATTTTTTGTCGCCGTCTTTCAAGGTAGATGCTTCTGATAGTGGATATTATTACGAGTTGTTAGCTAAATGCTTCAAAGGAATTTTTGCCGTACATGGCCAAAGAATATGGGTTTGACTATGAGTTGATCACGTACAAATGGCCACACTGGCTTCGGGCCCAAAATGAGAAGCAGCGAATCATTTGGGGGTACGTAGTTAGGGAGCTTTTGAGTGATAAGAGACTGCTAAAGCTAATCATATACCTAGATATAAGATTTTGTTTTTGGACGTCATGTTTCCACTGGATCTGGATAAAGTCATTTTCGTAGATGCTGACCAGATCGTACGAACCGACATGAAGGAGCTAGTTGATCTCGACCTGCACGGTGCACCGTACGGATATACTCCAATGTGTGACTCCCGAACTGAAATGGAAGGTTTTAGATTCTGGAAACAGGGATACTGGAAGTCGTTCTTGGGTGACAATCCATATCATATCAGGTAATACGGTGTTGAAACATTGGAATATTTGCTCGTATGTTGACTCTTTGCTAGCGCTCTGTATGTGGTTGATCTCAAACGATTCCGTCAAATGGCAGCTGGTGATAAACTTCGCCAACAATACCACCAGCTGTCCGCAGACCCACTCTCATTATCAAATCTCGATCAGGATCTTCCGAATAACATGCAGAGGCACATTCCAATCTTCTCATTGCCGCAGGATTGGTTGTGGTGCGAGACATGGTGTTCTGACGAAGCCTTGAAGACTGCAAAAACAATTGACCTGTGTAACAATCCGATGACGAAAGAGCCGAAGCTTGATCGTGCGAGACGGCAAGTTCCCGAGTGGACAGTGTATGACAATGAGATCACGTCGCTCGCCAAGAGAGTCAAAAGCGGCCAGGAAGTGGTAGGCGGAACAAATGAAGAGGTGAATGCTACAGAAGTACAGACCCAACAGCCTGTCGCTGCTGATGACTCTGTTCCTCCGCGAGATGAGTTGTAAATATTGATAGATTCATTTTAAGTTTGGACATCCTTATATGAAAGATAAATTGTAACACATATCAATGCATTCTATATACAATAATTACATCCTAACTGACATCACACCATTAGCAATATGTTATACTAATCCACGTCCTTTACATTCCTTGGCTTGACATCAATGACAGTGTCGCTACTAAATTCTGAATCAGTGGTAACGCCATGGATAGTCCACTCCTTGCCAAGAGAATCTATGGTAACCTTCATAGCCGTCTTTTCCAAATCCGCACGCTTGGACACTTGATACTGCAAATAAGATGTTACAGCAGCAGTGACGTTTGCGACTCGCTCAGGCTGATCATTACCTCCATCCCGCATCAATCCGAATTTCAGAATGGTAGTGACCTCGGAATATCCCGCATTAATTCTGACTTCACGATCCACCTCTTCACAGGTGCTCAGAAACAACTTCCCTCTGTTCCTTGCCGGGTCAAGTCCCAGCTGCTCATAGGCCAAATCCCCATCTTCCTTGATTGCCATTTTAACTCGGTTCTCGACCATCTTGACTAGCTGACCGACATCAAACTTGCGGACTTGCTCCCTTGTTGTCTCAACCGCGCTAGCAGACGTCATCTCATCCCACACCTTCTGAAACTGCTTCTCCCGCAGCACAAGCTGTCGTCGCCGATACGTGATCCACACCAAAATCGCGATCGGGAGATAGAAAATTATAGTGGGGAACGCAATGAAGACAACTATACCTGCTGAGAAAAACAAACCGACGAAGACTTTGATTGGAGTTGGGATCAGCTCAAGGAGTTCCCAAAGAGGAGTGAACGGTGTTATTTTCCGAGGATCGCGACCGGACAGAAAATAACGCGCTGTCCCTTGAAGTGGAATCGGATTTTGTGACGGCAATGATCTCGAAAGCTGGCGCAATCGACGGTATAGTTGTGGCCGCGGCTCCGTTAATAATGGTAAATCTGGTTTTCGCTGCGTTCTTGAGGTAATTGAGATGTCTCGAGTTGTTGCTAACTTATGACAATTTGAACTTGCTAGTCGTGACTGAATGGATGGCACACTTGTCACTGGGGCATTCGACCTCATCCCAACACTTGCCGCATATCGCCAGATCGCCGCCATTCCGCACGTCCTGCTTGGGAACAACCGGTAGACATTCATTTTTATGCTATCTTTGAGTGTGATTCGCCAAAGTGTAGCAATCGAGTAATCATGCAAGCATAAATGCTAATGGCTTTGATCTAACAGAAATTGGTGATGTCCGGGTAACGAAGACTCTGGGGTAAGTCTGGCCGTTTGCAACCGAACGTTAGAACCTTGGGTCCAGAAATTCTGTCGAGCGAACCTCCATGAACACTACCGCAAAGCCTCACCAGCCTGCACTTGGGCACCGCTGATCCATCGGTTTCATCGGCATCGCGCAATTTCGCTCTCGGATTGGAAGTGCGGGAATTAGTAATTGTTCTACATACCAGCTATCTAATTTATTTGGCCGGTAGGGCCCATTGCGAACTTCCGCGTCCCGGATTGGGTTCGTCGACGTCGTTCCAAGATAACTGCGAGACAGTTGTCATCAATTTTCCACATCTGACGCTTCTCGTTTCGAGAATAATTTCCCACGGAACAGCGTCTCACACACGAACCGCGGAATTTGTGTGTCCGGGAGTGGAACCATAGCAGGGATGGGATCATACAGCGACGAGGAGGATAATCGGCGAATATACCTGGTTTCGTCAGCATTATCGCCGGAGGAGTATCGATACTACCCGCATTGGTTCGCTGAGTTGGTTCCGCCGGCACATCTGACACTCACACTGGACGACATGCTGGTATTTGCCGATCGATTTGGTATTGCAGAGCAGGACAAGTGGAAGGTGCGTATATGAATAGTAATCCTTCGCCCACGCTGTTACTAACTGTTCGAGAAGATATTCGATACTTTCGAGAGCCCATTGAGTACTCTGGAAAAAGGAGAATTTTATGCATTTGTACGACTAATAGGACATGTAATGAATGGGAAAGCACCTTCTCGTGCACTAGTGTTCCAGCAAGGTGAGTGGATCGTGCTCCTTGTTGACCGGGATGTCGTTAATTAATAAAATAGCACCTGTACCTAAAATCATCCAAAAGTCAGCGGTTGTATTACAGTCCGATGTTACCACGTCACCATCAGCAAGTCAACGATCGTCATTGACGCTTCCCGCGTCAACTGCCCCGTCTCCTTCGAACCCTCCGTCGGGCTTGGCAGTTTCGCCGGTTCTCGACGGGACCCGTGTTAATCCGTTCCGTCGGCATCATGAACAGAAGAGCCGCGAATCGTATGAGAGCCGAAAATCCGCAGAGTCGATGACGCAAACAGTAAGTGCAGAAACGCCGGAAACGAGAAGGGGAAGCACCGATAAGACCTCGAATGATGTACAAGCTGTCGACGCATTTACGCAAATGTTACTAGGAGAGGTCAGCGATACAACTCCTCGAAAGTCGTCGGAATCTGCACTGTCAGACCATTCAAGTATATATCAAGTCGGTATTTCGGAAACCAAGCACAATGATCCGATCTTCGAGATGTCAGACGTGGATGAGTCGTCCTCGTCTTCCGATGAAGCTGTAGATGAAGAAAGCACTAGTACCGCAAAATATATGACACCCGATGACAGCATATCGTTAGGAAGCATTGGCAAACTTGATTTTCAGCAGCCAACAATACACACGATCCAGTCTCAACATTATCTGGTAATGCCAAAGGAACTAGAGTTAAATCCTCCGCTTCGGAAGTCACTCGAGACTGACCACTCGAAGCGGCCAGCACCGCCTCCACCTCGGCCGCGGAAAGGTGGTTACGGAGCGCAGTCGTCAGTGAGTCCCAGCAATCCTGTCGTTACCGCACCAATGACACCTTCCTCAGAGCCTAGCACAGTACCTCTCACGTCGGTTGGATCTTCGCGTTCGTCATCAAGTTCGTCGCTGCCAAAATCATTATCTGCGCCGGCGCCTCCTATTTCTCACACAGACAAGCGAAAATCGTCCGTGGGTGGACTATCTCCGTCCTTGAGCTCTACACCATCCTTTAATTCCTCGCAGAGGTCTAGCTCCACCCCTGATGCATCGGCGCCAGCGCACGCGACTGCGTTCAGCGATGTAGACTTTGACGCCGCGTTTGATGGGCAGCAACTATTTCCCGCAGTTGGAAGTCCGCCCGATACAAGAGCTAATGCTCCACAGACTGCGCTGCCATCGCAGAAGTCGCACGTCCCACCGCCGCCACCGCCTTCTCGGCGAAAGGTAAGTCATACGAGAGATCAGAGTATAGCTTCTGCGCAGGCGACTCGAGGACACCGTCCACATCCACAGCCACATCCGCCACCACCACCGCCGCCTTCTGCAGCTTCGCATTCCTTGAGTAATAGTACGTCTGGCACTACCACTGCTCCGAGCAGTAAAGCTGCCTCCGTGGATGATAGTGCCGTACCAGATCTGTTAGCAGATTTGACCGCGTTGCAACGTGAGGTTGACGCATTGAGGGAACAACATTTGCGCGACACGTGATTTTCAATTTCGCATTAACTTTCTGGCTGCTTTACATAGCTGGATTGGTTGTTTACATGGTAAGGTTTGTTATTAATAGGCAGAGAGGCTATATAAGGTATCGTACGTTTATCTGGATAATTAAAGTATCTTGAAAATGAGTTTATTGAGTAGCATAGATGTCAAAAAGATACGGAGGTGGCATTTGGGACTCTCAGTGAAGGTTGCACAGGATTTATGGATGACGAGTTATTGTTGACGAGCATTGTAAGTTTGTATTTGGGTAATATTACAATGTAACACACAAGGTGCGCTACTTTACTTCTTTTTGCTGATCTTGGCCCTTTTGGTTTTGTCAGCCGCTTTTTCTGCCTGTTTCCGCTTATCTCCCGTAGTAGTCTTTTCCTTCGGAAGGACCTTGAAAAACCCATCTAGTCGTCCTTGCTGAGCAGTTTTCAAATTTTTCGTCAACCTGCTGGCACCATTTCGAACTCTGTCTTCACTGAATCCCTTCTCTTTGACCAAATAATCAACTAACCCTTCAACATCTGGTTCCTCCCACCTTATATCCAGAGTAGCGGGATCCACGATTTCAGGCTTTAGGAACAGTTCTCGTGCGTCTTGATATGGCCAATTCTCGGGAATTTTATACCGGCTTTCGGGATGGTCTTTGATGTACTTCACAAGTCCGTCTAAGTCCTTGTGCTCTCTCAGTAACTTCACAGCAGTCGCAGGACCGATACCCTTAATTGGCTCGCAGTAGTCACAGCCAAGGAGAATGCACAGATCGATGAATTGTTCCATTGGCATATCAAGACCTTCCAATGTTTCAGTAAGCTTGACTTCCGTGATCGGAAGTTTCCGTTGCTCTGAGAAGGTCAGATGGCGGAGAAGAATTGGCGCCGCAAAGCAAAGTGTGTCCATATCTTCTGATGCAGCAGCGTAGACCTAGATTGTTATTAGAACCCCTTAAGTCTAGCGTAGAACGAAAAATTCATACCTTTCCAGCTTTAGCTAAAGCCGCGCATTGAGCTTCAGCTTCACATGGCGCATCGACGTATGGGATTCCCATCAACCGCAACAATTTCTTCGCCTCATCGTTCTGCTCCTTTGTAACTCGAACTGTTCGCCGCGAGAACTTGTCCAGCTCTGCGGTATCACCTGTCTCCTTCGCGTCTTCCATAGCTTTATTGGCCTCTTCACGACGCACATACCGTTTCGCGAGTTCGCCACTTTTAAGATGAGGTGGATGTCCGTCAAAAATATATACCGGTTTGATCCCGTTATCAATTATCCGTAACGTGCGGTAAAACATGCCCATTAAATGAGACGTTGTTTCTCCAGTTTCTGCCATGAGTTGTTGCCCATCTTGCTGGCGAACGGCGATAAGAAATTGGTAAAGGGACATTGATCTGCACCCAGTCAGCGCGGGACGTTCCATGAAACCAGTCGCAGTCTGAAAAATCACTTACGCATCCTAGATCGTGTATATGTAAGCTTCTGCTCAGAGGGAGTAGCTAATAAAATAGAGAATACGTACAATAGCAACTTTTCGACCGAAGAAATTCTTGATCTCGGAGCTTTTGATCGCCTTGGGCGCGTTGTCCGCGATGGTCTGGTATAATCCTTTGCCGAATTAACATCGTCATTGCTTCCAGTTAGAACAATTACGCCAGTAGCGTATTGCGTACCTTTAATGCCCATTGTCAAACGTATTCATTTGGATACTGTACACTGAAGTGATGCTAATTGAGAACGGCAACCCATATGATCTAATAATGACGAATTCATCCATCCTGACGCGTCGGGCGTGACCGCACATCCACTATGGCATGCGTGCTAGAGATTATTGCAACTCGTCTCCAGGATCACGCACGATAAACTGGCTCCGTAAAGATTTTAATGTTTTGCCCGGAGGATTTCCCTACGCCCTTGTCCAAATGGATGTTCCTTTCTATAGATTCTCGTATAGATTCTCATTAGGAGATCTATACATATACGAGCACAGTTATTCGACCTTCGGGCGAGCTAGTCGCCCTTCTATCAGAAGGGAGTGGTTGTGCGTTGAGACTTGTCTCCCTGCCATCTGGTCTTGCCAGGTGGCATGCAAGTTACCTCAAGATCTCGGCATTTTGTTCGTAATGTTCAAAATCCGGGGTCTGGTGGCGTCTAATACAAGGGCATAGGATGTTTCAAGACTACATATGGTCTTTCAGCATTACTCTATTCTAAAGTTTACAGCCAATCAATTTCTTACTAGTTGGCCTACCGATCTTCCACATATTAAATAACCAAATCCAAAATCACCAAAACTCCTTACTACCGATCAACCGCCCAGTATGTACCAAAATATTAACATGACGCCTTACTGTCGCCCAAACTCTCAGCAGGATTCATTTTTGCGGTACTTCTCATGTTGGCCCTTGCAAACGCCTTTATTTCAGCATTGGTATATGCTCGCTGTGGTTGCGTTGGAATCAAAGTATCCGCGGTAGTCTCACCACTTCCGGAAGAGGTCTTCGCGTCATGCACGACGACATTATCAAGCACAACTTTTGTGGTCGCCTGGTCTCGTTCATCCTTCTCTTTCAGGATAACCAAGTCATCGTTCATTTGATAATAGGCGCACACATTCATGACAACCATAATGTAAATCACGGGCAAATATCCCCATAACGCAACAGCGAGCACATGCGCGTGAGGGTTAAACGGAGAGATATCCTCTTGAAAACTCATGCCAATGCTATAGGCGACTAACGCAGCTACTCCAACAAAGCATAGCGGGATCTTCCACGGTAACTTTGCCGGATCATAGTAATAATATGTCACGCCAATTTGGGTGAGAATCGTTAGCCAAGCTATTAGTCCAAAGAAAACACCGGCCTTCCAGCGATTGTCAACAATGAACGTCAAATTAATCTTGATCAATAAACTCCAATTTCGGAGGACTGTAAGAAGGAAAAGAAGAAAGCCAAATAGGTAGAATATAATCGGCATAAGGAGATGAACCATCGACCTACGGTCATCGTTACGGAATCGGAACGGATCGGCCTCAAATAGCCGTCTTTCCTCAAACGAACCCCTGTCACGATTAGAAATTGTATCCCTGTATTTTGACTAAGGTGCGTAAACATACCAATGCCGTGTCATTTCCCATACAGAGGCCAGACACGTTGGTAGAATCGTGCTAAAGACAGCACCGTAGCTGGTCAACGAAGTACCTTGGATATAATCACGATCTATGTCGATCGACATAAATCCGGCCACAGCCGCCAAAATATGAACCAAAATTAGCCAGTACCACTGCCACCGTCGGCCAATTAGTCGGAACCGCTTGTGCTCATAGTTGGTGTGACGTGTACCGTGTTTGCGGAGATTATACATCGAGACAGGAAGAAGTACTATGGACAGTATAGCCAAAACCAGACCGACAGCACCACGAGATTTGATCGCATAGAATGGGTAGTTGCATGATGTACCATTGTACACAGTTCCGTTGTCAGCGATAACAGGATAAAACTGACCGAAGGAAAGGAAACAGTTTGTCCCGTTCGATAATGTGCCGTTGGAGTATAGCTGATAGCCGTAGTCGTCGAGCACGGTACTATTGTAATCTGAATTTATTGCCCCTGGAGCGCTCATATTCTCGCGATTTGTCCAACGACTCTATGTGCGCAGTTTATTCGAATGTAGTGCTAAATCCACTGCTCAAGGCGGCAATACAATAAACAAATACCAGCAAGTAAATACAAAGTTGCTGTTTATTATTCCTCCCTATATGCACATTAAATCAAATCGACTAACTCACGAATCTCGGAACAACCGTCGAATAATCCTTGAGTTCGTCAAGATAGCTGCAAAAACCGCGCGAGAGAAACATCAAGAATGAATCACAATGACGCACGTTGATGACGTCGCCTAGCAGAGTGGGATTCAGTGTGGAACATGCCGCTCCCCAAGCAAGCCTCAGTACGCCACAGGCCACTAACCCTCAATTGAAATTGGCGCCCTAACCGGTGTTACTTGCCTAGTTATATATCCTTCCTTGGATCCCGAAATTTTAAATTATACAACTTGCGAAGGAAAATTGGAATTTGGACACGAGCATCATATGTGGCTTGTGATTAGTATGCTGTTACTATCGCTGCTGGAGTATATATATGTCAATTCATCTGCGAGGAAGTAGCACTTCGATCATTGTCCGTACTGTCACGCCTAGTGCTCAGCTATATTTCACTGAGACTCGCACTTCCTCCATGCCTTCTAGATTTCATCACGCGCTGAATGAATTGAGACTTTTGTTAGAAGGGCTAATTTACTTGCTTGCCGGTCCGTCCAGACAACTTCCCGTTGTCTGGAGCCAATGGGACGACGTAAAGTGTCTGTGTCGACATAATCTGGAATAGAACATGAGGGATAATTCGACACCGCATACGGTGTGCAGTAGCGGACAACTACCTTCAAAACATTGATGTTCGCGTAGCGAACGCGCGTCACGAACGATACGGACCTCGTCTCTTTTCCAGTAGCTCTTTCATAACGGTATCGGCGTTGTTAAACGAGCTTTAGGTGATTGTGCATCACGCGTCGCTAATAAAATACAACAGACAGGGACGGAGTGAGTGTCCTCGGCAAAAGTTTGGTACTGATGTTTGCAGTACAAGGACTATCTCCTTCTACAATTTCAATAATCGTATTTGAGGATCGGGATTGGCTACTGTAATTACTTTATTGGATTTGAAGTATTACGCGAACTTGGCACGTTTCTCCAGCATTTCTTTCAGATCTCTGGAGATGAAGATCTTGGAAGGTTCATTCAGCTCCTAAACCGGCAACGACGCTAAAGCCATCCGTCTCAGTTTACATCAGCGACTTCGCCTCCTCTCACGGTCTCCAGATTTTATTTGTGATAACTCGAGCTATTCGACTTCCCCTGACAAAATGGATGAATCTATAGATTATCTGCAATGGCTTATCATATCATTAGCAGCAAGTTAAACATTCAAATTACTGAGTGAGAATGTCACAGTCGATCTTGGTTGGTCTGGCAATTGGAGATATCATCCAATCGAAGGTCCTACGGAAAGACAAACTCGTGGAAGACTAGACACATATTAAGACACCGCGTGTTCGAGAATATCCGCTTGTCGGTCAGGGTGTACACAGAGCCACTGATCGCTTGTTTCGTTGATGGAATGCGACAGTCGCCGATATACGATTTGAGCTGATAGCTGCTCTTTTATCTGGTTACTTTTGTGCGTCGTATCTTTGCTGCTTCGATGAGCCGGACTGATGGACATGAATTAATATGCCAGAGATCTTACGCGCATTTTGTGCTTTCGTGTGTGTGGCCAGTTATATCAAGCCAGCAGAGTCATATTTGTAGTGTATTTACAATATACGGGTCCGACACTTATCTTGTAGTTGCTAGTTTAGCTTGATCTCCTTTTGATGGATACAAGGAAAGGCTATACGTCAGGCGTAATGTTAACCTACGAATTCCGGAAACAAATTGCAATCCTCATCAGGATAAATGCTGTCGTACTAGATCCATATACTACTGTAGCGTGGTAGTGCAACACGAGGTACGGAAGTGCGTCGACAACCGCACTGTTTCACAGCAGACAACTATGTGGTGTCCGCTTCGCACGCAAATGCGACAATATTTTGTAGACATGAAAATGAAATGAGATATTGATAGATTCTAATGGCATCACTGATCGATGAGACGTCGAATAATTTTGACAAGATCGGCTCTAAAACTTCACCACAACTACATGCCCACCGTACTGTACATTCATTATCGTTCGTCCTTGTTTCACTGGGTTACCAGATCTCTTTGTCATATATGCCACCTCAACCCCAACTTCCATGCATTGTAAGTTCTGTTTCTTTTTAGACGTTGGTAAGGAATGCTTCGGCCACGAATCGCGCCCGTGCATTCAGGAAGAGTTTCATCTCCGAAATTTCCTTGTCGACCTCCTCCATAAACTACCAATCACGTCAGCATACACCCATAGTGAGATTCTAATGTAATGCACTCTTGCAAACAAAGGTGGTTGGTTATAACTCACCTCAATAATAAAGTCCACAAGCTTATGTTTCAGCATCTGCTCTGTATGAAAGTTCGTAATAAGAAATGAGATGTCATAATCCTTCACCGGTTTTCTCCGTAAAATCATAAAAGCTTCCGCACGACCGGTTAAGAATCGCGTAAACTTGTGCACGAGCAAGCGCTCGATCTCGTCTGCTTGTTTGATCTTGATGCTTATGCGTATCGAGTTAATGCTTGGTTCTATCAATACTTTTTCGTTTTCGTTGCGTGAGATGGTGAGAGGGTTTAATAAAAGTTCCGGGGAAGTTCTAGACATTTGTGTGTTAGATTATCTGACGTTCGTGGCGACAAGGGAGATATGAATATCGGCGGGGACTCACTGGGCTTCGACTTCCGGACGGTTGTGTCGCTCAACGACCTGCGACGAGAAATTCTCCAGGCATATTGCCGCCGTCAAGGAGCTCCTGACGCAGTCAAGATAAGGCCGCAATGATTGAGACTAATAGTTCGTTAGTCGTCATATCAATACTAAAAGACAAAAATACACTCTAGTTTGTTGGTATCATCAGCACCACACGATAGTGCCTTACGTGTTGGCCAATTGGAATTCGAGCGAGCAATCTGAATCAACAATTGCATCAGACAAGTACCTACCATTATATATAGCGATGAATCAGCTGTGTTCCGGATGCGAAAGGTATGATAATCTGTGGTTCTGAGATGTACGTAATTCGGCCCCGGGATTGCGGTGGGAATGCGATGTGGGCCAAATTGTCACCCGGGCATAGAGCAGCGTGACGGAAACGGTCAGCGAGTGCCCCTCATAATCTGTAGTTCGTCATATATTGACCCGCCGGTGACACACCTATATCGATATCTAGATCTAGACCTAACGACATGACTGTTATACCAAGTTAGTATTTGTCGTGATTTTCTTAATTGAATTAGTTCCGGTCTATTGTAATATGGACACAAAAGCTAACATGTTAATAAGTTGTCATCCGCCACTCGGGCAAAAAATATGACGTCGAAGTCGACCTCGACGAACCGGGCGAAGTCCTAAAGTTCCAGCTGTACAGTTTAACTGGGGTTGATCCTGATCGTCAGAAAATTCTCGTGAAGGTGATTATGTAATTTACTTTGACTTGCAATGATTCAAGGGCATGGATGATGTTGCCTCGAAATGTAGTTAATGCTAACGCCTGAGTTTAGGGTGGTCAACTCAAGAATGATACGGATTTGAACACTTTGGGGCTTAAGCCGAATCAGACGCTGATGATGCTTGGTACAGCTGGTGACTTGCCTAAGGAGCCGGCTACCAAGATGACGTTTGTGGAGGACATGACAGATCAACAGCTTGCTCAGACTGTAAGTGTGTAGGCTTTGTCAGGTTGATAAGCTGTGGCTGATGGGGAAGCAGTCGAAGACGCCGATTGGTTTGGTGAACCTCGGCAATACATGCTACTTGAACTCGACGTTGCAATGTCTTCGCTTGATGCCTGAGTTAAGCGAGGAGCTCAACAAGTGCGTTGCTGTCATGGTAGTTGAGACGAGATGGCTAATGGATTCAGATTTGAGACGTCGACAAGTGGTGCAGTAGCAGCGTCGATTTCGCTTGGCGGACGGTCTACTCTGACAAAGAGCTTGCGCGATCTGTACCACGACATGAAGCTACAGACTAACGCGTACTTTCCGCTCCCGTTTCTCCAGGTACGTCGTTGTCAATATTAACATAGTCACAAAGCTCTAATGATGACAGACGCTTCGACTGGTATTCCCGCAATTTGCAGAACAAGAAGAAGGTCGCTACAAGCAGCAAGACGCCGAAGAAGCATGGTCGCAAATTTTATCTGTAGTCAACGCGTCACTCAAGCAATCGTCACCAACCGCTCAGTCATTTGTCGACAAGTACATGACGGGCACCTTCTCTACCAGCATGAAATGTCTCGAATCCGATGTCGAGCCCGTTGTAATGGGATCAGAGCAATTCCTCAAACTGGACTGCCACATCACAGGCGAGACCAACTTTCTAAAGAATGGTCTCATGGCGTCATTAAAGGAGACGATTGAGAAGAATTCGGAAGTGTTGGGCCGTAATGCGCAGTTTCAGCTCGAAAAGAAAATCACGCGGTTACCGAAATATCTAACTGTTCATTTCATGCGGTTTTACTGGCGAAGAGATACTGGCAAGAAATCCAAGATTTTGCGCAAGGTGACGTTCCCATTTGAACTCGATGTTTCTGATTTGTGCGAGGACGAGTTGCGCGGGAAGTTGATTAACGTCCGGGATAAAGTCCGTGAATTACGGAAAGCGAAGGAGGAGAATGTCCGGGCTGCAAAGCGCGCGCGGACGATTTTAGCGGCCGATGACGTGTCTGAGGACGTGGGCGCGGGTGCTAGTGCGGGTGAGAAGAAGGAGGATGAAATTGCGAAGTTACAGGCTGAGGTTGAAGCAGCTGTTGACCCTGGTCTTAAGACGGACGAGGGCTCGAGCGTGACAGGGCTGTATGAGCTTATCGGCGTGATTTCGCATCAGGGCAAGTCTGCTGACTCAGGCCATTATCAGTGCTGGAGCAAGCTGGATGCTGCAGAATCTGCTTCTGCGGCCACGGAGGCGAGAGCAATGGGTACTGCTGCGCAGAAGGAGGAACCAAAGTGGTGGCGGTTTAATGATGATAAGGTCAGTATTGTGGATCAGACAAAGATCGAGGCGATGGCAGGTGGCGGAGAGAGCGACTCGGCGCTGATTTTATTGTATCGCAGTATCGAAGTCTGATTGGATAGTGCTGCATTGTGCATATGTTATAAATTGTCGATATTTTAGGTTACATTTATTATTTGTAAGGTGTATTGCCACATAGATATATATAAATACAAACCACGCCACGTAATTGAAGGTGAGTGAAGGATGCTCCTCACCTTCACTTGTCCTTAACATCTATCCATCTTCAGGCAATAGTACTGTCTAACTTTTCCTTGAACGCATTAAACTCCTCCAAGCACACCAGAGGCCGCCTACCATTCTTGCCCAAACACTCAATCAACTTCTCCCTCGGCGTCTCATAGCCACTCTTCTTGCTTTCCTCGGCGCGTTTTCCAGTAGTTGTTGGCGCTCGACGAGATGTTTTTTGAATGTTTCAATGTCGGATAATAATGCTGGCGATGCTAGTGATTCGGGACCGGCAGGGGGTACGGAGACCGCAGCCGACCAGGATTCGGAGAGGATTGCGTGTGCCTCTGACTTGATTTTTTCGAGTTCGGAAGCGACCGAAGATTCGAGCCTGAGTGCGTTGTCTTGGAGGCGTGTGAAGTCGGACTAAATTGAGGGTCTCGTCGTCAGTAGTCTAAATTCAATGTCCAATGGCCCCAAAGATAACTCCGTATTCAAACAATGTATTGCGACCGGAGTCAGACAGAAGAGTCGAAACGTACTTGAGGAATGTCTTCCAAGACTTCGATTAAATCCTGAGAAAACTGGACGGGAACCTCCGGGACAAACGTCCGCGTGGTTGGCTTTGATTCTGATGCGCCCATCCTTTGTACCTGAGATGCTATTGTAATATGCAAATAAACGACTTGGTGAAACTGTGACGGTGGGTGGGTGGTATGTGCGTGGGTAGGATAGGTTGCTGGCTTAATGTATGGAGGTGACCCGCTGATGCGTAGTAGCAGTCAAGGATGGTGCGAATAAAGCTGAGTTTTGGCGAAGCGGCCCCCTCCGAGTACCGGCGGGATTCATCGATGCGGAGTGATCACACATCTGTATAGGTGCGTAACAGCAGACTACAATGTATCTATCCAGTATCAGGCTAAGGCCTACTGATAAACCACACAATTCTGCGGTAATGTTTTTTTTCGACAATTTTTGTATAAGTGCTTCGTCGTGAGAAAAATGGAACATGGATGAACATCAGTTTAATCATTGGCGGGCACGTGTATTATTTAGCTATAGCAAATTAATAACCATCGCAAAAGTCGCTTGCATTTAATTAACATTTTAGCCCAAAAGTTATACGCAATTAAGCCATATTATATGCGATCGAACTTCGTTTGTCCAATAAAGTGGTCACAAACCGTCGGCATCGGTCGGCTCATCCCCGTGCGGCCCTGGCCCCGAGTCGAGGAAGGCTCGCATTGTCTCTACCGCCGTACTATATAATAATCCTGTCCACTCACCATCGCTCACCGCACATCCGCCGTCACTTCGATAACGACAATGGCTACACCACGTGTCTTCATCGCCCGCCACGGCGAAACAGAATGGTCGGTTTCCGGACAACACACGTCCTTCACCGATCTGCCGCTCACAGACAACGGCGAGCGTCGGGTCTCAGCAACTGGCCGCGCGATGGTGGGGAAGGATAGATTGATCGACCCCCGGCATATCCTCAAAGTCTATATTTCTCCACGTCTTCGCGCACGACGCACGTTCGAGTTACTTGTGGGCGAGGATAAATGCGGTGCCGCTAAGGTGGTTATCGACGACCGTGTGCAGGAGTGGAATTATGGTGATTACGAGGGCCTCTTGACTTCCCAGATCAGAACGCTGAGGAAGGAGCGCGGACTGGACAGAGACGGGAAAGTATGGAATATTTGGCAGGATGGCTGCGAAAACGGTGAATCCCCGGAGCAAATCACGAATCGACTCGATGATATCATTGCCGAGATCCACGATCTGCAGAGAACGCATCAAAAATCACCGCGGAAAGACATATTGGTCGTCGCACATGGGCATATTCTCCGTGCGTTTGCTATGCGGTGGGTGAAGAAGGATATAAACGAAAACCCCGCGTTGTTGCTCGAGGCAGGTGCGATTGGCGTGTTGAGCTACGAGCATAATAATATTGATGAGCCGGCAATTTTGTTAGGTGGTGCGTTTATCGTGCCTGATCCGAATGAAGAAGAGGAAAATTAATCTTTAGTTATATGCAATTTTAGATGACATATATTCGTGGTATGTGAATTGGAATAGGGAAATATCTAGTTGTACACAAGGACGACGATTAGATGCCGCCAATAAATCGGTGATAATGAAACAATACGTTTATCAACACCCTTATCCCAAAGCATGAATATACAATCAAGAAATGTTGGCCAATACTGGTATAACATAGCGAATGTAAAATACAATCTAAATCAAAACTTAAATAATAAGACATTTTGTAAAGCAACAAATCATATCCCAAACCCGAGACACCGAAAGCAAAATAACACCGTAACATTAAAACAACCCATAATCGATAACTAATAACATAAACCATCGAAAATTGAAAAAAATACGAAAAATGAAACTTTAGCTACAGCTAGCGCTCGCAATGGGCCCGGCCGTCATTGGGACAGGAGTTTCCGTATCGGAATCGTGACGGACAGAATGCTCGTACGGCACATTCGTCGTATCGTTGATGTCGTAGCTGCCGGGGTAGCCTAGTACGTAATGGTGGTACCCGCCCATGGAAACATGCTCTTCTTCCGCGTTGGGGGAGTACATCGGAACCCAGTCGCTATCCTCTTCCTCTGACGCACCGTCAGAGCCCGAGACGTCCTGATCGTCCGCATACGCCTCTATGCGGTGGCGGGGCGGAGCGGTTGCGGTGTATACTGGCGCTGCGTCGAGGTCAGGTATTGCATCTGCCGGTGTTGTCGGCGCGCTTTCACGTTGCTGTAAACGAAGTCGCTCTTGGTCTAGTTTGTCAGTCGGTCGTATAGCGGCTGAGGAAGCAGACGTCTCGGCGTGATCGACTGTGACGATTTCGATATCGTCAATCGTTGGGACGACAAGGTCCATCTCGGAGTTCGACGCAACTGGCGGTGCGGACGGTAGCAATGATTCTTCCAGGCGCGCAAGTCGCTCTTTCTCCGACTCGACTCTCGCTGGAAGTTGCTCTGGATGTGGAAGTGGTGGAGGTGGTAGCAGGGCTTCAGCATGTGGTGGTGGGAGCGAGTGCGGAATTGCTCTTGAATCGTTAACCGCGGTGTGATGACGCGGCATCGACAACGACACGCCTGGCTGCGATGTATACTCTGCCGATGCGTATTCTGGCACGACGGGCTGTGAGGACGAAGATGCCCGGACCTGTGGTGTCTCAACTTCAGCCGAGGTGACAGTCCGACTTGTTCGCTGCGTGAGCGGTATATTCTGCGGCGGGGTCGAGTTGACATTGACATTTACCGGCGCGTTTCTCGGATTCGGTTTGATCTGCTCTGACTTCTCCGTGCCAACCACGATCTCTGTCCACAAACTAATGACGCCTTTCATCCGCTTCAACAACTCCGTATCGACATACGGTCGCGACGCCATATTAGATGTAGTGTCCGTGGCCGGGCTGTGCACGACACTCTGCGCCATCGGCAACTCGACTTTTCCCGACAAATCCAGCACGACTTCCAAACAATACTTGAATGCAACTAGCGGGTACTCGTCGATCGTCGGGAAAATATCCATCGGCACACGAATGTTAGACATGATGGTGGTTGTCAGTGTCCGGGAGTCGATATACAGCGGCGCGACGGTCTGGACCAGATCTTTCCTAAACGAGAGCGGCTCGAGTTCGTGAGCGCAGACACGGGATATGCGGAGGAACGTTATGACCACGCCCGTCACATTACGAACTTCCCTGACGTGCCGTACCGTAATTTTGACGGGAATGACTGCGCCACGCAAACATCCGACAGCCGGCGTCTCGACGATAGCAGTTGCGGTGCCGCGCTCTCGTCGCCGACTTTTCTTCTTTATTTCAACTGACAACATTGACGGTTTGGGTGGCGGCAAGTCCGCGATGTCGAGAGGACACTGTAAGGATAACAGTTTATGACATGTTATAGGCGGAAACGGGCCAGGGCGGTGGTGGGTTGCCGTCAGCATGTAGACGATTGAGCCCTTTTCAAATTCGAGCGATGTCATGAGGCCCTTTGCGGGTAACTCGAACATGAACGCGAATGTGTGCTCACCTTTTGGAAGGCGTCTGGTAGTGGAAGAGGATGTGGTAGAGGCAGCGGACGATATGGACGATGCCAAAGTTGAGCTGTATGTCTGTCTGATGGAGCCGAGTAGTCTGTCGCGTCTGCTTTGACGGACACCTTCGGTGCTGTCTATGGATTGGGCAGGCGATATGCTGGAGCCATTTGGCGCGGATTCAGTGGATGCAGCAGCGACCGCAGCTTCTGCCTCAAGATCAACGTTCGAGACGTCAGCGGTGTCAACACGGTCGGAGGGGCTGCGCTCGCCGGCGTCCCAGAGCACGATCTCCTCGTGGCAGAGTACATGACGAAAGGACGAGCCTTTGACGAGCGGGTTGCGGATGGTGAGCTGGCCGAGCAGGCGGAGACGGAGCTGGACGGTACGAACGGGCTTTGGCAGGTCGAGGACAACGACGCCAGAGACGGAGTCGCCAGGGGTCCAGACGCGGTGGGGCTCGTCCAGGACGATGTAGAACTCGTCAAAACCAGCGAGCGGCGAAGCGAGCGCAGATAGCGACGGGCGCAGACGGACGAGGGCCTTTTTCATGTGATGAACAAAATTATCGCGGTAGAAGACGAGTATCGGCGGGTAGTATGAACAGTGAGCGGGAGTAACGAGCTTTGTTGGAGACGAAGAGGCGATGGCGATGACGATGCTATTTGCGATAGCGAAGGCGAGCTAAGGTCGGGGAGATGGAGCCGCTAGGCAAAGCGAAACCGACTTAAGTTGCGCTAGGCACGCAGCGGGTCCGTTAAGCTCAAAATTTACGCGAAGTTTGCCTGATGTTGCACCGCACAACACAAAGCTTAACTGCCCTGTGGTTTACGCAGTGGCGTGTGAGCACTGACTGACGCAGCTTGGCCTGATCCTTTTTCCGCATATCATAAAATATGATTTTGTAGGATGTCGAGGCCGTTCGCTAGTAAACATAGGTAGGAGAAATCAGTAGTCAGCTAAGGCGGGCCAGCTGGCCACATCTGGCAGTTTAGTGGCTGTCCGGACGGACTTGTGATTATTACTTAACGATGCGCGATTTACTGGGACTGGCGCAGCGCACAAGAAGCGCACTGTTGAATTGCCGCGCTGTTCGGGGCGGAAGGCTAAGCTTTTGACACGGCGAAGCTTGAGGTCGATTGAACTGCAGATGCCCTCTTCATCCCCACCCACAGCCACGTGCGGCCAAGATTCTTTTGATAACTACGTCTATTATTTATCTCGCCAATATTATTATCGTAACATCGCAGGGTTCCTTGACTGACAATCAATCCAACTTCATCAATTTCAATGCCATGGATCGAATGATAACTAGTCAGAATGTGGATAGCTGCAACATCTACTTGTAAAATATAGCTTGCAACTCAAAATGTCGGCTCTCCATACCTTCGGGGCACGCGATCCAGTAATAATTAGTTCCTGTTGATCGATCAAGAACATGCCGCGGTGTTAGAATGCGTTGGCTATAGAATGCCGTGCGTAATAACTCTCCTTGTTTCATGATTCATGCTGTATAATTTGTCCAGTTCAGCATTTCGTCCCTCACACCAACTGTCAATCGATCAAACGAGTCTATATCTCGCGCGCACATGCCGATGTGTTCATATTCACTGTTGTCTCGAGCCCTACTCAAGCCATCCCGTTTTCGGGAATAGACTAGATGTTCACGCCGCACGTTTGACCACCGTCGGATGCTCAGGGACAGCTCACTCGCAGTGATTATGGTTAGTTCACCGGTCCTGCCTGACCCGGAACGCCGATAACTCCGTTCCGTTTTGTTAAGCTAGTGCGAGACAGTCATAAGCTGAGAGCTCTTTGCTTACCCTCGGCATGAACCGACAATAGCATTTCGGCGCATCAAGAAGTCAATAGGAGAGAAGCTACATACATTTGTTGATTTACGTTGCCAGCACCTTTCGGAGCCAGCAAATTGCCGATGAACAGTTCTGCAATATGGCTGCTGCTATTTGCTTATCATACGGACCGAGGTTGACAAGCCTCGGGAAGAGTTGGTCCTAGACTTGCCCTGGATGCTTTCGCTGCGTTGGATGCGCAATCGATAGCATTCGTGGTCTAGCAGAGGATTTCGTGTAAGTCACCAAATAATCCAGAAGTGTTCAAATATATTGGTTAAATCAGGGGTGGCGATGCTATTTGTATTGTTTTTTGTTCGTTGGAGACAGATTTGATTTTTGTCAAGTAACCCTAACTAACAACTGGCTAGGGCGCGAGCTCGGCGGTGTTGCCGAAGTTGTGAGCCAAGTCGGAGCCCCGGCACAATACTGTGCTTACATAAGTTGTCTGGTCGAACTCTGTTTGGGCAGTCCGCCCGATCCGGCCATCGAGCAGCGAGCGGGCCAATCGCCGTGCAGAAGATCCACCGCTCATGATGCCGAAACTACATTTCCGCGAACTCCCGCGTGCTGTGCGTACCACAATTCAGAGTGCGTTAAAAATTAGCGTGCATACCCTCTTCTGGGGCAGCCAGGCAGGCGCAGACCCGCATCATGTTGCTCGACAAGAATTTGCAGACCAAATACATATAGTAATGCTCGGGTCAGCCAGCTTCTGTCGTGTATCTGCACCCAACGCCCAGACGGGCGCGAGGAGCCGGTGTGGGTTGCGGTGTTTTGGCGTGCGCGGTGCCTTGCCCGCTCCCCGTCTACTGTGCTCAGTGCACCTTGGATTTATTTATTGCTCGCTCCATCCTCTTTCGTCACTTTCTTCTATACCAACTGTCTTCTTCCTCGTTCTGTCTACCGTCTTCAGTCTTTGGCCCTTGTTGTCGACGAACTTTATTCTGTACGTCCTTGGTTCATTTAGATGTGTCCATTATCGAATGTCGCATTTCCATTGCTTCCTTGAGCAGAGCAACTGGAATCTTGTTTGCGCATAGCTGACTGTTTACATTGCAGACCCAAAACAATGTTGCCTCCCGGAGTCATTCTCGTTTTCTGCATTCTCGGTGTTGTTGGTATGTCTTAAATGTGCTTTCGAAATTGCTTGCCTGTAGTTTTTCACTCCGGATGAGTCGGATGGCTAACAGCTTCCAGGCATCGGTCTCTTCTCTCTCTTCATCTACAAGAAGGTTGATGCCAGAAGAAAATTGAGACAGGCCTACTAAGCGTCTCGCATCGCTTGTGCCTACCTGCTCACACCGTCTCTATTTCTCTAAATCTCGCGACTTGATTATCTCTCTCTACCGCCAGACATGATTATCATCCACCCACTCCATGGTACTACATAATATCATCGACGAATGTAAAAAGCGTTTATCGAATGATTTCTTTTGGTGCACTAGTCTTTTGTGTTTGTGATTTCGTACTATAGGGTTGTGTTTTGGTTGATTTTATATATATCTATACAATTATTATCGTAATTAATCTATATTATATACTATTTGGTTGATACGTACGAGACTGTTAGTGGGTTTGCTATAACGTGTAAATGTAGCTCAATAGAGATAGTATGTTGGCCTGCTGGATTGTTGATAAGATGTGTTGGTAGACAGTTGATTTGTTTGCTCCCTAGACTTCAGCTATCCATCAATGGTGGTTTCGGCTTTGGGATATCAAAAACAACGCGATCGCAGAATTTGCTTATTGGAATATGGTGCGGAAACGAGTTTGAATAACATGATACTATGATAGTATAGTTATGCAAAAGACGGCATGTCCCATTATTCATATTCTCAAGGGATCGCAATGCAACAATATGACGTCTACTTGCATACGCCGGATTCGGTGAGTTGTTTCCTACGTAAAGCGTTAGGCAGCTTCCACTCGGACTAGCGAGCCCTCCCATTGGCCATGATTGGGGACGAAATGCCTCACAACGAGGCCAGGGCACAACCACGGCTATTATCCTGCACAAATCGCATGCGGCTGGGTGAATGCGCCGTATCTGCGCGTGAGGTCGCCATTTGCGTATAGCGGGCTTGCTGCCAATTGAGTCATTCGGCCTGAATTGGGTTGCAACCACCCTGCGCAAGTCATCTTGGCCGCTGCTGGCTGGGTCTGCGCTTTCAGGGAAAGCTTGGATCTAGAAGTGCATCTGTACTTTGTTTGGCGTCTGCCGCCTTTGCGTTCGCGACTGCGCGTCTCGTCGCGTCGATGTATCGTCCGGCTCAGCCCGAGATCACCCAAGCGAGCCGCCGCAGTGGAGCTGCACCTACGGCGCAACCGCGTCGTCGCTATGCGCGCTTCCGCCGGTCCCGCGCAGATCGCAGCACACAGGCGTACTATAAGTCCCGGAGACCCCTGCCCTGTGTTTCCGTGTTTGTGCACTCCGCCCGCCCCTCTCGTCCTTCCTGATCCTGCTCTGCACCTTCCTAATCCGAGCCTTCGCCTGCCTGCCATCCCCATTCGCACAAACTCCGCTCTACCCCCTACCAGACTGCTCGACTAGCGCACAAGCCGCTATTCTACCGCGTGAACGATACTACGACCCCAACCCGCATTGTGCGCACCTAGTCACATCACCACGATCTACATTTTTGTCTCCGCATAGCCACTTCATCACCTCCCGCAATGCCGCCAAAACAGACACAAGATGAGAGCATGCTGCAGGACGATGCGGCCGCCTCCCAGGCGCTCAATGAGCCCAAGCAGCAGCGGCCAGAAGAGGAAGACGACGATGACGAGGAAACAAGCAAGCCTGGCCGTGAGCGGCGCAAAATCGAGATCAAGTTCATCGACGACAAGTCTCGTCGCCACATCACGTTCTCTAAGCGAAAGGCCGGTATTATGAAAAAGGTATTTTTTTTCCTTTTGCGTCCATATCTTGCGTTTCTGTATTTTTTTTGGGGTTACAATGTTTGATGTGGTGGATGAATTCGTACTGGCAAATGTTGCTTGTTGGAAAAGGGTAGTTTGTTTTCATCTCCTCCCGTTCGGGACCACGCGTTCTTTCCTAATCGGACTCACGCGTCCACGCCCCACCTGCCAACATCCGATGTCGTGATCTAGTCCAGTGCTGTTATTATATTTCATGTCTCTATATATCACTATTGCATTTTGTTTTCTGCCTAGCGTTGTTTTTGAAGTACGTCAATGCTGATTAACTTCTCCAGGCCTACGAACTGTCCGTGTTAACAGGCACCCAAGTCCTCCTGCTCGTCGTCTCAGAAACAGGTCTCGTCTACACATTCACGACTCCGAAGCTACAACCCCTCGTCACAAAGGCAGAAGGCAAGAACCTCATCCAGGCATGCCTGAATGCTCCCGAAGATCCCGCGACAGTCGTGCCAAGCGCACAACAGCAAGTTTCCCACCCAGCTGGTGTCGACGACCTCCCCGGCGACGAAAATGCATTAGCTGCCGCGGCGGCCGCTGCTCAGCAGCGGGCTGTCGCTGCCGCTGTCGCGCAGCAGAGAGCTGCAGCCGTACAGGCTCTCGGTATGCAACGCGACGCGCGAATGCAGGGCATGTACAATCCATATCCCGTCCAAGGCTTACAAGACCGGGACAAGGAATTCTAAAAGGATAGCGACTAAGTGAAATTGAACCGTTATTTGTTTACGTCTAAAAACTGTATGGAGTTGGTGCTGGGTAATTTTATTTGTTTTTTTTTGATTTGTTTTGTTTGTTCGTTACATCTTGAGCGTTCTGTACTCGCCTTTTCATATAATGTGTGGAAAGGCGAGAGGGAATATTGAAAATAGCGAAACCCTTAATGGAATTAATAGGGATTACTAGTTAATCATCATATACTATTTAAATCGCTTAATGTACAACTTGGGCTATGGATCTTTTGTTTACTTCTTATATTATTTTCTTATCGCCGCAAATGGCGCGTCTCAAAACTTTCTGTTTGATTTTGATAATAAAATATGTGATGCTTTGTACTATGAATTGAGCGGTTGTTATTAGTACGTGTTGTAGCTGTTCTGAATGTAAGATATTCGTAACTAATAAATGCGAGAGCAAAATTAGTTCTCATGTATAAATGTGTCACGTATAGCGTGACGCCAAATGACGATATATTCCCGATCCACATACTCCAAATTGCAACCGACGAAATAAAAAAATATAAAATAAACAAAAATCGATCAAACGAATTCCCAATCAAAGCAATCCTGACAATCAGACCTCTCAACGCACGGCGGCGTACTATTATACGCCGCGATCATATCAATGACAGCTTTGATCCGATGACTGCTCACACTCACATGCCATTTCTTGTCCTTAACGGTATCGTAAATACATTCAAGACCAGAATGGCACTGCGTTTCCATGGCGTACCCGCCTACCCAACACGCGGATGAAGGGCCGTTGCAGATGCCCATGAAGATGGGATCGGCGGTGTTGCCATAGTGCCAGATTGTGGATTCATTGGCAGGCACGGGTGGGAATGGGAGGTGTAGTCGCTGCGCGGCGAGACGTTCTGGAGGTGCTTCGAACGCCACGGTCGGCACGCCGTAGGTCCGGCCCAGTAAGGCCGCCATTGACCCACCAAGGGAGTGACCGGTCAGCCAGATTGTCGCAGTCGGGTAGAGTGACGTAGTGTTCCGGTAGATGTCTAGGAGGCCACGGTAGTACTTGTCTTCTGCGTACAGCGCGTCTTCGAGACACGTTTGTGAGCATGTGTAGGATTTCTGGTAACAGTCGCAAACGGTCGTCCAGATGTAGCTTATCCGAGCGCAACAGCAGGAAAACAATAAGTTATCCTTAGTTCCGTCAGCATGTTCGACTCGCAGATCTCACACCTCGCACTCACGTTGATTTTATCATTAGCAACTGTATCCCCGTCGCTGTCAAACAAAGTGGAACTTGTCCCTTTAATGGCAACGACAACAGTCTTATTCTCGTCATCCGCAAAAACATGTCCCCGGACGCCTTTGTCGTCCCACCCGAACCCCAGAGTTTCATTGTATGGCTCGCCGACATCAACCCAATCATTCGATGCCGGCACAGAGACATACGCGTCTGCTGTCATGCGCGCTAATGTCCCGAGAGTTTCAGGGTCGGAAATGTTGGGCGTGCAGACATCCTCGTGGATCCAGTCGAAGTCGGTTATTTTGATAGCGTTGGGGCGGCGTGTGTAAGCGAGGTAAGATTCCATGAAATCCGGGTCCCGCTGGGAGAGTCGGGTCACGTTTTTCGAGACGGACGAGAGGTAGAATTCGGAAGTGCCGGTTTCGAACGCATGCGATTCCGGGACATCCAGGCGGCGGTGGAGGGTTGCGTTGGTGCCGATGCCATGGTGGAAGACGTGTCGTAGTTTGAACGCCGCAGCGGTCCGTGTGTGCGCTTCTAATGAGTCCAGACGGTTTCCGAGAAACGGAATTTGAAGTGCAAGTGCATGGAATGCAAATACAGCTGCTATTAGCAGCGTTAATGGGGGTAGACGGCGCATAGTTGCTGAGTGTGGACAGACATGCCAGCGTGCTGTGGCGGGGGGACATTGATGGCCGACCACAGCGATCTCTTCTCAAATCGTGCGGCTGCAACGCCTACTAACTTACCGCGTGGAGCCTTTGCAAAAGCAGTGCGCGTGAATACAATCCATTCGGGTATATGTTGATTTTTAAAATGCAGTAAATAATAATGCACTTCTGAAGAGATGTCGACAATGTGCATGTAGTCTAGGGCTGTTCCGAATACCAATATTCGCAGTAATCGGCAATATTCGTATTCGTTATTCGCAAGTCCCAACCACTGCGAATAATATTCGACTATTTTATTCGCAAATCCTGAGCAGTGCGAATAATATTCGTTATTCGCCTGTAATCATGTGCTCCGGCATACTGAGAGCTGGCTAGATTCGTGACCTGCTACCCTTACCCTTTGCCTCAGACTCTTCAAGACTATACCAAATAGCCAACGGTCGCGACAATAGAAACTGTAATAAATAATTATGGGGAATCATGGGGCTTAAACCAACCATTCCTCTTGACTAGCACTGCTTATGAGTTTCAGGGTTTCAGAGGTTTCGAATAAAAATGCGAATAACGAATATTCGGCGAATAATAATCCCAATTTTTTTCGTTGCGCGGATACCCTGCGAATAATATTCGTTATTCGTTATTCGCAATGCAAAATGATGCGAATATTCGGAACAGCCCTAATTATTGTAGTCGATAGTGCCCGTATGTCTATTTGCTACTTGTTGAGGAAATAAATATCTACTTGACGTTACTTTAACGTAGAATATACCCACTCGACAAGACTTTGAACTTCAGAAATGCTGAAACTTCTGCAGAAGCGGTGCCAAATGTCTCTAGGTCATTCAGGTCTAATACAAATCCTGTCTTCAGATCACATTGATCAATTTCCATATCTAATTGTGACTGCCAGTAACACTCGGATTCATCAATCCTCCATTAAACTGCTTATTTTTGAGGCTGTAGCTATCACGACGCCAACTGGTCGCTGTTGCTCCGGCACAATCCCTTGTTCCGCTGCGGTGGTCTTAAATGCACACTCATCAGCTCACCCATTCTTCTCCGTACCTTAACCGCCACACTTCCTTACTGGTTTTCGAGCCAATCTCACAAATACGTCCGGCCGCCCGCGTCCACATATCCCACAAACACATATCCCACAAATTTAGTAGCTCCACAATACAAAATTGGGAGACCAGAAGACCAAGGGATGTTTCGAGACAACTTGCAAAATGCCGACCCCAGTTTGCGGCGCCCCTGCACGTGAGCTTTGGGTTTACATTGACTGGGCAGTTGTGAGTTTTTAACTCTTCGCTTGAAACTAAAAATATGGGGTTAGGGTCTCTACATTACTGTGGAGTTTTGCCAATGGCTTGTATGGTGCGTGAATCTTCTTCAGGACTCGTTTAAGAATATTTCGCAGAAGTTCCTACAGCAATAGTCAATTGCTATTGATAATTAGAACTAATCTTATACCAATCAATGCCTTAGTCTATCTGATATACTACAACAGTTGCCATCCTAACTGCGAATATTCCAATTATAGACGGAAATAGATACCCATTGCGCATTAGAATGATCATTGAATAGAACAAAATTCAAAGCAAATTCCATGCTTACTAACTCCGTACGCAGTAGCAACTATAAAAATTTACCTAAGCCTCTCCCTCCCCCTCCTTTGTCTTCACAGTCTCTTCCCCGAATGCGACCTTCCTGAATCGGAAATGCGCCAAATCCTTCATCGTCTCGAAGCTGTTATGCAAGTTCTGTCTAACGAGCTCACCAGTAGGCTGACTGAAAACAATATCAATCTCTTCCAGCGTCTTGTCCTTAGTCTCTGGCATGAACAGGATCTGGTAGAACCATCCCAAAACAGCGATACCGCCGTAAAAACCAAGAGCAAGACCAATTTTAGACATGGCTTCCTGCATGCGAGTGAAATTATAGGTAACGACGAAGGCACATAAGAAGAGCATGGCGTCTGACGTTGTCATGCCGTAGCTGCGCAGATAGGTAGGGTAGACCTCTGCAGGAATGACCCAGGTCAAGCAGGCGTACGAACCGAAAAATCCCATATACAGAATCATTCCTGTTAAGTAGCATCCTTCGGCTGCGGCGAGATTGGAGATCGGGATCAAATAACTGAATCCGACGAGAAGCAAACCGATAAAGAAACCAGGAAGTGTAACAATAGCCCAGAATCGTCTTCCAGTTTTGTCAACCCAGAGAAGCGCTGGGATTGTTCCTAGCAACAAAGCACCGCCTCCGACAAGCGACATAAAGACACCGTTTGTTTTGCTGAATCCGATCTGATTCATCAATACCGACATATAGTAGAGAATGGCGTTCACACCGGTAAACTGTCCGAGAAAAATCATAATATTGGCGTACACAATCGCGCGACGACATCGTGGCACCGTGAAAAAGTCCAACCATGCCATCCTGCCTTTCGCACGGCTCTCCTCGATACGCTCCGCCTCGGCCGACTGCTTCATTGAGAAGAATTCAATCTTTGCTTCCATCTGGTTGATATCGCGAATACGCTTCCATATAGAATAGGCTTCGACGGTCTTACCCTTATGCATTAAAAATCGAGGACTCTCTGGAAGGTAGACAAGACCAATCCACATAATCGTCGAGAAAATCAATGAAGACCCCAAGATATACCGCCATCCGCCCTTAACGTTGATGAATATCGCAGCCACGGCGAAGCCGAGAACTTCACCGAGAGCAATGTTAAACTGATATAGTGAAACTAATCGTCCTCGGAGATTTGAAGTGACGCACTCAGCAACGTAGACTGGGACGGTACCTCCTTCGAGACCAAGACCTGAACCCAAAATCAGACGGCCGACCATCATCATTGGAAAGTTGATGGCACCAGCTTCTAAAGCCGCACCGACAGTGTAAAGGAAACATGCTACCATAATAGCATTTCGGCGTCCGACCCACTCGTTAACAGGCGAAAGCAGTAATGCACCTCCAACAGCTCCAAGGGGCATCGCGGAATCGACCAAACTGGACCTGCTCGCGTCAAGGCCCAAATCTGTAGGCATGTAGACATTCGCTCCGCTGATCAATGACTGATCGAGACCAGAAAGTAGACCACCCATAGAAGCGAACACGACAAGCAGCCACGTAAAGTATTCAGGTTTGGTGAAGTTCACCTCAATACTAAGCCAAGGCTTAATTTTGTCAGCCTCGGCTAGTTGGAGCTCCATTAGCTCCAACTCGGCGTCGACATTCCAATCCGCGCCTTCCCTGAATTCCAGCATGTTGGCGTCGGCCTTGGCAGCCTCGACATTATGCAATTTCTTCTCAGAAACCATGGTTGTATCTTCAAGCGTCAGTGTGTCGATTATAGAAAGCAAAACGCAATGAACTTACAACAAGTTATCGCAATATGAGCCCAAAGCTTTAAGGAATTGATAACAGTAAGCTAAATCCAGCGTTAGCAGCCATACCAGTTCACATTCGTGTGGAAAACACTACCTCTTGTGTTGAAGTTCAACGGACTTGGCTTGCCAAACTATGAGCACAACGGGTATAGTCCATTAGTAAAAGGACCCCCCTGCTCGCTTTTATAATTTTCTCGTCTAACCCATACTGATCGAATGTACCCCACGGGGACAGACTCGAGAATGGCTGCACCCCATGGCGGCAAAACGCCACGCTTAGTTCGATGCGGGGTGAGGGGGATCGTCCAAGATCCGGAGATAACAGCCCGTAATTTTGCGCCACCAATTTGTCTGCTTGAGCGAGGAAAATGGAGAAAACATTACTTTTAACGGTTAGTGCGTTCGGATGAGCGATTATTTGCACTTGTCGGGGTGAGGGGGGGCAAAAGTCTCGGGCATGACACTTTTGAGACAGCTGCAGCATACGGAAAAACTATATTCTGGTGGGGGGCCCGGTGACCGCTTGGCAGCGGCCGAACATTAATCCCGTCGCTTCCATTTGTGGGCAGTTCAACTACTCAACTTCCAGACTCACAGGTGAACGGTAAGCTCTCGGCAGTAATTTCATCAAACATCATATTCTGATTAATGCCATAGTTATGATCTCAATTTTCCGTATTCAAATATGCTAGGCATTCAGGATATTCGAGGCTAGAATGGCTTCGGAAGTTGTTCTTCTTGTCCCAACCTTAGTTGTCGCATGACCAGGCACATATGATTTTAACTTTGCGGGACAACTTCTATTTGAAGCTTAGCTGTTGCCCAGCCAAAAACTTAGCTCCCGGAAGCGAACAGCTAGCTATACAAAATCCCATGTTCGAGCACTAGAGTTTTTTTTGGGGGGTTTCACAGATACTTTACATCCCGCAAAATTATACTTCCGGTCGAATGGTTTTCGCGATCGCTGCCCATTTTGTGAGTAATTTCGGCGACTTTTGTCATACGCCGGCGCAATCCCAGCTTTGCTCCTTTCTCTCATAGAAAAAATTTATCCGCAGTCAATTATTCAGGAAAATGTTATATTCGCGAAGGGTAATTATATTTGTGCCAGTAATGGGCAACCTCAGTGTAATCAAAATTACATAGGTCGCTAATGGGACGTGGACTCTGGCATTCCTTGCGCCTAGGCCATGACCCAATAACTTTAACCTGCCCCGGGGTGAGACAAGGTGGGGCTCGATTATACTCCATAAGACGTATTGCCACCGCTGATTATCCTGATCTGATTGGCTAGCACGGAAGTATCCCCACCGAACTTTACAAGAACTGATAATGAAAAGTGTCTGTCTCCACTCTCCAGTAATATTTTTTTGGAATACGCTCAAAACTCAAAATTAACATTCCAATTGTGTGGCCGAGACTCAGTTCTTGTCACTCATTGGGTGCACGATGACAAACGACTGATCTCCGTCGAAATCCTTCAGCAGTCTAGATTTGTTGCCAGCAAATTTTCATGACAGTGTAAGTTGAAATTCATATCGGGTCCTATTGCTTACGAGCTAGGAGCTCATAATTTAACGAATTGTGTGAACTCTTACAAACCTTAACTTATATGACGTGGTAATCCGTGAAACCGCTGTTGTGCCCTAAACTTCACTTGTATTAGGCGGCCACCGAACCCCGGATCTAAACTTCGGTTCGCCCCCTTCCGAGAGTCGAAGGCGCTTAATCATGGTTCCGGCGAAGATCTTAATGCGGGGATCATCATTTTAGAGAAATTCAAGTCCGTCTAATTGCATACTTCTGAGTTTACACTAATGTATAAAATCTGCAAAGAAGGCTCCCGGAATTAATTATGTATTATTTGAGCACCAAATAAGAAATTGCATTGATCTCGCGATGCAAACATTTTAATATGCTTCTAGAGACAGATTTGGCAGAATATTGTCATGGGTGCTCTCTAGCAAAATCGACGCAAAGCGACAGTGACATTTAAATCAGTGACACAAGTCGCCAGTCCGTCATTGTCCACCAAATGTCGAATGCTGACAGGTAAGACGGCGAACAAGAGCGAATGTACATTCATACCCGGTTCTAAGGAACCCTAAAGCAACAGGAAAATCCGATGAAGGGCCCTTTGTGTTTTTGGATCTAATTTATTCGAGGTGAGGAATGCTGCAGTACGCGAATGGGTTGGGATCTTTGATTTTTTACAAATCGAAGCGAATGTATTACATGTCCATGCCCTTCGAAAGTTCCGCTTGATTCAGACGCCGATAAACACCGTTCTTCTACATTCCCATTGTATGCTGTATGTAGTGCACAATTAACGCGACCGCTGATTGGATTTGAATGCCCAGGCAAAATGCAAAGTCATCTCGCATCCAGCAGAGCACAAAAAATAAACTTGATAATGTCGCTGATATAGTAG
Source organism: Lipomyces starkeyi (assembly GCA_018804115.1). NCBI lineage: Eukaryota > Fungi > Ascomycota > Lipomycetes > Lipomycetales > Lipomycetaceae > Lipomyces > Lipomyces starkeyi. The sequence goes on along the minus strand of JAGJTG010000005.1, from coordinate 641,649 downwards.
TGCTCGACCCTATTTCATGTCGATAGTGCGTCGATAATTCAAAGCGGCGTGCAGAGAAACTTCAGTGTGTGTGTGCCCCTGGCTACCCACCACTTATTTGAGCCGTCATCGACTAATATTCTTCTAATTCACCGCTAGCCACAATTTTCTCGATACTTTCGATTTCGCAAATCGATTGGTGAATTTAAGCACTGTTACTACATCTGGTTTAAGGATTATATAACTGATATAACTGATTTTCGAGATGACTCTTAAGGCTGGTGGTATGTAATCTTTAGATTGTGATTCGATTTTGTTCTCACGGATTCGATTTTGTTCTCACGGATTCGATCTTGTTCTCACGGATTCGATCATTCGCTCAATATTGAGCATCCGTGCAGTCCCGCTGCATTTATCTGGGACGAAACAATTTGTTCCATATACATCTCATCATCTACGATTTGCGAATTATACTAATGGTTCGAGACAGACAAGTTCCCTGAGGGTGTCAAGTTCCTCTACATCGCTTATACCCCGGAAGTCGCTAACATCAAAGGTAAGTCATTCGATCCTGCTCCAACCCGTCTCATCCACCCAAACTTCGCTGTACCACGATAGACATGGCATCGTGTAATTACGTGCTAAACGAAATTTGCAGCGTGCGGTATTCCTATTCCTCTTGATTTCGACAAAGAGTTCCATGATAAGACCGTCGTTATTGTGTCCATCCCCGGCGCATTCACTCCTACGTTAGTCCTGTGAAGATCGTGATTTAGACAATAAATGCTGACGAGTTGTAGCTGTACCGCCAACCACATTCCTCCTTTTGTCGAGCAATTCGAGATTTTGAAGTCCAAGGGCGTCGATGCCGTCATCGTACTTTCGGCCAACGACCCATTTGTCCAGAGGTATTTCCCCTGACTCTCCTCCCTTCCGACTTCAACCAGATCAAGTTACTGACCCAACTTAGTGCCTTTGGCAAGGTTAACGGTGTGACTGACGAATCCTTCATCTTTGCGACTGACCCTGCTGCGGAGTTCTCCAAATCGGTTGGCCTTTCCGTCGATTTACCCGCGGCGTTCGGCACACGTACCGCGCGATACGCGATTATTGTGTCCAAGGGTGTGGTGAAGTATATTGAGAAGGACGCCAGTGGGGTTGCTGGTTCTGGAGTCGACGCCGTTTTGGCTGCGTTGTAAGGTGGGTCATTTCGGGATATATGTGAGAACGCTGTGAAGTGTGGTGGAATCTGTGTGGTATCTGAGGTGGTATATAGTGAATATACAATTGATTTCGGTGTCTACATTGTGTAGGAATTATCGTATAAGAAAACGATCCGTCCTACGAATATCTAAATAATCCATATATGCTGCTTGAGTACGTGCATCTCCAGTATTCCTAATTCGAGCTCGATCGAGGCATACGTCTTGAGCGGACGGCGAATGATATAGGAAATCGTACTCTGGCTATCAAATCCATGATTGCGGGGCTGCAAGTGACAGGAAACGCTCTAATATCTTCGTATATTGCAGTGAGTAATTATAATTCCGGTTCCGCACCGATGTGTAAATACCTGCGTAGAAACGCAATAACGCATACGTTATCCATTATCAGTATGATGGAAAGTGGTAAAAGTGTTTTGCCTGGAATTCAATCAGACGACGAAATTTGCTGCATGGTGTACGTGACCGGTGATTTTCAATCGATTGCATGATCGGTAAATGACGGTCGTACATTAAGGTACAGTATTCAAACGATCATGCTTAGCTCATACGGACATGGTCGTCACGATTTATGTATGGCAAGATCTTCGCTAGCTGTGCATTTGGTATCATAGGTGGTTAGCCGCTTGGTACGGGCAGAGGTTAAGGGCAACGGAATCAGGGGGGATGACGTTATGACAGCTTTCGCGCGATGGCGAGACATCTCACACCACTGCCAAGGACCAAAGCATATTTAGCTAACGATCATCACACCACGCCATCACCAGACGCGCTCACCAGCCTAGTTTCTAGGACTGCCAATAGCAACGGCAACCCCGCTCGACTGCTTGCACGGTAGAAATGACGCGTGTCAACTATTTGCGTTATTTACCAATGGCGTCTGCCTTCTTACATTGCCAGTGATCATATCACGCGGTTTTTAGATTCACGCTGTGAGGGGATCAAGAGATAAATACCCCCATTTATTCTATGTGAAATTTGCAGTTTGCCATACATCATTTTGCTGTGTCCACAGTGTACAGCTCATCTCCACTCGTCGACAAACAAAATCAAGTTTACTGCCACGCGCTCGCCATTCACAGCGTCCACTGCACAATGCGCTCAACTCTTTTACTCCGCAACATCGCGCTCTCCCCCCGCCATGCAGTATCCGCGCCATTAAAATCATTGCCATCTGGAATTATCTTCCAATTTCGCCGTCCGTTGATTTTTTCTGACCCGGCGCATTCGGAAACGGTTAGATACGCCAAGATTTTGACAAGTTGGATTGTTGGTGTCGGCGGCTTTGCCTTCTGGCCTTTTGCGGTGAAGGGGTATGTTTTCCATTTAAGCGTTTGAAATGACGGCGTGGAACTAACGAGGATGTAGAATTGCAATTAGCCGTGCTAATACATTCTAAACTCCCGTAGACTATTTGTCACAACACTGCTGGGCTGATAGCATATAGTTCATGATACTTGAATAGTTACATTCATTGGTAATCGCGTTGCGGGATACTCGGAGTAATTTTATTGTATATATTCGGTTTTGTGTTTCTCGATAGTTATAGTACTTTGTTCTCGCATGAGTTCTGCAATGACATTCGTCTAGCCATATCACTTTGAATTACTGATTAAGAATGCCTCTCTCGTTAGATATACGCGTGCTAGTCACGTAGATATGGCGTGAATGCCAGAATTGAGTAGACTTCTAGTGGTGTTGGAAACCGGGGGAATTATAGCTTGGATATCGTACGCATAGTACGACAGGCCCGCGTCGTTGGTTTCACCTGGTATATAGTTCATGTTGTCCTACGAGGCTGTAGGACTGGCACGAATACATGCCGCTAACGTTTGTAGTAGGCAACCGTAGAGGGACTTAGCGATGATGTGGGATCTTTAAAATTTATGTTGCTATCGGAGACCGGAGAAATATCAGGCAGGCCCACCGCAAAGCACGGAGTACATATCAAGGTAATCAAACGACACTCAAATGATCTATAACATATCTAACAATATATACCTATAATACAAATTAATTAAACCCATTTGTTTCTGATCAGCGATGAGGATAATCGTATCACATAAATCAGACATATATCTCCATATCGACTCGCCAACTTCATACCCAAACACCTATAAACTTAACTAAACTAAAATAGCCACAACCCAAAAAAATATGCATATAAGCCATAATGGATACTCTTCGACTACCTACTTCGTGGAAACAGCAGCAGTAACCTTCTGCCACACCGTTCCCGCTGTCTCACGGCTCCATTTGCCGAGGTCCGCATTCAATACAAAGCTCGCGCCCTTAACCACCTCCTCGTCCCATAAATCTTTCATAGTCTCAGCTACATTTCCTCGTGTTTCGACCGGGATTGGCTTGATGATAGTGTAAGTGTGCGGAGTCACGATGCTCTCGAGGGTTGTGCGAGTCTGCACGATAGAGGTGTGTGCGCGGGTGGCAGTGCGTTGGATTTCGCTAGTTAGGAGGTAGATTAGCGTTGAGGACGTTGTGACACCTGCATGGTTTTGTATTAATTTCAATTCATATCAATAAAATAGGAATCAGGGCGGACGAACCTGCCAGGAAACCGAAGACCTGACTCATCTTGACTTCAACGTTGCTTGATATTCCTGTCCTTGTAGTATGTGTTGATTCGGGTATGCCCTCAGTGGCAATCTTAACAATTGTGCAATATTGATCACGAAAAGGTATTAATCCGCAAACCTGACGATGCAAAATTGTCAGTGACAGGTCGTTGCAGGTTGATACAAATCGCCTCGACAGCCTCACCCGGCGGCCTAAGTTTTCATTGGCGCGGCAGGCGGTAACTTTAGCTCACAACCCACAAGACATGAATAGGCGTATCCCATAGCGTAAGTTTTATTCTGGGGTACAATGTCCGTGGATTGGCTTCAGCGGAACAAAAAAGTTTACATCGGCTACCGGCATCGCGGTTCAAAATTTGTAGCAAACGGAACTCGACTTCTAATTGACAGCATTGCACGCATCGGAGTGCATTCGGCTGAACTTGTGTTGCATAGGAAAAGTTGTGAGAGCATTATTGCGGTTGTGTTTGAGATCGTGGAGATAGTGAGGAACCCGATATTCGAGGTCTGCGACACTTCGACCACAAATCAGTTCAGTTGCATATATATTAAGTGGCAGTCTTCAAGAATTGAAATAGAAGCGTTTATTTTACACACATCTCAACGACCATAACCAATGCCGTCACAAGGACAAGCACACCGCACACTCGGCAGGTAGGTCTTCTCCGCACACTCCATGTTGTGCATTTCTCTTCTGGTTTAAAAGAAGTTGTTACTAACTCCCTATTAGAGCGTCAGGTCCTCGTCGCGCGCTCCTACGACAACTGGTAACGTCTCTTATAGAGCACGACTCCATAACAACAACCTACGCCCGTGCCAAGGAGACACAACCGCTCATCGAGAAACTCATCACGCACGCCAAAGACGGCACGGTTGCGGGGCGGAAAAGCATTTACGGGTTCGTGTTCAACCCCGCGTTGTCTATGAAAAAGCTCTACGATGAGCTTGCGGTGCGGTATAACGATCGTACAGGCGGGTACACGAGACTATTACACCTTGAGCCTCGGGACCGGGATGCCGCACCTATGGCTGTATTGGAACTTTTAGGGGGGCCAAAGGATTTGAGGTTATACCTGACTGCGAAGGCCATTGCGCATGCCGAGGTTTCAGGGAAAACGAAGCTGGATAGGGCAACGGCGCTGAATATGCGCAAGATCGAGGCGAATATGAAGGATGGGAAGCAGCTATTGAGGGAGAAGGTCGAGCTTATGAAACGGGTTTATCATTCGGGGAGAAGTAGTCAGGACGTGTTGACGGATATTTCGGAGAATGCCAAGAGGAGGGCTGATGACAAAGCTATCAGCAAGAAGATTGCGCTGCGAAAGTGATGTAGATATTGTATATAATATTGCATGTACACAAGCGACATAGTCATCATTTGGCAGGTACTCGTCATCGTCCTACGTAGTAGAGGGAGTGCACATACAATTAGGTGATACAGAATTCAATTACCTTCCAGAAGTAACAAAGCGTAACTACGATTTATTATTGACAAAACCAAAGCCAGACTATCAAATACATAATACACAGCAAGAAATTAAATGACACAAAACTATGACAAATTTGTCGCATCGACCGAACGCGTCTTCGAGCGTATTCTATAATATATCTATATAAAGAAGCGGATATGCAAGAAAAAAATTCCGATGGAAGAAACCCAATTAACCAAAGACTGACCTCTTAATAGAATACCCTCTTGAAAATTGAAAACAAATGGGGCTGGTCCCAACAGTTTAAGCCATCATGGCGGCCATGATGACTGCCATGGCGCCGACGGTCAGCGAGGCAACAAGCTTGGAGCCCGTGCTCGTAGTCGCAGTCATCAACGGAGGAACAGTCGAGCTGATAGAGGTGGCGTTGGCGGTGGAGTTAGTCATGGAAGTTGCTATAATGAAAGTTAGCTTATGTCTTAGACAAGATAATTAGGCTTGGAGATGATGCATTGTGAACGGAAAGGGAAGGAGAGACATGCCATTAGCAGTGGGGTAATAGGGGCTAGAGATGGAGGTTGTGAAGGTGGATGACGAGGTCGAGAAGCCCGACGACGTCGAGGAGGAAGAGTTACCTTCAGTGGTCAAGGAAGTGACAAAGCTGGAAGGGGTGGAGGAAGTGGGCTTAGCAGAGAAAGTAGCGACGACGGAGGTGGAAGTATCGACGGAAGAGGTAGATTCGATCTCCGGGGACGAGGTAGAAGACTTTGTGCTGGAAGTCGGCTCGTCAGACGACGTGCTAGACGACGTGCTTGAGGCAGAAGTAGTCGAGGATGTGGACGAGGTAGTCGAAGTAGTCGAGGATGTGGACGAGGTAGTCGAAGTGGTCGAGGACGCGGTCGAGGACGTGGTCAAAGACGTGGTCGAGGACGTGGACGAGGTAGTAGAAGTAGTCAAGGATGTGGTCGAGGTGGTAGTGGAAGATGAGGCAGTGGTGGACGACGCCTTGGTGGACGACGCCTTTGTAGACGACGCAACGGACGAGGAGGTGGACGCACTGATGCTAGCGCCGAAAGAGCTGCAAGTCGACTTGAATGACGACCAGGCGGTAGACGCGTCACCATTCGGGCAGATGCTCTCCAAGCAGGACTGCATAGCGCTGGACTCCTCCTTACACACTGTTTTCGTCAGTCTAATATCCGAGCCAACGCGACAAACGAACGAAATAAGAGGTACTAACGGCAATCGATGGAAGCGACGCTGTTACAGGATGAAGTTCTCTGCACGGAGCTAACGCAAGCCAAAACACAAGCCTATCCGGGACGTTAGCAATTGTTGATCACTCTAATGAAGCGCGTCTAGTATGGCGCAAGCCGCGCAATCGGACGCGAGCAAAGGAGACGTAGACACGAACAGGAGGAGTGGCAGTGGCCATGCCGGTCATGCTGGACAAAACAGCGATGGTGGCGGCCAAGGACGAAATGATGGTCTTGGAATGCATTCTTGTCGCTGAAAAAGATGAGGGGGTGAAGACAAATAAACAAACGCGACGGAGTTTAATGTGAGCTGCGCAGAAGACGACTTATTGATACTGGAAAGAGAGTAACGTATGCAAGGAAGGCCGCAAATGTACAAGAGTCGACAAAACGAGAGTGTGGGAAAGACAGAGAGCAAGGATAAGAACGAGAGTGGATAGGATGATACTAACGAGCGAAGTTGCGATAGTTTGCCAGGAAGGCGAGGAACGAAGTTGCTGCTGTTGCTTCGATTTTGCCTGTGGCTTCCGTAGCCGCGCCTATGTTTCCGCACCCCAAAATAGTAGTCTATTCGTGCAGCGGTCGTGACAACTGCTCCATAAATGCAAAGTATTGTTACATGTTCCTGGGGGCCATATTTCCTGCTCACAGCGTATTGGAAGATGACAAGGGTAAGAGTTATGGTCTACGTATAGATATAGATATAGGAGAAGTCATTAATCGTTTTGCGCTGAGCTCGTTTGCAGTCTCCCTCTCGGAGCAAATTTTCGACATGTTGTTCAATATGTTGCTACCGGATTTGGCAGTTACTGGCCTAATTGGTTCAGTTGGTGCCTATTTTATTGCGGTGTATCAAAGTGCCATGTGTACGAGAAAGGCAAGAACGTGCGGCGCATGTCAGCATAAGGCATTCATACCGATTAATAAACATATCACAAGAGCATAAAATTAAGGGGAAGGTCTTACAATTGCATGAATGATATAAGCCTACGCTTTAATAATATATTAGTTTATATGACTATGCGAGCAGAGTTGTGCCGAGTCAATTCACCTCATCCTCATAGTTGTTCACTTGGTCATGACGGACAGAAGGATACTATCAATACATGTTGACAATAGATCTTTAATATATGACAACAGTAGATCTCAATAAGCATCTATTGGAGTTTTGAGCAAAGGCACCATGAGACACGATCCGAAGATCCGTGGCATATCGTTCGGCTGTGCGTACTAGATCAGTGTTTGTAATCCGAAGAAGAAATATTAATTTGACTGGGGAATACAATTATTGCAAAGGTGATGAAATATTTTATTAGTATATATCTCAGACAAGCAGATAGGAAGCATATCCACGCAGCTAGGGCTGGACACGAATAAGGATTTTGCTTATTCGTATTCGACTTTTTTAGCAATTCGTTATTCGTATTGGGTTAGGGTGCTGTCCATCAGTATTCGTATTCGATTCGTAATTATTCGTAACTTAACTAGGCGGAAACTTTAAATCGGAGGTTAGTGCAGATTCACGCACAATCTAAAGATGTCGCGTCCGTGACGCGTGAAGTTGGCTGACCCTCGCGCGTCACTGATAGGCATCAGTGACAGGAGCCACATTAGCTATCTAAACAGCCATTACACTTCTTCTAGTCTTCCACTCATACGTCGCATATTGTTTCCACTACACAAACTGACAGCTTTTTCGCCGTTAATCTTGAAAACTAACCGATGTCCTCAATTTCTGAAGAAATGGATAATTTCGTTGAGTGTCTCGGCAAGCGGCCGCAGCGCTCTCAAAGAATTGATTATCATCTCCTTAATGATGGCAGTGATGATGAAGCAGTGGCGGAAGACCGCATTGCTAAAAGATCTCGTTCAGATGAAGAGCACAGCACTGTTGAGCCAATTACTCCTGACGACTCAGCAAACCAGCTCAGCCAGCATCAAGATGTTTTAGCAAGCACCTCTCAGCATCGCGAGTCGACCGAAGATGGACCATCTGATGCTTCGAGCCTCTGCGAATCCGAGCCTTCTGCAAAAAGAACACAGAATCAAATTCTATGGGCCCAATTTACTGCCTCGCTTCTTCCAGGAAAGTTGTGGTGGCCGAAGAGGGGTAAGGGGCCAGTTGAAGATCGTCAGATACAGTGCAATCGGTGTAACTGGAAGACAACCGATTCCTCAAGAGCAACGTCAACCTCGAACATGATCGCCCATCTTGCAAAACATGGGATCTTTCCAAGTGACCATCAAAGTGACCGAGAGGATGCCCAGACAAGCGCAAAACAACGATCAATTGCCAGTTTTTTTCAGAAGAAGGCGGACAACAACAGAGCACGCCTCTTGGAGCAAAATTTAACGCGGTGGATAGTCACTGCAAACATGGCATTTGACGCTATAGAATCGCCTGACTTCCAGCGAATATTTCAAGATCTGACCATCTCTCTTCCCTTCACATCTCGGAAGACATTATCACGTCGGATTGAGGAGGAATTCGAGTCCCGCAGAGCACAATTGATTCACGGGTTGGATCGCACCTGCCAAACAATTTCAATCTCTCTAGACGTCTGGACTAGCAGAAACTCCAAATCCATTTTGGGGGTTATTGGTCACTGGTTGACGATTGACTTCCAGTACCAAGAGCGAGTCCTTGAGTTTGCTGAAATCAGTGGCGTGCATAGTGGAGAGAATATAGCAGAGATGCTCTACCAGTCTTTAGAGGAGCTCCAGATCGATCAGAAGCTGCTTGCTATCACAGCAGACAACGCTTCTAACAATGAAAGTTTGATGTCAGAATTGTATTACAATCTGGCGTCAAGGCTTCACGATACAAATTCCTCTGCAGGCGACCCAGCACCAATGCGCTTTCAAGGAGGTGACAGTTATATCCGCTGCACGGCTCACGTGCTAAATCTAATTGTTAATGACATACTGTCCGCGTTGGATGCCGGTGATCACAAAAGCGCAGTGGCAGCTTGCGATCTTATTCAGGCAAATAAAGAAATCGGCACGCAATCTGCGTTGGCTCGACTACGCATCATGGCCTTGTGGATCGCAAGAACACCACAACGGAAGCAGCAGTGGAAGCTGATCTGTCAAGCCAACAGGCTGAAGGATAGCTTCATTGAATACGACGTCGACACGCGGTGGAATTCGACCCATAGGATGCTCCGAGATGCACTGAATGCGAAACAACAGATCAAAAAATGGATAGAGAGTCAAAGCTATCTTCCAGGATTCAGTTCCGAGGATTGGAATCGACTAGAGCAAATTGACAGCATACTGCGTAAGTTTGAAGAATTCACTCTTACCGTTTCGAAGCGCCAGCCACAGCTTAGCTTGGCGCTTCCTATATATTACGAGCTACACGACCTGCTCCATGATGCAACGTACAGAGAAGGAGAATTTACAAGTGTTGACCTAGATATCGCCCAAGCCGCAGCTGCGGGTCTGAGAAAATATCAGAAATACTATAATTACATGGATGGGCAGGACGCATATTATATTGCCCTTATTCTAGATCCTCGGTTTAAGACGCTATTGCTAGAGAAAGAATTAGGCGACGCCGCCCCAACGGTGATCAGGCACTTGAAGGACTTACTGAACCAGCAGTATTCCGTAGCCAGTGAGCATTCACATACTGCCAATGAAAACGAAGTAGTTCAGGGAAAGAGTATCGAAGCTCGACTGCTTGAGAAGTTGCAGGGTGGCATGCGCTCAGTGACAGACATCGACCGTTACTTCGAGGCGGGCGTCGTAACTATCGATCAGTGGCCTACAAATGATAACAGCTGGTTGCTCTCTTGGTGGCGGACCCATCGCGATGAATATCCACGTATGGCAGCAGCCGCCAGAGACTATCTAGCAATACCTGCGTCGAGCGTGGCAGTGGAGAGACTATTCAATAGTGGGAGGGATATGCTCGGAGTGAGGCGGAACTCGCTGAGTGCGGAGACGATGAGGCGTCTTGTGTTGCTGCGGGACATGTACATTAGGGATTAGGGTTCGGAATTTTACGAATAGTTACGAATAATCGACTTTTTATTCGTACGATTATTACTAAGCAATCAACTTTGAATTATTCGTATTCGACTTACGAATATTCGTACGAATATTCGTAAAATCGTTATTCGTGTCCAGCCCTACACGCAGCATCATAGCAAGCCGATTGAATAGTTACTTCACCTGACATTCATAGGTGGCACGAGATTGTGAAAAGTGTAATCAGGTACATCGTTGTGGTGATTAATAATAATTGACTTAATCATCAGGGCTCAGGGGTCGAGGATATTAAGGTTGAACGCTAATGGCAGCAAAAATGGTGTTAGTACGTGAAGACTGCTGAACCAGAGCAGATGTGACATGCTGCAGGCCACAGCTGATTGAAGATAGTAATGATATCTTGTAACTACTGTATGTAAAATAGCGGCCTCGTAATACAGGTCGGGGACGGTTTGTTAGGTCGTGCGGCGCTGGTAGATGCAGCACCGCTGCAGCATCTCTTGTTCCGCCATATTGGGTGCACCACCAGGATTTTACTATTTCGGACGGAATATGCCATTGGCGTCTCCATCGGACAGCAGCAGCCATCGGCCCGTTAGACAGGCTGTGAGTAGCGAACACTGAACAGCAGCTTCAGCATGCCCGAGTCACCGACAACTAATTGCACAAGTGTCGCGCGCTGCGAGCGTTACGCCCAAACTGGTACGAAGGAAACCGCGTCAGGGCCATTGCCCAGCCTCGGGAGGTGGGCCTGGCGAATGTGCGGCGTTGCGCGACGGTTGTGCCGAGTGCTGCACCAAGCTGCGTCCCTGACAACGCTCCCAAGTGCCTGGTCGCGTCCCTGAGCGCGCCCTATAACTTGCTCTCCCCGCCTCCCGTCTTCTCCTCTTGTCCAGCTCTTCCATTCTTCACCAAAGCAGCATCTTCAATCCATCCTCAAGCAATGGCCACTGCCGATTCTTTACCTTCTGGCGCCGTCACACCCGCCAGCGAGCGTCTCTCAAGACCCCTCGACAGCATTGATATCCCTCACAAGCGGGTAACCAAGATATGCTGCCTCGGCGCTGGTTATGTCGGTATGTTCCTCTTCCTTTCTTAAATCTGTCGCCAATCCTATGTTCTACATTCGCCGATCTTGACAATATCGCACGCGACTTGGAGATTGTGCCATGTGGCCAAACTGCAAGTAGGTAGCGACATAAACAAATCTTTTTGGTCGACCAACGTAATTGGCTGGCCATGACGACGCTTGCTGCGCGTCTTTCGTCTTTTGCCAATCTTTTCAATCAATTGTACTAACGAAGTCTAACAGGCGGCCCCACCTGCGCCGTAATTGCCTACAAGTGCCCTCATATCACTGTCACTATCGTGGACTTGAACCAGGCCCGCATTGATGCCTGGAACTCCGATGACCTGCCCATCTACGAGCCTGGTCTCGACGAGGTTGTCAAGGCCGTCCGTGGCAAGAACCTTTTCTTCTCTACTGACGTCGACACTGCTATCAAGGAGGCTGATCTGATCTTCGTCTCCGTCAACACCCCCACCAAGAAATCTGGTGTTGGTAAGGGCTTCGCAGCAGACTTGGGGTGAGCATTAATTTTGTCTGTGAACGGCGACGAAGCAATTGCTAACAGAGAGCCAGTTATGTTGAGTCTGCCACGCGTCACATTGCCAAGGTCGCTGTGTCTGACAAGATTGTTGTCGAGAAGTCGACCGTTCCTTGCCGCACTGCCCAGTCCATGCGCAAGATCCTCGACTCCAACGGCAAGCCCGGTGCCCGATTTGACATTCTCTCCAACCCTGAGTTCTTGGCTGAGGGTACTGCCATCCGTGACCTCTTCGCACCGGACCGTGTCTTGATCGGTTCGCTTGACACTGCCAACGGTCGTTCTGCCGCCGCAAGCCTTGCTGATGTGTATGGAAATTGGGTCCCCCGAAAGCAGGTGATCACCATGAACTTATGGTCGTCTGAGCTCTCTAAGCTTGCTGCCAATGCTCTCCTTGCTCAGCGTATCTCGTCCATCAATGCACTTTCCGCCATCTGTGAGGCTACTGGCGCCGACGTCGACGAGGTCTCATACGCTGTTGGTCTCGACTCCCGTATTGGCCCCAAGTTCTTGAAGGCGTCCGTCGGTTTCGGTGGTTCGTGCTTCCAGAAGGACATCCTCAACCTGGTTTACCTCTCTGAGTCTCTCCACCTTCCTGATGTCGCCGAGTACTGGCGTCAGGTTGTCGAGATGAACGAGTCCCAGAAGCGGCGCTTTACCCAGCACATCATCTCTTCGCTCTTCAACACTCTCACGGGCAAGCGTCTCGCTGTTCTCGGCTTTGCTTTCAAGAAAGACACTGGTGACACCCGCGAGTCCGCTGCGATCACTTTGATCAAGTACTTCCGCCAGGAGCAGGCTAAGATTGCTATTTACGACCCCAAGGTCGAGGAATCCCAGATCTGGTACGATCTTGCAGAGCCGGGCGTCGTCGACGATGTCACCGCTCTCAAGAAGCAAGTCACTATCACCTCGTCTGCGTACGAGGCCGCCGAAGGCGCCGACGCCGTCGTTATCTGTACCGAATGGGACGAGTTCCGGGATACCAAGCTCGACTATGAGAAGATCTACGCGACCATGAACAAGCCTGCGTTCATTTTTGATGGCAGATTGATCCTCAATCAGAAGAAGCTCGAGAAGATCGGTTTCAAGGTGGAGTGCATTGGTCGAAGTCGGTTAGAGGAGTCATTCGAGTAAAGACTGGGTGTAGTGCAGATAAAGTCTGTATGTATCAACTGGGAGGGGCGGAACGATTTCTATTATATAATAGCATATAAATGTTTTGTATTGCGTATTGGCTCGCTAAATGTGTATGTAGATTTGGCGGATAGACAGAAGAATTTGGTAATTTTTTTCAGTTATTGTGTTTGAGCACTTGTTTGTTAGGGAGTAATGTTGTATCTATCTATCATTTCTTTCATAGATATTTGTCTTATCATACTCGTGATATATTAATATAATTGTTTCATTAGGTCAGTGCCGTTCAGTGACATCAAATGTGATAAAGAGGAATCAATATCGAAGTTTTATATCAACATACAACGTACTTATTTATATCTCAACTAATTCAAAGTAACTAAAACATATTACAACAAAACTTACATCATCAAATTTGATTTTAAAATCAACTCGATCTCTCGCCCATTTTGCAATACACACCCATCACTAATAACGCTTACTTCCAGCTGGCTCACGGCAACAACCGCAATCCAGACGCCGGCGCACCGACTGCTGACACCTTCGAGATTGCGCAGACCTTGCCCTTGTATTCTGGCACGTACTTCGCCTTTGTGAACGGATCCTGCACGAAGGGCTGGCCCGCGTAAATAGGCGTATGCGTGCCAGCGCAAATATCAAACTCCGCATATTGATCATATTCGATCTTCACCGCATCCGATCCTACGGCGTCTGCCCGCGCCTTGACTTTGCGTGCTTGCTCGGCTTTCGGACCGGAGGCAACGAGTTCGAGGTACTGCGTCGCGAAACGCGACGCGGAAGCGTAGTTCTTGTGTTTGAATGACTGCGTCATAGCGACTTGTAAAGCGTTGTGCACGTGCACGGGCTGTAGCTTGGCTTTGGTGAAGTACGCCGCTAGTTCGAGGTTGCGCTTCAGTTCTGTTTCTGGCAACGCGCGGCGCTCGAGTTCGATGGAGAGTCCGAGGATGTACTCTCTACAAATATCAATCAACTGGACCGCCTCGTCAGCTTCCGCTTGGGTGTTCACGGCGGAAACCAGCACGTCGTAGAGAATACCACGAAACTTGGTGACAGCGTCGTCGAGATGGTTCGTACGGACGAGTTTGTACGCTTCTTGCAAGTCCGTCGCGGTCAACTGGGACAGCGTGCGCGCGATCACGGGCAAAATCTTGCTCGGGTTCGTTTCGGTCTTTGTTCGGCGAATATAGGTTACCACGTTCGGCAGGCCTTCATTCGCGGGTAGATAAGCTTTCGACGCTTGATAGACTTCCAGGAAGCGCGGCTTGAGAGGGGCAAAGTCGACAATACCGACCTGACGGTTGAGAAGCTGCATCGCGCTCGCGAATGAGCCAGCTGCAACATGGTCAGCTGCGACAGGCGAGTTGCGGCACCACAAATCAGCTTCCGAAACACCGCTCGCAGCAGCAGACAATGCGGCAGTCTCGATTTCGCCCTCCGCATCGTCATTAACGTCAAGGAGTTCTTCATCAATATCCCAGCCGCCGCCATCTTCTTCAAATGCCTCGTTGTCCTTGGGCGCGAAATCATCGTCCGCCAAATCGTTCTCCGCAAACGATCCAAAACGATCAGTGTCCGCCGCGCCATTCGTAGTCTTATCCTCCAGCGACATTGCTTCGACCTGGCCAAGCAGAACCTTTTCAAAATACGTAGGCTCACTCTGTTTCAGCTGCAAGTTCTTCTCGTACGTGTTGTGCAGAACCTTAGGAACAGCGAGTTGATCTCCCAGAGCTGGTAGAGATACCTGCTCCTCCGAAATTCCCGACGACTCGAGGATTTCCTGCGCTAGGTCGTCGAGCCCGTTAGCCTTGGCAGACGCATAGGCAAGCGCACCCATATCGATCTCCCGCAACATTTGAATTCGCGCCTCAACATCAGACAGAAACAACGATGTCTGGAACTTGGCAGTGTAATTGCCCATCTTATCCGCAACCGCCCCCATTCGCTGCAACTTGCTCGTATTGCCAGTAATCAAGTACAGAAACGAGACCTTCTCGGCATTGCGCAGTTTATGGTATACTTTCTCGACAATCTCGTGATTACCGTGCTCGAGCGCCACTACGCCGAGTTTAGTCCACAGCTTCGGCCGGTCGAGCTGGCTCGCCATCTCGTCCGCGACGGCGAGATTGCCGCACTCAATCGCGAGATCAAAACGCGTCTGCGGGTCTTGCACGAATTGTAATGCGATCTATTAATCAGTCAGCAATAACCGAAAATCGTAGAAGTAAATGGAGAACTGACCTCTGGATATCCCTTCTTTTGCAAGTACGAGATAATACTCTGACCAACCAAATTCGACGTTTTTATTATCCGTAGCATTTCCTCGTAGTTCCTGCTAATAAGCGCTTTCTTGAACCTGAACTCGGTCGGATCAATAGTCAACTTGAGAACCTTGCCGCTGCGGTCAAGGCAGTACACGATCGGCCCCTTGATGTTGGCGAGATACAAAGTCGACTCCAGAGTGCGGATAATGCCGCTGTCGCCATTCAAAAGAGTATACTTAATGTGATTTAGGGTTGAGTAGATCAACACTCCCAAGTCATTCCACGTAGCACTCTTGATTCTTATTGTCTCGTGGAGCGAACACACCGTCTCAAGGTTCTTGGTCGCGATCGTGATGGTATGTTTGCCAAGAAGGGCAACGTGCATACCGTCACTGGACCACGCCGCGTACTTGACGCCGCTCGCTGACAATTCCGCGATCGTTTTGTTCTGATGAATATCGTACAATATGACCGACGACGGTGCAAACAAAAGAAGGCAACCCGTACCACCATAATGAATATCGTTGATCGACGTCGGCGCACGGATGGTCTTCGTAGTCGCGTTCGTGAGATCCTTGACCTCAATCGATTGTGACGACTTCGTGAAAACAGCGAATCGATTGCGCGCAATGAACACAGCCGAGTTGCCGGATCCACGCTTGGTGTCCGTCGGCTCGATCGCGCCGGTGGCATCGCGAGGCAGTCTGATGAGTTCATAGATACCGCTATCGGTAGGAGACGTGACAAGGATCGCTCGTTCGGCGGGATTATACGACAAACTTCGAGGTGGCGTCCAAGGGCTTCCGAGCTTTTTGAGAGACAGAAGCGGCAGACTCTCGCTATCCTTGCTGAAGTCGTATGCACGAACCTGCTTCTCTTTGTTGACGTAGAACAAAACGTTCTGATACACCGTGCTCGCCGGTCTTTCTCGCTCGAGTTTGAATACCATCACACCACTGTCGTGGCCGGCGGCAAAGAGATTGATTTCAGGATGCGCCGCAATAACCCAGAATCGATCCGATTCGCGTCTGAAGCTCTGAACGCTTGTTCGCTTGTTAAGATCCCATGTGCGGATCGTCTTGTCTTCGCCAACCGAGATGATGAGGTCCTGGTGCGGGTGGAACAAGCAACAGGTAACATTGTTAAAGTGGCCTCTGCAAGTATCGACCTCCCACGCCTTCGTTTCGCTCATACGCCAAAGCTTCACCATCCTATCGTCACTCGAGGAAATAATAAGCGGCATTGTTGGGTGGAACGCGACCCAGTTGACACCACGGTCGTGGCCCTCGAGAACGTATTTCACAACCGCATCAGTGTTGCCAAACATATCCCCCTGATTTGCATTCACTCGTGATATCTGATCTTCGAATGTCATGGTTGTTGGCGCTGAGTGCTTCTTTCGGAGACCGGATATGTCCCACACACGAACGGTTTGGTCGAGAGATGCGGACACAATCAAATCGTCCTTCGGATGAAATTGTGCGCACATGGTGTAGTGATTGTGACCAGTCAAACAGGCTATCTGTGATCGGTTTTGCCAGTTCCAGATTCGGATAGTTTGGTCATCGGATGACGAAATAATCCATGGGAGTTCGTGATGGAAGAAGACGGTTCGAACATAATCCAAGTGACCTGTCCTTATTGCGTAAGCTGTCTATTCATCAGAGTAAATGCACAATTATGTAGCACTGACCAGTCAGTGTGAAAAGACATCGTCGGGTCTGGAGGGACCAAACTTTGATTTTGTAGTCATCGCCTCCCGACACGAACAACGGCTGTGTTTTGTGAAAATCGACGCCACGGACGGGGCCATCATGCTCCTCGAACCGATCGATCAATGTTCCCATTCGATAATCCCAGAGCTGAATCGTCGAAGAATGAAGCGAAACAAGAATCCATGGTCTAATTGCTTTGGTTAGTGTCAAAAAACTTGATAGAGCCAGGTTCGAATTACCGCTTAGGATGGAAGGCGACGCCCTTCGCACGTGACGACTTTGATTCAAACTATGGTAGTAATCGTGTTAATAGATTTTTCCTTTAAATTGGCGATATAAACGACGATGTCGGTGCTTCTGCTGAAGGCGCAAACCACGGAAGGAGTAGTCGGCTCGCCGAATCATGACACGTCCATTGTGGGCCTATCCATCTAGCCTGGCAATTACTGCCAAGCCAAGTCATCTCGTCAGATTACCCATCAAATATTGATAGCAATCGCGCTTCAAATTCCACTGGTCAAAAGCTTGGCGACACGTCGGGATAAAATTGTTATATCGGCATCTCCAGTACCCAATAGCGTCCTCGAGCGCTCAACAGAAGCCCAAAAGTCGTATCATAGAGAACTCACCTTCGTTAGCATCTGCATTGTGCCGAGGCAGAGCTCAACTGAATTGTTCTCGACTAAGAAGAATGGGTGGACGCGTAAACAGCAGTTCGATTGATTAACGTGGTGATGACTGTCTGATGGGTGCTACCGCTGCTTGTGTCGGTGAGCAGTAAGTTCAGAAAGGGGAAGTGAACAAGTCGGCGTCCGGGCGAATGCATCGACGCAGCGCCCAACCAGCAATAAAACCCTGACGCTGCAGCCACCAATGAGTGAACCCAATCGTTTAAATCTTCGCTACCCTTTCAATCTGTAGAGCGCGCACTAGCCATTAACAGTCTACAAAGTCAAGAAATTAATGTTCAGAGGTACACGATTCTAGAACAGTGGGAAGTCGACTGAATATTCTGCAGCCAAGCCCGCCAAAGAATATTGCGGTCACAGAGCATGCATTCTCTTCTCGGCTGTACTGCACTGCATAGTAATATCAACCTATATCTCGCCATCTCTTTCTTTAAACAACGGCTAGGGAATTTTCACATTCGACATTTCCACACATCCCGTTAAATTGGTGCAGTACCTTCCTTAATTGACAACCAAAAGCCTGTCACGTGATTAGTGGATTCGCTGCTGCACTAGCAAAGAGTAGGGCCCCTGAGAGCAAGTTACCCGGTTGTGTTCTTTCCTCCCAAAGTAGCTCTATACAAAAATTTTGTGTCCTCTCCGTGCAATGTTGCATATAGATCGCGTTCTAGTAATCACCAGCATCGCCCGCAATCAGCTAGGATAGTCGGCCAAAAAAGGCAGACACGATGAATATTTCCAAGCCGGTCGGCTCCGAGATCACGGAGGTCGAGTTCGGTTACTTTACTGCTCGCGATATAAAAAATCTTTCGGTCAAGCAGATTACCCATCCACAGGTTTTTGACAGTCTGGGTCATCCTATTTCCGGAGGCTTATATGATTTGGCCCTTGGCGCTTATGATAAAACACCGTATGTTTTTAAATATAATAATTATTGAAGCTTGAGTTGGACTAACAAGATTGTGACAGATGTGCTACGTGTAGATTGGATTCGAGATTCTGTCCCGGCCATATTGGCCACATCGAACTTCCTATTCCAGTGTATAACCCATTGTTCTTTAGCCAAATGTATATTTTGATCAGAAGTGCATGTTTGTACTGTTACTCCTTTCGACTCAACCATCTCGAGATTCACCGACATGAATGCAAACTCCGTCTTCTGCAGTATAGTCTCATCACGGAGTGTGAGATGCTAGACGAGATTCGTGCCGACGGTGCAATTGATGACGATGACGCGGAGATTGCAGAGGCGCTTGAGGATAACAAGCTTAGTTCAGCTGACGGCTCTTCGTCTCCGAGCAAGAAGAAAGACACCGAGAAGCAGCGACATCTGAACGAGAAAGAGCTCATCCGACGACGAGAAAAGTTTGTGAGCGACGCTATCGCTCGGGCAAAGGAGGGGGGACGTGTTCACAAGAGTGCTGCAGTCCTTGAGGAGCGAAGGAGGTTGCTCCACGAGTTTATGAAGCTATTGCTTTCGAGACCAAAGTGTGACAACTGTGGACTGTAAGTGCGCCGGATGCGTTCGAGCTTCATCCCAACTGACATGACATCAGGTTCTCTCCTGGATTCCGAAAAGACGGCGTCTCAAAGATATTCGAGGCCGCTCTCCGGGACAAGCAAATTCAGAATAACAAGCTCAAGGGCGGCTACAGACAGGATGCAATGTTCGACCGCGCTGATCGACGCTCACGGCAAGGCATAGAGGTCGATGAGGGCAGGGAGAAGGAGGATAACGAGAGTGTTGAGGATGAGGAAATGGACGACGTGGACGACAAGCCACGACAGGCAAAGGTATCGGGCAGATATGTCTTGTCAACTGAAATCCGAAACCATCTCCGCCGGCTGTTCCGAAAAGAGAAGAGTATTGTTCAGCTCATGTTCCAGTCCAAGACAACTTCGGAGTCTGTTACGGCCGATATGTTCTTCATCCAGTACCTTGCTGTTCCCCCAACCAGGTTCCGCCCTCCGTCCAAGGTCGGCGGTGAGACCCATGAGGCCGTTCAGAACGAACTTTTGTCTCGTGTTCTCCAGTCAGCGTTGCGTATTCGTGATCTGAACGAGCGAATGAACGAACTAAAACACGATAAGATATCCGACAATAGTATCGAGGCTCGACAGATTCTGAGTCAGTTGATGAACACATTTGTGACTATCCAGAACGACGTCAATGCCTTTATCGATAGTTCCAGGTCTGCGCCGGCAATGGGAGCAGCTAGGATACCACCTCCTGGAATTAAGCAGTTGCTTGAGAAGAAAGAAGGTCTTTTCCGAAAACACATGATGGGCAAGCGTGTCAATTACGCTGCTAGATCTGTCATTTCTCCAGATCCCAACATCGAGACTACTGAAATTGGTATTCCTCCAGTTTTCGCTGTTAAGCTGACATATCCAGAGCCCGTTACTCCATATAACTTCCAGGAAATGCGAAAGGCTGTTATCAATGGTCCTGCGGTTTGGCCTGGTGCTACGCATATCGAGAAGGAGGATGGGACTCTTATTGCTCTTCACACCATGACGACTGAACAAAGAACCGCGCTAGCCAATCAGCTTCTTACTCCGTCTTTTGGCTCTGCGGTCAGCAACAAGAAGGTGTACCGTCATATTCGCAATCAGGATGTGGTTATTATGAATAGACAGCCGACTCTTCACAAGGCGTCTATGATGGGCCACAAAGTTAAGGTTCTGCAAGGAGAGAAAACGTTGCGATTACATTATGCCAACACGAACGCTTATAACGCCGATTTCGACGGTGACGAAATGAATTTGCATTTCCCGCAGAACGAGAACGCCCGCGCTGAGGCTATGATGCTCGCCAACACCGATTCGCAGTATCTTGTTCCCACGTCAGGAAAGCCTCTCCGTGGTTTGGTGCAGGATCACGTTGTCACTGGTGTGTGGATGACAAGCAAGGATACAATGTTTACTCGGGAACAGTACCACCAGCTCGTGTACGGAACTATCCGACCTGAGGATGGCCACACGACGACAAACAGAATCTTAACTGTCCCCCCTGCCATTATCAAGCCTATTCCCATGTGGACTGGAAAGCAAGTCATTTCCACAGTGCTTCTCAACATCAAGCCACTCGATCGACCTGGTCTGAACTTGATCTCGCAGGACAAGATCGACAACAAGTACTGGGGCGAAGGCTCCCAAGAGAACACCGTCCTCTTCATGAACGGAGAACTCCTCTGTGGTATCCTGGACAAGTCGCAGTTTGGTGCGTCCGAGTTTGGTTTCGTGCACTCGGTGCATGAGATTTACGGCCCCCATGTTGCAGGTAAACTTCTCAGTATTCTTGGACGATTGTTCACAAAGTATGTCCAGTTCCGAGGCTTCACTTGCGGTATGGATGATTTGCGATTAACACAGGAGGGTAATGAGTGGCGAAACGATATTCTGGCGAACGCGAAGAACGCTGGAACCAAGGCAGCACTTGAAGTCGTCAATTTACCTGAAAAAACGAAGGAGAACGATGCGGAATTACGACGACGATTAGAGGAAGTTCTTCGCGAAAACGACAAGCTTGCTATCATGGATGCGGTCGTGCAAAAGTACGTCAACGCCGTCACGTCCGAGGTTGTTGCAAAATGTATTCCCGACGGTACTCTCAAGGCATTCCCGAAGAATTCGTTCATGTCGATGGTTTTGTCTGGTGCCAAGGGCTCAAACGTCAATTTATCACAGATCATGTGCATGCTCGGTCAGCAGGCGCTTGAGGGACGACGAGTGCCAGTGATGATCAGCGGCAAGACGTTACCTTCGTTCAAGGCGTTTGATACATCAGCTAAATCTGGCGGTTACATTGCGAGCCGTTTCTTTTCGGGAGTCAAGCCTCAGGAGTTTTATTTCCATTGTATGGCTGGTCGCGAGGGTCTGATTGACACGGCCGTGAAGACGAGTCGATCAGGATATCTCCAGCGTTGTCTGATCAAGCAGTTGGAAGGCGTTCAGACTCAGTATGATAACACCGTCCGCGACAGTGATGGTTCGCTTGTTCAATTCTTGTACGGCGGTGACGCGATCGAGGTTATTCAGGAGAGTCACTTGATGAATTTTGATTTCTGTGCGCAAAACTTCCATTCGTTGCTACAGAAGTACCCCGCCCATGAGGTTGCGGGAATGGTTGATGAAACATCCGCGGCCTCGTATTCTAGGAAGGCGCGCAAGAATGCAGTGAAGGAAGCAGGCTCACCACATTACAAGAAATCCAATAAGTATGATCCTACGATTTCGAAGTATTCGCCAAGCAGGTATTTGGGTAGTGTTTCAGAGGTCTTCCAGCAGAAACTTGACGAGGTGAGTTCTGACGAGCGAATTTGTATGCGAAAAATGATGTGCTGACGTTTGACAGTACACGGCCGCACGGAAGGACACGATCTTCGGCAAGCACTCCGAGAGCGGAATCACGGAGAAGATGTTCAAGGCACTGATGCAGCTCAAGTACATGCACTCGCTCGTGCAACCCGGTGAAGCTGTCGGTATTCTCGCGAGTCAGTCGATCGGCGAGCCGTCGACACAGATGACGCTGAACACTTTCCATTTCGCGGGTCACGGTGCGGCGAACGTCACACTTGGAATTCCGCGTATGCGCGAGATTGTCATGACCGCTAGCCTGAAGATTAAGACGCCACAGATGAGGCTACCAGTGTTGGATGACGTGTCTGATGATCATGCGGATGATTTCTGCAAGAGTGTCGCGAGAGTCGTGATATCCGAGTTGATCGACGAGATTGTTGTCACTGAGCGCACTGGTGTTACTCCAGATGGCGAGGGCGTCGCGAGGGCGTACACTGTCCGCATGAAGTTCTACCCGCGCGAGGAGTACGAACATGAGTACGATATTGTACAGGACACGCTCGAGCATGCGATTATCGTAAAGTTATTGTCCAAGTTGACATCGACTATCTCGAAGGAGCTTAAGCGACAGAAGAAGGCATCGTCATCTGGTTCCGATGCGGCACCTCAGATCGGAAAGGCTGTGAAGCAGAAGCCGGATGAGGTCCTGAACGAGAAGATGGGCGATGGCAAGAAGAAGAAAGATGACGAGTCTGATGACGAGGATGAGGACGACGATGGCGATGCTACCACTGAGAAACGCAAGTCTCGTACTAAAGAGGTATCGTCGTATGAGGACCCTGATGACGAGGATAATGAGGTTATTAAAAGCCTGAGCAAGACCGATGATGACGACGATGAAGACGAGGAGGAGATGGACGTTGACAAGGACATCGAAGATCTGGACGACGACACCGACGACGCTGCAACGACTGGTCTTCGCCGCCCATTGTCCAAGCGTGCGATGGAGCGCCAGCAGGAAGTCGTCGGCATGTATCCCAATGTCACGAAGTTTGACTTTGACGATGCGCAGGGCGAATGGTGCGAATTTGAGATGCAGTATCCGTCGGATAATCACAAGTTGCTCGTGATCAACATCATTGAGTCTGTCTGCCGAGCCGTCGTTGTTCGTGAAATTCCACGCATTGGCAGATGTCTCCGCGCTCAACCAGCCAAGGGCTCAAACAAACGATTCCTCGTCACTGAGGGCGTCAATTTCCAGGCCATGTGGGATCAGGAAGACTTTATTGATGTCAATGGCATTACATCCAACAACATCGCCGCAGTCCTCGAGACCTACGGTGTCGAAGCCGCGCGCAACACTATCGCAAGCGAAATTGCAAACGTGTTCGAACCGTACGGTATCAAAGTCAATGCGCGTCATCTCGAGCTCATTGCGGACATGATGACTCGTGACGGCGGGTACTTGGCGTTCAACCGCCATGGCGTCGAAGCGAGTGCGTCGCCGTTCTTGAAAATGAGTTTTGAGACGACTTTCAACTTCCTGAAACAGGCGGTACTGAACGGCGATATTGACGATTTGGATAGTCCTAGCGCGCGTCTTGTTGTTGGTAAATTGTCCAGAGTGGGAACGGGAGCGTTCGACGTTCTTACGAAGCTGAATTGGTGATCGCATTCGCTTAGATTGATAGAAAGGCTGATTGTGTATTGTATTTTTGGAGTAAGTTGTGCATTTTTTGCGGTGTGAAAAGTTATGTATCTGTTTAATATATGTTTGACATGCTTGTAATTTGATTTATTAGACGTGTAGGAAGTATTGAGAGCTACGTACAGTGACGGCGTACTGCGAAGTTACGTCCAGGATCCACCAGAACACGAAAGTCGGACCGATTCTGACTGCTTCGGCGGCGTGAAGCTATTGGACGGTGAACGGCCACTTTCTCTTGCGAGTAGGGTCCATTACGAGAAACGGCGTCGCCAAGGGTTCAAGGATGGTTCACTGGAGGATGACGCTTTCGCAATTAAAAAGTAAAGTAAAATCTTGAGCGTGGCGAGGGCTTGCTGGCTCTAAAACTCGAAACGGAACTAAGATTCTCGCCTATGCGGACCGCCGGCATTGATGAGTGGCCGATTTGCAGAGTATTTGGGCAGTACTGACGAGCAGGATACTCACCCTCGAAAATTCAACTCTTCGTAGTCGCAAGTATGCCGTTTGTCGGACAAGTTACAGTAGATAACAATGCAATAAGCTCGTCAATAAATATTTAATGGTCATTGCCAGACGACATACTAGAGTGTTATGAGTGATCGTTCTCGCCGCAGGCTCTGTCAGCCCAGGGTCAGGGGAACACGCGGCTTGTGCGGCGCTGGGCTTGGGGGTCTAGACCGGCCCGGTGTGTCACGAAGGGGTTTTATCAGATGATCGCGATTCCGGACTGCACGTGTGGCTGGAGCACTGTTGTTTTCTGCACTACTCACTATTACCACTGTTTTACTAAACACACCACTCGTGCAGTTTACGCTCACCGTCTAGATCCGCCGCCTTACGAAGACCAGGTACGTTCTCCGCCGGCCGCCGCAGTCGTACTTTCTGCAAACAGTCCGCGCTCCTATTTTGCTCCGCTACACTCCATTCCCGCAACATTACGCTCGCTTTGGCTTGTGCTCACGATCCCGATGCCACCGTCCTCCTCCCGCCCTGCTCATCCTAAACCCCACTAGATTTCTCTTCTTCACATCCTCATCCGATTTCTTGCTTTCGTATCTTCGTCACCACGATCACCTCCCTCAACGCGGCACTCTGATCTAAATACTTCTTCTCCTTGCAGTCTATGTCCGAAACTTACATGCTCCCGTCCTCCTCGGCCGGGGGCGCCTTGTCCTCCACAAGCGGCTCCTCGGCCAGTTCTTCCAGCGACTTCGTACGTTGTCCGTCTCTTTCTGTCGTCCTAGACTCAATTGGGTCGTGGTGACTACTCATTGCTACTAAATTGCTAACGGGTATTGTAGGTCAAGAAGCTATTTAAGTAAGCACGCGATCCACTCTTCCAAAATTCACGCACGACTAACTGTTCTTCGCCAGGATGCTCGAGGATCCATCGTACCGCGACATTGTCCGCTGGAGTGACGCGGGCGACAGCTTCGTAGTCATCGAGGTGAGTTTCGGCGCAGTCAGTCATTGCTTTGAGTGGCAGCCTGGTTCCATGCGATTACAGAATCGCCGAGCTAACCTGTTTAGACCAACGAATTCACAAAAAGTATATTACCACGCCACTTTAAGCACAGCAATTTTGCGAGCTTTGTTCGGCAGCTCAACAAATATGATTTCCATAAAGTCAGAAGTACTGATGAGGGCGGCTCGTGCCCTTACGGAGAGACTGTAAGTGCACTTGTACTCATGCGGGAATCATTATCGATACTAACAGTTGAAGGCATGGGAATTCAAGCATCCAGATTTTCAGTTGCACAATAAGACGCAGCTGGACAATATCAAGCGAAAAGCACCGGCTCCACGGCGGACGCAGCAGGCTGAAGAAGGCAGTTCGGAGCAGGTTAGCAAACTCGAGAGCGAGATCGAGTACCTTAAGTCCACAGAGGCGCTACTGACAAAGCATATCGAAACATTGACTGTGAACTACGAGAATACACTAAACAGCATGATAACGATGCAGCGGTCGAACGAGGCGCGCGATGAGCTGATTCGAAGCATGCTCACGCACCTACAATCTATCACCGCACAGGTAAGCACACCACAGAGCCGGTACCCTGGGACGCCGGACGTGGATTTCAGCAGTCCCTCTGCTGCCATGATGGGCAGGCAAAGTGATTTTCAGAATATGAGGATGCCGCGACAGGAACCGAATTTGGACTATTTAAATGAGCTAGCCAAGCGGGTGCAAGTCGTCTGCTCTTCGACATCTTCTCAGCTATACATGCAGCAGCAACAGTTCCTGAAAGAAGACCGGCCGCGCAAACTGGCAGAGCATATGCCGCAGGCGCACTCGGATGCTGCGAGCGCGTCTGGAAATGAAAACATTGCTGATCACGATACATTGATGGAGATCGACAAGAACACGGGTCTGGATTACAGCCGCTCATCGAAGTCGCCTTCTGTGCCGACATATGCACAGAACTGGGCCGTCCCACCAAAGGTATTATTAGTTGAGGACGACGCCACCAGTCGCCGAGTGAGTAGCAAATTCCTGCAGATCTTTGGATGCGAGGCCGATGTTGCTGTCGACGGGCTCGCGGCGGTCAACAAAATGAATGTGTCAAAGTATGACATCGTGCTAATGGACATCGTCATGCCTAACCTTGACGGCGTGAGCGCGGCCTCATTGATCCGGCAGTTTGATCCTCTTACACCAATAATTGCCATGACGGGTAATGTTTCTGGTAACGATGTCATCACCTATTATTCCCATGGCATGAACGACATTCTCGCCAAGCCATTCACGAAGGAGAATTTGCTCGAGATTCTTGAGAAGCATCTGATCCATTTGAAAGAGATCAAGGAGATTTAATTCGCTCCCCACTCTTTTTTAGCTGCTCGGCACTGGACTGAATCGTAGGGCACTACGATGATCGAGAATTAGAGCTTCATAGAACGCGATCACTATACAGTATAGAATCATACTAGAACGCGCGAGATCACACTGGAGCTAGGTGTGATGTGTTTCAACTATTATGATCCTGTTATCGACCGGCCGAGATTTACTTTTCCATCGGCATTTACTGCAATGCTCTGCCGTTTTTATCTTCTTTTCAAGTTTGGGAATTGGGACTTAGCTTTGTTGTTTGTATGAATATCTCACTCATGGAAAGCTTTGAGGGCTTGGTCGTTATTAATGGACTGTGTTTCGTACGGTTTGAAAAAAGTTTACTGGTGTTCCTTTTGTTGGATTAAAGTGTATGATATATATCGTTTGTTATTGTTAGATGTATAGTATACAGCATTTCTCGATTATTACGATAATAATAGTGCATCTAATATGAGCATATTTTTTCGGAGTCAAATTAATTTATATCCAAAAATGCCATTTTGAACTTGTGATACTAAGCTTTCAAAGGAATGATCCAACGCGAGCTAGTTGCGTATGCGTCGCGAAAAATTTTAGGACATACACAGAAAAGAGCAGGCTTGAATGGTAAGGGGCATCCAGATTAATTGATAGTACTGACAAATCGCGATTTCTTAGCCGGAGCATGACAGAATGCAGTCTTAGAACACATCATATATGGTTCTGCCAAGGTCGCATATTTATCGAAATGCGCCTGCTGCATCGCATAAATTGACATGATTGACACAAGTGCCAAATTCAGAATCAAAAATTTACGGTTACCTAGTTTATTGTAAGATACATACGTACTGCTCGCTTCGGACGCGAAGTTCGATATACACTGTGCCTTGTGAATAGAAACATTTTATCAGATCATTGACGATAATTAATCGCCGATCTAATCGCTTCGTGCTTTCTATGCAGTATGATGCAAGGATGCTGCCAATTTACTTCAACCGGCGGTGGCTGAGTAATTCTGCAGTCAATAAACTGTGGATGTACATGCCGGACGACTTCGAGACTCAAAACCTACTTGCCAGTTTAATAAGCCGAGAGTATCGCTGCATCTAAGCAGCTACAATTTATTCGTACGTTTCCCTGGGCCTCTGCTACCCGATTCCAGTAAGGGTTAGTCTCGCAGCGCCGGAGCCCGCGGGTCTATTCGCAGAGCTCCAACGTTGATTCTAATTGGTCGTTCGGATATTGAGGAGAAGGACTTTTGCTATTTCTGTCTCATTGACGAGTTTGCCGGGATAGAGACGTAAAAAGTCAATCCGCTCACTCAGCACTGATTATATGACAATCAAAACTGATTATGGCGCAATATTAAACGATGTATGCATTAATCCCAATACCATACGTGCTGCACTCTGTAACAAAGCATAATCAAAGAATCCTCGAACAAATAGCCATTAGAACCACCTAATCCCAGTTATACTAAAGTAATCCCAAGAAATTTTCGCATGTCATCGCTTATAAAACGCCATTACTGAAAGATGAAACACGAAAAAGTGTCGAATAAAAGGAAACCAGAAGATTAAAGCCGAGAATACGTTGAAGAGTAGTAAAGATAAAAAAATCCGCAATGCTAGCCGAAACAAGAGAGTTATTATATAAACTCTACACAAACAAAATACCCTGATCAAAATGTGAGTTTCTTCGTGACTATACTTGTATAAAATTTATTCGTGAATAGCGCGGTACTGGCCATCATGTAGTCCAACAGTTTCGGCTCCGAAAGAGCGCTTGTTGAAGCTAGTGGATTATTCTCGTTCAGCATTGTCGAATCTTGTCGCTCTGTGCGCAGATAAGATCCTCTGCAATATCGTCTTCTTGTTACGTTCCAAGTTTGATGCGTCCATGAAATCGAGATACGAAAAGCTTCCGTCGCAATAGCCGAGAATATGATTTTCTTTGGCAGATTGATCTTTAGAAAGGTCAATGCAGACGCGAACAGTGTCAGGTTCAGGGTTCCAAGTGTACAACTCCAACACCGCGGGAATGTTTACCATCCAAGGGAATGTCGACAAGAAATCATCGTGATAAGCCTCGTCTAGCGTGACAGTAGTCCTTGCAGTAGCCCACGGTTCGTCATGAGTACGCATAATATCTTTACCCTCTTTCGTCGCATAAACCTCTGGCAGAAGTCCGTAGCAGGGTATTTCTGGCCGTTCTAGAAGCTCGCTAACGATCGAGGAAGTTGCAGTCTTAGCGGCCTCCCGTTCGAAGCGAGACTCCCTCTCAAGTTCCTGCCAACCTTGGTCGACGACTTTTGTCGAAGCAGCACTAATCAATTGATTCCAAACGTCCTTGACCTTATCCAGTCCAATCTCGGCCATCGACGGATACCCCGTCAGAGCAACAGAACCCTTGACTGGAAGATTTCGGATAGCAAATTCACCAACCGGCATATCAAGTGCGACGTCAATTTTGCCTCTCATATCAACATTGGCCTCACCGGAGAAGAACATCCTCTGTACAATCTTCTTGAACACCGCCTGATCCGTGATCTCAATCGGCACGTCTGAAATTTCGGCAACAACTTGAATATACCCTTCCGGTGTGTAAAAACTCTGAGCAGGAGTCCACTCCGAAATCACAAGAACACCGAACTTGTCGCCTTGATAGTACATGTCGGACCATCCCCGAAGATTGTTGATCGCGATTGTGAAGTCGAGTTCTTTAGGTAACTCGATGACAGCGTTCACCAGCGCAGAAAGGCGCGGCAAGCCCGGTGTGTCTCCTCGAGGCGGCAGAGCAAACTTGACACGAGACAAACCAAAGGACTTGACCATTTTGTCTGTGCCGCCGTCCTCGCTCTTACGACCTGGTACAGGAACCGCGATTGAGACTACCTCGAGAAGGTCAGCGACCCACGGTGGGAAGTTTGGAATATTCTGTGACGGCTTGCCGCGGACGTAAACGGTGATCTTCTCACCGGCGAGGTACTGCTGAAGATATCTGTCCATTGAAGACGAGTCAGACTCATCTTTTGGGCAAGGTTGGGTGAACGGGCGCGGAATGCTAGCAACTTGCGACGTGACCTTCAAATCGACAACGTCTTTTGGACGGACGAGAAGCGACTCCGAGTGTGCGACAGCAAGGCTAACAATTTGGCTCGGCTCACAGGCAGCAGCTTCGATGATCCAGTCGAGACCAGGAAGGTTAACATGTACAGGGTATGGATTACGCGCAGATGCGGCGACTCGAACCTGGATGCCCTTTTTGCCAGGAATCTCCGAAAATTTGAATTCTGAAACGGAGAACGGAATTGAACCTCCGATCGCGGCTAGAAAGTCAAAATGTCAGCTTATCAAACCGCGCGAATAATGTGAAGGAATTCATTATATCTTGCCAACCCTCCACAGGAAAAAACCTCCGTCTTTTGTTACAATCATTTGCTCTCCTTCACCAAATTACATAGTATGTCATTACAATGTAGCTTCATTTGATACTCTTCCAAGTGGAATGGTAAAGGTTACTCACCTTCTAACTTGACATCATGCGAGACATGGTGAGTTCCAAGAGGCAAAATACCGGATCGCAGCGGCAAGTCCGAGTCTCCTCGGAATACCGCATTCTGCAGCTTTCCCAGTAAATACTCCTGTACTAATTTTGCAATCTCTTCAGCAGACGCGATATCCTCAACCGTGCTGATAAAGTCCATCGGCGTGACGTGGTTGTCTCTAATGTCGACGACGATATTGGGTACTGACGCGCGTCCGACAACATGGAGTTTGCCGTTCTCGTCCACATGTGAGATGAACAAGTAAGTATCCTCGATCTCAGCCTTGCGCATAATGCTCGTGGCGATACGACCAAAAATTCGTGTTGGCCTGTCCTTTACGCGTGATGAAGCGAATGACACTTCGCCGATGACGTGAGCCTGTAGTCCTTCCGATGACAAGTTTTCAACGGACACGGATGAAACGTTGAGGTTCAGCGCCTGCTTGGCGTACAACTCAGGCGCCCTGATTTTAACGAGATGGGCAGTGAATAGAGAAATACATAGACAGAGTGCGATGAGGGTGCCGATGATCACCGGCCACTTGATGCATGACAGAGCACGCAGAATGAGCGGACGCTTCCGCACATTTCGCGGCTGAAAATATGATTCGCCAAACTCGTCGTCGTAGTATCCGGGAGAATATGGCGTGTGGACGAGGAGTGTAGAGGAATCTGCTGCTTTTGGTGAAACGTTTGCGTAGGGAGGCGGTGAATCGCGGGGGCTGTCGATTAGCAGTGGGGTCCGGGAGCTGGAGGGCCCGTCCGCATCATTGCGGGTCTCAAACGCCAGTTCCGGCATTTTGTGTGTGGTTCAACTATGCAGTGTACGAAATGACCCAGAAAGTATACGGGTGATGGGTGAAGATATATGCGCACAAGAGGAAAAAGTTGGCCTGAATAGAATACGATTCTGTTTAAAAGACAGTATCGTAGGCGGAGTGCTGTCACCCAGTAGTCAGCGGCAGCCATAGTTGGCAGAATATTTAGCATTATCCCCAGATTAGCAATAGTACAATTGTGGCGTTGAACATTATTGTTCTGGTTGCCTCAATACGAAAGAAATTCCTAACCTGTGGCTCGTTTGTATGCGGACGGCATGCGCTAATATTCTTCTGCTAGCTGTGCGTTGGATTAAATCTGAAATAGGTATTGCGGCTAACGCCCCTGCTTTTTTCACATCTAAACGTTAAAATATTGTGACGTAGCCTGAGTGCCTGTGACTTTCTGTGTGACCACAACGGAAAAAAAGAGTCAGTTTGTCCGGGGACAAACAAATGCAACCAACGAAACAAGGCTTCATCGCACGCTTTACCACGGCAGAGATTTTACGGCCTTCCAGCGCACTCAATTACGTCCTTTTCGATTTCCGACGCTTCACTTTACTCGTTTTCTCAGTCCGACATTTGTATCCACGTCCAAACTACAGACCACCTCGATTCCGTGACCCCAGGCTATGGCACATACACTGAAATCCTCGATTCGGGCACTGTCAGGTAATTCCGTCCGTTTTTCAGCCGCCGCTGTTTCACCTAAGCCCCGACACCTACTTTCTATAGCAAGCCTAAGTCCGGCGGAGTTGGGCTACCTCGTCGACAGAGCCTCACATTACCGACATCTGATAAAGACAGACTCGTTTTCCATTGAAGCCGAGCGATTAACCCTATTGGGCCACACAATCGCACTCTTGTTCTCCAAGCGAAGTACACGTACCCGTGTCTCGTCCGAGGTTGCAATTAACTATCTTGGTGGACACCCAATGTTCCTCGGCAAAGAAGACATCCAGCTCGGCGTCAACGAGTCGCTTTACGATACCTCCCGTGTGATCTCGTCCATGACATCCGGCATTGTCGCACGAGTCGGTCCACATTCTGATATTGTTGGCTTATCTGCCGCGTCGTCGGTTCCGGTGATCAACGCGTTGTGCGACACATATCATCCGCTGCAGGCTATAGCCGACATCCTGACAATCAAGGAATCCTTTAAGAATTTACCGGGCCTAAAACTGGCATGGGTCGGCGACGCGAATAATGTGCTCAACGATCTTGCTACCGCGTGTGCAATGTCGGGAATAAATGTGTCCGTCGCCACGCCGTCTGCGTATCCTGTCAACAGCAGCGTGTTCGCAAATGTGCGCGAGACCGCGAGCGTTTCCGGTGTGACTATCGAGGTCGGCCACGATCCTCTCGCCGCTGTGAAGCACGCGGACGTTATTGTGACTGATACTTGGATTTCCATGGGCCAAGAATCTGAGAAGCAGCTGCGTTTGCAACAATTCGCTGGGTTCCAGGTCACATCTCAGCTGGCCAACAAAGGCGGCGCAAAGAATACTTGGAAGTTTATGCATTGTCTGCCCCGAAAACCGCTGGAGGTATCGGACGAGGTGTTTTACTCAGACCGATCGCTTGTGTTTGATGAGGCTGAGAACAGATTGTATGCGATGCTGGCCGCGCTGGATGGATTTGTTGTAAAGCAAGGAGAGTTGGAGTAGACGGGAAAAATATAAATATATCCCTGTTATATATCTGTTAGGTATGCATCAATTTTGGAGGAATCATTGACGATATGCGTTTACGATGAATGTATCAATTTGGCTTTTTGTATAACAGATGCAGACATACAGTATCAATGTCTGCTTTGTATTTATAGTATAGTGTTGGTTTTATTGCAGCATTTTATTCACAGCGTGTACCAAGCATCCTCCTAATAAAATAGAAATCAGCTATCCGTTTAATACTCTTAACCTGCGAGAAATTGGCGCCTGTTTCTCTCGCTGTGCCAACGCGGCTATTCGTATCTAGTTGTATCCATGCACAAACACAATGAGTAAAATCGACTTACCAGAAACGAATCATGCATGTGAATCATATATCTAGGTGTAATTTGTTTAGGCATTGGCAGTATATATGTTGCCAGACTCTGCGCTGGGTTCCCTTAAGACGACATTGTCGCCTGGAAAATTTCGAAGTTTGGGGTTTGTACAATTCTGGGAGAGACATCTCCACATTATCAAAACTGCAGACATAATTCATACATATAGTATAGCCTGAGACACGACTTTTCTGGAAACTGGTCTTGGCTATTTTGGAAGACTATACAGACTAGGTTTGGCTTTTATGGGATTGTCTTGCACCTCTGCATTGATACGAACGCGACCGTATATTACAACAAGAGCGCTATCTCACCACCAATTTAGCAAATTACTCGAGGAAGTAAGATCTAAGAGATATCAATATTATAGGCTGTCAGGCTACTGTCAAGCCGCTTTAGCTCCACGTCGATCGCTTCTTAAGGGCTCAACAACTTCTCAATTGTTATCGCGCACAATTGGACGACGCGCTACTTATTCCAAAATGAGCATCCCACACGGCGAAGACAACTTTCACCCAAATCCGCCAGTTCATAGAATTGCGCCAACTGAAGTGCCGGACGCGCTCGACAAGTCCCTATTCACCGTTCAGATAGAGCTTACTGCTCTCAAAATCGATCAACCACGAGAGCTACCGATATATAGGAAGCAATTTAAGAATGATTTATTATTGTTGCATTCTGTGTCGAATATTGTGAAGATAGAGAAGGAAGACGGGGGAAAGAAGGTGATGGATATTTTGCTGTTGCTGCGGCATGATATTAAGATTGGTGGTACGGTATTCTTTGAACGATCTACGAATATGAGGTCTCTATGTGGCTAACATGGATAATATTCGCTAAATTAGACCTAAACGGTATGAGCGAAGAGTTGGCGACGTTTCTGAAAGAGAGACCGGCAGTTGAGGTTCTTCCTTATATTCTTGAGCTCGGCTATGATTTTTGGAGAGCAGGTATGATTATGACAGAATATTTACTGGATGATCATCTGGATGCGAGTGCGGACTTCTAATGACGGGCTAGATGAGATTTTAGCTGCGATTCTTCCTCCTGATCGCTTAGGTGAAGTTCCCTCCGGATTTACGATGACAGGTCATATCGGTAAGTGCAGGACTTCTACTTTTACATCTGTTGAGAATGATGGTGTGCAATCAATAGGTGAAGCAACAATATTATGCCAATCTAATGCATGATACTACTCAAATACCACAAATTTATAATATATCAATATGGAAGATGCTGAACGCCGTCTAAAGAATAGAAAAATCGCCAGGAACGCCGAACGCATTTACTATACCAATGCTTGCTGTATATACATATTCCAGTCATTCACAAAACTAACACTATTTTTAAAGCGCACATGAATCTTCGCGACGAGTATCTACCATACAAGCGCATCATCGGTCAAGTAGTCCTTGAAAAGAATCCTAAAGTCCGCACTGTTGTTAATAAGCTTGATTCTATCGATACTGTATTTCGCACGTTTGAGATGGAAGTTCTCGCCGGCGAGCCCGATTTCAACGTCGAACAGCACGAATCGAATTGTCGATTTCAATTTGATTTCTCTAAAGTATACTGGAATTCGCGGTTACACACCGAACATGACAGATTGATATCGACATTTAAAACTGGCGAGGCGGTGTGCGATGTGTTTGCGGGTGTCGGTCCATTTGCTGTGCCTGCTGGAAAAAAGAACGTGATTGTGTTAGCCAACGACTTAAACAAGCATAGCTTCGACAGCATGGTTCACAACATTAATCTGAACAAGGTAAGTAAACATACCAGCTTTCTCGATATCGGTCATGCAGCACGGATTTCGTGCGAGATAGAGGCTTTTCGGATCGTTCCTCGAGTGTCCCGTTTCTTGCGTTTCCGCTCCTTCCGCTCCTTGGTGATGAACATCTGGAAAAGGCCCAACCGAATGACGGTGACAAAATTGGCGATATCTAACATGATTGATAATATATATGCTAACAGATCGGAACCAGGTGGGCAAAACGGTATTCCCTTATAATCTTGATGGAAGGGATTTTATTCGGGTCTCGCGACGCGAACTCAAGAGCCTTGCCGAGACGCAGAAGACACTGGTGATTCCTGCGCGGTCGCGACACGCTAAGGACGAGAGTGGAAAACGTAAGGTCGAGATTATTCAGATTCCGCACCGGTACTCGCACTATGTTATGAATTTGCCAGACTCTGCGATAACTTTCTTAGGTAAGCAATATTTCGCAAATTTTCCTTGCGGTTCGAATTGGCTGGTGTTGGATTGCGGGCAATATGAGATGGAGTGGTAGACCAATGGGCTTTAGATAGCAGAAGCTGAGAAATTGGCTGCTATTATATCCGAGTGCCTGGTGTGCGTATGTAGACCCGGGGCAGCGCGAAATTCGGTGTGCGCGGCAGTCTCGAGCAGCCTCAGACGGTTTTGATCGCAACAAATTGGACGACCGGAAGTAGAGAACAGACTGAGTGAAATGTCGGCGAAGACGAGTGTGTTCTGAGATGAAATCCTCGAGTACAAGACGCGGCGAAGCAGCCGCCTTTTTGTTCTTGAGGATATCGGGGCAGCAAAGCCAACGCAACTTTTCTGGATTCACGGGGAAGTGTTGGTTCTGCCACGTTGTGTTGCGCCATCAAAAAAGTTGGCGTGGGCGGCTACACCGTCCACGCCTCTTGGCTGTTTGCGCGAGCCTCGGTCCGCACTAGACCAGATAGGGTCCTGACTGTACCTTATACTAGCCTCACTCAGAATAGCGTAAAACCTTAGCTAATGAACGATAGACGCGTTTAGGGGCCTCCACGCGGACGAGAACGACGACGCCGAGTTGCCGTACATCCACGTCCACTGCTTCCACAAGACCGATCCGAACGCGCCTAAGCCTCCGGACGACGATGTGCACATCGCACTTCGAGAGGTCAGTATTTTTCTCGTTAGTTTGGGTGTGGAGCATGAATGGCTATGAGTCACGTTTTGCAAGGGGCAAGAAGGCTAGTCCAAATTGGGCATGGCGGCGGTGCAGAGATAAGCATATTGAGACCAAGCACCGCCGCCACGTGAGGCGGTGCAGACTAGTGTGCTGTTTACGTTATCGAGTAGCGGAGATTCCGCGGCCGCCCGCTCGAACGTTGTGTTCTACGTCACGGACCGGCCGAGCAACTTTCTGTGGCGGTGCGCGTCTCAGTCAACAATACTATTGTTGTCCACATGCTTGATGCAGCCTCGGCTAGCCCGTGTTAATATTAAAATGTCATTAACAGCTCATTGGAACTTCCGTTTTTGGCTAACTAATTGCTCTTCCAGCGCATCGCATCCGCTCTGGGGTTCGAGATCCCGCTTTCTGCACTCTCCTTCCACTTCGTTAGAGCCGTGGCTCCGACAAAGGGAATGTACTGCGTCACCTTTTTGCTTCCTAAGGAGGTAGCGTTCGCCAGGGACCGCGCATAGTTGTGGTTTAAAGCAAATGGGTGTATATTATAGATTACTTGATAATTCGTTTGCAAATAAAAGTTGTGCTTTTGTACGTCGCTAGAATATCCACATCAGCATAAATAAATTGAGCGCGTTGGCTATTTGCGGTCTGATACTGTTGTTTTGATTTGAACCGTGACTGCTGGCGTCGCAACGTCTCGCCCAACTTTCTCTCGTCTCCTCGTCAGTCGTCACCTCTTGAAGAGTAATTTCTAGTCTTCTAAATATTTATCATCTGTGAAAAGTTTACACTCTGCCTTCAGAGTACAGTCTGTTCAAGATGGATCGCAGTCCGTTCTCGACATCAAGTCGCGGTGATTTGCCGCCCGTTAAAGGTAGGCTACCCTTTGCAGTCCCCTCTCTGTATCACACGTACTCACTTCCGGCTTAGTTAAGTTGGGCGTCACACCTTCGCCTTTTATGGCGCTGGTTAGTAGCCTTTGGTACATTTTGCGATTGTACATGCGATGACCATGGGTATTAGAATCGACGTTCCCCCGGTCCCATTCGGACGGTGTCAGTCCGGCGCACACCGCCGTCAGTCTTTCTGACTCACAGGTTGTCGCCTATTGCCGAAAGACGCGCCGAGCTCGTAAGTGGACATTTTCACGCGTAATTGACGGTCTAATATGCTGTCTAGTTCGAGCACGTGAAGACCGTAGTCGCTTCCTCAAAACTACATTCTCTTACATCCTCCGAGCGTAAGATCGTCCGGAGTCGGTCACCTCAGGCGCCGATCCGTTTCCTCGTATGCACAAGTCTGTTTCTTAAACTTCTCGACAATGTTAACTACATTAATAGAAGCTCAAGACGACACAACATGTCTCGCCGCCGGTCACTCCGACACCCATGCGAGAAACGGCCACAACTGTCCACAAATCGTTGCAGACGCTGACACATGTCTCCCAGAACACCGTGGTGTCAACTACATTTTGCACACCACTGGTCAATAATGGCCGTAAATTCGCCCTGTCCACCTATCAGGAGAATATGCCGCGGAATTCGACTTCTACTGAGCTTGTGAGGACCGGCGCTGTCGTCACTACTGAGTGTCTTGATTGTACGGTAGACGCTGCAGAGAATAAATCTAGTATATCCAAGCTCACAACAGTCCATCGCGGCGACGAGCGCATGTCTACCTTCGGCCATCCTGTTGATAGTGACAGAGTCGATAATTTGACAACCAACAACACGAATATCGCAGAGGGATGTTTTGTCAGGTCTCAAGTCGTCGCTGGTGGCGAGTCTATGGAGTCTACGGCGCCATCTGAGATTCTCATTTGTGATGAACACCAACAGAATGGTTTCACCGATGGCATCACGAACCTAGAATCTGCACAAGAGCCGTGGCCAGATTGCATCATAGCAGGCGTTGCTGATGTAGAATCACACTTGGCTACGGCATCAGTTGATACTGGCAGCGTTGGCCACTTTGAAAACTGCAAGTCTATTGACCAAGTCTCTTCATTACCAGAGCTTGATGAGCGCACCGAGATGAAGAATGTCGAGCAGTCAACTGAGTCCATTCCCGAGTCCTTAACGAGCCAAAAATCGACCGACGCAAAGACTGAGCGCGAAGACAAGCTGTCGGAAGCCGCCAAGACAGTGACTCCGATTCCCACTTCTAATACTTCGCAGTCACGGAACATATTTGGGCCCGTTCGTCATCTGCTCAAGATCGTCCTCATTCTACACGTCTTTGCAATCATCTGCGAGGCGCAAAAGCATTACAAGGCTGCCCACAATCGCCGCGCAAGAGCTGCGATCATTGTAAGTCTGTTTACCCTACAATTCGTGGAGAATCCTAACACACTCAAAGAGAACCTTATTCAATGAACTGCATGCCCTGAGTCATCCATTTACGGGATCGATTGGGGATAGACTGGACAAGGTCAAGCACGAATTCGAGACAGAAGTCGCCAACGCCAATCGAAAGCCCAAGGTTGTCTGGAACAGACTGGCAGCGGAACTGGTGTTTAATTTTAAAAAGGCCGACTTGCCCTCCAAGCTTAATCCATTTGCGCGTACACTTCAGTTAGTTGCTAGTCTCTCGCCAACCTCTACTCAACGAGCATCATATTTGGTGAGTACTTTTGCAAACGCACTTTCTACCGATCCTGTATCCTTATGGTTTTTTAGGGATACGCAAAGACGGGAGTCCAACGTGTAATCAACGCGCTATCGCCGACGCGTCGCGCTCAGTCAGCTGGTATACAGGCTCCTCCCATGCGGCTCCTGTCACGCAGAGGCAGCGATCTGTTTTATGGTTCTCTGACAAAGAATGCTGTGTATTTGGATCTCCAGCTGTGTCTGCTTGCTTGCATCCAGGAGGTAGTATAACTTGATTATAGTGCTATTACATTAGTAGTTGAGGATTGTATAGGAGTTGAAACACCGGAAAATGCAAACACCAACAACACCAACGACACCAGCAGGTCCTGTAAGGAAGCGCAACAATGTGCACTTCCCTTTGCACTGTGTCAGCTGAAAGTTCATTGGCTGACCATTCTCATGCAGAAGTTTGTGGAACAGCCATCGTTGCTTAGCTCAGATCCCGCTACTCCAGATGTTCCTAATCAGCCGTGGGATCTCGTGGATTCCAGTCCAATGCTAGACTCACAGCAGCCAAAGCCAGTTCGGCTGTTGTCGTCATCAGCGCAAGAAGAATCCCGTCCATTGTTCCCGATTTCGCCGTCTACAGATTCAGACGATGTGTGCCTGATAATCCGAGACCGCCTTCAGGAAGCACTTGGTTCCGCATTATTCAAGCCGCCAGCACAGGATGACGACCTGTCGGTTAATGACGATGCTCAGGCAGTTTCAGACGAATTCTCCACCACTTCGCCATCGTCCCAACCGGATCCACGACAGGAAACTGCGTTCCATACGCAGAGGTTCCTCCAATGGGAATCGTCCTCGACTCGTCCCCCACTATTTGGTCCTGAGTCGGGGATCGAAGTCAGCTCGACAAGCTTGGTGAGTCCAACTTGATACTAGAGGTCCAATGAGTGACACCTAACTGTCTCCAAGTCCGAGGTGTTGCTGTCGACGCCTGTTCGCTCCGGCACGGAATGGGAAAACTTGAGGTTGGCAGTTGCGGAGCCAATTGACGAGCAGGTGACTCCAGAATTCCAAACGGCTATAGTTCAAACTCCTTCCGGTCCAGTTGAGTGTACTGCCGCGATCGAAGTCAACGCCAAGCCAAAGCAACGTGACTCCGACAAGGATATCGCTGCTGCAAAAATGAGAATGGTATGTACTCTGTTTTAGAGTTTTTGAAGAATGCTAACACGGGGGAGGCGGAAATTTTCAATTGTGCGAAGCTCTCCTTCTCACATGTGAACTCGAAAGCTGAGCCTACTAACTTAAGGACGGTGACGCCGATTGGTGCTGTCACGTCTTCCATCAAGTATCTTGTTGCCAACACTAAGGATGCCGTGAAGGCTAGACATAATTGGGTTTGTTTGGATGCATTGACTTCCAGAAAGATTGAAATAACCGAAATTTTTAGGATCTCGCAGTTCTTACTGCTCGCACATGTGCCTTGTCAGCGCGGCCCACAACTTGGTCGGCTGTCGCGAGAGAGTCTCAACTTAGAAAACTGGTTCGAAGTTCAGTGAGATTTTGTCTATCAACGGCGCTAATCCGAATATACAGGTTATTGATGTTTCAAAACTGAGATCAGGCTTGAGAGTGCGAAGGGATCTCAGAACTGCTGCCACTAGACCGCCGGTGTCGCGAAATCGCGTTTTCAGATCATGGAATGAGGAGAGAAAAGTGTCTGTCAGATCAATCGCGACAAGCATCGGGATGGTACCTCATTCATCTGGTCTCACAAGACGAGTTCTGCAAGCACTACCCTCTGAATACCAGCAACATCAGCAGGATTCTAAGAACAACGCTGAACCTAGTGAGGACGAAGAGGACAGGAGGAAAAAATTATCTACCGGCGTGAGTGGCGACGAAGGGGAAGATTCAGTCGATAGTGAACTGTCCAAAGATATCACTCTGAACCCGTTTCAAATCATAAACCACAGTGGCGCTACTGAAACTCTGTCAGCGAGTCATAGAGTTGGCTTGCTACCAATCGCTAATGGTCGAAGCAGTAGAGGCTCGAATACAAACAATCTTGCTTACGAAGAAGAAGAAGATCATCCATATATTCTCGGCTCAGAGCGCAGCCAAGATGCACAAGCCCCAGATGCTCAAGGCGCATTGTATAGCGACTTTTCATCTTACGCGATCGCTACGTCCTTAGATTCCAAGATTCAATTGACCGAAGTGTTCTGTTGTGACAAGCAGCGCGAGACTTTTGGTTTGACGGATCAGATTCGATCGTCTCCCACAGACAACAAAGCCGATGGAGAGGAAAGCAGTCAACCCAATGATCAATTCAGAGATGATAGGTTGTCGTTGCCAGCAAATGAATATGAGGAGGATAAAAGTCATACATCACGAGCTTCGAGCTATATTGAATACATTGCCTCAGCAGCGGATGATTTGGATATAGAACATATTGCATCCCTTCTAGAGAATCAAAACTGTCAACAAGATCATGTTATTGGCAAAGCTGCCGAGGGTGACAATTCCGTGCAGGACGATGATGCGTCGCTTGATGGTAATGAGTTATTAGACTGTCAAGTTGAGACCTTCGAGATCGTGGATACGGACAGTTCTCGGATGCTTGTGTTTCCGGAGGCACCAAACACCGATATTTCGATGACTGCATTAGATGAAGTGGCTAGTCTTCTACGTTCGGATGCGGATGCCCCGACTCCGCAAATATGGGCTGTTCAAAATTCTCACATGGAAACTGGGCCGAATGGCGAGGTCCTCGACGCCCTTTCACAGCACAGCGTTCTATCTGTCTCTCAAGCTGAGCCGACGCCTCAACCGCGAGCTGCAAGGCATGCTATTCAGATCACGCACATGAACAGTGACTGGCAGATAGTGCGATATGTTGAAGTACCTCCTGAGACTACGATCTTAGACTGTGTTCCCGCGACTGATGATCAATTACGGGACATCGAGGTCTTGTTTTGCAAAAGTTTGTGGCTGCTTGTCGCGCAATATGAAATGAAGACAGGGCTCGCTGACCAAGGCGAACGTCGAACTCTTCTCGTACAAACGGCTAGGAATACAAATAACACCCGATTTGCAGAGCCAAGCCACGGCGCTGATGGCAATACCGGGCAGGTTCCCGGCGCGGAAATTGACAGCCGAAATGTACAATCAACCATCGGTAAACGGACAACGCGATGTCTTGTTGGGCTCCTCCTTTTTGTGACTATGTTAATGTCTATGATCTGTGTTTGCGGCTGGTTTTCGTATATTCCTATCCATTTACCTATGGCATTCTTGGCGCTAACTATTTTAGGTATAACTTCTTAGTACTGATGGCCGAAGTCTGGGAATTCCTTGATAGGGGTATGTGGTGTTACTTAAGCCCGCGACAACGAGTCGAATTACTCGACGAGATCTACTTCAAGAGAAAGAGAAACTTTTATTTGATGGCAAGATTCGTAGTCGCCAATATGAAAGAGTATTTCGGCCCTCAGCCACGTACATTTGTCACATGATGAGGCATGTCATGTATTGACGTGGATGGACGAGACTTCGGCAGTGCATTTATTGACTTGCTGGTGGATGTTTGAATGCAGTTCTGCAGGGAGGATGCGGATCGTTGGCATATGGTGAGTGTTTCGATTTAGAGTTCTGAATAACTGATACGTTGTTAATTGACCTGTGAGATTTATTTGTTATATCCTGTTCCTGGTTTAATTTGGCGTTGGACACTGTTCAAGAATTCTGTGCTGATGATAACTTTTTGCTATTTCCTCTTGCGAGTTATAGTGACCTTCTGATATCTTTAGTGTTCTAGTCAAATAAAAGTTTAATATAGGCGAGATATAATGGAATTCCGATCGTTTTGATCATACTTTAGAAGTAGGTCCTAGACGTCCGTATAGGCTATTTTGTCGTATCTGCAATGTCTGAACGAATATGGTGTAATCGTGCGATTGTCTGACTACCCTTTAAGTAACTCTTTTTGAAAAGGTGTGACAAGAATGGTTGCCTCCGGATGGCCAAGCTGGTAAGGCGTCAGGCTGTAATGGTTTCCTTAAGGGTCGATTACCTGAAAATCGCGTGTTCGAGTCACGCTCCGGAGAATTCCTTTTTTTGCAGGTTGATTTCCTGATATTTGATCCTACTAATTCCATTCATGTTTGCCGTCTCTCTCTGTGTAATGTGCTTGTGTGCAAACGTCAAGGGGGCGAGTCGTAAAATACAGCGGGTGATTACCTGATAGTCATGTGCAAATAATAATATTAATACCTTTCACGACCGAGAAGTCACTAACTAACCGCAAATGAAAAAAAAAACATTATTTAACAGAAATATAAAATCACATGACGATACCAACACTCGTGCATCCTTCAAACGAGAAATAACGATTCAAACGCCTTTATAATTAGTAGTAGTGCTTAGAGTGAGAATACACGTGTACACTTCGTCAATAAAACTAACAATGTTCGAAACTTTCTATAACAAAAAAGGGCTAACAAGCAGTCGGTCTAGTAACGCATACAACATATGAATGAATGAATGAACCTATGGATGAATGAACAAAAACAAAACAATACTATAACCGGTTCCAAACTTTTCTTATCTCACAAATCAAATTGTCATATTCCGGACCAGATCTGACGACGTATTCGCTACTGTACGGTGGCATATCATATCCACACGCAATCAAACGTAATTATTCGCCTGTACTGGAGTCGATTGTTCCACATACGTATCACCATTATCGCTGCCGACTTTTGACGTCAGCGAGGAAAGACTGTGGTCATCGTTATCAAGTTCTGGTGATGTGATAGGCACGCGGTCTTCTTCGACTTCGTACGACGAAGATGAGGCAACGGAAAATTTTTTCGGTGTGAATCCTATACAATTAAATAATGTTAGCAGGATGAATTACACAATGCGCGAGATGCACGAATCACGCATAACAGAATGCTAAACCAAAAAGAAAATCCATGCAGGGCAAAATCCAATGGTTATGTAGTAACCGTCGGCACCGATGCAAGAAATAAACATACAGAGAAAACAGAGTGTAACGGAGGAGAATTCAACGTGAAGGATAGCATCAAAATCGACAAAAAGAGCCACCTTTTCATTTTGTGCCTCTCCCCTGCCGTGTGCGAAAATTTAAATAAAATGCTGCTTGCCGTTACTAGAGATAATGCCATCCGAATTGGCAGTCACACTGTCCGATCCATTGGACGCCGACACGGTTGCGACATTATCGTCCAATTTTTCCTTGCTCATAGCTACACTAATAGATGTAATTCCGATTTGGTCGGGCTCGAGGTCTCTAAGGTACTCGAATTCGCCCATATGGATCTTTTCGCGGATGATGTCGACATCAAGCGGCCAGAATAGTTTCTGCCCTGCCTTGATCAAGAATCGAGGCAAGAGACACGCAGTCGCTGTGACCAGGACGCAAGCCCAGAATATGAGACTGCCGTAGACTTCATTCGCTGCACCATAGAACGCTGCCGAGAACAGTGAGACGGTGTACACCCCTGTCCAGAAGAACAAGAGCAAAATAGAAATGCCCACAATGAGGCAGAAGAGCCAGTCCCATCGGTACTGATTTAGCAGAACGTAAACGTTTGCAACGATGGTAGCTGCGGTTGCGACGAAAACACCCATTGATTCTCGCTGATTGAGTTGCAGGCCGGAGGGAGTAACGAAACCACCAGTGTAAAACAACAAGTACGTAAAGAAGAAACAGATGACAGACTGGTACAGTCCATCGAACATGTACATCCAGAACTTCTTCTGCGTCCAGTCTAGCCGTAGAATACCACGTTGGTACAGTTCGGGAACAGCAAGCGAGACCTTGTCGTCGACATCCTGGTCTAGGATACCCATGAGAATAACTGGCAACGAAGTGAACGCCAGATTGTAAAGCAAGATATAGGTGTAATCGAACAAATACGACCCGTCGAAGTTATTGTAAATCTGGTACCAAAAAAGCGACAAGGTGAAGATAATATTCTTGTAGAAGAAATTCGCAGTCATCTCAGCAAGACGTCGATATGACCATCGCCCATGCACCAGCAGTAATCGGCTCAAAAACCTAAATTGACCTATGGCATAATCGGAAGACATGGCGGCTTGGCGACCTTCTTCACCAGCAATACCGACACCGATGTCAGCAGCCTGGATCATAGCAACGTCATTCGCGCCATCACCAATAG
The DNA here is from genome assembly GCA_018804115.1 of Lipomyces starkeyi. Lineage (NCBI taxonomy): Eukaryota > Fungi > Ascomycota > Lipomycetes > Lipomycetales > Lipomycetaceae > Lipomyces > Lipomyces starkeyi. The sequence continues at coordinate 596,769 of JAGJTG010000005.1, read as the reverse complement.
CAAGAGTCATGACATCCAGACCGTTCTTGACCATCTTAACAACAGCAGCTTTCTGAGCGGGGCTCACACGGCAACAGAGGACGGATTTGCACTGCTTGCACAACAAAAGGAATCGCATCTTGAGAGCGTCGTCCAATACCAACTTGAGGGCATCACCATCAATGATCAATGCATGTGTAGGTTCTGGCGGTGAATGGTCTGTCTTTGCGGCTTCTAACTCCTCGACGGTGCCCTTCAACTCGAAGTACTGGCTCATGTATTCCATAAGCTTCTGTTCGGCCTCTTCCAGTCCACCTCCAGCCGAAACTTGGAACACAATGAGCTCCATATCCGTGTTCAAAATATTGCAAGAGAAGCCAATATTGATTGCAGTCTCCACACGATCGCCAGTAAGGACCCAGAGCTTGACACCAGCCTCCGCCAAGAGTGAAATCGCATCGGGCACACCATCCTGAAGTCTGTCTTCAATAGCAGTACCACCCAACAACGTCAACTCACGTTCAATTCTATCGGCCGCGATTTCCATTTTGTCCTCGCGATCAACAAGAGCAGCAGCCGCTTCATCGTACTCTTTACTCCACAATTCGTATTCTTCTTCTGTCAATACTCTCTGTGCGATACACAACGTTCGGAGACCTTCATTGGCGTAGATCTCTAGATGCTGAGCGGTAGATTCTCTTAAGTCCTCCTGACCATCTTGTCGGAGGCGAGAGTAAATAACTGAATCCGCACCCTTGCAAAACAAGACAATTCGATTGTCCTCCGGCATTCTTACAATAGCACTCATACGCTTCCTCGTCGAATTGAACTCGAGCGTCGTGAGAACGTTGTACTCCTGAACGTGGCCCTGAACGTCGAGAATAACACCTCGCTGAGTACGGCCGATCAACGTGAACCCAACATCGCGGGCAGTGCCGACGAGGGCAGCTTCATCTGGTGACTGCGCCTTGAACTCTAGCACAGGTGGGTCTTCGGAAACACGCTCAGTCAGAACGGAATGACAAAGAGCCAGAGCCAACATGAAATTGTGTGTAGCCTGCGCCTGTGCCTGTCCAGATTCACCTTTCAGATCCGCGATATAGTGAGGCGCGACAAAAGTCATCTTGTCAGGATTGAGATAAGGATTGCTATATATTGATTGAAGATCCTGAAGCATCTTCTCCTTCGAAATAATAATTTGACGTAATGCTTTTGCACCTTCCACCTCAGCATTGAGACCTTGCCGCTTTTGGATGCCCGCCATTGCTTCTGTATATGCTTCACCATACGAAACGCCATTGACAGTGACTTTCTTCAGTTCCATAACGTTCTGTGTCAAGGTCCCAGTCTTATCCGAGAAGACATACTCAATCTGTCCCAGATCGTCGGAGATATTCCACGATTTCGGAGTACAAGGATAATCGATCGCCTCATAATACATATATACGTCAGACCAGATAAAGAATGCTTGAATAGTCTTGATAATTTCAATGGAGATGAACAACGAGATAGGGACAAGCGATTGGAACAGAATGACGCCGGTCCAAAAAGTGACTAGACCATCGACCGATGGTGTCCCGCCAACTGAGCCGAACTCAAACCATTGGGTTGTGTTATCTGACTTGCTCCATTCGATACCTTCGACGACCCCAGACACGAAACAGAGAAGGAATAGAATGACAAAGTTATAGAGAACCTAGTATTGTTAGAATACGGTGAATACGCACATAAGCCAGTACAATACACATACGTTGATGTTCAGTTGTCGTGTAATTCGACTTCGCTTACTCGGAGTTTCGCCAGCATTGAGCATGATCTTCGTCTCCTCGCCAGTAAACATAACGACGCCAATGACCCACTGTGTGTTTCTGAGTGTGCACCCTCGCAATAAGAGATTATTGATCGTAATTGGCTCCGCCATTTCCTGAGGTGCCGAGCTGGGGTCGGCCCGATTATGTTGCGACCATCTCATTACGCCTGAATACGCGTACAAGTTCGGATGTGGCGCTTCAGACTCAATGATAAACGAAGCACGCTCGCAGTCACGCGAATGCTTGATGTGGGAACCGCATCTCACGGCCTGACGTACTTTGAGATTGGTCTCACCATCCAAGTTCTTGGTCTCGACGTAGCACGCGCCATCCGAGTCAGATGTCGACAAAATGACAACGTCAGCGGGAATCTCATCGTCATTGCGAATCCGTACAAAATCGCCGACGCGAACGTTCTTCCAGAAACTCCGCTTAAACCGTGCTGTTCCAGGGATATCCCTGCTGTAGTCCATCACATTGCCATATGTGAGATCAATTGATGGTCTGCGATACTCTGGGATTGTAGCCATATCATTATCAAACGGGTTCTCCAGGCCAGGAGCAACATCATGTGACCGACGAATCTCATGCATCTGAAATGACTCGGAAATTCGATGATCGGTGTATTCAGGTTGAACTGTCGTCAAGGTCATTGTCCGACCGATGTCGGTGTCAGAAAAATGATCATCGTCGGCGGCTTCTGCCTCGCGCCGCCTTCGGTCTTTGGCATCCATTTCCCTACGTTTCTTACTTCCACCGAGGTTACGTTTCAAGAATCGCAAGAACCTAATCGAGACGCGCGTGGAGGCCTTTTTGAATTTGCGCCAAAGTGATACATTGTCCTCAGACACGTTGGGATTGTGCCAATTGGCCAGAATCTGAGTTGGCGAATTATTCAACTCCAGATCGAGAAGCGTCCGTCGGTAGTCTTCAATTGCATCCTTGATAGCCGTGACAGTGACGATGACAATGATAGGAACCGCGTCAAGGCCGGGGTTGCTCGCACCAAAGATTGGGAAGATGCCCAAAATAACAGTGAACAAGAAGTAAATGTTGGCAACATTGTGGAATTGCAGGAACAGGTTCTTTGGCACGAAAGAAAGAGGCGTATATTTTGCTGAGCGAGTCTTGTTGCGCGGGAACTGGGTCAGTGGCTGGCCGTTCTCGTCGAGATCATTGGGTGGCAGCGGCAAGTTGACATACACACGACGGTGCGGAAGTGATGCCGCAGTGACGTCGACGTCATCACCCTTGTTTTCGCCAGAAGACGAGATATCGTTCGCGATTCGTTCGGAAGCAGTGGAATGCCGTTTAAGTCTTGCGCCCAAGGACAGTCTGTGGAGACGGGACGACCGACGCGGGCGACCGTTGGGATGGCGTGTGGATGCCCATCGCAGGCGCCGGTGCCGGAGGTCGCTGCTGGATTCCAATTCCGGGACTTCCGGGACTTCCAGCTGCTCGGTGCTCTCGACGACGTCCGGATCGACTGCCATAGCTGCAGGAGAAGAATGAGAGAGGGGAGTACAGGGAGTGTAGAGGCGAGAAGTGGAAGGCGGCAGTGGAAAGTGACAGTCGGTGGAGGGTGTGGCAGCGGAGCGTCAGTAGGCGCAGCGGACCAAAAGCAAAGGCTAGCAAGCGGCTTACGGCTGACGGCTTGCGCAGGGGCTCCTGCTGCACACTGCCTCCGAAGACACACTAACCCGGCCCAACTACTCATCGTAGCTATTATTATTCTAGAGCAAATATCAAAAATGCCCGCGAAAAGATTTGAAATATCAAAAATGCCCGAAAACCCTTACCCTCAGGTATTAGCCTTAATCTGCAGAACTTTTGGTACCTAGTTTCTAACCATCAAACTCAATTTTAACGCGTCTGCCCCGTGTGCCCCGACGCATTCAAGTCGCGTAAAACGTTCGCACCAATTTGCATCCAATTTCCTCCTCATTCTGGACGCCGTCGACCCTGCCCCTTACGTTGTTTCTGTGCCCCTCACGTGTTGTAAGGATATACGGATACACGGATATTAGATATACGGATAAGCGGACATACAGATATTATATAGGCAAATGCTTTCCGTCTTTCCCAATATACAGTCTGACGACAACCCCGAACACTTATTGTCATATTTACACCGAAAGTTTTGCCAATGCTACCGAAAGTCGGAGATCTGTTTCCTGAAATTGAATCTTTCAAGCATGCTATGAGGTCCACGGCGATTGCTGAAGGATATCAATACGTTACTGTCAAGTCCGACACTTCGCGCGTCTGGCTGAAGTGCAAAGATGTTGCTTGCCCCTGGTTTTTGCATGCCTGCCGCATTAAGGATAGCACCATCTTTAGAGTTGTCGACACCAATCGTACACACAATTGCAATCTCGTCGTTCAAACGAACCGACACGCCAATAAACGTTGGATTGCTGATGTGTATGTGGAAGAAGTAGAACAGAAAAGAGATTACAAACCTACCCACCTGCAGAAAGATGTTCACCTTGATCATAACGTGAAAGTCAACTATCTCGTGGCAGCAAGAGCCAAAGCCATGGCAACGGAAACGATCAATGGCTCAGACGACGACAGCTTTGCCAAGCTTCCAGCATATATCAGATCAATTCAGAACTTCAATCCTGGTAGCCACGCAGTCTTGCGAATCATCGAAGGGCAGTTCTACAGCATGTATGTCAGCTATTGTTCGTCAATTGTAGGATTTCAGCACTGTCGTCCATTGATCGCATTGGATGGCACTCATCTGACCTCCAAGTACCAAGGGATACTCCTAATTGCTGTTGGAATTGACGCAGAAGGTCATATATTTCCTCTCGGTTTTGGTGTTGTTAAAGCAGAGAATCGAGATAACTGGAATTGGTTTCTGGAACAGGTCCGCGTTTCGCTGGAGCCTGAGATTGATTTTTCTTCTTTGACGCTGATTTCGGACCGTCAAAAAGGTAGTTAGCATCTATAACAATATCATAGTCTCGTTAGGTATAAGCTTACCCGCTCATACCAGGGTTGATCGATGCTGTTGCAGAAAATTTTCTTGAAGCAAGTCACGCTCACTGCCTTCGTCACCTCTACGAAAATTTCAAGAAGGTGGTGAAAAATGTCGAAATTGCAGCGTTGGTTTATAAAGCCGCTACGAGACCTACCAGAAAAGAGATGGCAGAGGTACTTGCATCCATGCCTGCCGAAGGATCGCAGTGGTTGATGAGGAACCAGCCAGAGCATTGGGCGGATAGCTACTTCCCCGGCTTGCGCTTTGGCCATAGAACCTCAAACATTGCTGAGAGCTTCAACAGCTGGATGTTGGAGGCTCGCGGACTACCAGTGCTGGCGATGATGGAGCGCCTTCGAGAGCAGATGATGCTAGCGAGGGCTAAGCGTCTCAAAGAAATCCAGAAGCTGAAAGATGGTGGCAAACGGATATCAGACTTTGCAGCCAAAGAACTTGCGAAGTCAGCTTCACTGGCACGACAGTATAATGTCATGCATGCGAACTTCGACGAATATGAAGTGAGGAGCAGGGAAAACCATTGCTTCCCAGTTCGATTAGATGAACGGACATGTGTATGTGGAAGATGGAGATACAGCGGGATACCTTGCGCCCATGCTGTTGCAGCTATTACCTTTGCAAGATTGGACATGATTGACTTTGTCGATCATCGTTTCAAGATCGAAGCATTTGAAGCGACGTACCGGCTTGGCATTCGTGCCATGTCCACTGTCAATTTGGACGAGGCTGAGAGCATCCCTGTTTGCGCACCTCCAAACACGGCCCGACCTCCTGGCCGGCCTCATAAGAAGAGGAACACCTCAAATGAGTTTGGCACACGCAAGATGAACATCTGCGGTAGATGTGGTAAGCCGATGCGGCACAATGCTAGAACGTGTAGGGAGCCTATAGGCTAAGGGAGTAGGGATACATTAAATCAGTTAATTTTTATTTTGTCGTGGTTGCGGTTGGCAATGGAGTATTTACCCACTACCGTCTTATTTTATTCGACTTCTGTCCATTTTCTTTCGATTTCTTTCATTAGTTCTGTGCTATTTTTGTGACCATAGTGTGTATTATGTGACTTGCTGAACAAGGCGTCGTTGGCCACTTTCGAACCGCCAAGTGCTCTCAAGAGAAACCAATAAGTTTAACCAATGATTAGTGCTGAAGTTTATAGTTGAAGGTACGACCCTAAGTCCTTGGTACGAAGGGTAAGGGCTTTCGGGCATTTTTGATATTTCAAATCTTTTCGCGGGCATTTTTGACATTTGCTCATTATTCTACTCGAGTTTCGAACTGACATACTTCCTATAAATACAGGCAATCCATATCATACGCAAAGTGCCCGTTAGATACATATCGCGAAATTCATTTCCAGATTTCCGCCGCTGATTCGTTGTCCCAACCGCCGCGCCGCCCGATCCCCGGGAACTCTCGGATGCATTGCTACAGAAGGTCACTTCCTATATTACTTTTGCACTCTCGCGAGATAGATTCATATGCAGACGCGGCGGCCATGCTGCTACTTAACTCATTAGCTCTAAGTGGCCCTGGGCAGTATAGGCAGTAGTAGACTTAAGGCATATCGTGTACGCGGAATGTAACAATGCTAAAAGCCATTGTGTACTTTCGCCATACGTGCCCATGCCCGCTGCGGCTGTGCCACGCCCTTCTCGCGTCATTGATTGCGCACTGGCTCATCCGTAATCGGCAACGGCACTTTCGGGCCCCGGCTAACTCCGCGGATGCGCTAATGCGAGCCTATCATTAGTCTTTAACCCATGGTGGCTACCATAGCAACAATGTATCATCTTACTGGATTAACCATTACGATACTAATATTCAGATGAATTACACAGTGTATACAGTAGTATACTCTAATGCGTAGAATCAATTCCACAACCCAGATGTTAAGTGGCTAACTCCGGCGGCCCGGCAACGCCATCGGAATGAATGAACGTTTAATTAGACTAAACCCAACAGCTTCAATTGAACTTTTTCTTATTATTATATCCACGAAAAAAACCTACAATCAATAATTTATCAACGATAAACGCTCCTTGTCAACAGTAAAGACTGCATATATATGATATGTGTATGAAATCTGCACAGATTGATGGAGCACTGGAAGGGCCATCATTTGCTAGAACGGCGATAGCAAAGGCATTATAGCATCCAATTCATACTTGACGACACCAGATATACGAACGTGAGCAGAACTAATTACATTAAGCATCGCAAGCGTTTTAGAATGTGCCTCATTCGTGTATATGTAAAATAAATAGATCAATCTTCTCTGATAGTCAGTAGAATTACCGCAGCACTTTAATTTACAAAGGAAAAGGGTAGGGTTAGGAAATTCCATAAGATACAAGACCCTTGCCAAAATCATCCTGTCAGAACAAGTGACGCAAAACACCAAGCAGGACTGTGGTGCCTGACGTCTACGCTTAACTAATTCGTGGTAGGTTTTAGCGAGCCGATAACAGCGACCGTGAAAGCATAAAGATGCCTGCCGCAGCTCTACTCCGCCAATACCGGTAGTGCAAGCAAGCCAGCTAACAGATGTCAGCACTGCATCTTCCCTCGGGGACGTATGCAGCTCCGGTAGCTGCATCCGGTCAGGTCTCCGGGACGCCGCTCTCAGTTCCGGCGTCGGCGTCGTCTTCGATTCCATTGCCGACGGACACTTACGTTGTCGTGATCAATTCGCGAGGCTTTCTCGTTGCGCAGTCCCGAGAACACGCGTTGGCTCTGATGTCTAGTCAGGCTGGAATACCGTCGTATTTCGTGAGGTTCGCCTCTAGTCAGGATGCGGATATGTATATATTACAGCATGCATTGTCGCAGTTGAGGTTTTAGTGGGAGTCTCTTGAGCATTATGGATTGCATGCTACGATCTTTTGGGTGGGGATTAAATGGAGTCGAATTACATAATATACATGTTGGATGATTGGGATTAATGAATGCTTGGCAATTGCTACTTGACAGTCACATTTGGTACTACACATGTCTTAACGATACTGCAACTTTCTATAGCCTCATGAATAATATTTGTAATTATAACGATGACGGGATTGCGTAAATTAATAATAATATGCCGTTTAACATCTCAGATGCGATGAACTTGCAAAATTGGGTCGCACACAATTCAGTCCGCCTCGAACTATGTTTACAACTTCGAGACCAAATGCTGTCCACCATCAAGCGGAATAACTGCACCGTTTACATATGCGCCAGCCTTACTGCATAAGTACAGAAGAAGTCCCTCAATATCCTCCGGTAATCCCAGCCGTCCACGAGGATTTATCTCCGCGAGCGTCTCGCCGCCAATCATATCGATCAGCCCATTGGCCATCTTCGTGGGGAAGAATCCAGGCGCAATAACATTAACCGTAATATTCCGCGGTCCCAACTCGACGGCTAAAGACTTTGCAAGATGGTGTACGGCCGCTTTGGATGCCAAATACCCGTATGTTCCACCGCCGCCATTAGACGTAATCGACAGTCCCGCCACTGACCCAACGACAATCACACGAGCCGGATCATAGGCGTCCCCGGATTGTGCAAGTAGCGGTACGGCAGCTTGAATCGTCAAAAACACGCCCTTGACATTAAGATCAAACACGCGATCAAATGCCTGCGCAGAATGGGTCTCCAACGGAGAACCCCACGTAGCGCCGGCATTCGCGACCACAATGTCGAGTTTCCCTCCAGAATCCTTGTCAATAAACTCAAACACGCGTTTGATATCGTCGGCGTTCGCGAAGTTGCCTGCGATCGGAACTGCTTGGCCGGAGATTTTCGGGTCGGCGTTTAACTCGTTCGAAGCTTTCTCGCATGCGGGACCGGAGCGGGACGAAATGTAGACTTTGGCGGCGCCAGCTGCTAGAAGGCCATGTGCTGCATAGAAACCGAGGCCGCGGCTGCCTGAATCAACACCATTAGTATTTCCCGGAACTGCCTCGATACTACTTACCGCCTGTTACGAGCGCGATTTTATCTTTAACGGAGAACATCACGCGCCAAAGATCAGTAGAAAGAACAAAGAGTTTCAGCCAGGAATGCCGACAAGTCACATTTGTCAATTAGCTATCTGACAGCGTGATCGCAGGTGTCATTTATATAGAAATCCGGGTGGAGAATGGCTCTGTAGCTTAAGCTCTGTACGATGGAGCCGCTGGGAGTTTGGGACAACCGAGGCATGTTTGGTCAAAACTCGGGCTGTGAGATGTGTGTGGCTTCACCCCAAGCTTGCTTGATGACGTTGACGGAGGGTTCTGAGAGACACACAACCCTTAACAGATTGCAACCGACATATTACGATTCAGCTTGCCACGACATTGTTTATTCAAATCATTACTGTACTTGTATATTTAGGCCATGATGTCACATCTACGAAAGGCCTGGAAGAAGCGGTTTCCTGAAATAGATCAGACTGACAGCGAAGATGGCGATATCGTCTATTTGGACGACCAAGGTATGATCCGATGTGAACTGATACGTATTGTATGGTCACTAACTTGTTACCATTACAGAGCAGGACGAGTTAATAGACTCGCTACGCAACGAAAATGAGAGTATTAATTTACGATATCGGGTACGTCTATTCTCTTGATCCACACAATTCTACCTATGAAGGCAACTTACTAATTATTCTGTAGGTCGCATTCACCATAATAACGTTGATACAAACACCAATATTTCTCCTTCACCCAGTTCTAAAATACCAAGGTAAACACCTGCTTACAATTCTCGCGCTAAGTTCGCTCCTCGTGACGGCGTTCGTGATGCACACAACACCTATATCCGCGTCTTTGCTCACCGCCGCCATCGCAGCCGACGCTGCCAACATGGATTTACTTACTCCACAGCGACAGCTTAGATTTACGAATTCGCAGATAATTATCCTGTTGAATGCGGTATTGGGGGCATTGATCGCCGGTATCGCGTACATGAAGTTTAGCCCGCTGATGGGGATCGATTATGTTTGGTTTAGTCCGCTGGGATCGGTTGGTGCTGTAGTGTTAGTACGAGGGTGGATGCGGGAAGGCGATGTAGAAAGTCTGGAACAGTTTAGGTATAAATACAAGGGAGCATAGCCAGGACTGTATGTAAATATTTTAGAAGTGAGGTCCTTCGCTTATTGTACATAGTATTTGATGAGAAATATACTTTGAATTCATAATAATACATATGCATACATGCCCAAAAATCGAATCAACAAACAACAGCCTCATCTTATCTATCCCTTTGTGCCATTTCTCTTCTTTACTCGGGAAGGCAAAATATCAAACAAAAATTTACAAAACGCTCAGTAGAAAACCAGACGAAAACCAGACGAAAACCAGTACAAACATGCAAATCCTAGAGAATTTTCTCCAATTTGTCAAACTCCGCGCCCTAAAAAAAAGGAAAAACTCACAAATTAAATACCGCTCGCAAACATAACCATCATGTATCCGCGAATCAGTGGAAAAGATGAGAAATTATACATAATACATGCAAAAAAGACCTTGAAACCAGTCTAGGCTATGCAAACGCATTATCGCCCATACGTAGAGAAATAAGTGTCCGCACATCCGTGACGTACCTCATGCCATTCAAAAATGGGACTAAATGCAATAAGTCCAAATCCGACGGATCATTAATCCATCCTTCGACCGCGATTGCATTATCTTCGTGCAAAAAGTAGCTTATCGGCGAATTATCTATGATCATGACTTTGGATAAGTCGGGCTCGACGAAGGTGATGTCCTTGACGTAACCACCGTTGCGGAAGGTGCAGTGCTGGCGGTAGTACCGAGCTCTGAAGTATTTTCGGTCTCGCTCCAGCCAGTCTATGACTGGGTCCGCGTATTCTTGCACTGATGCTGTGAAAATGACAAGATTGTACCAGAGCGATACCTTCTTGAGGAATTCGTCGCAGTATGGTCGCTTGTGAACGTAATATAAAATGGCATGCTGTTTCTCCAATTTGACTTCGACCATATGTCCAGTGCTCATGTTGCCACCTTTTGACATCGAGTGTATAAGAGTCTCGTCAAGGTCGAGAATTAAGGTCTTCGGTGCAACATGTTTCGGGATAAGTGGTCGCGGCGGTGGCACCATTCTAGGGTACTTCGTCGCGCGCGACGAGAGTGACGAAATAGCGGGGGAAGTAGGCGACTTTATGGACTTTTGCACTGCCAGGGACGGCGCTGATTCAGAGGACGGTCCATTTTCGTCAGATGACGAGGAGTTTGGCGATGGATCAGTCGATGGCGATGTCGACTTACGGGCCAGTCGTATCCGAACTGAACGTTGTCGAGTTGACGGCAAGGAATATGCAGGCTGGTATATTGACGGCGGGACTTCTGCGTCATCGCCAGAATTGTGCTGATGCGGTTGCGCGCTGTGCTGTTCCAGCTCTGACAGCGTTGCGACGGCGTCAGGCCGTTGTAGAATATCTGCTCCTTCGTCTTCCTCTATGATCCGGCCTGCTCCAGGCATTGACCTCGTGACTAGCTCGTCATCTTCATCGGACGACCCCCAGTTCTGTCCTTCAGGCGGATCGCCCTTGCTGGCTGTCATTCCCTTCCCTTCATCGTAAACACCGAGCGTAGATCCTAAAATGGCATACACGTACGTAATAAATTGCACAAACACAGATATCGGGAAGAACCACCACCACCGATTCCGCCAATCTGACGGACACGGCGATGATCGGTGGCCATCTAAGGAGGATTTCGGGCTCGCCAACGGATCTCCGCCGATGCCATCTTCGAAATCAGACTGCGTCTCGCTATCGGAAGGGGCGTTGGCCTCACCAACAGCCACAACGTCAATTGTTTCGCTCGCTCTCCCGTATTCATCTGACGAGTCGTGCGATACGAGGGCGGTCAGCGGTAACGACGGGCCCGCGGGTTTTGGCGCCGTGCTTCCTGATGGAGGTTGGCTGGAATACTGCTCTTGTGGCTGCGGCGACTGCCCAGCGGCGCCTATAACGCGCTCGACATGGGACGAAATAAATTGTATCGAGTTCATCGTGCATAATACATGGCAGGCGAGTATAGATGAGTTCTGTCGGCGCAAGCCAGGCGATATGCCGCAAGCTGCGTGTGTACTGTGTCGATCGAAAAGGATTCCGGGGGGAGAGCGTTGAAAGTTGCCTCCGAAAGCTGTAGCTATACCGGCCAGCTTTGTTGCCGCTGAGGGCGCCACGCGTGTGCGGCGAACCGGTTGACTGGTAAGGCTTCGGCCGCCGGCTGGCGAAGCAAAATGTCTATATTGGGACACCAAGCACCTACCTCTCACTCACTGAAATCGTATTTTGTCCGTTGCTCTGGCAATAATAATAATGCAAATTCGAAAACTGCATAAAGTAATTTCTCAATCGATATAACGTACTTGCCAGTAAAGCAAGCAAGCCAAACAGTACAATTCTGCCCTTGCCCCAAACCCTAAACCCTGTCGATGGTTCGCTACGTCCGACGAGGCGCCGTGGTCTACGGTTCAAATGCGCCGGCGCAAATCCAAGGCACAGCATTAGGCATTGACAATAGTACTCTTCTCTTGACTGAAATACATTTACTGTTACAGCTCCCTCGACTGTCGTCAGTGCTACGATCTGGATTCCAGGAGTGGGAGATACGGAATTGGGCTAGTATAGTCGTTGATTTCTGTTATCCATTTTGCTGTGCGTTGTCGTATTCATGACACAATCGGACAACCAGTTACTGCTACGCTCAGAGTTAGAACATCTCCGGGAACACACTAAAGCACCGTCTGAGAGTGTGATCGGTCGACAGAATTGACGTGTGCGGGCCGACCCATACGTTCGGCGTATCGCGACGATGACCACAGTAACTCCGCCGTCGCTGTCATACTTTTGTGTTTTCAACCCGACGTATTGCTATAATGATGAGACCTTACGAGACCAAATATTCTTCTACACGTCCCGCGCGGAACCAGTCTCCGCGGACGAGCAACTCCGGAAGGTCGGTCTGATCCAGGGCATCATTTCATTTGCTAGGTTCGTGTAGGCTAACGTTGAGTCGTATATATTGACTAACACCGTCCGGCAGCGACTTTTCGAATAGAAAGCCAGTGGAGATAATAGACACTAGGAAGACGCGCACAGTTATTGTCGAAATAGAACCAAACTGGTGGCTAGTCGCCTGCGTTAACTTCACCCGCATCCAAACGGCCGTGCAGGCCAACTCGCCCGTCGCATCCTCCGGATCATCTATGGGAACTTCTAAAACGAACGGTAATAATATTGGGCAAAATGGCGGTGACAATATAGGACGTGGTGGCGCCTTGGCGTCTTTTAGGAGACGAAAGAAGATGGAGATCCGGACGGATTATTCGCGGAAGGAAGTGCCAGGGTGCGGTGTCATGCATTCGCAGATAGTTAGGGGGTATAACCAGTGGAAGCTATTATACGGTCATTTCCCGCCGTCATACATACGTGACGATGAAGGCAAGTCGCAGGACAAGACCGTGGAGGGGGACGGCAGTGTCGATGAGAAGAACCAGACTGATGCATACGAACCGAACAATTTACACGAATTTCGAGTGAACCTGCGCAAATTCTGGAGTTGGTGGCTGCACAAGTGGGAGCTATACATGTTCAGCACAGCCACCTGGGGTGGGACGATGAACAACAGTTTCCTGGGGAATAATCTCGTGCTGGGATCGGTGCCGACACTCAGTTTCTCGTTCATGGATTACGCCAATGGTATCAAGATGTGCGGGGGCGGGCGCATTTCCGAGTTGACGAGCGAAGCTATCAAAGCAATTGTGCACCGCGAGGCCAAGAACGGCATGGTCGACCTCATTATTACGAGACTCAACTCTTTTTCCGTCGTCGCGCCTGGCGGGAGTCTAATCCGGTCGGGTGGTGCAAGTGATACGGCGTCGATCAACAGTGGTGTCGAGAAAGTGATGGGTGACACAGACTCAATATATTCGACCAAAGACGACGCGGCATCAATCCGGTCTAGCCGCTCGCGACGGTCGCGATTTTTCGACAGGGAATCTATTGTGTCCGAGCACGGGTCTGATTCGGAAGATTGTGGGTATTCGGCTGCCGATGAGGATGCATTTGATGAGGAACTGAGGAATGGATGTGTGTTTCAGGGCGTCGGGTATATTTCTCGAACAAGTGTCGGGGAGTACTCGAGGTGGATTATTGACAATCATATATTTCCGTCGCCAACGGCGATTGAAGGTGTCAAATGGAGTTTGTTTGCGAATAAAGAAGAGCCGATGGTTCCTCTCGCCGCGCTAGTGTTCAGTTTCCAGTTTGGGTACAAACGACCTATACCACCACTTCCGCCCAAGAAGCAAAAGAACAAACATACTAAACCGTCGAGTGTCGTGATGAGCGGGACGAGCGATTCTGCGAGCAGGAGCAGCACGAATGGCGCGGGGACTAAGAACTTGACCAAGTTGGCGATCGACCAAGTCAGGGATTCATCTTTGGCTCTGATTCATCGCGTTACGTCTGGGTCGACGGTGGCGACTACGAATACGGCTGGTACTACGGAGAAGAAGAAGCAGCCGCAGAGGGAGTGTAAGGACGATTTATCGGATGGCAAGTTCATGGTTGGGTTTCAGGGGGACTTGGAGAGTGACATGTTCGACGATGAAGACGAGGCAGCGGATGAAGACGTGGATGCGGTCATGCGGAAAGCGGAGCTTACGTTTCGGGAGGTGTATATGCAGCGCAAGAAGAAGAAAAATAAGGACAAGACGGCGAGAGTCGTGCCGCAAGCGCAGGAACAAGAAGCAGACAAGTCGAGTGATACAATAACGCCATCTACATTCAACGCAGCCGACACGACTACGAGACCTGAATCTGCAGTAAATGGTGCAAATCACCCAAACGGTTCGGCGACAACATCATCAGTTGTCAGCAGCGCGGCCCCACAAAAACTCGAACGATTACACGTCGTAATCTACAAGCGCGCACCATACATCTTTTCTGCCTTTTTCGACCCCAAGAATGGCCAGAACTCGCTGAGTAATCCAGAGTATTACAAGGCGCTGCATTTACGTCTGGGATCGCTGGCCGAGCCTATATTTGAGGACTTGGAGAACGCTGGTGGGGCGTGATGTGCGAGGGAGTGTAAGAGAATTCTGCAATTTCCGTCGGGTGGAGTATATGTGTTTAATTGGGACCTTCGTTGGACGATACAAGGCGCGGAGGATATTATAGAAATTGTTGTATATTAGGCGTCTTAAGCTTTATTCATGTTCAACATTCAGTAGAACTCTAACCAAGCCCGTGGACAATGCATGACTCGATCAGAAGTGTATGAATAATAATGAATCAAACAATCGGCTGGGGCCAGGCGTTTGGATCAATGAGTGAGGTCGAGAAGGTCGATCAATGCGGGGCACATATCCCCGCACTAAACTTTAGTGCCAGCGAGAGTCAGAAGACGTAGGCCGCAAGGGTAGAGGAGGGAGCGTTTTTTTATATGGCTGGTAATTAGAAAGCGGAAATTTTGAATGGACAATAAAATATCAGTATCAAACGTGGGAATCCAGTTCTCTTAATCCTCCGTCCTTGCCTGCTTGTTAGCCTTCTAAGAAAGGCGACTCACTCACATGGCCAGAAGGAACAAGTCATCTAACGGTTGCAATGTGGCTTGACCCCGGATTTACAGAGGCTAGTCCGGCTAGGTCGGCCCTCGGTTTAGTTATATCGTCGACTGTTCAAGGACTTGGTGTGGTTCTGGGAGGTTCTGGGAGGTTCTGGGAAGTTCTGCGAGAGGTATGTAGCGGTCACGGCGTATCGGAAGTAAGAAAGGTAATTACCGCGAACAGGGACACAATAATATTGCCTAGCGAGTGGCGGAGTAAGACTTTGTCGAAGCACGGAACAGGTGGTTCAGTATAGATCTCTATGATGTGCAGAAAACTGCAGAGTGGTGTCATCGTGCGTTAGCCTAGGTTGTTTGCGCTGCACGTGAGCTGTTCTGGGTTCAGCCTGCAGCAACTGCGCCGCGCGCCATATTGCTTATTCTATTTTCGGATAACTACCTGATATATGTCTTTATTATTTACATGCTACAAAAGAGCAGAACAAGCTAAGCATCTAGAAACCGCGATGGACCAAGAACGTTAGGTTAGTGAATGATCGACGCCGCGTGCAAGTGTTCTGGTCTTGCTACCATAAAAGGTCCCGGCACAGAAGGCACGTGCTAGTCCGGCTTGCTTTTCAGAATATCTCCATGTAGACACCTCGGAGAGGTCCGCAGTTACTCCGAGCCGAGAGCCAACATTCTAGATGTGGTAATAGTCAGCTGAGAAAACTGCTGAGTGTAAACTAATGTATAGACGTACAGCACTACCTTGGCCCACGAAGGATACGTAATCAATCAATCAATCAATGGATGGATGGATGGCTGTTGTGTTGACATGACAGCTTGAGCCGGCTCCTTGGTGATCAAGACCGGTCGGTAGCTTGCCGTGCTGTCTGTAGCGTTGTGTCTGTCACCTTATTCGTCTCTCGGCTATGCTTTTAGACGTCATTTGACAACAAGAACCACTCTTTACTAACAAAAGTAAGTTCGACTGAGTCGCGCGACGCGGGTTCGTTTCGCATCCGCCCGAAAGCCCCGACCTTATGCGCACGAAGGTGATTGCCTACGAAAAGGCGACGCGTTTATGGCTCAAATACGTAGCTGCGGACTTATTGTGCCCATGATGACGTCTCTTGCCTATGTGGCTAGTGCAGCACGTGCGGCAGAAGTGGCTGTGCACAGCAGGAGAGTGGGAGATGGTTTGTTGCGCACATCCCGCCTCAAAAACACTCTAAAACAGTTAACTCTCTCCCTTTCCTCCTCTGGCCCTCCCCCTCCCCCCCGCTTTGCATCACCAAGTCCTTTTGTGCCCTCACTACTTCCTTTTATTCCCATCTCCTCTACTCACCTCTACTCATCTACCACTACTTTTACACTGAACTCCTCCGTGTCCTTTGCTCGCGCTCCTGTTACATCTCCACCATGTCTGCGCGCGGCTTTCTACTCTCCGCCGTCTTCATGGTCGGCCTACTATTCATCTACGCAACACTGCCAACTTCCAACCCCTCGCCGTCCCTCGTGCCCTTCTCGGCTATGATCACCTCTCCCCAAACCAATGTCACTTTCCCTGCTCGGCCGGCCGCTTTCGGTCCCAGTTTGCCGTCGCTATTACGAGATGACGGCTCGAACTCCGACGACGAGGGCGATTCCGATGGCACCGCCCCCCCCGCCGCATTTTCCGGCCCCCTCTATGTGCTTGAATCTCACGGCTGTCTCTCCCGCAGTTCAGACAGTTTTATAGAGGCTGCCCCCGACTTGCGCGACAAGATTGCACTTGTTCTGCGTGGAGAATGCTCGTTTTACGAAAAGGTTCTCAACCTCCAGAGTTGGGGCGCCGCGGCTGTGATAGTCGGTGATATCGAGGGTGCTCGCGGTTTGTTGACCATGTCCGCCAAAGGTTAGTTCGTTGGTTCTTTTCTGTTTTCCTGGCAATCACAAAGTATCGTTCTGACATGGCGACAGGTGACACGCATAAAATCCGCATCCCGTCTTTCTTTGTTTCACATTCGTCTTATGTCCAGCTTGCCCTATTAGATACTGTTTCTATCATCCCTTCACAACCGCCTTCACCCGTTCTCGACACCCTTCTCTTCCTCCTCGTTTCCCCGCTGCTCTCTCTTTCGCTCATTTATGCGCTCCTTATCTTCCATCGCCGATACAAGCGGATGCGCGACCGTGCCCCCAAGGCCTTCGTGGAGAATCTCCCAACACGTATATGGGGTACAGAGACCAACAACACGAACGGTCGCGAAAAACTATGGGGATCGGCTGCCGAGTGCGTTATCTGCTTGGAAGACTACGTGCCCGGCCACAGCCGTGTTATGCAGTTGCCATGTGGTCATGAGTTCCACTCTACTTGCATGTACGTATTTTGTGTAGGAGCTTCGTGCCACGAATTTGAGGCTGACTAAGGTAGAACTCCATGGCTTACTTTGCGGAAGCGCACTTGCCCGATTTGCAAGCGAGACGTGACGAACGCCAACGAGCAACTTCCTCTTCTAACGCCTATCCCCGAAGCTGGCGATCCAGATTTGGAAGAATCCCGGCAACAACATCTCCAGCAACAGCAAATTGCCGAACTACAGACCGGAAGTAGCTCAAGTAGTACTCACCGGCATAACCTGATAGAGCTGAACGATGGAGACGAGATTGACGATCTGTACGATTCAAGCACTAGTGTTCGCTTGGAGAACATGACGCCTTCAGGCGAGCAGTCGTCGTTCATGCTGGATGAACCTGAGGCTGCCTCCAGCTCAATAGCCTCTGCGCTCTGTCCGTCTACGCCATCATCACCGACTGTCGAGTCGGCACCAGTTGTGGTTATAGAATCCCCGACAGAGGAGACAGAGGCGTCTGCGTCGTCGTCGTCGTCATCACCGTCATCATCATAAATTTGCATCAGAGTCGTGTCACGATAGAGATTATCTTTTTTTTACATGTACTACTACTTTCATCGCTTTTCTTGTCTTCGTTCTTATATGGCGCGAGTTGTGGCCTAATCTGTGGTCTTCGGCGTTGTCGGCTTAATCTTACACGTTTATACTCCACTTACCATGATATGTACACGGTTTTTATACACTTGTTTTTGTTTGACTATGGCTATGTGTTATCGGTCTATGTATACTCGGATAATATTTAGATGTATGCTGATCTCTCTTTTTTCAGTTCAGCTCCGGAACAAAATGCTGGAGAAAAGGTGTCTTTGGTCGTTGTTTTAAGCTTCGAACGGGATGTATAGGTGCTGATGGGAAGTAGGTGGGATGTTCAAAATGAAGAGGAGTTGTCTTCTGTTTTCTGTTTTGTGCTTTTGTGGTTGTTAAGTGCCACATTGGGTTTGTACGTACGCTTTCGTTTGTTTGTGTAAACTTTGCATTTGGTTTTTTTATGATGTGCTTAGTTGAATTTATGGATTTTTTATCATGATACGGTCCTCGTAGTCGGAAATTATGAAATTTTTTCTTGCACATCTGCGTAGTAGGAAATGTAGTTCCTTAAGCCGGGTGATTGATATATATACAACATTACATGTAATGACGAGGGAGAAAACCTGTAATCCATAAACTCTAGAAGAAACAATATGCAAAATACCGCCGCCCCGTACGCAATAAAATACCAAAGAACAAAAAAACATTTCCAAAATCCTGAACGCACTGTTTACATCCCAAGAAAACACGATACGAACAATGTTCTGCTTATATACAAGGAGATTAAATTTGTCATCGCCAAAACCGGGACTTCTGTCGTGCAGATTTCCCGACGACGACGATCGGTCTGATAACCGGTGCGCCCCTCGGTGCGCAGCTTGAGCTGCCGCCGCTACCATGTCCCGTGTCCGCACCATGCTCCCACATCATGGTCACGCGCTGGACTTTTCGCAGGTTTTTAAGACCGACGACGATGATCGCACCGACGACCGCGCTCGCAAATGCTGATATGGTCCAGAATCCGACACCGGAGTCTTCCATGAAGTTTTTAAGATTCATGCCGTACAGCGCCGCGACAAGCGCACCTCCGCCCAATCCCAACGCGCCGATCGTAAACTTGAGTTCCAGCAACATCAGCGAGTTCCGATTCGCGTCTAAAATGATATTCACAATCTCCTCCGTAGTGCGCACATTCGACATTGTTATGTTTGCCGCCTGCACGATCTCATCGCAGTGCTTGTAATACGATTCCAGCAGCATTTCGACTTCGGAATGTTGGTCGTGAGGACGCGCAATACCGTTGAGCTTCTCGGAGAGGTACATCCCGGCAAGATCGTCATCTTGTTCCAAAACTTCATTGATCGCGTCCCGGACGAGTGTCGCCTTCTGAAGAAACTGCGCCAGAGCTTTGCTCTGCACGAGCAGATGCCGTAGTTTTTCTCTATCGATGTTGTTCTCGAGATCTGCCAAGATCCCTGTGACTATCGTAGTGTGGATCTTCATTTCCGCATCCAGCGCGGTCACAACCGAGATGAGGATCGCTTCTAGCGCCCGCATTTCGTATGGCAGACCGCCCATTGCTTTGCTCCCTTGTCGAAGCTTGCCTTCGAGGTCGTACATGAACACGGATTGGGTTTGAGAGTCGGTTGAGCCGTAGGCATCAAATATGAGCACCATATCTGCTTTGATGAGCGCGCGAATGTGTAGGAGATTGATGAGGATCGAGTTGTTGCGGACGAGGATGGACGGCATGGTCGTGTAGGAGCCTGTGTCGAGTTTGCGCAAATCACGCGGCAATAAACCATGCTGCCAATGTTAGCCAACCTTGCACGAGCCTGCAAACAACGTCAGAAACATACCTTGCTCAATAACTCCGACTTCTTGAACTCTCCGGATACAACAGTGACAGTCCCTTCCAAATCAAACACTGTGCAACGGACCAGGTTTCCCGCCGTCGTGGCTTTATGCACCAAGCTTCGTTCGAGAAGTAACTCTTCTATCGCCGACCTATTCCATTTCCGAGTACGCGTCTTGTGTGAAGTTAAATGTTCTGTTGATTCCGGTTGCGGTGGTGGAGTTTTGGGTGATGAAGGAGCAATAGATATTGATTTGAATAGTGTGCGAATCTGATCTTGAGTGGTTTCTTTGATTGGTGTGTCAGTGGGTTTGGCAGATTGAGCCTTCGCACCGTCTTTGACTTTTGTATTTTGAATCTGTGAGTCCGGTGTTATCTTTCTTGCGCTTGATGCCGATGATGCAGGCGATTTTGGTGCCGTGTCCGTTCTCTGTACCTGACCAGCCAGTATATCCCGCCGTCGATTCAAAAGCAGCGCTCGTAATTCCCGCCCGCTAACCCCAACATCTTCCGTCAAGAATTCCTTCTTTACTCCCGTCTTTTCAGTTTCCTCCCCTTCCCGCTCAGCCTCTGCCACGGGAGCTCGTCTTGGCGGAACAGGGTCGCGCGATTCAAGCTTGCTCGCAGGCTCAGCAGCCGCATGCACAGAAGACGTCGCACTCGACAGCAAAAAAGGGCCCAATTTCGATCGCAATGGACCCATATCGAAACCAACCCCGCACGAATGAAACCAGCGCGAGCATACTCGCGGCGAATGTCCCTGCACTCGCGCCTTGTATCCCGCATCCCGACAAGCACGTGGAATCGTGCTTCCTTGCCGCGTCGAGACCGGCGAAGGTGACATGTCCGACACACATAGTGCACGTAATTGAAGTAATACCAGCCGTGAAGGCGCGCGGCATGCCCCTGACGTGGACACCGCTGTGGTGCCGGCTAACATATTCACAAATCTACACGAGTCCTGTTAAGTCATACAACTCTCAAGAGGTCGAGCTAATGTATCTGGATATTATATAAATAGAGCGAGCCCACCAATGAGAATGTAAAAAGTCGTCATGGTATTCGACGCTGCTTTGTCGTTATTGCTAAAAACGTTGCTCTCAGGTCGCGGATTTCTTAACCTGTCGAAATTTCTTTTAGGGTAAAAGTCCAAAATACCACTGAAACTTTTCAAAAAGTCCAAAATACCACTGGGCTTTGTACCAACCGGACCCGAGTAATTTTTCGATTCCCCTGTACAAATTACCCTCCTTTTCTCGAACGCGTTTCTGTTTATCCCATGAACCAAACTGAGCGTTTTGGTTTACACACGCGAGCTCTAGCTTAGGCCCAACACTACCGGTTTACCTTAACATTATCTACCATGCCCGTACAAATTGGAGACAACTTCCCCGACAAAGGAGCTTTTATGTTTACTATGAAGGAAATTGCCATTAAAGAAGGGTATCAATTCACCGTCCCTTATTCTGCAGTCTATCCTCACGAATACGAAGTCAGAACACCAGGAGGAGAAAGCTTTCCGGTGTATTTAAATTCGAGGTCTTGTCCGTGCAGGCGATGGACATACACGGGGGTTCCATGCGCACATGCTGTTGCTGCGATTAGCTTTGCGGGCGGAGATTATGTGGACTTTGTCGATGATTATCTCAAGGTCGATGCTTTCGAAAGAACGTGTGCCCGAGGAATTCACGCCATGTCCACGGTAATCGTGACAGAAGATGACGATTTACCACACGTTGGACCACCCAACACACGACGTCCACCTGGACGCCCTCACAAGAAGAGGGTCAGAACGGAAGACGTTGGGATCGCGAAAAAAAGGGTGAAGGTGACATGCGGCCTTATGCCACAAGCAACTTGGGCATAATGCGTCGACATGCACAGAGCCTCTGCAGGAGTAGTGAGGTGGGAGACTGGCACGGAGAAGGCCTTAATATCATGTACAAATGTAGCTTAGCCCCGATTTAAATGTCAAATTTTGTTTGCACTGCTCTAACTATCACAACGTTCACTGCTCCGCTACTCTGACCCGCTGACCTGGGTCCGGAGGGTACGAACCCAGTGGTATTTTGGACTTTTTGAAAAGTTTCAGTGGTATTTTGGACTTTTACCCTTTCTTTTAACACCAAATTGGGATAGGGTCGTGACTTACCCGACCTTTCACAGTTAACAGTATCCGGAGCTTGATTTACCCGGCTTAATCGAACGCGTTCATTGTTATTTGTGCGTCGACCTTGGACGCGCTGAAGTAGCTTCTTTAATTTCTGAGGCGGCAGTAGCTACAGTTCATGCGCGTCACCTATCGATAACAGCATCCACGAATTCCACTGTGTCCGTCACAATTCCTCGGACAGTCTTCTGCGACTTATTTAATGCATCTGACATCCCCGTCATAAGACAGCTATCGTCCGCATAGATAGAAGGAGCGCGGGGCCAAGGACGTGGCAGAATCACCAACATCATCATCCTGTGGCCTACAGCTGCCCCACCAAAACGGCCACTATGCGAAGACAAATTTCGGATTGGTTTGCACCTAAGAATAAGTCTCCTCTGACAACGAGTGATAATGCATCTACGAATGCTAGTCCGCTGAGTCCGCTTTCTTTGTCGAAGAAAGCTAATCATGATAGTAATAGTACTAAAATCGAGTCGCCGCTACGGAACGCGACAAATGGCCGGGCGCCGGGGAAGAGGGGTGGTTCTGTGAATAAAACGCCAAAGCGAGAAAGCGGGAGACATGTGCAGGTGATCAAGGCCGCGATGACGACGGAGTTGCCGATGGGCAAGTTGCAACAGAAACTCACTCTGTCGCCCAGACAGCGGAAAATGACGGACGTTGAAGGCACTCTGAGGCTGGAGGGCCTTGCTACGCCGAAACTTGCGCTGGCTTGGGAAGATTGCGATGGTACGCCGTCGCCTGTGAGGAATAATGCTACTGCGTTTGCGTTAAAGGTTGATGAACAGAGCTCGTCGCAGGTTACTGTTTTGTCTGGCCGGGCCCATACCACTTCACCGACTAGTATTGTTGTCAAAGATGAAACTGCCGAAATCAAGGAGTTGTCAGAGAATACGACACCAATGAGTACGAGATCTGTGTCGACGTCAAGGACGGAGGATGTGCCCACGCCATCGTCGTTTAGATCCGCCGTCGAGAGGTTGGACGGCGAGGAGTCGTCTGTTGTTGGATCGTTGTCGCCGGTGACGGAAGAAAGGTCGGATGAGGTTATAAGCAAGGACAGCGAGAAATGTGAGCCAGTTAAGCAGTTTGAGGTGGTAGAGGTCGAAGATGTTGAGCTGGTTGAATCGGATGACTGTATTTCTGCGACGGCTACTATGGCTGCTCCTCCAGCTCAGAAACATTCAGCACGACCAAACATCGAAACATCCTCAGAATTATCCTCACCGCCTTCTTCCCTGCTGTCCATGACAGCGACCAACGAATCAGCTAAGCCAGTTGATATTATAGACTTGGATTCAGAACCCGAGTATGGAAGCTCACAATCCCCGGAACCGACACCAACACCCGCTGCTGCCATACGAGCGGAAACTGCACCAAAGGCAGAAACTACAGCACTTGAAGAAATCCCGACAATATTTCGGAGAGAACTCCGGAGTTCAGCACTAGCATCCATTCTCGCATCATCTAGAAAGTCCACAACCGAGGAGTCACCGACGACCGCGACGGGATCTTCCCGCTTCGTGATAAAGGTGCCTATAGTCTCACCGCCGTCACCTTCATCCATTATCACATGTACACCGAAGTCGCTATCGAGTACATCTGGGCCAGCAGAGATCCAGGAGCCAAAGAAAGCGAAGGCACCGTCGTCTTTCCTCTCGAGCCTCATCGAGAAATCTGCACGCAAACCTGCTCGTCCGGTCAAGACAGCAATTCCCTCTGCGCTCCGAGACCTGTACGCGCGTGCAGCCGAAATACAACGATTTGACAGTTTAATGGCCGAAAGCAAGGAACTCGAACATCAAAGTCATTGTCTCGATCAGCCGAGATCGAATGAAGCAATCGACGACGATGTCATGAAGGCTGCGGTTGGTGTGGAGAATGCGACGCAGATGGCGGAGTTGTTGGGCAAGGTTGAGAGTGAGCAGTCGAAAACCGTTGAGTTTCATTATTTTGATATCAGGAGAGAGGTTTCCGAGATTGAGAGGGAGAAATTTCCTGGGTTGCCAGCTGGGTGGGTGTCTGAATGCCTGCATGGTAAGCTTTGATGGTGGGAGTATGGTATGAAATTATTGGCTAATGAAGAAGACCCCGAATTGAGAAACGTGATGTTTGAGAGTGGATTTGTGAGGGATATGATAGACGTGGAGAATAAGTTGCCAAACTCACTAGTTTTGTGGTTGATGCTGGAAGGTTCGTAAAGCAGCACCGTGTGAGTGAGGCATATTGCTGACGATCGGTAGTTGCTCGTGAACCCAATGATTTTCTTGCGCATTCGTATTTACAGACGCTGCTGGTAAGCCTTCACGTTGCCGATATTATACACAGACGGATATTGACGTAATCCTAGCTGTGCGATGATGCGCTTCATGCGGACGAGGAGGTACTAGATAAAGTGTTCTATAATCTTGGCGTTAAACTGGAACTACGGCATGTAGATTCCGAGATGACGCTTTCCCGGATAAAAAGCGATGGTGAGTACCTAAATTTATGTGCAAATTACGCCGGACCGAAGACTGATGGAAACTAGACAAAAATATCCGCTTTCGCAGTCACAACATCAAATTCACTCTCGAGCTGCTACACGCAATTATTGCTCGTCGCATTTATGAGCGCCGTTTCTTCCGCAAAGTCATGATCTTTACGATCCGTGCCCTTCTTGACTCTGCCGTCGGCAAATCGCTGTATTCGTCCCTCAGCGACCTCTTCTCAGTCGTCATATCGCGTATTCCGACAGAGAACTGGCTCACCGAAGAGACGTTCCTACTACGTACCCTCTTCTCCACAGTCACCGATTCGAAAGAACGCGTGCGACTGCTTACATTAGTTCCGATAAATCCGGGCACGCACGCCATGCATTTACGGACGAAATTGGCTATCGCATTCTTTTTAAATGAAGTCGATTTCGTTGCGGATACGATTGCGGATGGTAGGTTACCGATCGCCAAGAGGATATTGCCGGAGTTGCTGTCGAATCCAATGTACAGACTACGTGTGACGCAATTTTCCCGGCAGAAGCAAGGTGGGGAAGTTCCGAAGATCACGGTCGACGAAATGCAGGACATGCTCCAGCCTTCTACTCCGCCTCCATCAGGTTCAGCAGATGCAGAGCAGCAAGAGAATAGTATCCATTCACCGTCACCTAGTAAGGTTAAGGTGGTCGTGAGTAGCGACCCCGAGGACGAGCCCGACGAGGAACTGCTCGAAACTAGCGCCACAACAGACAACGGCGCCGATGATATCGAATTTGACCACGACTCAGAAGACGATGACGACGAAACTTCCAAGGTTGACTACGTTGTGCTGACACAGCGTATCTGGTGCCTCAATTTCGCGCTCATGACAGCGGTGCGTCTTGACAAGGATATCCACAAGATTAAAGTCATAACAGACTTCCTGCGTGAACTAAATAACAAGATCTTCGACCCTCACGCTCGATTCCCAGATCGCACAGAGGCCAAGGCAGCAATTCAGGCATGTGAGTTTCGGTTGCTGTATTCTGTCGTTGGTGGCAATGGTGTGCGACAGAGTGTTATTGAGAAGCATTTCGAGTATACGAAACGGAGTCCGCGGAAGAATTACAAGGGTAAGAAGAGGAAGGAAATCGAGCAGTGAAGTATAATGGTATCGAAGTTACGGGCTCCCGGGCGTTGTGTAATAGATTTAGAAGTTATGCCTATGTTGTAGTGTATGAGTAATACATAATTGCTTCGCGGCTCGTCAAATTAATGACTTTTGGTTTGCCTTGTCTACAAAGATTCCACACTCAGTGCCGGCGAGTGTGTCAGCAGTGAATGAGGCACTGTCGTTGAAAACCAGATGATCGGCGAGATCCGGTCAGATTGAATTGAATGGCGATGCAACTTGGGATTTGTCTGCACATCGCGAGACGCGACTTTGTGTAGCACCGGCTTGTGTTGCCATGGCAACTATGTCGAGTGATGGCAGATCAGGTGAGCAATTGAAGTGTGAGAACGTGAAGCACAACGCTCATAACGCATCAATTTTATAATTATCTACTCAAATTCTTGATAAATAGCAGAGTATAACGACATCGATGAAACTGGACCTCCTCGTGCTGCTTCCCTTCGGCGATTGTTTTCGTCTCTTCCACGCGGAGGTAATCATTGTGTAGAACCGCCTCAGATGATCTGTATCATGCTATATAAGCGTAAAAGATACTTGACAGTCAAGACCTTAGATATTGAATATCATAAACTTCCCTCTCTGGACGCGCGTAAGATATTGTTAAGGGTATCGAAAGGAGGTTAGGGCATTATTCAGGGGTTGTTTACGTCTTACGGGTTTCAATCCGGCCGAGTCGTAATGAATCGGGAGAGTTTGTTGCATTGCCTTGCTACAATTGGTTCTCACTATTCGTATCAGACTTATGCAGACTGTGGGACCGCTTACAGCTTCAGCATGAAACCAACAAGATCACTCCGCCACAACGCATCCGTGCGCTCGGTCGCTTCCACGTCAGTGTCTCGGCAGCATCAGCATTCTACCAGTGGAGGTGCGGACAAGGCTTATGACACTGTGCTTTCGAAAGCGGCAGCTAAACATGCTTTTGAGCTTTCTATGGCATCATCCTCTGTGCGTGAGAATGGAAATACCCCGGGTGGATTGAATCGTGCGACTTCGACTTCGTCAGGAAAAAGGCAGGAGCGCATGGCGCTCTCGCGCGGATTTTCGACGCGGACTGAATCGTACCGACGGTCCGTGCAGTCCGAAGCTGGGCTTGCTCGTTCAAAAACTGTTGGACCGAGTTCGAAAGTAGTACCCATAGGAGGAAAAGAATGTAGCACCCATCGCACTACTTTAGGTGGAACAGCCATTGCTCGGTCGGTGAGCGCAGGTGCGAGCAGTCTCGTACGGGTAAGGTCCATTCAGTCGTTTCAATCAGGAGGAATGTCACGTTCAGCAACGATGACTTCACGGTATTCTACGATAAGCATAGGATCAACGCCGGCTGCAACCCGAAGAGATTCTTTTTTACGCGGCGGGGATGAATTTGCTGAGGTCGAGTATCGAAATAATCCTCGTCTGCGCAAGAAACACGAGAAGAAACTTGCTGCTGCAGTAAAGAAGGCGGAAACTGAAAAGGTCGAGAGGAGAGAAACCGGGAGCGATAGAGGCGGCAATGCGTTCATTAAAGGCGTTAAAAAGATGTTCTCCTTCGCTTCGTCAAACGCCAAGAATGTCGGGGCACAGAGAGAGGTAACAGATGAGGATGAAAGGGGGACATATACGGTCTTGACAACTACGTCTGAATTTACATCTCCACGGAGTAACGTTGAGAGTCACACGCCTATTCCACCGCAACAAGTCAGCTCGCGTCAGGCATATTACAGGCCGGCCAGTCAGGTGGGCTACGCCTTCTCTCGTCGCGCGTCATTTGCTCAGTCAATGAGTAGAGTGCATGTCGATGATTATGGAGGCAGCTTTGAAGTCAATGTGCCAGCACTAGGAGTTTTGAAGGACAAGACAAACAGTAATCAAGAAGCATGGATGACGTCGCGCATGTCTTCATACACTAGTACAGATCCGTTCTTATCTGCTGTAGCACGGGAGACACCATCACCACCACCATTACCGTCAACCCAACCACTTCGCCACAAGACGAGCCTGCTCAGAAAGCCGCTGGCGAGACATCTCACGCCTGACCGTGTTTACTCGGCTATAATGCGCCGTATTCAAAGCCGAGATGTTGATACAGTTTCACAGGTTTCGCCTGTAACGGCTGAAACCCCAGCAACAATTATACAGAGGCAGCAGCATACAGTTCCACGACGTTCACCACTGACGCAGTGTAATTTGACAGATCTGAACATTAACGAAGTCGCTGCAAGGCAGTTATCAGAGTCAAGTGACATGTCGTTCAACTTTTCAATTTCTAGCCGAGATCTCGGAAGGGAGCCAAATGCGTTTTCCACCATCAGAATTGTAAATACAGAACTTCGCGCTACAGCGGCGGGTGCTTTTGAGCGTCAGCATCCGGCAACTATTCCGACAGAGAATACCAATTCACAAAACCCATTGGGGCGGTCTGACAGGTTAAACAGGTTTTGCTCAACAGCCAGTACAGTATCCGTAGCTACTGCGCTCCCGCCACCACCAACGGAAATAGAGACTCCTTTGGCCGTTACGCCTCAGAATACTGGCGACACGGCGGCGTCCTGGGCCAGCGCTAACCCATTTAGGTCCCACACCAGGGAAATTTCCAGTCTTTTTCCATATTACGGCGTTACAAGGCGGGCAACGTCGACTACCACATCAGAAACAACCCCATTACGATTTCGTCAGTGGCAGTATGGAAATGTGCCTGATAGCCCTCAAGCACTACATATTAATCCTAACGAAGACACTGTTATATTCCGGGGAGGCACAGCTAGTATTAGCCACTCTAGAGCGGCGAGCGAGGTCAGAGCTGGTGAGACCGAGCAAGCGGCCAGAATCGTTGAAAGGACGCTGCGAGACTCGATTTCTGATGCAGTGGATATGCAATTCGGGGCCGCTTGGTAGGTCCATTAGTATAAATTTCAATTTGTTTAGGGAAGAGAAACAGGGTTGCTATGAAGTGAATTTATGATTAGCGTATTTATGATTAGGGGATTCCGATCATACCCTCAATACTCCAGCATGGTGTTATTTCTGTGTGATGGAATTCGGATATTTTTTGTGACGATTTTTGCTGCTGTTTTCATTCCATTTATTTACAATCAATGATTAGACAGTTCATGTTATATTTGAGCTTTTGCTAGCTCAATCGTAGGTTATTAAGTCCTTACTTTTCTACCCCTTTTGATCGCACTTCTAGTTTTATCTACTTGACGTAACCAAACTATAAAAATTTAGGTAAAAGAGGATGTATAGCATTATATATGACGAAGAAAGATATGAATGTTAAGCAACACACGAGCGATCAAATGAGCCAGGACCTAATATAAACTACAAAACACGGAAAAGTATTGAAACCAAAGACAAAGGGCTTTTTAGTCATAGAATTTACGGGTCGGCGATTCCCTAGTGAATGTAAGTAAGAATAAATGAATAGCGATGCATTCGGTTGCCCTATACATACCCGAAGATGGCGACTCTAATGGCAGGCAGGGACTCCTCGCTTAACAAATTCAGACGTTCTTCCAAGGTGTTTGTGACGACAATACGACCGCCGGAACCTTGAACAATGACACCACCGGACCTGAAAGCTAATGCGTTAGTGAATTCGCACAGCAAAGAGCTAGTGAGCTAAAAGAGTGTACATACGACTCGGAGGAAAGCGGCTGGGCCTCGTTGATTGTGACTTTCACAGCGAAACCGGCGGCCTTCTTGTATTCGTCTTCAACAATGGGGATTGCTTTCTTAATGAGATCGTAGTCCTTCTCGCGGGCGGAAACAGTGATGTTGGACTCGTATAGGACGAACGCACCCTGAATACGGTAAGTTATTGTTACCCCAAATGCAGCAATTGCTTCCAGCTCTTAATGTGAAATAATTTAAGACGCACCTCAAGGATAAGGTCCTTCAGCAGGACGAAGTACTTATTGCTATCATTCGAAATCTCGAACGACTGCTTCGACGCCTCTTCAAAGACATCGTCCAAGACTTCTTGACGGGCGGCAAGGACACGTAGACGGGTCTTATTAGTGATGTTTGACTTTGTGATTTGCTGGGCAAGCGAAGCCTGCTTCGTCCGGCGCTCGTACACGCTGTCGATAGTAGAGATCTCGGATCGCACGAGCTTGGCCTTCTCTATAGCAAACTCCTCATCGGCCTGTACAAAGTTACCGTTAGAAATCGTCGATGCACGGCACAATAAAGGCCACTGATGAAATATGAAAGAATTGTGTCGTTTCAAGCCATCGTCGCAATACACATCGGACCAGACAGATTTTGAATTTCTCGCCTCGGCGGTGTATTGGCATATCGATAATAGCAGAATATTAACTAAAACTCACTTTAATCTGAATCTCACGAGCCTTCTCGAGTGCTTCCTGCTTGATAAACTGAACAAGCTTCTTTAGCTCGACGTCGACCTGTTTAGTTCGTAATTAGCCCAAATGCATTCTTGAACGGGACAGTCTGTTGCAATTCAAGCCAGTATGGTATTCGACAAACTCCCCACGAAGCTCAATTGATAATCCCCGAGGAAATTAAACGCACCTGGTCGTCTGTGAGAGCGGTGTTCGACATTTCGTATTACTATGGAATTGTGAAAAGATGCGAATAGAGGTAAGGTGCAAGAAGAACAAGACTTGATCCAACGAAGCGCAATAGACATTGCGCGCAGGAGATAGCCGCTTGCAAACCCTTGGCTGATAGTGAGACTTATCTGCGGGGTGTGTGCAGCAGTTACGCCGCTATAAGCCCGAGGTGTGCGATTAAAAAAGCATACATGCAACGTCACCACGGCACAAATTCCGCTCACAGTACTGATTGGACGGCACAGGTGTCGCGCTTACTAGATTGCTGATCCGTAAGTGTGAGAACAGCGTAACACGTCTCCAGTTGGAGAACCCGTTTTGGCCTGTTTGCAAGAAACGGCTTACTCCTGGCCTCTTGCTGCGGCATCACTTGTGCGCCGCGCAGGTAGTTTACACTTGCCAAACTTCCCAAAGTCCTCGCGCCCCATTCATCGTCTCCGTCCTACCATAAATTATACAGAACATCACACCATGGATGGTGCGTCAGGACAAACGATCGCTATCGGCGTCGTTGCCGGTATCGCCTCTACCGCCCTTCAGTCGTTCGGTTTAACGATGCAACGAAAGTCTCATATTCTAGAGGATTCAAAGCCTCTAGGTCAGATTCAACGACCACCGTATAAGCGGAAGAGATGGCTGATTGGCATGGCTATATTTTTGGCATCGAATATCTTTGGGTCAGGTTTCCAGATTACGGCGCTTCCACTGGTCATTTTGGCGCCTCTGCAAGCGGTATGTGGGATTTCGTTGTTACAAGGGATTAATATGCGATGAGAGCTGTGCAGCAAGAAGTCGAAGGACAAAGTCCAGTGCAGTTATACAGAGAATTCGAGGAATAATTTCATAGACGTTGTTTCGTTATTTTTACTTTTTTCGACTGAAAGAATTCCTACTGGGACACCAACGCATTATGAAGCATATCACTGATCTATAAATAAACCGTACTAACTCCTTCTAGAGCAGTTTAGTCTTCAATTCAATATGTGCTACCATATTTTTATCAGAACCGTTCACTAGACTTTCATTAGCTGGTACAATCCTCGTCGCCGCTGGAGCAGTTCTGATCGCTGCGTTTGGTGCCCTACCAGAACCTAATCATTCGCTGGAGGAATTACTATATCTCCTGGGTCAGATGGGCTTCTTATTATGGTTCGGCAGTACGATAGTCATTGCCATTATTCTTGTGGTAATTCTCCGAATGATGCGAACTTGGAGGCGGGGACATACACATCGTGGAAAGATGGTTCGCGGCATTTTTTTCGGCATAATCAGCGGTATTCTCTCTGCGCACACGCTTCTACTGGCCAAGTCTGCGGTAGAGCTCCTCGTTAGATCGGTCATCAATAAGGACAACCAGTTTAATAGATGGGAAACCTGGATCATTGTGCTCGGTGTAGTTGTGCTCGCTCTCACCCAACTTTATTTTTTGCACCAAGGACTAAAGCTTTGCTCGACATCGGTACTCTATCCGCTCGTTTTCTGCATATACAATATTGTTACAATTTTAGATGGTTTGATTTACTTCCAGCAGGCGTCACGTCTATCTGGACTGCAGATCGGTCTCGTCGCTCTTGGGACGATATTACTCCTTCTTGGTGTCGCGGCGTTGTCCTGGCGATTAACGCCAGAGACTGTGGTCGCCGCTGTCGTCAAGGACGATGAGACGATGGCTACGCTTTCACACAACGTGGACGAAGATGCCGGTGAGGCTGACGCGTTAATGAGCACGACGACCAATGACGAGGAGGCTGTCGTTGGCACGTTACGGAAAACTTTAACTAAGTCCACCATTGCCACTACAACACGCCCATGGACTTCGAAGAAATTGGGTTACCAGGAACGTACCGAGATTTGGAACGAATTAGGAGACTATGATTCCGAAGATCTTGATGTAGATGGCAATGGGTATCTAATTCCGGTTTCATACAACCAGGAAGAGGATGATGGCGAATCGATTTCCGACGAAAGCTTGACGGTCACGACAAGCAGCTCGTCAGGTGCCGCCAATAATTTGGGGTTTCTCGGACGCTTGCAGAAAATGATTCGTTCGAAATTAAGCTGAAGTTTACTACGACTATTATTCTTATATTATTTCTTTGGTAGGTTGGTTTAGTTTGGCTTGGCTTGGCTTGGTTTGACTAGTGGTTATAGACGGGTTCAATCTGAATTTGCATATTTGTCAGTTTTCTGCTGTGTGGATTGTATATGAAGATTGCATTGTCCTTTGGTCAGCCTTTTTGGCATTTCATAGTAGCGAAAATACATCACCGAGAGAGATGTTTCGGATACTTCTTGTCATGTACGATTCATCGTTGTATCACGGCGGATTTTATAGACTGTTTTGGTAGTAAGACGGAGTTACCGTATTTAGATTGAACGGAAATGAAAGTTGTGGTGCAGTACAAGCAGTCATTTCCATTGACATTTTGATAGCAGTCGGTGCATGTAGAAGCTATGACGGGTTATGACGTATGTCGAGAGGCGCCTGCCGATTTAAACTCTATTTAGCGTCAACTCGTACTTAGGATCTTCTTATGTGGATCATTGCACACTCGCGCAGGCGCACTCCATTTGCGGTGCGATATGCGTAATTTTTGGTGGTTTTTTGCAACCGCGGCGGGGCTGTTGCCGCTCACCAGCAAACGTTCCTGGGCCGCAGACCAATATCATCATAGATTTAAACCCTGACTCTGGTCTGCGCACGTTTATCGGCGAGCCTGACTCTGTATCTCTACCGTTATTCCAAGATCAGTTGGTTTCCCCTGTTATTTGAGCTAGGAATGCGCTGGTGATTGCTTTCTGTTGATGTTCTTCAACGCAAGATAGGTTGGCATTGCTACTCAGTGTGTCCACCGATCAGCAGACACAGCTCACACCAAAGTTCACTCCTTCTGCGTCTTAAATCGATTCACCATGAACAACAACAAGAGAGTCCCATACGGGGGGCCGATTGGCATGAGGGTATGCAAGCATTCAACATGTCGTAGCGAATGACGACGCTTATGCTCTGTCACATTCATGCCCGGCTGACACCTTACAGAGTTCCTCGTCGATGGATTTTCATAGTCATAACAATACGGTCGCGGCAGCAGCCGTTCTGCCTCGAAGCTCGTCTGCTATTTCGCTGTCTTCTGCTGGTCAGGTCAATTGATCCGTTTTGGCTTGTCTAAGAATGCTAACGATGAGGCAGCTGCCGCTGCGGCACTGAAACGCGCGAATTCACAGGACTCTACCCATTCTGTGATGGTACCATCTAAACGGGCAGAGCAAAGAGTATCGATCGGACTTGAGCGTAGGTCTAGTATGTCGGAAAGAGTTCTCAGAGCTCAATCGGTTGGTCCTGAGCGTCGGCGACTACGCCATAACAATCGGGAAACGTCACAGCTTACTACGTTGTGGACAAATTCAGTCACAAGCACATCATCGCTCCCGCGGACGCTTCGGTCCTCGGGAGGGCGGCGGCCATCGTCGTCAGGATACGCGTCGTCGATCAGATCGTACGAGTCGGATTTGAACTCTATCTCAGAAGACAGAACGCTAGACACAAGCAGTATTCTCTCGTCACCGAAAATTGTCGCGTCAAAAAAAGTACCACCGGCCATTACTGAGGAGCTGCTATCGCCGCCTGTGAAACACGCACCGCCGTCGCGCGCATTATCTCCTTCAAAGTCAGCGATGAAGGATACGTCGCGACCGTCGAGTGTCGTATCAAGCCAATCCGACACTGAAGAAATGACACATTCGTCGAAGAAGAAACATGTTAGGATTTCTTTCTCTGGCGCGACGTCGACTCCACCACCTGCAATGCCCCCGTTCCCGACAGCGAGAAAGCCTCAAGAAACGAATACTGCATCTCCTAGGAATGAAGTGGACGGGGTCGTTCAGAAGATGGAAGTCAAAACCGCAGCTGCGACCACCGTCAAGTCTCCGACAGATGGGGCGACAGCAGTCCAGCAGACAGTCACCTCCGCGCATTTTGTTAAAGACAACGAGGAGAAGGACAGCGATTCTGAAAGTTCGGTATACGAGGACGCGTCAGATATTATTGAGCTCGACCGGGATGAATTTCCAAATCTGTTGGCGGTGGTCGATGTCATAACTGGAGAGACGGGTCAGGCGAACGGGGATGCTGCAAATAAGGAGATTGTGGACAAGGTACCTAGTCAAGCACAATCAGCTGCCAAATCTCAGCCGCCTGCAGAGACTCTTACTAGACAACTAGTTGGCAGTACCCCCTCTCGGAAGCCGGTTGGATCACCTATGAGTATACCTTTTGCCAGAATGAGAACATCTCGACCTTCAACAGATGCCGAATCTGAGTCCCGAGAGAAATCCCAGAATCCCACGTTGCAGCATCCTACGCCTCGCACTGCGAAGCCATTGAACGGCATCCTCAAAACTCCCTCACCTGATTTATCTCGGACAGCAACTTCCGACCACCGGAAAAGTGCACGAGGAAACCACCATTCATTACCTAACAGTTACTTGCGAGGATCTTCCAATTCGCCACCGCCACTTCCATCATTCGATGCTACAACTGAGCTCAATGGCGCTCGAAAGGATGGTAGTTCCTCGTCATCGTCATTTCGGCGGAATACGGTGGGCGGCTCGCAGGCTACGAGCGGAATGAAGTCTTCCCTAAGACATATTCTCCCCTTTGAAGATCGCTCCACGCTTCGGCGCCTTGAAAGCACCCAATCAAAGCCGGCATCTCAATCTACCATGAATCACCGTCTGTTGCACCACAGCCAGTCATCGCAACCGGCAACTACTAAGACTTCAATGCAACCTTCATCGTTTGGAGTTCCGTTTAGCCGGCTTCGCCGGTCAGACTCAGATTCAAGCTTCCAGCGAGAAGGCGACTATGAATCCGACAGCCAAGCTTTTGGATTTAAGAAGTTTTCGTCTGCAGCGGCGCCTTCACGGGACCAAAGTTCGCAAGCTGCTAAAGGACCCCAAGACCGTATTGCTACACTAGGCAGTGACTCAGAGGGTGAATCCCCGGCATATAGCCGCCCTTCAGGCTTAATATCACGACCGCTCGGTGTACCGACCGGTACACCAACGACGGGCACGTCTGCCGACACCTTCAAATCACGCTTTGCTGATAGTGATTCTGAAGATGAACCGGCGGTGGCGGCGCCCATCATTCGCAAACAATTTCCCAGTAACCACCCATTCGCGTACGAGCCGGCGACTGCCACGGATACCAGCGCAGATATCCCTGAGGAGCCAAATTATCCGTATGACGATGCCACTGCAGGGGTCGCCATCTCTGATGATGTAGTGCCGCCGGTACCGCCGGCAGTGGGAAGTACCGTTAGTGCGCCCACAACGCCAGTCAAGCATCGAAAGTTAAGTCAATACCAGCAGCACAAGCTGGCGAAACAACAAAAGAAGGAAGAAAAAGAACGTTTAAAACGGGTGCAGGAGACACGGAATTACGGTACGAACAACATGAATACAGCTATCGGGCCCATCGCGAATATAAATAGCGTACCGATGCCGCAGCCACGAAAGAAGAAATTTGGTGGTTTGCGAAAGTTTTTGGGATTGGATCATTAAGATGCTGGTGTACGATGATCGCGATGCGTACAGATAATCATCTGTTATGGTAATCACTTGTTTATTAGAGTCGTTTTGGTACATATGTTTTGCTTTGGTATGCGGTGTTGGTCAATGTTTGACAAAGTGGTGCCTTACGTTTAATATGAGACCTAGTATAGAGTGGTAGGATTTATTAAGACATTCGCCTTTGTATTAGTAGCCTTTATATAGTTTTCAATTATGACATATAATACTGGTTAGAGATCTTGACTAGAAGAAAGTTGACGTCGGAGCTCTGCACCCTAGCATCGTCGGACATGGCCACTGGGATAGATGGGTTTGGGTTATTATGACTTGACTACGACCCCTCGTCTGCAACACGCGTGTTAATAAGCCGTCACGCGAGCTACCGGCATGGATACTCGCGTCCAACGTTGACAATCGTATCTAAAGTCATGTACATATTGAGTAGTTATTTTGTGGCAAGTTCTATGGCTCGCGCACACATTTTCTTCCGTATGCCGGTCACAGTGAGACTCTGAAGAAACGATGGGCGGTAAAGACAGGCGATTGTTGAGCATATTGCGCTTCTTGAAGGGGAGCGACGTTTTATCTAGAGTCCGGATGTATGTGGTCAATGCTCATATACGGCACACGTGCCGCGGACTAATCCACAGTGGATGTAAATGATCTACAAGCTCAATAATGCACATTAAAGAATGGGACATACACCAGCACATTCCATCGCACGAACTAATACATTATCTGCTTGGTTTGTGGGTACTTTCTTTCTTTGCTAGCCACTTAGCCTTCCCCCTTCGGACAGTCAATTCGACGTTCCCGCCACCAACGTGGACTAGCTTACACCTGTATGTGTCAATCGCTCTTTGCAAGAACTGCATGCGACCTTCAAACAATCTGGGCTGAAGCCACGCCATCTTGATTCCGATCTCGTTTATGTCCTTCTCCAGTTTAGTTCGCTCTTCGTCCTCGAACGCCGATACCTGCGGTCCATGATGGCGGAAATGAGTCGACAGTGACGCGATGACGGAACGAGGGAAAACGGCGTGGTCGAGTCGGTATTTATCAGGGACTTGCTCCAAGTCAGCATCGTTTATGGTTACTCGTACGCGGAGTCTGGAACTTGCGGCTGATGTTGGGTCATTGTCGAGGATGATATACTTCAATGACTTTTTGGGACGGGCGGAGTCCGCGACTGCTTGATTATCGGTGGTGGCGTATGAGGATTTTCCGTTAGAACAGTCATACGGCGTAATGAGCGATGTGGGATATTGCAGCGGATTGATTATATCTGTGTTTGCTGTTGCGAAAATGAATGGAACTGGCTCCATCGTGATTGGTAGCGACCTGGTTAGAGTGAGCGGCGGTGAGGAACTAGTCGAGGATGCGGATGAAGTAGATAGTGTGCGTGCTATTAGCAGGTTGCTTCCTGGATCTTCATATTTTACTTCACTGGGCCCAATAGATTGTTGCCATAGTTGCAATGCTGTCCCATAAGCTTCGGAAGAAGTCTGCATCATTGCGAACGCCATATCGCTCGCGCCGCTGCTACTGCTGCTGATACTGCTTCTGGCGTCAACTAGACTTTGATCTTGCTCTAACGACAATCGGCGCTGTTGCTGCCGTTTCTGATTCTGTTTGGACAGCCTACGGACTCGCCGGGATCTGACTTTGGGATCGGCGTTGGAATTTCGCCACGAGTCAACTGCGCGCTGGATCAGGCCGCGCTTGCCCCGAAGTGACGGATTGAGGTGTGCGAGTGCCCATCCGATTCTGTTGCACTCATTTTCATAGCGATGTCGATTACCGAGGTAGTTTGGTTCGGGCACGTCTGCCCTAGGATATATCTTAGAACGATTGGTGAGATATGTGAAGATGCCACGATGAGACGGTTAGACATGCTTACACAGTTCAATTTGCGAAATAATTTTGACAAGGTTGTCAAATCTATGGATTCAACGTCGCACCTAATACAATACTCTGTCCTGACACGATCCTTCGAGTACTGAAACGCAATCCAGTTGACGCCATGTTCATCCCGACGCACAAGAGCTGGTGGTGCAGCAGGGATGGGGCCAGGCGGGCAGCTTCGGGTTGGAGTTGGACGATGAGGCTGGGCTTGGGTAGCCTGGGTAGGCAATATGCTAAGCTGGGTCGGGGATTGGTTGAGCAAGGACATTTCGTACTCCCTGATAGGCTGCAATTTGAGTGGACCAACAGCCGGGGTTGTGTAGCTAAATCGTGCGGTGCAGACAGATACTTGACAGGGGCTGGGGTGGCAGAGCGAGTTTGCTATTATATATATGGATGAAGCTTGGGAGCTTTAGCGTCGCATAGTGCGCGTGATGATGACGATTCAAGATAGAGTTAATTTTCAATTCGAGATATTGTGATTTTCGTGGATAATTTTACATCAGACCACACTGGTTGTGTCGATGATGACGGAAGCTTGTGTCTGCCGCACCCCCGATTGTCCTGGGAAACTGACTGATCGGGTTGCTTCCGCGCTCGCTTTGTGGAGAAAATTGACGACGAAACTTTGTGCAGTGCGTTGTCTTCCAATGACCCACCGCGACGGCATCGCCCGAAGGCTCCGGGCCAATGGGGCTACTAGTAATATGTATGAAATCTACGGGAGCAGAATGGCTGCACCGAGTGTTTTTTTGACGTAGGACTATGCATTGTATAACACATTAGATTTAATATTCTTGCTCTACAGGTTTCTATTTATTGAAGACGAGGACGATAAAATTCGCACTTGTCTCACGTCCGAAAAGAGGCTGTCGTATCACTCAATTCTTTTTGTTGCCTACATGCTGATCAAGGAGAAATCGAGACGCGAATGTGTCCTTATAGTATACATTATCCGTAAGACTGTACATGATGGATTGAATAGCCCCGACAGGCACTCGCTCTGACAATAGTTGACATACGAGCGGAGAAATTGTGTTGCAGCCACATTGAAGCGGCGGCTTGTGAAATTTGAGCCGTACACGTGCAAATTACCCCTGGGTCTGGGGCCAAGTCACGTACGGCGCAAATCTATCGGGGGGAATTTTATAACATATTATTTGTTGTTGTTTGGACATGTGAACGCGAGGGCGATACAACAACTCGCTTAATTAGCGCAGGAGCCAGAATGCCGATACACGAATTTCTTGATAGCGGACACTGGGTAAATAAATAATCGGCTGAGCCGCCGCTTAAGTCGTGCGAGCTGCACCTGGAACGAAGAGGGGCTGTCGTCATAATAATGCACGTCTGATGCGAGGGACCCACGAACAATCCAAGTCGCTGGATGGCATCCACCGTAGATAATAAATAATTCCAGCATTCCCCGTGAACTCGCTCGGTTAGCATTCAGGGGTAGGTAGGCAGATCTCAATTCATATTAATCCGCCACGTTGCATGCCTAAGTATTTAATTTCATTTATTTTAAGTATCTCCGTACTTGATAATTTTTGGACTGGAACTTGCTGGAATGCTGGTCAATACTCACTGGGTGCTCGGAGGAAACCATGCCGAGATGGGCTATAAAACATGCGTGGCAAGTTGGACAAGTCCATTCCTTTGGCATCGGCTTACGCCGGCTAAGCGAAGACGGACTATGCAGACTCCAAATATATGGAACTCTGGTGGCTTACGGTCGCAATTCTGAGTTTTAAGTGTCGGGGAAACAACTGGTTTGCAGCACTTTGCAGTAATGGATGGACAGCGGAAGTTACCCCGCTCCCATGGGACTTTTGCACATGTCAGCCATGTCGTTTTGCAAATATGCTTTCATAATATACATAATATTTATCCGCCTGTTGAGCCTAAATCATACTGGAGCTATAACAGTAACAGAGAGTGCCAATCTTAAACAAGTGTTCCAAACAGGCATGCAACACTAATAGCCAAAATCATCCCTAAACATGACGCCGAACCCACAAAACTAGTAGCTCCAGCCGTCGAAGTGCTACTTCGGCTAGCTGTCTCGGACGAACTCGAACTGGCAGCTGTCGCACTGGCACTTGTCGACGGCGTCGTTCCCGAAATGATGGCGGTTATGGACGCCGACATTGACGAAGGAGTAGTCGTCGCTGTTAATGTCGCCGACACCCCAGTTGGTGTCGCAGCAGTGGACGCAGAATCACCGCCACCTACTCCACCAGATATTTCCGTGTATGACGCCGTCGCCTCTTCACTGGTGCCATACTCAGATGTTTTAGTTCCCTCCAACACAGTCACTCCGGTGCTATCCATTAGGATGGACAACTCATTAGAAACGGCGGAGTAATCGGTCAACAGACTCGATGGAAAATAATGTGAAAATATTGATAGAACATCAGCGGGGATACTCTCAGTTTGTAATATCTGGCTCAGCGGCGCAAGACTCGATGTCGCGGAAGCGATAGAGAAGAATATGCAAGCAATACTGCTGCTGATAAGGAGAATGTAGCTTGTAGTTAGGAAACCCATCATTAACTATTAGAAATATCTTTCTACCAACTCCACATTCTCGAACGCAATTATATGCGAAGACAAAATGATTTCGTTTTTGTAGGCCAACTAAGCGTCTTGTGGGCTGGCTGAGCGATGATCCCGTTAGAGTGCGGCGAGATTACGTCAGTGAGGTTTTCGCGGGTTCCCAATAATGACGCGTCAATATTTATGCAAAGGTCGGTGTCGATGCACTGCCAGTCACAAGTCTGCTACAGATGTGCAGGGGCTAAGGCGGGACTAATGTTACTTGCAGTGCTTTGCAGTGCTGCGCCCCCACTGTTTAAACTTTATTCAAAGTGAATGTCGTGGTAGACAAGAGGTGCCTTGAGAAAACCAAGAACAAGAGCACATGAGGCCATGCGTAGTGGCCAAGTATCATGGACCCCCGGAGGCGCCTATGACGCACGGAGTCAATATCGGTTGCGCAGCCGTTGAGCATTTAGTGGCCACCCAGCATTTGTTGCGCCACTGAAAATTATTGACAGATGACATCTCGAAAAAGCCATTTACTACCGCACTTAAAGTTCAATACATCATCCTACAGCTTCTCACGTGACCTATAGTGCGGGTAAGTCCTACGGCACGTGAGTTAAAGCCGCATTGTTCGGGTGATCGTGTGATGAAGCGCCAGGGTTCCAGCGATGTTCTCCGCTCACGACGTCTGTGAGAGGTGTTTTTGGGCGAACCCCGTGGCTCCGTCGAAATACACACGGCAGGCAAATTTATCGCCAAATTTCCCCACACCGACTATTGGTATTTTTTGGTGCATTCCACAGCCTTGCTCGGCCTGATCCTGTTGCCGCGTTAGTCCTGCTTCCCTTGGCGTAGTTGCTGTTGTCACTCGTGTCATCTCGTGGTCCCTTATCTTCGAATTTCCCATTCTATATATCGATCTCTTCGCCGAAACGACACTGTTACTATCTACAATGCGGCTTCCGTTCAATATATTCTCATCAATTGACAACAGGACCGCCACCACGGCCGAAACTGCAAACGAGGATATCCTGTCGCGGCCGCCGACGCCTGAGGGCTCCAAAGATCCGATCTTGTTACCGAACGAAATCGTGCTGCAGATTTTTCCAAAAAAATTATGTTCCCATCGCGAGACGCCGACATCGAAGCCGGGATTCTTTAGTTACAATGAGCCAGAGTTTTTCCACTCGTACCTTACAAAGAAGGGAAAGATGGGTGCCTTGTGGGTTACCACCATGCGGGTGAGTTGGAGTTGGTCCGGATGCGTACCGACGCGTCCTTGAAGATGAGCAAGCTAACGTTGGTAGCTAATGTTTGTGCCGAACGCATCGGGAGCGAAAGGATGCTCCGTTGGCATCCTCGAGATCGAGAACATGAAAACGATTGAGAGTGACCTTAAAGTCTGGTTTTTCTTGGCAAATCTAACGACCGTGAGTATTTTTCTCTTCGCGGCATTACTCTGAGATTGTCTGACATCTCCTCCGTAGCATATCTTTACTGTCCCGTTCTCTACGCAACAACGAGCACAAGCATTCCTCAAGCTAATGTCCAATCTTCGCTTTGAGCATAAAGTGCGACAGTCACTTCCGCCGCCATACCGCCGCAAATCGGAATCGGTGTACGATTGTCCACGACCGAGCATCGATTCGTTGTTACAACCTGGTAGTCCTGGTTCCGAAACTGAGTCGATCGGAGAGGCTATTGAGGAAGCTATACAAGACGAAGAGAAGGAGTGGGCGGACAATGACCGACATCTTCCAACGTACACGGAGAGTGAGGACGCGGTTGAGCGGTATCTTATTGATCGTGGATTGCTCCGTGAGGACGGCACGCCATTAATGCCAGTTGATTCGCCAGTCATGACTGCCGGTTGCGGAAGTGAGCAAGACCGGTCAAGCTCGAATGTTCCCAGACGTACGAGTACGAGTACAAGTCGTCGTCCCATCGATTATCTTCGACGAGAACCGACAGTCTTGCAGGACCACGAAGAAGCCTCGACTGCCACTATGAACGAGCTAAGAAGAATATCGAGTAGATCTAGTGCTGCGAGTGCGAACTCGGTCGCAACCGCGGTAATGGATGGCGTCAATGGCGGATGCCATGCCCATGAAACCGTGCCACAGTCTCTCGATGCAGTCATTTCATCGGCGCATGAGGCGCAAGCTAGTTCTGCGTGATGACCATGCGATGAGAGAATCTGTACAATACGCTTTGATGCATTTTATATTAATGGTTTGGGAGTCTTGGAATTGGTCCAGGCGTACGTGAGCTTGTAATATAAATATATAAATTTTAATGCCGCCAATATCAATTTGCCAATGTTGTCAAAGGCTTTCTGTGATATGGACCTGTACTGGTTCAAAACGCCAAAGAACTCACGGTTTATACGCTCCTTGAGAACCATCGTCTCTGTTCGACTTTGGATGTAGATTCTAAGCACCACTCCTTTGTTTCCTTCTTTCTACTCCGGAATTGGCTACATCCAAACCTGACATTATCCTGCTTGCATGCTATCGGGGAAAAATATGCATTTGCTACAATTTTGCTATCACAGGATTATACTAGCAGGGCAATGCTTGAAATCTATGCCCATTAGTACTGTGGAAACGATATCTCTCGGATTTTCCATTCTAGTAATAGTATTCTTTGTATATCGGAGCAAGTCAATAGTAAATATGGACTATCTTACATAACGCCATTTTCCTCCGACGTGTGCCAATCATTGTGAGCAGTTTAAATCTGCCATTTTGTACTCGCAAACTCCATCTCATCCAAGAAAGTCTTACTGTTATGCACCGCAGTACCGCCGATAACAATCCGCAGTCCCGGTGTCGCGGCATTAATCTGGGCAATCACCTTGGACTCCTCAAACGTCACGCCACCAATGAAAAACACGATAATATCGGACGGCTTGTCCCGTGAGCTGCCGCCGCCTTCGATGAAAGGATACAAGTTCTCGCGTAACCTGCCTTTAACTAATGCACCTAGTGTGCGCTCTAGCAACGTGACATGCTGGGTATAAACGTTTTCGACGCCTTGCAGACCCTTAAAACCCGATTGTGTGCGAGAGAAAATGGAGTCTGTTTTAAATAGATCTTCTTGTCGTTCGTTTGCACCTGCATACCGTAATAACGTTTTGAGAGCAAGTAATCGTGTCGGCGAGACATTACTCCGGGAAAGTTTGTCCAAAAGGGACGGCAACGCTGTCGGTCCTTGATCCGATCTCTCGTATCGGAGTGCATAGAGCGCGACTAATCTAATCTTTGTATCATCTGGCAAATTCTGCGACAAGTAAATTCGTAATTGTTTCAAATCGTTCGCATGATTGTCGTTACACGCGAGAGACTGC
Source organism: Lipomyces starkeyi (assembly GCA_018804115.1). Lineage (NCBI taxonomy): Eukaryota > Fungi > Ascomycota > Lipomycetes > Lipomycetales > Lipomycetaceae > Lipomyces > Lipomyces starkeyi. The sequence goes on along the minus strand of JAGJTG010000005.1, from coordinate 552,876 downwards.
TCGAGCTCACTTGTCTCTAGCAAATTATCCTGACTAACTCGTCGTGATAATTCCGACACTAACGTGACATGTTTGGTGACGTTACCTGACAGTTTACGGAATTCCGGATATTCTTCGACGAATCGCTTCATGTCCCCAATACTCTCGATATTCATGTTTGATTTTGTTCGCGATTGATATTTGTCGACGTAATCTTTAATCGAAGCGCCTAAATCGCCAAAGTTCTTGAACATGTTGTCTGTATAGAAAGTGTCCCCGTCAGGCGATAACACAATTTCTTTCATATCAGCGCGAACATCAGGTACCGCGGAGAGGTCTACTCGTCCATTCTTGACGCCGAGATACTCGTGAACCATGGCTTGGTATGTCCATGGAGTAAGAAGAGGTGTAACTGGGTCATTCTTGCGGTCGACGATAAGGAGCACCGGTGGCGTGTCCATTCTTCTAAAATCAAACAGCTTTGGATCTTGTTGAATGTAATACTAAACCATATCAGAATTGCGGGTACAATGTATTCCTCTATCGATATTACACATACCAAGGTCTCAATGGCTAGACTCTTGGCCAAGGGACTATTCGCTTCGTACCGAATGATGGGCTTCTTCTTCAAAGTCAACAAAGCCCCTGTAATCGCCTCGACAGACCTCATAAATGGGCGAGTATTCCACGACTCCGGCGCATCTCCAAAAATACAACTTTGTGGCGCAAATAAATTCAGTGCGAACAAGTCCTTATTAATCACCAAATAATCCGCAAATACTTCGACAACGGCTTTGACGACTTCGTAGTCGTCCGCCTCCGCCATGCGTTCCAAGGCACTCTTCTTGACGACGTTGGAAAAGTAGAGTTCGTATTCGCCATACTTGGGGTCCCGCAGCTCATCGACTATGGCTTGAATGGCATCATTTGTTGGACGCACGAAGATCAGACAGCGTAAATGGCGCATGCGCTCACGATTTGGATTGTCGAGGCGACTACATACATTAGCCGTGCTTCCAGATCAGTAAGGTCATTTCATGACATACTCGATTAAATACACTTCGTTTTTAAGAAGTAGCGACTGCGTCGAGATCATCGATAATATCGGCGTCTAATCCACGTCAATAACCCGATGATTCATGAAAATATTAGGTGCGTAATCAGAATGCTTAGGGTCACACACTGTCTCGGTATCGAGTAATAGGATCTTCATCTTCCCGCCAGAAGATTCGTACACGCCGTTTCCGGCCGCCGGCTTCGAGTCCAGTAATTTATCGACGTAGGTATGGCATGCGCTTAATAGGTCCATTGCGTAGAGCTGTGCGATAGACGTAGTGAATTGGACGGCGCAATCGAGAGCAGCGCATTGACGTATTTGGGATACAGCGCCGCATGGGTGGAAGCAAGCTTGGTTGGCCTGTGTCAGGATGCGAAGGGTTCATGGAGAGTCACATACCACTAATTGTGCGCCCGCTCTTTTAGTTTGACTGATTGATTAGGCAGCACGGGGCGAAGAATGGCACAATATTATGTCTTACAAGTAGTATTGCAAGCAGAGATAATTATTCTATGTGATCGTGATTTATTCTTCCAGCAGGGACAGTTCATCTTTGTTGTCTTCAATATATACACAGGGAAGTAGAAATTGAAGGGCTTGGATCTGTAAAAATTGTCCTCCTAGATGCGATTAACATACCGTTCACACTGTGTGAGGTTAGATACTCGCTCAAATTCAGCATGAGTCTGTTATCAGTAGGTCGAACACAACCGAACGGACACTGCGACGACGAGATAGCATTCAGAAGCATAATGCTTACCTGCGAATCGGAAGACACTCAGCAGGTGTTCCAAATTGGCAATAATGTAGAGGAATGAAATTGTACGAACTTACTGTAACGGTCATTCATTGCAACGAAGCGGTGCCTATCTAAGAAGACGAATCAAATACTTTGTGCATTCATAGGTGACTTCACAATGTGCATCGCCATGTCCATACTGCAACGCAAAGAGTGACGTCTTGAGAACTGCTAATAAGTCTCGACCACGAAACGATATGCTGCTGTGGATGAATGCAAAGCACTGTTAGCACTCAGGGTTGCACAACTATAGATTAGTGCGGATACTTCTAGCAACGCGTCGTCGCGAGATCGTAGTAGAAAAGATACACTTGTAGCTTGTTGTTAGTCTAATAACTAGTCGAAGATATAGTTCCGTGAATCAACGTGAGATCACTAAAACTCTATACACGACGGTTGTAATTCTTTCAATATTTCAAGTGGCACCGAGCATGCTGCCTCAAAAGCGGACTACGAACGTAATTCTTCGGTTTGTGCCGCTATTGCCACCGTTGGGTGTTTCAAGTCCGCCAGAGACAAACGAGAGCTTTACAGTTGTTTCACTTGGATATAGCTAGCGGTCTTGACCCGCCACCTGCCGTTGTAAATCCGTTGCAGCGAAACTACTTTTATCGAATGCCTATGTCATATCAATATACTACGAACCGATACAGGTCTGTCGACGTTAACGATATACAATTATGAACATGCTGCACCCAGTATTCAGTAACCAGTGTCTTTGTCAGCGTCATGGGAATTGAATATGGCGAGAGCCGGAAGTGCGTATCTGTAAAGCCGGCGCGGAATGCCGGATGCGGATGCGGAATTTGCTAGCTGTAGCATGGATACAACGAGCATTATCTAATGCATTTGCCTCCCTATCGCCTGTACCGCGAGATATCTACGCCGACACAATGTTATGTGCAGCTGCTGCCGCATTTACACAGACGACGTGACATGTAGCTCCTGAAACGCAAAGCGACTCCTCTCGATATGCTGCCGCGCCTGTCCGCCATTCGGTCCGCCACCCTAATCACTCAACTACACAAAGCCGCAGCACAGAACAAAATGCCAGGCTTACCCGGCCGCTGTACAGTCGCCCCAAAAATGAGCTTTCATTCTGGCTCATTTCATCTGAAAAGTCTGGGTTTGTAATTTTTGATAAACACTAGAGTATATGTGCCAATAGGTTATTGGGAATAACTATATGCTTACTTTTTGGGCGGAATCGCATATACTTGTTCTTGGATCGTACTTGATTCTCAGTCGTGGCACCAAGTGCGCACGTGATGTAGTCAGGGTAGCCGGGTGAGTGCCACCGCTTTTCGTGATGGCAAGTTAGTTAGTGAGGGACTCACACTACAGGTGCGCCACGCACAATCCACCCAAGCCTACCTCGTGGCCATACCTTGACGCCCTGCCTTTTGTTCATCCTGTGCCTTCTATCCCTTCTACTCTCTTATTGCTGTTCCTCTCTACTGCTCACCCTCCGCTTGCATCGTGCAACCTTGCTTCAGTGTTCATAGGTCGTACTTGCTCCAGTCTGTCAACTTCCTTCGCCGCCAAAAGGTATGCCCCTTTCTCTGCGACGCTGTCAGCTTTGATTGCTTAGCACCGCACTCGTCACCGCTCCACTTGACTATTGGCTCGGATCTATTTCCCCAAGCGCACACCGCTTTGGATTATACTCGAGCATATTTCTGGAATAGTGGGAAGCGCCTTCGGCGTAATTTTACCTATATTGCGGGGTTTTGCAATACTGACAGGCTTGTTTTGTGTGTATTTATAGAAGCGTTCGTTGCAGGCGCCTCAACTCGACCATATCCGAACCTCGCGTGTGTCGTTACAAGCATCAAAGCATCTCTACCACCGCAAGTCAATTAGCACAACTTGGAGTTGTATTATCGGCCTGTCCGGTGCGCTCTTTCGGCTAAATAAGTCTCAATTTGCGTCGATCTTGGCTTAGATCGAGGTTTTAATCTTCAATCATGTCTACTTTGTAAGTATTTTATATTTTCTGGAAGTTCGTAGACCCAAATACTTTATTTGGGAAATTCTAGGATGGACAAATATTGGAGTGTTACGGACGTTATGAACAAAATGATGTGATCCGCTTACTCCCGGCCCGTTTCATAACGCTTGTCGCGCGGCGAAATCTATTCGTACGCCAAGTGATTTAGCGGCGGGGACTGGATCCAATCTTGATTTGTATGCGCATAAATAATGTCGCAACATATTTGTTGAATTGGCCTTCCATTAGAGATTCTATGAACTTTCGCTTTCTGTCATCTTCTATTAACATGTTTCAATTTCTAGGGATCTTCGCATAGGAAACAAGTATAGACTCGGGCGAAAGATTGGCAGTGGTAGTTTCGGTGATATCTATTTAGGTATGTCTTCCTTATCCCGTTTGTGACACAACAAGCGTGATAGGTGTGAGTGGCGTGCGTGGTTAGACGGATGCTTACTGGTTAATTGTAGGAACTAATATCATCTCTGGAGAAGAAGTTGCAATCAAGCTCGAATCCGTCCGTGCAAAGCACCCCCAGCTTGAATATGAGGCTAGAGTGTAAGTTCTCGCCCTAGCTTGGGAAATTGGGGATCACGTGTACTAATCGTTTCTTCGACAGGTACAAGATCTTAGCTGGCGGTGTCGGTATTCCGTTTGTTCGTTGGTATGGTACTGAGTGTGATTACAATGCGATGGTCATCGATCTTCTCGGTCCTAGTTTGGAGGATCTGTTCAACTTCTGCAACCGGAAGTTCTCTTTGAAGACTGTCCTTCTTTTGGCCGATCAGTTGGTACGTGAATTGTGACGGTAGATGGCGACTGGTCCAAGGTAGATATACTAACTGAGCTATTAGCTTGCTCGTATTGAGTTTATACACGCAAAGTCTTTTATTCACCGTGACATCAAGCCCGACAATTTCCTCATGGGTATTGGCAAGCGTGGCAATCAGGTTAATGTGATTGATTTTGGTTTGGCCAAGAAATTCAGAGACCCCAGAACGCACATGCATATCCCTTACAGAGAGAACAAGAACCTTACTGGAACTGCTCGTTATGCTTCGGTTAACACTCATCTCGGTGTTGGTATGTTGTCCGTAATCTCATATCGATGTAATGACTGGTAATAACTAACTTCTTGCGCAACAGAACAATCTCGACGAGATGATCTTGAGTCTCTAGGATATGTTTTGATGTACTTTTGCAGAGGATCGCTCCCTTGGCAAGGATTAAAGGCTGCCACCAAGAAACAGAAATACGACAGAATTATGGAAAAGAAGATGACTACTCCGGCTGAGATTCTGTGCCGTGGATTCCCAGCAGAATTCTCTCTCTATCTGAACTACACTCGATCGCTTAGGTTTGATGACAAACCCGACTACACATATCTTCGAAAGTTGTTCAGAGACCTTTTCGTACGAGATGGATTCCAGTACGATTATGTATTTGACTGGACTATGTTCAAATACGTACGTGTTGATGACTTGTTACTTGACAAACAACAGGGTACTAACAGATTGTCAGAATCAAAATCACAATACTATTAATAGTCGCAATGGCGAGGCGGAGCAGATTGAGGAGAATCCAGAGGATAAAGACACTCGTGCAGCTCGCTCCGGTACTGCTGTTGCCGTCTCGCAGAATACCCAGCAAGTGGGTACAGTTCCTTCATCGGCTCGCCCCGTTGCTGCAGGGGGTACCACACCTTCGCGCCGTAAAGTTACTGATTGGCAGGCTGCGCGTGACGCGTTAGACCCTATGGCAGCTGACATTGCTCGCCGTGCTGCAGGTGCAGATAGAATCCTTCGCTCATCGGCTAAGACGCCTACTCCGAATCCATATGCGTCTGCTCCACAGCCTATGCAGTACCGCAAAGAAGATGCTCCACAAAATGGAGCTTCGTCCAACATTCCTCAGCAATGGTACTAAGTGAACGAAATAATGCATTGTTATTAAAATTTTTATCGGCATTTCGCATTTTAACTGGAGATATGACGCGATTTTGAGCGATTAGGGGGGTAGAGAATTAGTCAAGCTTGTACCAGCACCTCTATTGAGCGTTCAATTCTTTGACCTTTAGCGTTTCCGGAAAGGACGGCTATTGTAAGTCTGGCCAGTTTATTGGTTTTGTCTCTCTCCACTCATAGTTTTATTTATTTCAGCAATATTGTTGTGTTTGTCATTGTTTGTTATTTGCGTTTATATTTGTTATTTTCCATTACTGGTATCATCGTCGTTCATTTGTTTCACCGCAGTTAGCCGAGTTCGTTGGTAATATTTAGTAATTTCTTGACGGTGAATATTTCTTGTACGCTCTGGGATTGCGGTGAGTATGAGTGGCCGAATACGGCTGCGCAACATTGTTAGAGACAGTTAAGAGCAAGAGAGATACTATAAATTTGCCGTCAGAATGAAAGAATTGGGTTGCCTTCTTGTGATGAAAGGATGAACTACAGGCGATTATTGATATAACTGTGAGATGGTGTTGCGATTTTGTTGTTTTTCCGTTACTTATTCATTGCTATGGTTTGTGATTTGCTTTCCTTGCGTTGTTTGTTTGATTTTATGTCTTGCGGAATGGGTTTGCTTTGAAGACTCCGGGACTGAGCTCGAGGGCTTCCGCGGAGGTCAAGGCATGAATTGATGGGATTTGAATGGTAGGATCAGTCAATGGTGGCATTTATTGCTTAGGGACTCATGCGGGAGGAGTCCGGAAGAAGTGGTGCTATGTTTGCGTGTTGATATACATTTCTCCTTTTATAATATTTATTAAAGCGACTTTGTTAATGGTGGAGACTTGATCGTTGGTTGGAAGATAAGCGTCTCAAATTTAGATTTATGGTTGAGATGCGGTAGGGTATGGCTTCATTACATATTTAATCAATATTACTTTATAATGACTCGTTGCCGATCAAACTGGATCGATAAGATGTAGAGCAACAATCCCATTGTATCGAAGATTGTCACATATATGCTATACTATACGAAAGCAACCAAAAGAATAGACAGCTGTGACGATATTTAATCATCAAAATCGTCGTCATCAGCGTAATTGTTCTTGTTGAGATCCGCCTCATCATCAGTGTCATAATCATGGTCCTGATCATCTCGTTTTTTGCTCCGCTTATTCTCAATTAACCGGGTGTCGTTCTCTTTAATCGCACCAACATCCACCAATACCCTCTCCAAATCCTCCATTCGCATGCCGTCGCCACCAATTAAGCGTAACGTGACATATTGTTTCTTGACATCGGTGTCTTTATAAATCAGTAGCGTAGGGCAATTTCTGTCCGGATACCCTTCAATAGCACGCGAACCAGTAATATCCACAAACTTGATCTCCCCATACTTCTCCGCCGCCCTCATAAACAACCCTCCAAGTAGCTTAGACTGTAAATTCTGCGGCAGTGACAAATGCACAAGCACGAAGCACTCCTTACTAGCATCAGTAACTTCCTTCTGATACTCCGGCTTCGAAACCGGAAACACCCTCCCAAATTTCTGCCGCTGAATTTGTAACTGTGCGAGTTCTTGTAAACGTTTTCGTCTGTATGCGGCAATGAACTCGTCTTCGGATGAATTCGCTTCGTCTTCCAGCGCAGAGAGTTCCGAATCTGATTTGTCAGAAAGCCTGTGGAGTTCTTGATATTCGCGAGCACGCTCGATGGCGTCATCGATTACTTGTGAAGGCGAGGGAGGACGTTCTGGTATGATGCCGTGGGCGCGGAGGATGTCATTCCTATCGACAGATTAGAGTGATGAAAGTGCTCCAAGATGTAGATGACGTACCATTCGGTATCTTCGGTCGGATCTACTTCCACTTGCATTATACTTTTCTAGTAGTTATGCTACTGTTCGGATTTGTAAATTGTGACTTCCAAAGGGCGAAGTACGTAACATACTGCAGAGAGGATTGAGATGAGTGCTCGAGATGATCGCGCGGCTCAAGTGTTACGAAGTTGCTTTCAACGGAAAATTTAGTATAAAGTCACGGCTTAGGACACCTGAATTTATTCGTCTCTTCAAGATAGAAGATCGACGAGAGATTCGAAGAATTACAACACAAATGTCTTCAGAAGTGATACTGCCCGGTGATCCAATCCCACTGGACTCCCTGATCGACAGTCTCGAGGACTCAGATTCGGCGCCAGTTATCCAGCTCGGCCCCGGCATCCTACATATCCCCCCGGAAACACTCCTCCCAGTCCGAGCAGGGACGCTAACAAAACTAAATCGCTCGAAACCCCAGCAATCAACAACAGTCTACGTCGACACCGCAGGAGGCCGATACGTCCCGGCCGTGCACGACACAATCCTAGGCACGGTCATCGGCCGATTCGGCGACCAAGAGAAATCATTCTACAGAGTTAGCATACCCGACAGCGCAGCGCCTATTGGAATATTATCCTCCGCTGCCTTCGCAAACGCCGCGTCGAGACACACGCGGCCGAATCTGTCAACAGGAGCTACCGTCTATGCGCGGATAAGCGCGTTTTCCCTCGCACTGGGCGAACCCGAACTTGAATGTTTCGACGAGAAAACGGGGAAAGAAGGCGGGTTTGGTGAGTTAAAGGGCGGCATGCTGGCGGATGTGAGCATTGGACTTGCGAGAAGATTATTGGCACCGAGCGGAGTGTATGGTGGTAGTACTGTTGTTGACCTTCTGGGCCAGCTGGTGCCGTTTGAGATTGCGGTCGGGCGGAATGGACGGATATGGATAGACTCGGAGAGCAGTAAGATGACCGTTGCTATCATTAAGGCGATTCAGGAAACGGAGGAGTTTCCGAAGGAACAGATGGAGGAACGAGTTCAGAAAATCATAAAGGACGCTAGGCAGTGATAGGCGTCTGGGATTCGATGGATTGCCTTTTGTACGTTTGCATATATTTCATTTGTGCTGGGATTGTTTAAATGGGTTATGTATGTATAGTAATTTACTAGTCATGAGATATAAGAATTTCATGGATGGATGCTGTTGCTTTTCATACTTTCGATAACTGGCGATGTCCTCGGGGTAATTTTCGTAGTCCAATTGGCTGTTGTTTATCTAGCAGACTATTTCGGTCTTGAAGAATGAAGACTATTCAGTCTTCCGATCTAGATTGGAAGATCATTTATCAGCAAGGCCCATATTACTCTGTGCGATGTGTGAACTACAGCTTCCTATGCAATTGCGTTCGAGGTTGACTCTTCCTTGATTGACCTTGACTGCCGACTATTCATCGAACAAGAACGCGTTTGCTAGCGTCCTCTGCAGGTTGGCATGCACATTCTATCACTAGTGATATATTGTACAATGTGATAGTCTCATCTGCCCTGTATGTGTCGCCGAATGCCAGATGCTCACGATGAGAGGGGTGCTGTAGCGAACTGATTTGATCCCAGATAATGGAACTAGAATAATGTGACTTCATCACAAATGGTTGATGCTCAATTTCTGCGCTACTCACGCGTGGAATAAACCAAGGCAATTCTAGATAAACGAAAAAATTTCTTTTGATATTACAACTCAAGGAACTATAACATACATACAAAACACAAACAAACGGACAAAAATATCAAGCATGAATTAGTCATCACTAGCTATAAATAAACAATAAATGAATTGTAAAGGTCCCAAGTTAAATTCAATACGTAGTACAGTCTACGCAATTCCGCCAACAACCATATGCGCAACCCGTTCATCCTCAGCTCTGGCCGAGATCTTCAACGTAACACCTGTCTTGGCGCTATATGCCATCCGCACTAAAGCAACAACCTTGCCACCCTGCAAAGTTCGCGCGAAAAGCTTCAAAACATGCGTAGCGTTCTGTAGTGGTGTTTCAGAGCCCTCCAGCGGCTGCATGGACAGAGAGTCAATAACGCTTGAGCAAGCCTCGCTTAGACTGCCGACACCGGCCAAATTGTATGTTTCGGAAGTTTCGAAGGAAAGTTGATCCCACATGTGCTGGAAATTGCCGACGTAAGTGGGAACAAGGAAATCAGCCACGCCGATCTCAATGTCTTCGACCTGGTATTCATCCTCGTATCCCTCCTCCTCCGGTTCGCCAGTGGTCGGGTCAATCTCTTTGCTTGTGAATCGGAGTATATTGCTGAATACCCCGCCCGTGTATGCATGTTCTTCACCGCTAGGTCGTGTAAAGGCTACGTAGATCGTACCCGTGCTTTCCTGGGTTAACCTTGGAATCGCTATGATGAATTCCTCAACGAATGGTTCAGTCCCATCGTCCGCCGTACTTGGATTGGCAATAACTGACACATCCTCGAGGACAGTATCGGGGAGGGTGTTTTGAACGTCGAACTGCAAAACAAGATGCTCCTTGTATAAATGCTTGATACCTGTAATAACATACTCGGTTTCCGATTCTGTGAGCTGGACGGGCCGTGAGCTGCGGATAAGCGCGCCGAATGCCTGGAGCTCGGGGATCTTCGCCAATGAAGTAGCATATTTTTGCGCGTAATCCTCCCCAATATTGGCCGGAGTCTTTGACGGACTGACACCACCAGAGCCAGCACCGGAGCCAGAGTCTAAGGAGGTGCCGCCCAGAATAGGAAGAGTCGCCATCGTCTTTGCCCGGAACTGATCCGCATCCGCCTGGTCCTTTGAAATGAATGGTACCGACGAGATGTCGAACGCAATACTCGCCGCATCGGGTCCACCGGTGACGTACAGAATGAGCTGCTGCTCGAGCGCGCCAAGAGATGGAACAGACTCTGGCGAGAGATACTCCTTGGCAATTGGCTTCTCAGTGGCAGAGAGCCGTAAAGCCATGGCCGCTCTGTCTCGGACCTCGTCATCTGGATCGTCGAGGCAGCGTGTCAGCAAGACCTTGACCGATTCTTGGACAGATGCATCGTCAATAAGAGAGAACTTTGAAAGTGCAGTGACGGCGGCAGCACGGACAATCGCGTTCTCCAAAACAACGCGGTTATAAATGTATCGAATGTACTTTGTCGGATGGGCGGTGGATGGGCCCTCTTCTCCAAGCAAGTGCAATATTCTGACGGCAAGTTTCGTAAACTCGCAGTCCTCAATGAACTCGCAGAGGTATGAGAGGGCATCTTCCTTCGAGTCGGGAACGAACTTTATAAGATCGAACATGGCTTCGATAACCGCACGCTTGAACTCGTAACCACCCTCATCGCGGAGAACGCCAGACAAGAAAGAAAGCATAGACGCCTGCTTGCTGGGGAACTTGAGACATAAGCTGCGGATGGCATCGACTACAATAATTTTGAACTCGTCCGAGATGTCGTTCATGAATCCTGTAATCTGCTTCATCAATCTATCGACACTGGCTTCATTGCCAGTCTTAAGAAGCGTAGTGATGGCATAAGTAGCGATTGAGCGGTTGGGATCGTTGATCAATGCCTCGATGTCGATGTTGCACACGTTGACGTTCTGTGGTCGGATCATGGCGAACCTGTTCAAAATTCTAATTGCGGAGAACCGAGACACAAAACGCGGTGACGACAAAAACAGCTGTAGCACATTGATCGCTGGTGACGCTTCCGCGTCAGTGGAGTCTCGCATTTCAAGGATAGTCTTTGCCGCTTCGAAATTAACCATATCCGATTTGTGTTTCAACCATCCCTCCAGGAGAGTGTACAGTGGACGACGCATATTTCTGTCTTCATCAATAGCGCGAGCAACGAATCGAATTAACATCACAACGGCTGCTGGAGACTTCATTGCTGACCCTGCATTGGCGAGCTGCTGGATCATCTTGATAAGCGCCATTCGATCGTGCGATCGAAGTTGGTACAGTAATCCAAGAGCATGATACTGTGTCATGAATGAAGACGCAGGACCAGCGGGACCTATCCCTAGTCCACCTGCGGCACCACCATATGCTGCTTGTGGAAACACCTTCTGAGCAAGAACAGTGTCCTGCGTTTCATTGGCCCATCGGCGAACAACCTCGCGGGAGACAGGCAGAAGGTGGTAGGAGCTTATCAATGCCGCTGAAGAAACAATTGGGTGCTTGTCGACGATGGCAGTCTTGATCAAGCGCTCAATGGCTTGGATTGTGGAAGCCTAGCAACGCAACGGATCAGTAATTGCATTCCTCCAGTATTAAACACAATATCGACTGCAAAGCAAAAATTCCCCAGCAGACGCCAATTGCGTAAACACGACTCACATCAATGATTCTAGCTAATGTTCTAATGGCATTGGGCCGATAGACGACGTCGCTGCCGACTGTCGTGTCCTTCATGATCGATGAAGTGACCATGATGACATCGTCGGCACTGGTAGCTAGCTCCTTGATAACGAGATAAACCATCTGCCGCAAGGCAATGTCCTTATGCTGGAAGAGCTTTGTGATCGAAAAGAATAGCCGAGTTGATTCGTCCCTCGCGAAAGTGTCACCTGTTGATAGGAGGTATGTGAGCTTCGTGAGCAGGACGCGACACTTCCGAGGTTGGATTGGAGAAGCATTGAAGCCCGCGATGCAGTCTTGGAAGACAGTCATCTTGTCCATGACGGCGCCGCCAGGACCACTGTCGAGGTCCTCGTTCTTCTTGTAGGACATGGCGGACGGCAGTGTGTGGGAGATGTGCTGGTTTCAAAAACAAATGGATGTGGTTGGATGCGTATGAAAGAGGGTTGTGGGTTTCGATGTGGTTTTGCGTGGTATGCAGCCTTTGAGACGTGCGCGGTGATGAGCGACCAAGGAGGCGTTCCCGCTGCAACTAACTATGATAGACTTGGCAACTAACATCCGTGGCATATATTTTTCACAGTACAGCTGCCACGCTCCATGCCGCAACGCACAAAACAGGCAGTAGTTATATCAATATTATCGGATGTATTTTTTAGTCAATTGATGCAATAGCACGATGGCGCGTAGACAGATGGAGACAGCTTACAAATTTATATTAGGCAGAGTGAGAGTCATTAGGCAAAGCACGATTCGGACAACAATTTTATGCAAGGATTCCTATCTTTTTACTTCAACACCCCCATACCAATAAACCGGGCAACATCCACCTGAACAAATCGGGAAATAGAGCAGTTGCAGAATCTGTGCTTTGGAGTCACACTCTATATGCTCATTGGAGCCGACAGAAGGACTCCTAGTCGATTTGACCAACGTCAGGCTCGGTCAAATTATTATTCTATGAGCTTCAGGAACAGAATACCAGAGAGCAATGAAGTCTACGGGCAAAGTCGTAGCCAGCATGGGGCCAACAGGGAATTGGATGCACAAGCTGTGTCTGTCCTACGATCTCGCCAGAGTATTCATTCGACCTTGACTAAGCTCGTTATTGAACCATTAGGCACAACTGAGTTGGAAATTTGCGTTGCGTTGCAGGTAATGTTACATTCGTTTCATCAATAGATGTAGATTACTTATACATTTAATTGAAATTTATAATCGCTGAAACTAACCGTGCTTGTCATTTTGCCTGTCGCACCGTAGAACTCTCAGTTCGAGCCCGTACAGTTCAGGTGGTGATTGTTGGCGCGATGTTGCGAACGGCACGCCCAGAATTACACAAAATCGCATCGTAGCGTGTGGACAGCCACACGCTGCAAAGACAAGTCAATCTGACGGGTTTCGTCGATTACTATGTTTTGATGAATGCGTTGATTGTTCGCATGGATGGTCGTGATAACCTTTCAGGTTGCAAAGCAATCAGGTAATATGAACCCTGTCGCGTTTGGGAGGTGGCATTTGCACGTACAATGACACTGGCTCGTTTTTTGCGAGAGACGTTTCCTGATTCTGATATCATAACGTCCACAGAGGTCCTCAGCTGTACAATTACCTCAGCCAATACAGTCTCAGCACGGCGTAGGCCCCGACGGCTTTAGTAGGTAGTGTAGGGGGGATTCGATCTGTGAGTCCAATGCCCAGTTCACGGTCGGTCCGTCACTAGGATCTTATAACCTGTCTCGCATCGGAGAGATAGAAACTAATGAAAACAATCCCACAAAGGCATTCCGCGGATATTCCTTTTTTGCTCTTCTTGCAAGGCGAGATGTATTGAGGAATGTGCACTTTCTATGAATCAAGGATAGTCCACATAGTATTAGCATATTACCTTTGTCATTTAGTATTATTTAACTTGCTTGAAAATGTCGAAGTGAATAGTCTTCGTAGAATTATACTCTAGGCCCGGCATATTGTTTGTTGCAATTAAAATGTAGCTGATTAATGAAAATTTAATCCCGTCTCTTGTAGGTTTGCACGTGAAGTTGAAAGTTAGACCTTTAGGCTTGTGCATGTTCACAAGGGTTTAGTGGCTGTAGCACGAGCCGCGGCTTGGGAACTTGGGAACATCAAGCAGTCTCCCCGCAAATGGGAAATGTAGACTCCGGATTAACTAGGGGAATAACGGACTGAAATAAATGGTACCTTTCCATATTTAGAACCTGAACCTGCAATTGTTGCGGTATACATTTGGACTTCCAATCTTGTGCTCGATGGTCGCTGTGAAGAGCCTGACGAATGGTGGGACTGGACGACACAGTCGCCGAAAGAGGCCGTCGAGGCCAAAGAAGGCAACCTTGCTGGTAGAGGAAGATGAAGTATTGGAAGTGGATGCTAGAAAGCTAGTAATTTCGGCGGACTTGTATGACGAGCTATTTCAGATCACCAAAACGGAATGTCTCTCGAATGGAATGAATACGATTAATCATACATCCAACTACGCTGGAACTGCACGATTCGTCTCCATATGCTCGGTCACGGAATATTCGACCTTAGCTTCTCCACAGTGGTTGCTGTATCGATGTGACCGGGATTCTCTATTACCACCGTCGATCGGGAGGATTAATGCGCGCTGTGCGTGGCCATTGCAGGATCATTCCATAATTCTGATCCACCAAACAAAACCCGTCTGGCTGAGCCAAGTTGTCCTTACATTTACACCACCAGCATATGATTATATAAAGAGCTTATCCGAGGAAGAGACGTTGGAGTATTTTCGGAATTATGATGTCCTTCGAAAGGGACAATATATTAGCATTCTCGACTGTGTGGTTCGCGCTTGTGAGCCGGTAGATCAAGGTATATTGCATCCCGGATCAACGAAATTTACGTTTGTGAAAGACGAGAATACTGGGAATCCATATTCAGAGGCTCTAGATCTACATGAACCAATCGCAAGATTGCATGTCGATGATGGGCTGTCTGCATCACTTGACAACGAAGATTTGTCTCGGTTTTTGGAGGCGCCCTTGAACTGGGAGGATTCGGATCCGGTACTGTCTCTTGCGCCATCGATTGCCAATTCTAAGAAGGATTTAGTGTCGATTGAGGTGGTACCGCTGAGGAGAAGGATTGAACCTGACGTTCTGATGCCATTGGGCAAGGAATCCGATGACAGCGAGGTTCGAGGTTTCGTAGGAGTGGACGTTTTGGCACGGGTAGGGTGCTTCTCAGGTGATTGGGTACGATTACTGCGCTTGTTACGGAAACATGGCTAAAGTAAGTATAGGTCATGATTAGAACTGAATCTTTGTCGAGGCCGATACGGTTATATTCCTTCCCGTTACCGAACGCATTTGACATCAAAAAGCTCTATGTCTCTCCTATTCTGCTATACAACTTTGGAATGCCAGCAACCGTACGGATAGAGCTGGGCTCATTGAAAGAGCCTAAATCCGCTAAAGAAATCATTATTTCCCGGATCTCATCCGCTATTTCGACAGACCGTACACTACAACAAGCCTGTCTGCAAGGCTTGCGCTCGTATTTCGAGTACCACAAGCGAGTCGTGGCAAGAGATGATTTGATAGCTATTCCCATAGATGTTGCTCTAGCGAAGCTCATGTACAGTCATGAAACTAGCAATAACAATGGTACTGTCAACGAAGATATGGTTACTTCGACATCTACAACCCGCCCATCGGCAGTCGCGTGGTGTAAAGTAACAGCCATAGTGCCCTCAGACGAGAAGTCAGCAGACAGTGCGTTTGTGGTCGACGCATCACATACTCGTGTTGTGCAGGCTGGCACGTCGTCAGCTCGTCATTCGCCTACATCACTGCCTTGGTCGGAATACTTCAAAATTCCGTCGTTGCCTGCAGTTGAATCTCCGAGCAGCCGCAGGTTTAGGCAATTATTGTCCGTAGCCATGTCGCCGGGTGGTACCTCACTTCAGACGGCTGTTTTAATTTACTCAGCCAAGCGTGGTGTCGGAAAGGCAACGATTGTGAAGTATGTGGCGGGGCAGCTAGGTGTTCATGTGTTTGAGATTGAAGGGAATGAGATTGCGGGCGACACAGACACGAAGACTCTTGGTACCCTAAAAGCAAAGTTGGAACGCGGGAGCGATTGTTCTCCATGCGTTGTGCTGATCCGGCATCTGGAAGCAATATCGAGGAAATCAGCGGATGGCGGAGAAGGTGATCACAAAGGAGACAAGATTCTTGCCATGATCAAAGAGCGCGCGAGCGGTTTTCCAGGTGTTGCTATCGTTGCCACTGTCTCAGACATCGACGCGGTTTCCGACGAAGTGCGTGCTGGCTTCAATTTTGAAATAGAGGTTGGTACACCGTCAGAAGCGGAGAGAAGGCAAATATTCGAATTTTTGACGGACCCTGTATCTTGCTCGTTTTGGAATATCGCAAGCAAACCATACACAGATGAAGATCCTAGTCTGCCCAAGGGATTCTTGTTAGGCGAGGACGTCGAACTGGATAGTTTGGCACTCCAATCTGCTGGATTAGTACCTCCAGATTTGGTGGCTATTGTGAAATCAGCTTATGATAATGCTCTCGACCGAATCGAGGAGTCATTTGACGGCTATACTACTCGCGATATCCTTCTGTCGTGCGGCGGTTATCTTAAACTGATTGCTAGTGATTTTGAAAAGGCGACAAGCGACGCCAGGCGGAAGTACAGTGACTCTATTGGTGCGCCTAGAATTCCGAGTGTCAATTGGGATGATGTTGGGGGCCTTAGTGAAGCCAAGACTGAGATTTTGGACACAATCGAAATGCCGCTCAAATTCCCAGAATTATTCTCTGGAGGTGTCAAAAAACGCAGTGGTATTCTTTTCTACGGTCCGCCTGGTACGGGAAAAACGCTTCTGGCGAAGGCTATTGCAACTACATTCTCGCTCAATTTCTTCTCCGTGAAAGGCCCAGAGTTGCTTAATATGTATATTGGTGAGTCTGAGTCCAACGTGCGAAAAGTTTTCCAACGGGCACGGGATGCACGACCATGTATTGTGTTCTTCGATGAGCTGGATTCAGTCGCACCTAAACGTGGGAACCAAGGCGACTCCGGCGGAGTTATGGATCGAATTGTATCACAACTTTTGGCTGAATTGGATGGTATGAGCAGTATTGGCGGTGAGGGCGTATTTGTAGTTGGCGCCACAAACCGTCCCGACTTACTCGACGAGGCCCTGCTACGTCCTGGACGGTATTTTGAATTTCAATTGCCATCATATACAGAATGCTGAATTTGTGTAGATTTGATAAACTATTGTATCTCGGTGTCTCTGACACTCACGAGCAGCAGTACAACATTTTGAAGGCGCTCACAAGAAAGTATGACTTCCAAGGATATCTTCCTTCGGAGCGGTTGCTAACTTGTCAATTATGACTAGATTTAATATGGCCCCTGACCTTGATTTGCAAGTTGTCGCCGAAACTTGTCCATTTACATATACTGGTGCTGACTTCTATGCTCTTTGTTCCGATGCGATGCTTAACGCAATGGCGCGTCTTGCCTCATCCATTGACGATCGAGTCAAAGCGTATGATCCGCCTGTTAGTACACGCTGGTGGTTTGACACTCAAGCTACGAAGGAAGACTTTGAAGTAATCGTTCGAAAAGAGGACTTTGAAAAAGCTAGACGGGAATTGGTGGCTAGCGTGAGCGAGGACGAGTTGAGACACTACAAGCGCGTTAGAGAAAACTTTGAAGGCGGAAAGAATGTAAGTAAAGCTGATGCGCAGCCGAATTCGTCGGCGGCCAAAGGCAAAGGTAAAGCAAAGATTGTGGATTATAACGGCGTTGATTTTTAGTTTGGATTAATAAACGGCAAGCTTTGCTTGCCTGATAGATTAATAATAGCTGCAATTATGGACGGATATATCATATTTGACTTTTCTATCGCAGTGCGGCCTGCACTTGTATCGGAAGCTGAGAAATTGACGATACCAATTATATCCTGTAAACAGCTTATCACCTTACAAGTGAACTGCAGTCTAGACCGTCTCTCACGAAGCCCTAACCCACTTAGAATGCTGCAGACAGAACAACGGGTTGCGGCCTTGCGGGTCGGCCGAATCTCCGACAACGTCCGGCGAAAACTCCCACCTGTTACTCGCTTAATTAGCGCTAATGCATGGGACAAGGATTGCCCAATACAAGCAACGTCAATATCGAAAGTGTCATGCGATTTTAAAAAACTAGCTATCTACTGGAATTTGCGAATGGTACAGGTATGTGACAGCTGTGATAAGCGTTAGAGATCCGCGGAACCGACAATCAAACATGAAGCTAACATTCAATATGTAGCAGAGTCGGCATATGCGACGTTCCTAGACAGTCACTAGCCGCTTCAGAGGATAGGAATGTCCACTACAGAAGATCCTGGAGGCGGGAATATCAAGGTAGTGGTGCGGGTGCGGCCGTTCAATAACCGAGGTAAGAAAACTGATATGTGACTAGTACAATACTCTTGGGAATGCATACAATGAACACATCATCATTTACAAGTTATTAATGCTTATAAACTAATTTAGAACGGGCCCGAAATGCAAAATGTATCATTCAAATGGAAGAGGACCAAACTGTGGTCCAGGCCCCAGACGACTCGCCAGGGTCAAAATCAACACCGTCCAAGTCTTTTTCGAGAGCCGAGAAGATGAAGATATTTAAGTACGATAAGAGTTACTGGAGTTTCGACTCGATTGATGAGAAATATGGTGTGTACCCCTCAAATAAGTTATTAAACAACATGTACGAAGTGCTGACAAAGATCTGAAGCTGGCCAGGAACAGGTGTTCAACGACCTCGGCATGCCATTACTCGATAACGCGTTTAAAGGCTTTAATAACTGCATCTTTGCATATGGGCAAACAGGATCTGGAAAGTCCTACTCTATGGTGAGTTAGTTTGTGATTAAGACAAGGTAGTCAGTGGCTAATTGAGATAGATGGGTCCGAGGGACGAGCCAGGAGTGATTCCTCGGATTTGCCAGCAGCTATTTGCTAGAATGTTAGTTCTTCTCAGGTTAGAGGACGTTATTTACGTGTACCTTGCTAATTATCGATAGTGCGGAGATCAGTAAGGACGACAGTCATACATTCACTGTCGAGGTTTCATATCTCGAGATCTACAATGAACGCGTGCGGGACCTGTTAAATCCGAAGAATAAGGGCAATTTGCGAGTCAGAGAACACCCCTCGCTAGGGCCATATGTGGAGGATTTGGTATGCCTACTTATTATATAGGTATTAGGGGTGCCTGCTAATTGTTGTAGTCCCGTTTGGCTGTTGGCTCATTCGCCGAAATCGAGGAACTGATGGACGAGGGTAACAAAGCGCGAACGGTTGCCGCGACCAATATGAACGAAACTTCATCTCGCTCTCACGCAGTTTTCACACTCACAGTTACGCAGAAGACGCACGATTTCGCAACCAATATGGACGCCGAAAAAGTGTCACGGATCTCGCTGGTCGATCTGGCAGGCTCTGAAAGAGCATCGGCTACAGGTGCAACTGGTAGTCGACTTAAAGAAGGCACTGAAATCAACAGATCATTATCTGCTCTAGGTCGAGTCATTCGCATACTGGCGGACCTGTCTAGTGGCAAGAAGCAGAAAGATGCCGCAGTGGTTCCATATCGTGACTCCGCATTGACATGGCTATTGAAGGATTCATTGGGTGGTAATTCTATGACTGCGATGATTGCCACGATTTCGCCAGCCGATATAAATTATGACGAGACCCTTTCTACGCTACGGTACGCTGACTCTGCGAAGAGGATTAAGAATCACGCTATTGTTAACGAAGATCCGAATGCAAAACTTATTCGGGAACTTAAAGAGGAGCTGGGATTGCTACGGACAAAGCTAGAAACCGGAGACGGCAAACTTGGGGAAGTTATTCCTTTGGATAATCAACTTATTTCCATAACCGCTCCAGATGGCACAATTCGAAACGTTGCTAGGAAAGAAATTGCCGAGCAGTTGAATGCGTCGGAAAAGTTATTGAAAGAGATGAATCAAACCTGGGAAGAGCGGTTAGCTATGACACAAGAAATCCACAAACAGCGAGAAGCCGCATTGGAAGAACTCGGTATCAATATTGAAAAGGGTTTTGTTGGATTGCATACACCAAAGAACATTCCGTATCTTGTCAACTTGAGCGACGATCCATTACTAGCTGAGTGTCTCGTCTACAATCTTAAGCGAGGTAGTACTCGAGTCGGCAACGCTGATAGTTTAACAACTGCACAAATTCGATTACATGGATCCAAGATTCTCACAGATCACTGTATATTTGAGAACGAGGATGGCGTGGTCACAATCATACCCAATGATAATGCTGCTGTCATGGTCAACGGACTTCGACTCAGCGCTGCAAGACGACTACATTCGGGAGATCGTATTATATTGGGAGATTTCCACATCTTTCGATTTAATCATCCACAAGAGGCTCTTATGCAGCGTCACAAGGGAACTAGGAAAATACGCGCGCCATCGGCTATCTATGCAGAACGGAAGAAAGCTGTCTCACCGACGGAAGGACCGAAGAGCAGCTCCGCCTCCGACGATACAGAGAGAGCTAGCATTAGCTCAGATTACGTTGATTTTCCATCGTTTGAGGAAATTTCAAGCGGCGCGGGGACTCCAAATCCGGTAACATTGGCAGCGGAAGACGCCATGGGTGATTGGTCGTTTGCGCGGATGGAGGCCGCTAAGACTTATCTTGGACCTGACGCAACTACAAATATTGCTTCGTTGACCGACGAGGAACTTGACAGATTGTTCGATGAGATGCAACGCGTTCGGTCTATTCGAAAGGGCCGTCCCGAGTCTGGCCTTGACATGTACGATGGAGACACGGACTCTATGTTTAGCGCCAGCTCCTCTCCATTTGCATCACGCGATCGTCGAAGTATCAACGGAATCTACGATTACTTTTCAGAAGACCCTTTTTTGCCGACAGCGTCCCGCAGAAACTCTACTACTGATGTGTATAGACCAGATAGCTTGAAAATGAAGATAAATCAGGTACGGACAGAGCTTCGTGGCCGTATGGAGGTACAGAGGGAGTTGGAGAGTAAATTGCGAGAGAATATGAACATTTCGCCGTCACCGTCTCAGCATTCGGAAAAGGAACTAGTGGACAACTTACAAAGGCAACTATCTGTTTCATCCCCTCCATTTACTCCAAAGCGAAAACCGGAATTGTCTCAGGAGGAGAAAATACTTGCAAGCAAAGTGATTGCAAAGTGGAGACGGCGGGGGTCGTTACGGATGATGGACACCATATATCGGCATGCTTTACTGCTCAAGGAAGCGCAGATCATGAGTAACGAGATGAATCAAGATGTCCGTTTTCAATTTACAGTCGTGGATGAAGGCTTTGTTGCAGCTTCTTCATATGATCTGGTGTTGAACAACGCGGAACCTGAGGAGGACGAGGCACTTATGAATGCGCCCAAGCCAAGCATAGCAGTGAGAGCCATGGATTTTAGAGATGAAGTCATTAAACTTTTTTCCATCGAGAAGCTGGCAAGTAAGGTCAAATCCATGCGGAATATATACAATGAGTCGCCACTGTACGCTGAGGTCCATGGACTTTCCAAAACTGTGCCACTCTCAGATACGTTTTTACAAAAATATACGTACGTTGGGGATGCGTATGTACCGATGATAGGTGCCTTAAGGGGCCACAAGACGGAGTTTAGCAGTGATATTATATCGCCACACACCCTCAGTGTCATTGGTCTAGTTAACGTTTCTCTTGAGCCATCGGAGGGTGATCCTGCGGATCCTGGTGATGGATTGTCTTCTTTCACTATAGTTGCTCATTTAAAATCAATACTAGGCTTTTCGGAGCGCGAATTTACAGAAGTTCATGTGCAGATGTTCCTTCCAGGCGGAAGTGAAACATCCTATCCGGGTGGAATTTCGACGAGCCAGGTAGTGAGTGGATTCGGAGATAGTGCGGTAGTTTTTGACAGCTATCATGCAATCAGTTTCAGCTCAGGTCTATCTGTTCCCATGGTGCGGAGTCCTGCGAATTCCACTCTATTACAGTTGAAGATTTTCGCAAAAATTTCAAGTATTCACTTGGAAAAGCTGCAGAGTTGGGACGATATGAGGGAAGAAGGCGCAAAAGCCGAGAGAGTGTCGAGTAGTTTGGACAAATCTGATTTGGCAATTCAGAAGCATGATGCATTTGTAAAGATTCAAGTTCTCGAGTTGTCAGATTCTGGATTATATGAGGCCGTTGATATTGTTCGCGGTTATGATGATGAAAAAGGATTGCTGCATCTCCATATTGGTGTCCAGAAGCGAATTCGACTGTCAATTACGCATTCGTCTGGTGACAGCTTTGATTGGAGTAATATATCGAAATTAGCGGTTAGCGATGTTCGCTTGATTGATCCACAAGGCGACATACACAGCTCGGAGAGCAAATGTGACAGAGTCGAGCTACGGTTGATCAACAAGCTGAAGACGATCGCAAATGCAGATGGTACCAGGACAGTCACAGTCATCGGCCAGTGGGATTCCAGTGCTCATAGTTCTATTTTTTTGGACAGCACTACTTCTGATAAGTGCCGCATCGTAATAAGTCTTAACTGGCAGGTCTCGACTCCATCAATCACATCCCCAGTAGAATTTACGACCAATCTTGTGGGAGTGATGCAGGGAAGGGCAGCTCGCGCGCCGTCCAGATTGTCATTGATCTTGTCATCCAGCCGGATCACGCATTCATATGTTGCCTTATTCCAGGTTCAACTACGACCGTATAACGCAGCAGATCCGCGACCGCTGTGGATCCAGAGTACCTACATTAGTGGCGAAGAATATCTTGGTACGTGGAAACCGCGAGGAGTATCGTTGGTTGAGCAATACACAGCCGCTCGCAACCTTCGAATCAAGCGCGCGGAGCTGGATCATACGAATACGGTGCTGTGTTATGTGAATGTAAAGGATTTTCCACATTCAGATAGCGAAACTTTTGATGACCGCCAAGTGCACTTGTTAGTAATGGTTTTGAATTTGTGGAAACGTAATTTCAGATATGAGCGGGCTCGCAGTACGTCTCCTATTTCGTATTTAGCAAACCCGCAAGCCGGTATGAAATATGTTGCCGATGTTCGTCAAGTATCAAAAAGGTGGGCTTTATTCCTGTGGCTTACTTTGTAATGGATGGGTCTAACCGTAATATAGTTCAACTTCAGTGAAGGGTGGATACGCGTGGATGCCAGATGACGCGATGCAGTCTTGGGAACGTCGGTACATTGATCTTCGTAGATCGTATTTGCACGTTTATAATCTTCCCGACATGGACGAAGTCTTCGCCATCAATGTCACTCAATGCCGGATCGGGTATAAACCTGAGGTATTAGAATCACTTCAACGACCAAATATTTTTGCGATATACACTGACAACGGGACGCATCTGATCTGCGTTAAGTCTCATAGCGAGCTGAGCGAGTGGGTCATGAAGATTGGACAGGGGTTTGGAAGTGATCAGACAGTAATGCAGGATTAAATTAATTATTGTTATGTTTTGGTGTGTGGCGTCATTGGGGATTTGTTCTAAAGTTTAGTTATGTGTTTCATATGAATTTGGAATTGGAGTTTTTTTTGATTGGATCGGTTTAACGGTTCAATGTTTGCCATAGAGAAGGCGTAAAGTATGAGCGTAATATTTAGTATTTGGTTGGGTCGCGTTGGATTGCACTGTTGTCATGGCCATTGAGACATTGCGATCTCACATCCGTACACATGCCTACGGATGTGAGATCGCAATATCAAGGCACTGAGCTTACATCGTCGATATCGATATATGCATCATGGGGCGAATCAAGTTAGACATAAAGGTATTCCATAAACATCCGTCCGTCGTAGACTATCAGGTGGTAAATAATGACACCCGAGGTGTTCGGAAGAAAAAGGAATAAGCCTTAGCTGTGCGAGTGGCAATATTCTTCGAGTCACTGGCCGCCCATTGCCTCAACTCACGCCATATCTCCTTCTTCTCCGCCATAAGTTTCTCTCGGTGCCCTTCACTGATATGTTCTATTGCCAATAAATGATCGTACTCATCCATAATCTGGACAGCGTCGTAGTAAATGTCTAGTCTGTTCTTCTCTAGATTATTCACGTAGCTATTCTGGAACGGCGACGGACATTCGTGATATACAGTCATTTCCAATCGTTTCGCCGCTTTCTTCAGATCAAGTGTGCTTTGCTGTAGCAGTCTTGCAAAGTCCTTCAATTGTACTGATTTAAGCTGCATTTCGTCATGTATTTCCTTTACTTGCTCTGAAACTTCGTTTGAGTCCATCGCGTCGATTGAGACTAGTTGATTTTCTATCCTCGTAAAGAAATTATCTAGGTCCACCTCGAGTGCTCGCGCAAACTCAAATTTCGCGATTGCTTCTTTATTATACGCGTACTCATGGTAAACCTCTGTGCCTATCCCCTGCGAGATGGCAGTTTCGGCGCCCGATGATAAAGATTCACTATTGAACGTTTTCGGACTAAGATCGAGAGCGACCAGATTCTTTCCACGCGTCCGCGCGAATTCAGGAATTGTTGTCGGTTTAGCAGTCATGTACTTCTGAACGACATCGTGTGAATCCTTCGCGGTTGCTAATTGATCAATGCCATTCGCGGCGTCCGTGATTAACGTGGATAATACCGGTTGCTCTTCTTCAGTATCACTTGACTCTGAGCTTCCATCCACGTCATCGAGAGAATCATCATAGGTGGCGTTAGGATCGACAGGAATCGGTTTGAACGCAGAATAATCTTCCGGAGTAAGCTCTGCTCTATAATTAGTTTTTTTGTACCCAAGTAGCGCAGTGGAATATCACTCCACCTTTTGCATAATTCTCCGCAAAAGATTGCGCAATACCACGCCAAAAGCCGTTAGATTCATTCTCCTCGAGCGGCGTGTCCTGCGTCACTGGTGAGTAACTGTCATTTTCCGCCGACGACCCTCGAGAAGTCAACGTTAAAGGGTTGTTAGCAGAGTCTATTCCGAGCACAGGATGCATCTTCGATGGCTGAGGAACAAGACTCGCCATGCCTTCTATAATTCTCTTATCCGCCTCCGAGCAGTGATCCATCATAGCCTAACAGAATCAATCGTGTTGTCTAATTGACGAGAGAGGAGTGAGTCGATACCACCTTGTAGGATAAGAAGTTCGGTATCTGAAATCGAGTCAGAAAACACTGTCGACTAGCGATCTATATAAGCCATTACAGAAGCGAGCTGGTCTCGTGCAACATCTGTCAGTTCCGACCGCATTGTGTTCAGGGCACGGTAATAGCGTAATTGTGGAAACTGTGGCGTATCTTGATGATGGTGTTTCGTGTCCGGCCTAGAGGTTCCCCTGGCTGGGATGAGGCTTGAGCATGCACCTGTCTGTGCACAATTCTATAATGTAAATAGCTCAGAGCACAGCGTTGCATCATATAGTTTCCAGATATGGTGTAATCTAGTCCTATTACAATGTGCGCATAGAATACAACACTCGCTGTGATGACAGCAGATTGACAGATGAATCTGTGGACCTTTTCGTTGGGAAACAGGAGGGAGGCACTCTCACAAGGCACTCTCTATGTTATTTTGCAACTAGACGACGATGACCAGTACTATCGTATATCCGAACAATATACGTAGTCGCTAGCTAATTAGACTAAACCTGTCCCTGTCTACTTCTTAATTACGTACATTCCAATGTACAATGCCATACTCCCGCGAAACGACCCCACATATCATACAAAACGTTAAACTCTGGAACGAAATCTAAGAAAATGATACATACGTAAAGAAATCTAAGAAAGCAGACCTAAGACCCAAGTAATGAACCGTATCACTCATGACAACTCAGGAAAATCTATGGTATGCCCCTGATATATGTGGCAAGGTGGCGGTCAAAAAGTTCACATCTGACCGGCATTTCAATTTGATAAAACGGATTCTTAATGACGTAATCTGCGTATAGTTCGTATATTCGTCGTAAAACTGCGTCGGTATTTTGCTGTCTTGGTTCTGAAATTAACAAGAATTTGGTACCTATGTTGATCATTGTTAGCCATCGCGTACACCCGTAGACAGACGGAAGAACCGACAATAATACCTGTTAATGTTTGGAAACACTGTAGTCGAAATGTTTCTGTTTCTAGCACTTCTATACCCGACGAGGATGGTACGGGAGATATTTGTGATGCAATTGCGTAGACACTGGAAATATGGTTAGTATTCCCGCTTTGAATTCAATTGGACAAAGGCGCTTACGCATGGAAGGTGCCGGAGAGAACAAGATAGTCGTTGGATGATAACCGCTTCAGCCCTTCATTGAAATCACGCTAAGGGACTGTTAGAAAGTGATAATGGATGTAAGGGAACTGAAATACATACTTGGTAAATCAAACCAGCAGCTTTGTTGAGAATGTATAACGAATACACTACCATTGCGTACTAAATAAAGCTTAGTGGGCTAGATCAAGCGGACGGCTCGAAAATATAATGTTGGAGTCGACTTCCAAACCACAGTACTACCGTATAAAGGTATCTCGCCCACCGTGACAGCCTTTTTTGGTCGACGAAGTCGAGCGTCAAGACAGACTTTGCCCTTATTTTTAACTTTGTCACTTCCTAAACTGGATTAGCGCCTGCGACGAGCGTCACTTCTGATGTTTCCAGACTTCTCTCAACACTCGTCCATTTTATTCAGCATCATAAACATTCGCGCCGCCACACTGATCGTCGGGATCGTGCCGAACAATCACACAATTTCATCTTTTTCAGCCGATACTCTGCATTCCTACTCGACATCTGCTGCTCACGTCTATCGGTATCCGACGCCCGGCACGAAGCGCACTCGCCGCTCGTTGCTAGAGAAGACTTTCTTCTGTCTCCGTACTAGCACAATTCCATACCTTGAAGTCCACCATCCGGCATGTCTGCTACCCGACCGCGGCCACGACGGCTTATCAATGGTGTGATCGAGGACGTCGACGCGTCTGTGCTGAAACTCGGACCTGAGTTCGATGTCAAACAGGTCTCGCACGACGGGGAGGAGATGCCGCTGATCGCGCTGAACCTATCGGAAGTAAGGCTACTTATGATGGCTGCAATGCGGCAACGGAGGAGGGAGATGAATGGGCAGGGCGGAGGGTATGACGACATGGAGCAGGATGATATGGATGTGGAGGAATTGTTGTCATCGAATCAGTATGCTCATTGGTGAACATTGCTTTCGGCATAGATGCTGACTGACGTCCCAGAATTGTGCGAAAAACTCAAGAATATCTGTCGATATTTGCTAGGTTCAGGGATGAGGATACCGTGAGCGCTGTCGAGCATATCTTGAAAACTCCTGAAAACGCGGACTTACACCCATTTGAAATTGCTCAATTAGGTACTCTTGAATTAGTTTTTGTGTCTATCAGAGGAAGCTTGTGGGATTTCCGCATATTTGATACTAATCAGTTACAGGATCTTTATCGTGCGAGGATGCGGAGGAAGCCAAGACGTTGATTCCAAGGTAAATTTTTACTTGTCTCTTCTACTAATAGAGATCGCATCTATGATCGTATTGTAAGAGTATTTGAATGACAACTTACAATCGTTAGTCTTGCAAATAAAAAGTCGGACCAAGAACTACAGGCCCTTCTCGACAGTGTGAGTGTTACTCTCCTTTTCTTTACCCAGCCGGAACGATCAACTAAACTTGCTATACTACAGTTAAGACGATACGGTTAAAAGTTTTTTGTACCACCAATATGTATTTTAGTGAGCACCGACTTGGCGGAAATGTGTTTTTGCATTACAGACTTCAAAATTCGTTTCCTCATTCATTATTAAATTGGGTTTTTTACGACAAAATTTCATGGATTGGTTAGCGCGAGATTGCTCGCGTTGTATTTGTATATATATATGATTTAGAATGACTTATAATCTGTTTGACTTAGTAGCAATTCTCGTATACTTACAATCACGGATGTAACTTAATTGCTCTATCGTGATACTCTGCACTCTCTTTAGAGCGCGATAGTAAGTATATATGCTGCGAGCTATGCTGCATGCGACTATAGAGTGAGGGGACTTTTCCGTAACGGCGAAATGTTTCCATGGAGCATTACTATTTATTATCATATCCTCTGTATATTCCATGTGAGGCTGTTCAAAACTAATGCGTAAAATTCACTACCCACCAACGCACTTATCGCATTTTCTCGTCTACAATGCAGTCATCATAATGCTAGTATGGTACTTGACGTATTTAGTGCTATTCTTAGATGTCGTGCTGGCATCAGGAACGAGTCTGGAGACCAAGGCCGTTCCTGATAAATTGCAGTACCAATAATAAGTCCCCTTCAGCTGAATATTGCCGCTGTTATCCGACGCCGTCTCGCCAAACTGCTCGCCTAGACCCGAAACTAAACGAAACACATCCTCATAGCTCAGACAAGAACCTGCTGTTGGTGAGAAGTTGTTGCGGCCATTGGTGGAGTAATAGTTTTTTGTCTACGCGTACGCGAACTGTGGAGAGTTTCGGTGGCATCTTGGAGCTGACGTGGTTTGTTACCTTGCCGTCGGCGATCGCAGTACCATATAGAGCCCTGATCCTTTCTTTACCCAGGTAAGCTCATCTCCCCGTATCCCCCATTTCCTGCCACCCCCAAAGTCAACATGGAACGAATATAGACCGGACCCGCTTGACCAAAACTACAATATTAACTGATCATTATATCAGCTGAGGTATCTTTATGATCGACCGTTGTCCTCATTCGACATAGATTACCGAAGTAGCAATGCCTGCATTTTCGAAACGAAAACAAGATCCGTCAGATGGATTCAGAGTTGAGCATGCGATGCACGCTACACTGCCCGGGGACGAAAGTCCGAATGTCGAATGTGGTACTCCGCCACGACGATCTAGCCCCGTTCGTTCTCGGCAGCGTCCTGAGTGGGAAGGAGTCACGCTTCAAGACGCGCCATATGACTCCGATATAGACAGTAGCGAAGATGAAGATCTTGTTGCTGCCCGCGCGGCCGTGCAGGCTAGTCCCGGTCCGAGAGCTCTAACGATGTACGAAGAGTCAGAGTTGTTTCTGTCGTCGGGCTCGCCGATGCTCTTGAACGCTAATAGGTTGTCGATGCAGAGTAATGGTAGTAGTCTTTGTACTACGAATTTGGATGGGAATGAGAATGATTTTAAGAGGGAGGCGGTGACGGGCGAAGATCTGGAGACTTATTTTATAAGCGGCTACGAACGCGAGCCGACATCAGCTACTGCTCTTCCAAAAGTCATTATTCATGTGGATGAAAATGACTCAGAATCGGTACTCCAATTTGAGCAGAAATCACACAGCACGCATATACCATCACCACCAGCCGGCCCATCCATTTGGGACCCATCCCCGCAACAGCCACAATCATGCGTTGGACGTCCTATGCCATCCGTACCGCCACCGTCCCCAAGAGCGCGCCAACAGGACATGTTCGCTTCAAATACATCGAAAAGTCCAACCATTGTTCCGGTATCGCCAGATCATTACTATCCTCCAGCACCTGTCTCAGCATTACCACTATCTCTGCAGATTCCAGCTGACGGTCACCTTTCCCCTCACACCGCCTGCGATGATGCTGACGACACACACAGCACCGCATCTACCTCCTCTGTCGCCTCAACAACTTCAAAACGTCACCGGCTCAGCGCAGCATTCCGCCGCATGCGCGCGGTCTCGGACGCAAGTCCCTCATCAGGCATATTCAAGCATGGGCGGCATCGGAGCGCAAGCCAGACGCCTTCTATACATGTGCCAGAGGACTTGCCAGCCTTGCCGGATGAGGCGATGGTTCCTGGCCTGGAACGGTCGGACACCGTTATCCGGCGCGCGGAGGAGGCGTGGGAGAATCGTGCGGTTGCGCTCGCGACGAAGGAGATGGCTGCCGATGGCGGCGTTGCCCATCGAATGGGACGGTTGAGTGTAGCGGACTCTCGATTGGCGCGGCAGAGGAGCCCGAGTGCAGGGACGCCGGAGATGGAGGCGAACATTCAGACTGCTATCGATTTACATGAGAAAGGAGGTGCGTGCATTACAATTGCGTTGCGTAAGTGTTTATACTGATGTCGTAATAAGATTTGGTAGAATCGACGCGAATGTTCGGCTGCCTGGCAGATCCTAACGGGGACAACAACGCACTGGCGCAAGTTCTATACGGCCTTGCGCTGCGCCATGGCTGGGGCATCCAAGCCAGCCCGGACGAAGCGATAGCCTACCTGCGTATGGCAGCTTCCAACTCTGCCGTCATCGAAAATGAGGCAAAGAAGGCTAATACAAAAGTCACGCCGCGTAGCCGCAGAACAGGCGCAGGAGGCGCAAAAGGTGAGCTGACGCTCGCCATATTTGAACTCGCGAATTGTTTCAGGTTCGGCTGGGGTGTGGACAAGGATGCGGTTGCAGCGAAGCAATATTATGAGACTGCAGCCCATTTGGGTGATCCGGATGCTATGCTGGAGGTTGGTTGGTGTTTGTTGACAGGGTCTGGGTGCAAGAAGGATAAATTCATGGCAGCACAGTTTTACAGGATGGCCGAGAAGGCGGGTAAGGAGGAGGTTGGCCAGTCTTGGATTTGGAAGGAGAAGTACGATCCAACGCGGGAGAATATGGAGAAACACAAGCGAAGTGTATGAAGACGTAGGGGATAAAGAAGGATTAGTCATGTATAATAGGGAAGTGTTGTATATGTAATGGAACTGCATTAACTATGGAAGGGAAGATTACTTTACACTTTAATGATGATACCCAATCCGAACCCATATGTACTATATACAAAAGTCGACAATATCTCCTGCGCAGACTCACTTCCACAGCTTATCTCGCAACGCCAACTCCTTCATCGCCAATTGTCTCGCGATTTCATAATCCCTCTCCTCCCGCTCCCGCATCCCATTCATAAACGCCCCTATTCTTGCCGCGCGTTGTCGTCCTTCTTCATTATTCTGACGGCGGCGGAGCAAACGGGCTTCGTGCAGACACCGTTTGACATCGTCACTTATGTTGTTGCACTTGAATTGGCGCTCCATAAATGACAAATTAAAGTGACAATCGTTTAGTGCTTGGATGAGGTTCGAGCAGTCTGTGTAACAGTCAGTTACTAGTTGGGTACCATATCAGATGGAGAATGGAGAATACCTATGAAGTCGGGGTGATCTAGGTTCGGATGCATCCCGAAAGAATTGACGTGGAACAAAATTGAGTGCCAATGCTTTGAACAATGCCTTCTATTAATTATACTCCATCAGATCGAAGTAGTAATTGGTGTTCCGGAAGGCAGATCCTCAAAATAACGCCACGGCACCGCCACAAAGGTGAGAAACTTAGTGACAGGCTAGGGCTACATGGCGATGTGGATGACTTGCACAGAATCAAAGGCACAACTATATAAGGCCGGTCACAAGATAATGCAGGAATCAAGTAGTTCGAGTGCAGCTGCTAGCGGGATTGCGAGTAAGAAGCAAGCCGGTAAGTTTCTTTAGTTGTGCGTTATTGCAAAGCTACTAATACGTTTGAGCTCATAGATCTCCAGGCGCAGTACAACTCCTATAAATCTACTCTACAGCAGCTCGCGCAGAAAATTGGAGAACTAGAATCTGAAGGGGACGAGCATAAATTAGTTCTTGAGACTCTTCAGCCGCTTCCCGGATCGCGCAAGTGTTTCAGGATGATTGGCGGTGTGCTGGTCGAGAGGACGGTGGCCGAGGTTATTCCTGCACTGGAGACGAACGCGAAGGGCGTGGAAAGTGTGTTGCAGCAGCTTGTGAAGGAGTATAAGAAGACTGAGGAGGATATGAAGAAGTGGCAGGTGAGTGTCGTTAGACCTGAATATGTTTGTGAGGAATGCTAATGCAGTATAATAGACGAAGAATAAGGTGCAGGTTGTTCAGGGGCCATAATGAAACATGATCACGATCAATTGAGGGGATACGGTGAATGCTTGCATTCTACATGATGCCACACGAAGCAGCTTTGACTAACGTACCGATTACTCATACATCACAGACGAGCAACAATTACGATATCATACTTCAAATGGAACTGTCTTATTTCATTCATTGTCATTCACAACATACAAGATGCAATATGCAAACTACGAACGAGTAAGAACGGACAATCAGGTTACCCAATCCATAAACAATAACTTGATTAAGTGATATATATAACTATGTACAATGAATAAGTGTCGTAAATCGTAAATAACCAACAAACTCCAATTTTGTCGAGATTAATCAAATCAATGTGTTTCTAAGCGCCGGCTTTCCGCTGACCGGGAGGATCGCCGAATATCCTGACGGCACCAAACCGCGTGTCTCGACTAACGACGCCCTTCTCGATCTCCTTCTCGAGCACGGGATTCGAAATGCCATACTTACTCCATCTTACGACCGGCGCGCGCACGATACTCTGCATTTTCGGTGCGCCGTTGACTATGCCTTCTTTTTTCAGCTTTGCGATAAACCCATCTGGATCATCTATCGCGTCGAGTTTCAGTCGCTGCAACTTTGCGATGTCTTCTGACGCCGTTTCGCGCTGTGAAGTGAGCAGCTCGAGCGTGGACGAGAGTGCGATGTAGTCTGTATTGGTGTCGAGATCGATGGCGACGTTGGGGACACCCTGGTCTTCGGGTGGCAAGTTGCGGTCTTCGCTTGCATCTGCGGAGGCGGCAGCACGCTCTTTAGAGCGGGTTGTGACGGGGGTGATCGGTGGCAAGTTTGCGAGTGCAAGGCGGCGGGAGAGCGACGCCTGAGTCTTGTTTGGGTACGAGCTTGTCCGTGGGACGGCGGCTGGAGTGTCATAGTAAGCTGGAGTCGATACTGCCGAAGGCGTTGTAGTTGGAGAGACGCTCCTTGCGACCGTTGCATTGTCCACGGTCTCCGTTGTGCAGACGTCTGTCTGTTCAACCGACGCATCAGTCATCTCGATGTCAGCGGTCTGCGCAGCCTCAGCTTCGAGCGCGGCTTTCTCGTCGATGACTTCCTCGACTGGCATGCTATCGGTCTTTTCTTCTTCAATTTCCTTATCCTTGTCGAGCTCCTCCTGCTCCCTCTTAAGCCGCTCCATCTTCTGGAGGGTCTTGTAGTGCATAGGCGATTGCCTTGTCATGGCCGACCCTGAGGAGCGACTGCGGTTGCGATTGTAGTCGCGCTGCTCGCGGAGCGGAGGGGGGTGGCGAGTGCGAGTACGAGTACGAGTGCTAGTGCGAGTCGTGATCCTGCGTGCAGACGTCGTGGCGAGTACTGTGAACAGTATGTAGTGGAGGTAGAATTAGAGAATAGAATGAAATGCGGCGATGACATCGCGAACCGCGACTTTTTGGAGCGTTGCCAATTTGCCATGTGCTCGTACCCTTACCCTCAACCGTCCCCATTACGGCTTAGCTCCTTCCTTAG
Organism: Lipomyces starkeyi; assembly: GCA_018804115.1. NCBI lineage: Eukaryota > Fungi > Ascomycota > Lipomycetes > Lipomycetales > Lipomycetaceae > Lipomyces > Lipomyces starkeyi. Next base: position 519,418 of record JAGJTG010000005.1, on the reverse strand, counting down.
AGCTAGCACTTGTCCAAATCAATGATGTCATACCAATACGGACAATTTTTAGATTGCGAAAATAATAAGTTATAACCACCACACAAATCAATAATTTTTATTTTTATTTCAATCTTGCTTGTTTGATTAGGCACGGACACTAATAACGATTAACAATCACTCGTCCACCATCCTGTGCTCTAAACCATACTATATTCCCAATCCATTCGTCCTATTCCGCGATTTATAATATAACAAATGAAACATATATACACATGTGACCAAATAGTCCTACACGCACCACATTAAACTATGAGCAATTGCACTATGATGTAATGAACTCCGTCCCAATTATTATTCCATTTACAATTTCGCTCATTCCCAACTTTATAAACCTCACGAAACCGTATTCACACAGAAAGATGTTACAAACGTTAGAAGTTCGCACTGCCTTGGTTGAATGACACCCCGTTTACAGCTGCCTGCGCCGCGGCAACGACCGTTGCCACCTGCGACTGTGACGTCCGATCGTCCATCCCGTCGGAAGTGTCCATCAAGTTAGGCTCGGGCGTCAACCCTGTATGCATATTGAGATCCCATCCGAGTCCCTGAAACCCAGGCGGCCCGTTCGTGACTCCATCAACTCCGGGGGCCAGTCCCCCGACTGAGTTCCAGGTCGTCGGATTCAGGTCCATGCCCTGCATAAACATATCCCATTCTTCCCAGTTCATACCTTGCGGAACATCATTTCCTGGCGACTGCGTCATCAGCATCATTCCCGCGTTCGAGATCATCCGCGTATCACCGGGCGATAGCATCTCAGTAGAGGCGGTCGTGCTGCTACTTGTCCCAGGGCCCGTGATAGATCCAGCACGCGATCCGCCACCAACACTCGCCGAACTGGTCTCTGTCTGCTCGTCGCCGCTGCCAGCGTGGACCCCGTTTCCGCTAAGCCCGTTCAAAAACAGAGAACCATTAGGATGAATAGATCGTTTCGCACGCGACAAAGGGGACCCATCCAGTTGTAGCTGCGGCACCGCGTATACCTGTTGCAACCAATTCGGATCAGGTAGACGTCGCAACCTGAACGGCGCGTCCATATAAATCTCATCTTCCTCCGGCAAAAACGTGACCTCAAAAGACTGAGAATCGACTTGCATTGTAATCGGTCCCTGTTCTTGCGAGCCCAGCGCACCCATAGTCATATTACTATCCATCATGGTTGACGGTGGCAGCATGTCAAGCGTCTCATGGACCACGTGTGCGTGAGAATCGTAGTTCGCACGCGACACATCGATGTTCATCGTCGGCTCCGAAATGCCAGAGGGCATATCCATCGAATAACTTCGCCGCCGTATCAGCGCATTCTTCTGCACATTCATACGTTCTTCCGGAGTCATCTTTTCCATCTCATAGAACCTCTCGAGTAAACCCTCAATCAACCCGTGCTTTTTAGCCGCAGACATGTCATACCTCCCCACCGACGCATGAATCTGTCGCGATACATCCACCGCATCACGAACTGTCTGTCTCTGAAATAGAGACATGGAGTCCATATTCGTATAAAGCTCAACACACAGCATAATACATGCGTGGAAAAAATGATTCAGCATCAATCCGTCCGTGAACCACGCAAACGTGTTCAGCGTCTCCCGGGCGGCTGGCGCATGGTACAGCCAATTCTGCCGACGAATGATCTGCAGCGACGCGTCCATGCATTCGTCCTTACTGCGCTTGAACTTTGGATTTGCTTGCGCTCGAGCCGCGAATGGTCGATGTAGAACTATTAGTGACTTTCGGTACTGTAGATCGAGTAGGAAACGCTGCATGATGATATGTGGCGGGTCAAGCGGGTTCGACGCTTCAGGAGGAACACGTAAATATTCCGGATAGTTCGCAAATGTCGCTCGTAGTTCCGCGTCATGTGCCAAAATTGTATCGTATCCAGGCCGCGGCCGCAACGAGAATGTGCCAGACACAATCCGGCACAGCACGTTAGCCATCTTACTATGACACAACAGATATGACGTGTTAGTCTCCATCTCCCATGGTCGAGAATCTGGTATCTTCTGTGAGTTGGGGTTGATGTCGACGTCGTCAATGTTCAGGGGCATTCTAACGTCATGCTCTCCTGCTCGTATTGTCAACGGTAGGCCCTCGTTAATTGAAAATAAGATGTCCAGCGATGTCACAATGCACCACATTTGCCGCCGTATTTCTGCTTCGTATGGAGAGATATTAAACCATTTCGGATCGCGATGGAGACCCTAAATCTCATCAGCTGCCTGCTAAAATACGTTACCAAGAATAACATACCATAGACTGTGCTATTCGTATTATTATGCCCACAGACACCCAAGTCCTGTCCATCCAATTCCCATTGAGCGCCATTCGTGTTTCTGACATAAGCCATAGCATTAACGTCCTGATAATCACGATGCTGCCCTTCAGCATGAAATTTCCTTCCACCAAACACACCTCAGCCGCTTTCTGCCATCCAAGCCATGTGTCAAGCTCTCGTCCTAAATACGATGGCGGCGCATCACCCTGTCGAAAGGACTGCAATGCGATCGCCAAAATACACAATAACATTCCAATCCAAACAATATCAGTATTCTCCGGATTCCTCCAAAAGGAAGCATATTCGTCCTCGAACATAGGCTTGTGAAGTACATGATAGATCGGATCGAAAAATTCAAAATATCTGTAAACGAAAACATCACACTCGGCCTTTTCCGGTATCAGTGCCAAAATATCTGACCGTTCGACACCGCTCACGCTGTTGAATGGAAAGCCATTCTGACATTCGGGCCCATTTTCTGCATCTGTACGCATTGGGCGATATGTACTATCGACATGGAACCGTTTACCTTTCTCAAACAACGCCTTCACCTCGCTCAGTTCATTCAAAAGAGCCCCCCAATGCGTTTCTCCATGATACATGGCCTTGCCCTTCTTATCCAGTTTCATCATTCCGAGCGACTCTCTCACGGCATCTACATCTGGCGCGATCTCGCCTGTAGATTTTAATTCTCGGGGTCGATTATTTGATTCTTCTCCGATTGAATCCTGAGGACTATCTGAATCCCCACTAGATGTGTGCATTAGCCTGTAATAGAAATTAGAACTATTCAGCTACCAATACGATAATAAGTAAATACCCTAACACCAAGCTCTCTAGCTTATCTAGTCTATTCTGGAGCTCAACTCCAGTCGCCCGCTTGTTCCCATTCAACGCACCATTAGAAAACAATTGCGGGGGCAAGCCCTGATGACTGGCCACCTGAGCAACCGCCTGCGTGATATTATTTCCCACTAAATAAACACACGCCACTTCCTCCCCTCTCTTTATACAGTTCTCACACGGATGCCCCCGATTGCATTTTAATTTCCTCTGTCGACAAAAGTTACACGACAAAGGCACTCGATTCCGCTTGCGGATGGTTTTATGGTCGGCCGAAGCCGCAGTGTTGGTCTGCGGCAGTTGCGGAGGCGTGAGACTTGATGAAGAGGTGAGTGATCGCTGGGATGAAGGTGATTCACCCATTCCTTGTTTCACATCTGCTGGTGGGACCATCGTGCTTTTAGGTCGCTGCCGACGAAATGAATGACTGTTTGTTACTGAAGCGGATGTTGACGTTCACTAAGGAGCGTACGTATGTCAAACAACTGACCGACAAGAGGTATACGTCAGATTTCAGATAAATAAGTGGGACTGACGACAAGAATCACAAATAGACATGAAATCGTCGTCGACCTCAATCTCGCGACAGGAAATAGGGTTAGTCGTGATGCTGATTGGCAACGGAGATAATCTAAGGGTGTGATTTCGCAGGCTCTGAAGTGACAACCGGATCAAGGACGGAGTCTGCGAAAAGATTAATTGTAAGTAAAATCACACCAATTAAAATTGAATAACATAAATTTGAAGATCAGAAAACAGTTCGAAATGTAAAGTATTGGTGCCGGGACTCAGATGGATTAATCCCACCAGCCGGCGTTTCGATCGCAATATTGTCGGCGGATTTATCAACTGCCCAATCAAACTCGACTCTATTGGAATAATGCTAAATTATCCACTGAATAGGACAAAAGGGTGACTGATCGCAATGAAAGCGTGTGGAAGTAGGCCCAAGCATGCGCACTTCAAGCTGATTTAAGTGCAGTAGGAATGGCACCGCCACCAGTAACTGGGTGAATACACTGCTGTTGCAAAGCGATCGCAGCTCAGAAATTAACAAAAATTAAGCGCGCTTACCAAGGTAATTCCATATACTTAGATAAGAATTAATTTGTATGATTGAATTGGTGGATTAGGCGGACAAGTTAAGAGCAGAGTAGAGGAGAGCAATCAGCGGGTGTAAGCGTTAAGCGTGGTAGTTGGCCAGCTTGAACGATGAGCAGTACCAAAAGTTGATTCCAGGCAGTTACTAACTGGACTAAAAAACCCAGTTGCTAACCAGAATGTGTGCGATCAAACTTTAAGAGTCGGACGTCCCAACTCCCCGGTGGACAATCAACCCAAGCGACCTAATTTTATAATTGTTATTCTATTTTTTTACTGCACCTCTGTCAGACAATGTAGTCTAAGATGCTTCCAGCAACAATTCTGTGGCTGAAATTGGCAAATAGTCTAGCCGGCGATTGAATCTGTTGAAGACTATTGGGGTAAATCTATATAAATTATTACATAGAGTAGAGTACTATCTAGTGGCGACTAGAAGTCTAGAAGTGGATGTCGACCATATTAGTGTTCCACTTATGACGGTGTGCTTAGTAACATATTAGGGGATGAGTTGAGCTACTGCAGAGGCATTCAAGTACTCCAAATAATGCGTGCAGCCAACGTTTTGGCGCACGAACCTTCAGCCATCCCGCAGGGTGACTCATTCTTGTTAGCGCCAATAATTAGTATCGGAAGCAGTCAATTGAAAGACCATCACGCATGCAGGTCAGCTGGCCAATCATAATTGTTTGTACTTAATCTAGTCTCTAAGGAGGCGTTCAACAATGCCTTGAAAATTCGTGAAGTGTAGGTAATTCATTGCTTTCCGCTAATTTTGGGGTGGACCGTGAGCCGCGTCGGGCTCTCACTCATCAGCCATGGCCATGGCGCCTTCTGGCTTGACTTACTTTCATATAATAGTTTCTCTCATACCCTCACTCCACTTCACTTCTACTCAATGACTCAAGCTTCTTATTGCACTTGACTAAGAATCCATTGATTATTGGTAAATGATCTTGTTCCTGCATTAGGAGCATACAAATTGCTCGGCTGAAATAAACTGCATTGACATTCACAATGGCGTAAAGCTGCTCTGTTGGCAAGTAGGCATGGATTTCATCGAAGGTTACGTCCGACTCAGAAGTAATGCACAGACACATGACTGCAATGTATTCTTTTCTGTCTACTTCATACATTTGTTCACGTTTAATTTGAGCTGATGTCCTGCTTGGCAGTGGATATCCAGATATTAGCAACAACCCTGACCCAAAGACCAAATGCCAAGTCCTGGATAATCCAGTCCCTGACGAAGGCAGCTTACTCCTCCGCTAGTCTCGCATGCAATATCATCATTAATCAGTCCATCTACACAGCATTTTAGAATCTTTCTTACGTCACACTGCTAATGGCGACCGTATGCAAATAGTGATCCAAGATCGTTGCTTCGCCCAGTATGGCCTTTAGTTCAAAGCGGTTGCAAACTGTTGGGTTGCAGCGTTGGCGGTGCAAAACGCCGAAATAGCTTCGAAGCTAATCGACGTCATCGGCCTTTTCGAGTTCATTTCAGCTATCTCGCTGAACTGATGCAAGGGAGAGACCGGAAAAGATGAGGTCTGCGATACCTCCCTCTGCTACGTGTTTTTGCAAGACAGGCAGTGTTAGGTTCTCTGCGGATGGTAGTTTGTACAATTGGGACGTTGTTACTCGATATGGATTCATTTCCAAAGTTGAACGGACCTACATCGCTCTTCTTGTATTCTGGTTATACATCACATTATTGCATACCAAATAAGAATAATACCGACTGCTCACAAGAAAACTTGTACCATTTCGTTTATATTAATATCCAATCGTACTATTGTCGGCAAAGGCTAATAACAGCACGATTTAGTCAGTGTACTAATATAGTTTCGCAATTATCTCTCTCGCATCAAAAAGGTAGTCCATATGTAACTATCATCTTCTGACGCATACACATGGCATTAGTCAATCTACTAACTGCCTTAGCACTTCGTATGCATAGAACTGTGGGCCACGCACATAGCTGGGCTGCACTTCGTGCGCAGGGTTTGTTCCCTATAGTTTGCTTTGGCGAGGAAGAGGGTGCAAAACAGCCTCTGCCTAAGTATGCTACGTAGGTCAGTTGCTACTTTCAGTCAATATGAGGTATTGTGGCGTTACAAAACATTATCTTATTAAAACTAATTAATTAAAATTATAGCGGTACAAAATTGTTTGGTGTTTCAAATGTGGTGGTTGAATTGCAATTTCCTGTGACTATATATAAAAAATGTCGATTAATTAATTGAAAGTGTTGTATTCTGTCCGTCCTTTCCTCAAAACAAAATAAAAGCGAATTCGTGTACTAGTACCAGGCAATGGATCGGATTAGCGTGTTGCAGATGTTCATTGAAGTCAGTGAAATGTTTTAGGTTTTGTCTCCACGCTAAGATTATCACTTGGATTATCACTGCTGATCAGGAACCTGAAGGCTATGGAGTTGGAAAGTTCGAATAAACTTTACGACTCCACGCGAACGTCTTTTCACTATTCACTACGCACATAGAAAGAACTAGCAATGAGTGTGATTTTCCCATTCCAGCTGCCAACAACGGGCGTATTCTCGTTCTGCAATTGTATTAGCTCGACGGAACGGTACCAACTACTTGCCGACACGGACGTTCAGCGGGCGCGGCTACGCGATGTTTTGAAGCGTGCAAAGAGGAGCAACATACAAGACATGCTTGAAGTTGTCAAGGTCGGTTACTTTTGGGCGATTTTGGAAGTGAAAACTTCTGTGGGGTTGTCAGTTTTGGTATGGCTGACAGAAGTAGACTATCGAGGATTATATACCATATATGTTCACGATTAAAGAAGGATTAGAAGCTGGTGATTTATTGCTGGACGCCGAGATAGGTAGGACCTGCTCCGCTGAGAACATGAGTACTGCCACAATGGGCATTTGCTAACGATAAGTAGTCACGTCCTGGCGATTACCACTCACTGCATCTCATTTACATCTCGTCGAGAATCAAAGAGTCCAGTTCCCGACAATATATTTCGAGATCTCGATGACGCTGCTCACGTATGCGTTGTCGTTACTTTCATTGGGCGAGGAAACTTATCAAGTCGGTCAGTCAGAAGAAAAATGGAAACAAGTAATCCTATGCCAGTTTCGATCACTCACAAGAATGGCATGTGCTAATGGGAATAGGCTACAGCTCATTTATTGTCCGCGCAGGCCGTGCTGACATATTTATCTACACATCCACTACAACTAGGTAGTGCACCCCCGCTAGATTTACAGCCATCGACACTGACCCCGATAATAAAGCTAATATCAGGCTCGCTCCACCTGCTCGTCGTCTACAAATCCCTACCATCCACCACGTCGACATCGAAACCACCACCAGCAAGTCTATTGTCCCGCGTCTCAATATACGGACTCGAACAATTTTCGGCAGCACTGTCCTTGCTCTCAGCACCTTTTCAAAACGATGCGTTGCAGAATTGGCTGCAAGACGCGAAATCGTACGCGGCTGCGGTCGCGCAGATGTATATGGCTGTTGAGCGGGAAAGCAAAGGAGACGTCGGGTCTGCGATTGCGTTTTGTGTTGCAGCGAGGGCGGAAGTGAAGAGCGGGACTGCGGCGGAGATAATAAAGCATTCGTCGAAATTTCTGCACAAGAAACCGAGCCTATCGGGCTCATCATCATCCTCTTTGAGTGGAGGTGGGGGGAAGCAGAAAGATGGTATGCAAGTGAACATAAGAGCTCTACGTTCCGAACTCGAGGACCTGGAAAAAAGTTACCGGACGCAGAATGATAGGGTCACGTTCCAGAAGATCCCGGATGTGAAGGAGATTAAACGGAATTGGCCGTCCGGAAGGGAAGTTGTCGCGCCGAGAAGCGAGTGGGTGCCACCCAAGAGTCTGGTTGACTGGGACAGCGCTGAGGATGTGGTGGAGGAGAGCAGGCATAGGGTCAAAATCGGATATAGTGGACAGGGGCAGTATTATTAAGTTGGAATCTGTATCAATGTCATGAATATAACACCTAATTCCCCCAGGCTATTTACCAGATCAATATAACCAAACCGCTACCACCTCGTTTGCCCATCTGCGACCTTTCGGACACCCGCTAACTTTCGCCGCTCGGCCCCCCATTTATCAAACCACACACGCATCTGATCACGAGTACTCTGTGTCCCGACATTAACGGTCGGAATAATCCTCCCAATCAGCAAACTGGTACAGAAACATGTCAAGTCCCGAAAGCTAGAGTGCTCGCTGTAGGGTATGTCAAAATACATTACGGACTCTGTCGACCCCCGGGACGGGATCATATCGGATTCGGAGAAGGGTGAATGCCACAAGTTGATTATCGTCTCAACCGATGGCGTCGCTTTGGGTGTGGCACCGCGGGCGATGGGAGGTTTGTATGCCCAACCTGTTGGCCTGAAGCCGACGATACTGCCGTAGTGGGGCTTGAAATGTTCCAGATATGCAGAGAGTGTCTATACTAATTAGCGATCGTCACAAGGATTGAGATAATTACTCACGTCGGGCCGGATTTCTTGTAAACTAACGAGATGCACTTGCCCTTCCAGCGGATCACTTGTGAGTAAATCGTCAAGTACAGGGTCTTGCAAACATGTGTATATCCTTCGCTTATTCGGCGGTGCAAAAATCTTCGCGCCGATCTTCTTCGCAATCCCACTGCGCCGTCAGCACCGGACCACCATGGCAATTATCAAGACAGAGAATACACACTTACATAGCCATACGCTCCTTTCCAATGCTATATGTTCCTACAATAATCAACCACCTCCCGATCGCATCCTGCTTAGTGATCGAAGCTAGCAATTTCTTCATCAATCCCTGATTCCCATCCGATTTCCGCGATATTATGCGGCGTGCAAACTTGTCGTCTCGGGTGAGCTTGTAACATACTTCCGCGCACGCGTCCACAACGTCTGCTTGGTGCGGAAAGGCGTATCTAGGACTAAGATAGGTCGTGTCTAGGTAGAGACTGTCTACGCGTTTGTTGCGAATAGACGGGTGGGTTATATGTGCTGGACTTGCGCGGAAGTCGCCTGTGTGGAGGATGCGTTGGCTTCGGGTTTCGAACAGGAACAGCACTGAGCCCGGACAACTGCATTCAGTCAGCATATCACGAGAGATGACGTAATAACACAGCGAACAACATACTGATTTGCGTCAATTAAGGTCACGGCGAATTTACCGAGTTCAATACGTTCATTCATGGGGAGCATGACAATAAATTCAGGACTGACCCGTAATTGCTGCATGACTAACCGTCCAGTGACTTCTGAGCAGTAAATCTTGCCATGCGTCCATGTCTGAGATAACCCGCCATAATGATCTGAATGAAAGTGCCTACTTTGTATCAACGCTGATTCGTTCTGGTAGTGCTCTGCAAACTAACGAGACTTACGTTAAGAAATACATCGATATATTTGGCACAGCGCCAAACCTGAACGCATCAACCGCAACACCAGGTTCGATGTTCATAATCTTGTAGAAAGGGCATCGGCGAAACTGATCACCGTTCTGCCAGTTCGCGGCGGCATCATTGCCTCTAGTCGAGCTTTCGCGGCGCTGAAACTTTGCGGTCGCGGTTGTCCACTTTTGAGATTCACGGCTTCCTACGAGTAATTGCGCGATTGCATTTCGCACCTCGCGCGCATTTTGAGGGGCTGACGATTGGATTTCAGATGCGTCCTCGGAGAATGTTTTTGGGGATGGTGGTTCTTGCTTGATTTCGATGTCGCCAAGACAATCTGATGAGACGTCCTTCTCGTCACTGTCCTCGTTACTATCAAAGTTGCTGTCGTCGTTATTGTTACTGATATCGTCGATTTGATCATTACTGACATCCTTATTATCGCTACTGTGGTCCACATCGTCAATGTCGCTTGGCGGGAATTTAGCGTCCTCTTCCACCAGATGCTCCACGGCGGATTGATCGAGACACGAATTCACATGGCTCGCAATAACCTATCACTTCAGCTCAATGATTCAAATGATTCAAATGAAATGACTCACGTTCTCCATCTGATCGACCAGTTCCATTGCACAAACCGGACAAGTAACTGTCTCCCTAGAAGCGACGGTTGCCGTTTCTTCTAGCGATTGTTCAGTCGTAATTGTCGTGATTGTTTCGCAAGAGTCGTGACTAGTATCATGAACGATTTCGAAAGGTGAAGAACTATACAGCGCCGTCGATCTGGTACAGTCCTCTCCGTTGTCCTCGCCATCCTCGTCCTCAAGAACAAACGGCACTGCCGACGACCAGTTATCTCGCTCATTGTGCACAGGCATTGAAGCACCCTCAACAGGCTCATCACTTTTCACTTCAATAACGTCAACCCGGCGTGCGTTCACATTGCTTTCATATACGTCATCCTCGTCATCGTCTTCACCCGCCAAAAACAACCCACTTGCAAATCCCGTGCTCGCAATGCCAGTACTCTCGCCTGGCTTCAATCTCTTAAAGTAATTCAACAAACTAGGACCAGTATGCCCATTTTTATTCCCTGCCTTTCGCTTATTTGGCGGGGCTGGTTTATTGAATTGCGTCATTGAGGAGTTCTTAAGCCCTGCTCCTGCTCGGCCAGACTTAGGCGGTGGCACGATCGTGAGGTCTGAATATGCAGGTTATTATATATATGGCGCTGTGTTAGATGAATACATCTTTCATATAAACTGGTCGATAGGCCGCGTTTGTGTTTTGTGTTCTCCGCTGGTCGCAAGAGGGTTGTCGTCAACGCGTCAATTTGGCGACTGATGCAACGGCGCCAAAATAACAATGAATTGCATAAGACCGCAAGAACTAGCACATTTACGTATGTGGTATTTCGCTTCGCGCGCCATTGGGCCATATAGCATACTTGTCTGCTTAACGTCGTTGACGGACGCGTATTGGTGCTCACATTGAACTGTTCAATTACCAAAACTATCAGCGCATTGTCATGATCCTAGCTAGGTTGTCGGAGGCTGACGAGCCGCATGGTGAACGATTTTACTTTCAAGTTTTACCATATTCACAAACCAGTTCTGTTGGAGGCCATAACTCGGCTCCTCAACTCATACTGATCACATATGCTATCGCCCGAGCTATACACTGGTGAATTATTATCTCAGATTGATTTATGCTCTAGTTCAATCCCAGATGGCTGACATTTGATATTATGAGAGATAGCATTCCAAAGTAAATGGTATTCCTAATTCGCTCGGCTATCGCTAACAGAGAAAGTTACAGCCACTTAAGACACAAGTCCATTACATTAGTAGCAAAGGTCTAGAGCATCGCTCACTTCTGGGGTTGCGGCACGATCTGCATCGAAACCCAGCAATCGAATAGATATCAATACATCTTTAAAATGTCGTCGTCCCATATACTAGTTTAATGAATTATGAAAGTTGTTGTCGAGCCAAACGTTTATGACATCAGGGCCACAGTGTCATCTTCTATACTGGTGTAGTATTCTGGAGTGCAAGGATGTTCCCTGTTGGTAGCTATCGAGAGATCGATTAATTTATAATCCTTATACGACGTGCGAATTTACTCTCAGTTATTTGTTTATCGCGCTCCTATCCCAGAGTGTTGCGTCGCAGGCAAGGTACTGTACCTACTCGCCATGCTTACGCGTCTTTTGGCTCCGCGAGACGTTTATGGCACGTTGCGCCATATAAATCCGTAGTGTTCAGATCAGATATAAGTCAAACAGACCCGGCTCTATCGGACAGGCAAGCAGACCATCCTCGACGTTGTTGCGTTTCACTGCATAACTGGAGAAAGTCAGTTTCGGGCTCGCCTGAGGTTGTCATTCACGGCGGCGGTCAAGAATGGCTGTAGAGATATTCAGCTGGGATATTTCTCCTCTGGGCCTGGAAGTAGAATCAATGTTTCAGAACAGGCGTCCAAGTTTAGACTGGATAAGGCAACGACGTCCCGAAGTAGAATTGTGCTGTTGCTTTTACCCGTCCTTGTTCGCCAGTTCGACACACTGTCGCTTGAGCACGCTAGTTCGCCGGTCGACCCAGATTACTTCTGATTACAGAACCGATCCGCAATGCGACGTGAAGCATAACACTATTTTGTCGGCTTGGAACTGAGACGGATGTACTGTGTAAGTTTAAGACGCTAGCACGGGCCAAGGTTTTGTAGCCTAGCACAAAACTAGATGTTGGCGTGCGGCGACAAGCTCTGTGGGTTAGGGTCTAAAGAGGCGGTATAGTCAGGACGATCAGATGAGACGCGCCGATCGAGCAGATCGTGTAATTTTACTGACTACCCGACGGATACATGGAAGTTGACGAGCGAGTGAGTTTGGACTAACCTTGTGACTACGCAAGTCGTGGTAGTATGGCTGGTGGCATTAGCAGTCAAAATACAAAACACAGAGCTAGTCTGATAGCAACAGATATCGTCACTTCTATAGTCATGTTTAAAAGTGTTTGGCAGCGGAGTCATCACAATACCATGAGGCATGTCGGCCTAGTTAGCCATTCACAATTGCCAAGTGGCGCTCTATTCAATTCAGGGGTGGTGGGGATGGTTCGTGTTTCTGCACTTTGCAAAGTGTAAATGGTTGACAGCATGGTGTACTTCATGTACCATATACTAAGCTCTCAGCAGCCGTGAGAGTATACTTTTGCTGTGCAGTGAACGGTGGTGGGGTAGTTCGGCAGGAAGATTTAGACAATGCGATAAATGGTCGGTTGCACTCCCAGTTGACACGATAATTGTTGCACGCCACATCATCCGGAGACGTTCATATAGATGCATGATTCTTCACAGAGTATATATGTGTGATTAACAAATGATTGTCAGAGACTATTGATCGTCGCGTGGATCGAGTGATAGAAGGTACGAAACCGATAAGTGGGAGGGGCTTTGTTCAATACATGTGGCCCCACTGGCCACACACGTGTGCCGGTATTGGTGTTCACCCAAACCCTACTTGACTGGCAGGCTGTCCACCATCTGCAATGCAACTATCATTATGCCGCAGATTCGGTACTCAGCGAACATCTTGGAGGACACAGAGAACGCCTAGACGGGGATGCGACATTGGGTGCGGCTGGAGCGGGAGTTAAACAAGAGCAGGACAAGTCGAATTGTCGACCCGGGACGCGACGTACTCGTTTGTCGATGACGTCGGCACTTAGTTTCGCGTGGCGCGCTCGTGGACTCCACGCGACGCGGATCGCAGTGGCCCAATCCCGCTCTAGCTTGTTTGGGAATAGCGCATGTGATCCGCTGACTACTTCCGCGGTACCGAGGAAGACCTACCAAAGTGACCAAGTTCTGGAATTAAGATTATTACTGTTCCTTCTGTTGCGACTGAGTATCCCGCTACCTTAATTGCTTGCTGGATTGCGGTGCTGATGAGACGAGTTCAAGTCCCTGGGGGGTGGAAGGGAGTTCGTCTCTATAAATGCGGTTGATGCGGGTGCGTAACTCAATTGTTGACCTCCAGACCATGTAGTGAGTCGATACTCACCGCCTTTACTTATGCACTCTCGCCATCGCACTTTGTACTCATTCGCAGTCCACGTTGACCACGTTCACGGCTGGACTCCCGCCCGTGCTTTCCCACGCCTACTCCGCGTCCGCGCTTGCTCTGTTCTATGTTTACTTACACTTTACTCTCTCAGCTACTGCTTCTGCTCTACCCAACTCAAAAGTGCAACTTTAGTCAGTGAGAATCAGCACAGCGACGTGCCTGTCGCTCAGTCGATCATGCCGCTTCCCTCGCCGCTCCGCGGCGTCGCATCTGCTCAGGCCCACGCTCACGTTCCCGCTGGCCTGCCTATTCCGTCCGAGGCTCCGTCTACTGCGGCCTCGCACCACCCGCCCATCCTGCCGCCTATATCTAAAATGACTGACTCTCCCGCCGCCATTCACCACCGCTCTTCTTCTTCCTCATCCTCAACCTCATCAGCCTCCAAACCATCGTCCCCCTTTGCCCATCCTCAACAACCGCAGCAGCCTGGTTCCATTATGTCCGCCATCTCTCAGCCGCGCGATTTCCACCACGCCCCGCCATCCGCAGCCTCGTCCATACGATCCGACTACTATCGAGACCAGCAGCCAGCGCCGGCGCAGTACAGCTCCTATCGGCCGCCGCCCAACAGTGCCTACTCGTCTGATCAGCAGCCTCAGCCTCCCCAGGGATACACCAACACTCAATCAGGTATGAATGTGCAGTCATGGTACGGTCAGGCGAGCGCACCCCGCACCTCTATGGACACCAGCTCCCAGGCCTACCCGCAGTATGCGCGCGAGTCTATGGAATACCAGCCCGATTCCCGGCGTGCATCCGTCACGTCAGTCGACTCGATGCAGTACACCACCACCCAGCGCGCTCCGTCTCCCGGAAGCAGAAACTCCAGTCTTGATCTGCGCTACTCGATCAACAACAAGGCTTCAGGTGGATCTAGAGTTGCTCCCAGAGTCGCTCCACCGATCACGAACCCGACGCCGTACGCACCACATCCTAACGCACCGTCGCCCACAAAAGGATACCCGTATGCGTTTCCCGATCCTGGTGCTTCCTTGCCCAGCTCGCAATCGCTACAAGTGCCGCCACCGTCAAGTCAGTACTTCCCGAACGGATCTTCCATGCTGGGATACAGCCACGCTGCGAACGCGTCCCGGACGAGTATAGACAGCTACGACCGAGTGTCTGCACGCTCGCTCGACCTCGACGACCAAGCAGCGGCTGCACAAGCCGCTGGAGTCGGGCCCTACTCCCGCTCGCCCGAGCTCCGGCAGACGCACAAGATCGCAGAACGTAAACGACGGAGAGACATGTCACTCTTGTACGAAGACTTGAAAGAGATCCTGCCGGACGAGAAAGGTGTCAAGAGCTCGAAACACGAGATCCTCGTGCGGGCAATCAGCGTCATCAAGAAACTTAACCGCAACAATGACGAACTCAGACTGGAAGTCAACGACCTGAGAGCAAAGCTCGGTATGCCGCCGAAAAAGTTCACGGCCGTGGGAGTCTCGTCTAATGGGAGTAGTAGTCATCGCGGCAACCGTGAATCCACAGCTGGGTCAGATTTGGATGATGCCGAGGATGATGACCACGAAGCTATGGACGAGTCCAAGTGATTCATATTTGGGGTTTCTTTTGGTTTCTTTTGGTTTTGTTTGGGTAATTGGCGTTACGTGCTTTATAGTGTAAATAGGCGGTGTCGGTTGTATAAGTACGATTACGATAGTCGGTTTTCCACGTAATGATTTCTTCTATGTAGTAGTCCTATTAGTTTCTGTGAATTCCCATTGTACGTTGACGGAGTATGGAGGACGTTCGTTGCATGTCGTACGATAATAATACAAAAGTTATCAATTCGCCAGTAACAAGTGACTGATCCTTTGCTGAATATCGAATTCACCGCTAAATCTCTGATTTAGCGTGGCATTCTCGCCGTCGCATGTGATCCCGCAAAAAGCCGGTCTTCTCAGTCAGCCCATCTTCCTCGGAATCAATCCTGCCGTCCGATTTCGACACCACGCGGGATTAATAACGGTACAATCTTCAAACCTACAGTACTCACGACGTTGACCACGCCGCCGTCCACGTAAACTAACGGCACCATCACTTACCGATCCACGCGCCCTCCACGCGACGAAAACGACCACGTGGGTACAAACCAAGGCGATCGACAGAATTCGATCAAGTCCACCGATCAACATCGACGGTGTGGTATAGTTTACCTTTATTGGCAAACAATACAAGCTCGGCGGTACGCTTGCAAGCGAACCCTCCGCATAGCAGTGACATGTGAATGGTATACGTTACTGCTTGTCATCGATGCCAAATATCGCAAAAATTTTCCCGTACTTCGACAATGCATGAATATCAGTCATCTCATAGTCTGAAGCTAGAATTTGACGCATAAACGCTTGGCACATCTCTATATTAGACCAATTCATGTCACGGAAGCGAATGCTTGACACCGACGGGACCCCGCCGACAATGGTAGAAGCAAGTATAATCGCCTGCTCCCCGCAAAGTTCCGCTACGCCTCCCCAGGTCCGAATCGCCGTCTCCAATCCGCGGGACACCACGCGACGCTGGAAATCTGCAATCTTGGCCTCCCAAAACAATAAGCTGTCAAGAATCATCTTACTACGGCATTACGGTGTGGATTTTGACAGATTGAACGTTGGGTATGCAGAGATCGTCAACCTTGTCTGCCCATGCACTTCGGGTGGCCGTCGGTTTCGGAAAGCTGCGGTGCGAAGAGTTGCCGATTAGTAAATGCAATCGCTGATGCCAGTTAGCCATTTGTCATCCCTTTGTCTTCGTAAGGTCCTTCTGCTATCGATTGCTACTATACAATTCGAGTCTGATGACCACTTCTTCCAACCATTCTCTCGGTATAGACAGAAAAGTATTGCCAGATAAAACAAAGAGGCACATGGCATCCTTATCCCATATAGCCTCCTCCTCGAAGTACCAACGAACCCACGTTGGATGTGTTACCACGCGCGGAACATACAAAAATTATGCCCATGCAACGTGGTTCATACACGAGATAGTCGCGCGACTGTGGTTCGTGTTCGTCGGCGTGGACTTATATTTTGTCTTGTTTCAAAGATATTGTGTTGAGCATTATTAAACTCGAAATGAAATAGAGGATTCTATAGGCTTGAAATGGTTAGCGTGAGATACAAAAATTTAACTGGTCTACAAGTGGTTGAGAACACTAAGTGAACAGATGCTTGTCGCTGCATCATATTCGCTCATCATCCCTAACCCACTATCTCATCCCATTCTCCCAACACATTTGGTTGCTTGAATGAATGGAAGCCAGATCGAATCCGGTTAGGGCTTCTCCAAGTACTAAACCCTCTGCAATTGTCTGCCCAGCTAAAGTACTAAACCTTTGAAGTTTGTCTCCGCAGATATGGCTCTGCTTGCTCCCAACTGCACTGCCACAAGTGTGGCTTGTCTTGCTGGAACTGCCACACGCAGGGACTATGAGTTTGGTCATCAGTGCGCAAAAAAAAAAATTTTTGGCAAAACCGCGATCCCGCTCTCCCAACTCCCGAGCTTCCTACTACGTACACGTCGAGTATACGTGTTGTGATATTCAACCTATTCCAAAAAATTTGAACTAGAAATTGAACTGTTAAAGAATTAAGACAAGTATGAATATTTGATGTGCTTCGTTATTGGGCATTGATGTAGCTCTGAGTGCGATTTGCGCCTGGTGCATTGTGTTTCATACATACTAACCTTAGAACATCGCAGATAATGGCCAAATCAGCAAAGAAAAGCACCAACAAGGCGAGCAAGTCTGTCGACAAATCAGTGGCGTTAGCCGCCAAACCGGGAGCGGGTGTTACGAAGCCGAAGGGTGACGCGAACGGCAAGCCTGCAAAGTTGCAGAAGGCTGCGACTGCTGCTGCTGCTGTTGCGGATAAGTTGGCGAAGAAGGCGAAGGAGTTAAAGAAGAAGGAGGAACCCAAGAAGGTTGTGAAGAAGGTTGAAAGCGAATCTGAGTCTGAGTCTGAGTCCGAGAGCGAGGCTGAGGAGCAGAAGAAGGAGGATAAGATGGACATTGATTCTTCCTCTGACGGTGCTAGTGAGAGCGAGAGCGAGTCTGAGTCCGAGTCTGCATCTGACTCGAGTGACAGTGAAGAGGAAGTCAAGAAGCCTGCTGCCAAGAAGAGCAAATCTGCTACTGCGGCAGCGACAAAGGTCGTGGCTGAGAAGAAGGTTGAGAAGAAGGCTGAGTCCGAGTCGGACGATTCGGATGAAGAGTCGTCTGATGAGTTGGAGGAAGTCAAGAAGCCTGTTGTTGCGAAAAAGGAGAGCAAGGACGAGAATCCTGAGTCCGAGTCTAGTAGTGAGGAGGAGTCTGACAGTGACGCTGATGAAGAGTCTGAGTCCGAGTCCGAGGTCGAAACCGAGGTCAAGAAGCCCGAGACTCAGATCGCCAAGAAACCGGCTAATGGCAAGGCCGTCGGTGCTACTACCAGTGAGAGCAGCGATGACAGCGACGAGGAAGAAGAGTCGTCGACCGCCGCTGAGACCAAGGGTGAGGCCGAGTCGTCGGAAGCTGATGAATCTTCCGAAGAAGAAGCTAGCTCTGGCTCCGACGACGAAGAGGAACAAGAGGAGAAGCAGGCCCCTAAGCGCAAGGCCGAGGAGGATGTAATTGTCAAGAACGGTATCCAGAAGAAGCAGAAGGTTGATGAGGGGGCCTCCAAGACTTTGTTCGTCGGTCGATTGTCCTGGAATGTCGATGATGACTGGCTCAAGAGTGAGTTCGAGGGGGTTGGAGAAGTCGTTTCTGCTCGCATTGTCTTCGACAAGCACTCTGGCAAGTCAAAGGGGTAAGTGACGTCGAATGCATTTGAAATTATTCTGTGCTAAAGAATGTAGATTCGGTTATGTCGATTTCGCTGATGCTGCTTCGGCGCAGAGGGCGATTGACGAGCTCCAGGGCAAGGAGATTGACGGCCGACCAGTGAACTTGGATCTGTCGGCCGCTAGGCCAGCCGAAAACAGCGGCACCAATCGCAACGCCCGCGCAGAGAAGTTCGGCGACAAGCTCTCTGAGCCTTCCGACACGCTCTTCCTAGGAAATCTTTCTTTCAGCGTCGACCGTGACAACCTCTTCGAGGTCTTTGGCGCGCACGGCAACGTCCTCAACGTCCGTCTTCCCACCAACCCTGAGACCGAGCAACTCAAGGGCTTCGGCTACGTTCAGTTCTCGAGCGTCGAAGAGGCCAAGGATGCTCTCGATGCACTCAACGGCACTCCCATCGCCGGCCGATCAGTCCGAATCGACTACTCTACACCTCGGGACAACAGCAGTAGTGGTGGCCGCGGTGGTGCGCGTGGAGGTCGTGGAGGAAACCGCGGCGGCAGCCGTGGCGGCAACCGTGGAGGAAGCCGTGGTAGCAGCCGCGGCGGTCGTGGTGGTGGTCGTGGTGGTGCTGGCTTTGGTCGCACTGGTGCCAACGCTGTCGAGTTCAAGGGCAAGAAGATCACTTTCTAAGTTGCCCTGAATGATTCCGTCAATCTTTTTTGCCTGCATCGTGTATTTATTAGTTGCATGACTTTTTTTGCTTTTACGTTTATTGTTTTAGTTGGGTGAGCAGGGCAAACTAAAAGCATAATTCGGATCGTCAAGGGTTTTCTGGGTTTCCGTGCGAAAGTTTTGGTATCTGTGAAGTTTTGTTTTACGCAACATAAAAGTATTTGTGTTTTTCGCGGTTTTGTATCTACTTTATGGTTTTGTTATTGTAACTGTGGATTTCTATGTCTTTGGTTTTAATAGATGATGTAATAGTGACGTAATTGCCTATACTTATAAAGTGAAATGAAGTTTGTATGAATCACCTTGTAGTTGTGATATTTGTCGCTGTCTGCCACTTATAGTTGTAAAAGTAGACTGAAATACTTGATGTAACGTATTCTAGGTTTACGTCATATTCTTGCTCTACGTTGCATCTAATTTGACTACCCGTTCGCGAATATAAGACGCACAACGTTCCTAATAGTGCAATGCTTCTGATAATTAAAATCTGACGAGTTCGCCAAAGGTACACATTATAGCTAGCCGTGCTCTCAAATTTTTTGACAATCTATGACCAAAACAATAATCAATCTTCCAAGAGCGATATGAACATTCCAATTCCCCAGTTTGCCCACCAAAGATATGTCAAAAATTATTTTGCGAGATTAGATCATTACATATGCTTCCATTCGATTGCAGACCCGTTCCTATCGACATGCTCAAGTGACGCAGATTTTTGAATAACAGGTCCAAACTTATTCGTCCGAAAGTATATCGGGGTTCTTGTACGCATATAGCAGAGTTTGGAAGAAAGTCGGCTCTTCGCGATCGACCTTGTTGACTTTGTCGTACTGTACCTGGGCAGCGAGCACGTTGCTGTAAATGCCCGATGGGCTCTTTGCCGTTCTAGCCAGCGAAACAGCAGCAGGCTTCGAGATGTTGGCGCACTCCACAAAGACATCGGCTAGCTTCTCGACGTCCTCTGTTGGAGGATTCCGCTTGAATGCTAGCGCTTGGATCCCGGCCACAACCCTGTCCGAGCAATTATCCTTTCTGTCGTCAAAGAGGAAGCCAGTTATGTGTGTGGCTCTCGCTAAGGCGGCGCTTCCTCTGGCCTTCGCAATGCTGCCCTCCAGCGCCTGCTTGCTGGGAAATTCAGCGTTATACACTTGCTTGTAAACCTCCACGTATCGTTGTTTTCGAGAAATAATCTTCTCTAAGTATTCGTCAC
Organism: Lipomyces starkeyi; assembly: GCA_018804115.1. Lineage (NCBI taxonomy): Eukaryota > Fungi > Ascomycota > Lipomycetes > Lipomycetales > Lipomycetaceae > Lipomyces > Lipomyces starkeyi. Next base: position 498,910 of record JAGJTG010000005.1, on the reverse strand, counting down.
GCTTGTCGTAAAACCCCTTCAAAATATGTTCAGCCCCGTCAGCATAGAACCACGTCGGAGGACGCTGGTCAAGCCCGGACGGCCAAACAATGGGCCTCTCCAAGAGCTTTAACTTTTGCACATCAGCCTCGCTAGCATCGGTCATGGTTGCAATTGAATAGCAGTCGGACAGATCAGTTCACTCTAGTCGATTTACGAGGGCGGCTTATGTGCGGAGAGCCGTTTCTGGTGAATGATGAGGTGAGAGAATCGTCGGGGAAAAGTGTTGTCCAACCGCACTTGCCCTCGCCTCGAAAGCCGCCGCCTCTGGTTGGTCGTTGGGACCGTGCCAATCCGGCTCCAATGGAGCAATCCCGGTCGTTTTCTGCGAACATTGCAGCATGATGGGTTAGGGAATTATAATTCACGACTCACTAGTGATCCTCAAGTCACAACGCCGGCTTACAATAACGCATTGCGGTTGTTAATCCTTCGTTCTTCTGTATTCCCTCTGCGATATGTCTTCTGCCGCTCCAGTTAAATCCGAAGATGACGTAAATATAGTTGGATACGAGGATGACGATCCAGTTTCACCTGCGTCGCTGCCGCCAGACGAGGAAGAGGAGGAGGATGTGTACGAGGACTCTGGCGATCTCGATATGAGCGCGGCCGGCACTAAAGTATGGCTCGTACGCATGCCAAGATTCTTGAGAGAACGATGGCTTGAGATGGAGAATAGTGATGGGCAAGACTTGGGTATCGTGCGGCTGCGACAGGATAATACAAACGATGTACGTGCCTGGGGATAGATCTGAAGTTGCATATGACTGACTAGTGTGACCGGCGTAGATTCGTCTTATATTGGCTGACACTGCTGCGACGAAGGACTTACCGCATGAATATAAATTATCTGTTACGAATCAGAATGTTTCCAATACCTTCGTGTTTGGCGAACAGAATTTATCCCGGTATAGCAATGCTAGAAATCAAAATGGAGCGGATTTTGCGCCACAGAATAGTAGTAACGGAAAGAGCAAGCGAAGACGGTATCAACCATATAACAGAGTTAATATTCCAAGTACGATCCGATCTATTGAACTTGGCTCTCTGAATCAGGACTGACAAAGTCATAGAGAAAACGTCAATAGTTGGGACGGTCTTCCATGAGTGCTCGCTTACTGTCTCTGCGGCGGACAAGAATTACACGAACTTTGTTACCCAGAGGAAGATGATGGCTGAATCAGTACCGCGGCCACAGGTCACTCTTTTGAACGAGATTCCTGGCGTGACTAGTGCGATGGCTGGCCCGAGCATGAGAGACAGCAACAGCGCATTCATGAAGGCTCAGAAGCGCGAGAAAGATCGCGCGTCCGCCGAGGGCAAAGCTGCGAGAATACCAAAGAACGAGCTGTACGATCAGTTGTTCAAATTGTTTGAGGAGTATGATTATTGGAGTATGAAGGGATTTAGAGAACGCACCCGCCAGCCTGAGGTATTGCATTTTGCTGCTAATTTATATTTATACTCGCGTTCCTAACGAATTCTCTAGGCATATCTCAAGGAAGTTTTAGAGTCCATTGCTATTCTCAACAAAAAAGGCCCGTACGCTCTGAAATACAGCTTGAAACCGGAGTACAAGGGCCGAAAAGACAACATTGTTCTGTAAAAAAAGCACACACGCGCGCACACACACACACACACACACACACACACACACACACACACACACACACACACATCTTCGTTAGATTCACCCCAACATCAAGGCAATTAACTTGGCTTAACTGTATTAGTAGCAAATTATGGTTAGTAAATATTTTGAAAATCACGTTTGTCCATCTGCTATGATAGGATAGACTCGGCCGGGAGTGCGGGAAGCTGTACCAGCAGTGACGCGATAATGAAGTGTCATCTGTGTCTAGGGCAAAATATGTTTGGATTGAAGTTATTGTGAGGTCTCATTTTGACATCCGATTGACAATCTCGCCATGAAACATTGATGAGACTGTAACTTAAATAGCCGCAAGCCCGAACTAATTAACGTGCCCTACCCTATTTGTGGTGGTTGTTGTTTAGCCCTAACATTTGTCGGGAATACATTCAAAAGTTGACCGCCACAGCACCTATTTCCTTCTGCCACTTTCTATCACTTACGCCGTTACAGAGATTATTTGTCCATATTGCGCTGTTATTTTATCTCCGAAACAAAGATTAGAATGTCCGACTCCGAACTATTAAATCAGATTGCTACGTTGGCAGGTACGCAAAGTGTTCAACTCCAAGCTAACCCATTTCCATGTGAAGAGCAAACAATGAAGCCATGGTGCTAACTACTAAGGGGCTATTAATCGCCATAAGAATAATGAGCAGCGAACAGCTTCCTCTACAACTTGTACGTCTGCATGTGAATATGGTTAGGAACTCGAGTATACTAATTCAATTTCAGCGTCGTATCCGTATCCGTCGTTTGCTCCCAGAGGTCGCTCGACATATCGCGGTGTGCGGGGTATGTAATTTTTACGATTCAGTCGACTCTCGTGCGAGATACTCATATGGATAATAGGGCGTGGCCGTGCATCAAGCTACAGAGGAATGAAATCAATCTCACATCGAAATCGCACACTTGTTCTCAACGGTCCTTCATTAAACGAGACTGCCGTTGATGCGATAGACTCGACTTTGTCAACCGCGGCACCGAGCACTGGAGCAGACACGCCGACCAATTCAACTGGTCCCACGTACGTCAAGAAACGCGACCGCCACATGCAACTCATCAACTCAACCGTATACTCTGACCTTGCACAGGCGCGGACCAAGGCGATAGAAGCAACGCGCGTGGCAAAGGAAGAGAAGCGTGCTCTGCGTGCACAACGAGAGGCGGCTAAAGCCAGACGCGTTGCGCGGTTAGAAGAGGTCGAAATTGACGGTGTGAAGTACCGGGTTCAGAAGGATGGAAGCAAACTGATACGTGTAACCGGTATGTATCACTTATATTGTGTTTAAGGATGACTGCGATCGATTGTATTAACTCGGGGCAGCTGATGATTCAAATGCAAGTCATGCGCCGAAGAAAGCCGTTATTGGAGGCGTTACCTTCTTGCGGAGTAAGAACGGCAATTTGTGGCGCAAAGGGGTTGTCAAGTCGATGAAACGGTAGGCACATGCTATAAGTCCTGCGAAAATGACGCCAAAACTGACAAAATTTAGAGAGCGAAAAAGCATCGACGAGCATTGTCGATATTTCACAATGACTGGTTCTTAACCCTTTTACTTTGTCTTTTTTGATGGCTGTAGTGGGCCATGAAGCGCTTGAAACGCATAATGACTCAATGCAATGAATAGGCTTTCTGAAGTCATTTGATGCTTTGATGTATGTGCCAACTAACATAATTTAGGTAAATGTGGGCGCGGTCTGTCATGTCCTTACAAGCATGACCCTAATCACGTGGCGCTATGTCCTCTATATCTACACAACAAATGCCAAAACCCGTCTTGCGACCTTTCTCACACTCCTTCACCGCACAACTCCCCATTATGTGTCCACTTTCAGCGCGGTCATTGCTCAAATCCAAACTGCAAGTATACGCACATGACAGTAGCTCCAGGTGCTAAAGTGTGTCGCGATTTCGCTCTGAAGCTGTACTGCGATGCAGGCGACAAATGTACGGGCAGACATGTATTCGAGTGTCCAGATTTCGAGGAGACTGGGACTTGCCCTAGGGGGGAGAAGAAGTGTAAGTTAATGCATGTGTTCCGCGCGGGGAAGAATAAGCGTAATGGCAGTGGCGAGGGAGGAGGTGATGGTGTGGTGTTTATGGATGAGGGAGGAAATGGAGAGCATTCAGAATTGCCTGCCGATGTGCTTCAAGGTGTCATGGCGCATTTGCAACGTGATGACGAAGTTCTGAACAATCGGAATACCATTAGCCTGTACAGCGATGCAGAGGAGGATGATGACGAGGATGAGAATGACGAGGACGAGAATGACGAGGATGAAGGCGAAGATGAGGAAGACGATGTGGAGTTTGATTCCGACATGTTTGAAGAAGATGACGATGAGAATGAGATGTCGGATAATAGTGGGCCGATGGAGGACGATCGTGGGCAGGAATATATTCCACTATAGTTCGGAATATGCATAGTTGGAAATGAGGTGAGTGAACTTTTCTCTAGTTATCAATTATGTTCGATATCAATGCGGCAATCAGGAACCTTCAGTAACGATATTATCGATTCCTTGGTATGAAGGATTTGCAGAACAAGGAATTTTTTGGCAGCTCGTTATTCTGATCTTTTTGGAATTTTACGCATCTTTTTAATAATGGCGTTATGGGCGAGATTTTGGCTCGGATAGTATTGGTTCCGTAGTTTACACGTGCTCTTCGTTGTGGTGGTTGGACGACCGGCCAAGAGAACTAAAGTGACAAGAATAATCCCGAATCATTGAGAATATGAGGGAAGACTTTACAATTGTATTTAGAAGAAAATAAAGTATGATCACAACGAATATAGTACATAGAATTATCTGCTCGCAACTGACTGGCCACTTGTCGCTTCCCCTTCACTTGAAGCCACATCAGCAGCAGCTGCAATATTATTGTCGCATTGGCGGCTTGTGGATTCGAACTCCTCCACTAGTTTTGCATAATCGTTCTTGACCGGATGATCAAGGTTCTGTGCGTTTCCTTCCTCTCTTAAATGGTTGACTGCATCCACGAGATTGAGTCGGATGAACCCATTCCAGGCATCTATCTCGTCAAGCTTTCCAAGCTCCGATAATCTCTGAGTTTCGAACTCCACTTTTTCCAAAAATTTCAATTGCGTGTCCAGCGGCTGCATTAACCAAATATTCCGACCAACCAAATGCGGCATCTCCTTGTCCATCGCGATGGGAACTTCAGGGTCATATGGAATTCCGTATTTTTGTCCCGGCAAGAAATCGTCTAATCTGGTGTTTGGATCGAAGTTTTTGTGCAATTTGCTCAGCATACGGATAAACGCAGCATGGTCCGCATCTTTTTGATTTTTGCCGTGGCCCTCGAACCACATTTCCGGGATATGCCATTCGCTGAAGAATAAGGGTCGCAAGCGTGCTTCGTAGCGGTATATAGTCTGTTGTCCCGTCAACCATTCGCGCTCGATGAGATACGGCCATGTTACGACACGTTCGTAGAAGAGTCGGGGATGAAGTGCTATTTTGTGCTCAAATCCCGGAAACTTGACATGATGAATCCTAGTTCTGTGGGACTGCAACATCGGCTTCCACGGATAGATAGTAAAGTTGATGTTTCCATTTTCATCTAATCTTCCGATCTTTTGCAAGTCGATCTTGGCGTGCGCGATTTTACCGAAAGGTTTATTCGGATTGCGTTCCTTCTTATTGTCCCGGCGTGATTGCAATGGTTGTGGTTCCGCTTGCTGATCAAATCCTGTTGACAAGTCTTGTTCCATAGCTTGGCGCTTGAGTTTCTTTTTCGCAACTTTTAGCCGCCATCGTTCTGTTGGTGGTACAGCCGACGATGATGGCAGCGAACGCCGGGCGGATTTGAGGTGCTCGAATCGGTGTTCAGTGCTAAATCCACCTTTGCGCACTCGCTCTGTGATTTGTAATTTGTTTGCAGTTCGCCGCGTGGCCGTGAGTTTGGCAAACATGTTGTCAGTTGGTAGCTCGTTAATTGCGGGTTGGCCGAATCCATTATCTTGTCGTCGGGTACGAGACTGTGGGTAACCTTCGTCGTCGTCTTCCTCGTTGTAGTACGTCTGTACAACATTCCTCGGCTCAGAATTGTTCTTGTGTGATTGTAGACCCTTACTCTTCTCCATTAATCGTTGTATCATATCCGCAGGTCTTTCCTTAGCAGGGTGGCGATTATCAGCGTTGTCCGAGCTCGTACTGTCTTCGATCGAGTGCTGGGTCGTTTTTGAGTACCGCAGGTCTTGCCTTAGCCCTTCTCTAGCTAAATGGCGACTATCGACCTTCTTCGAGCTCAAGTCATTTCTTGGCAGGATTCGGTCAGATGTCGTGCTTGTCGCGTCTCGAGCCAATTTTCGTGTCCGAGAACCGTCGCGATTGGGATCAGTACGATTCGTAGACTCAGTCTGCTCCACGCGCTGCGTACGTGTACGTTCAAACTTCTTGTCCATCCTCTTCTCGGACCTTAATTGCATTTCATCTTTAGGCGTGATCGAATTCTCAAAGTCACGCTTGTCCCACCGTCCATCACGCGGGTCCTCCAAAGTCTTCGTAACATTTCCCTCGCTATCGACAAGCACCATCTTCACCTTGTCCCTCGGCACGGATCCCGCATGTTCGTACTCATCGTAAGCCCACCACGGCACCCCGTCCACTTCCACCACAGCTTTGGCGTTGCCAGACGCCGACTTTTTGGGTTTGGAGGATGATTGCCTGCCACGGCCAGACCAGGAGACGGCAGCGCGGACGTGAGGCGGGTTGTGCACCGTCGGCGGGACTAGTCGGCATGACAACTGCTCAATCAGTACTTCCTCTCTATTCAATCCATATAATCCCTACCGGGCGTAAAATACAATACAATCGCAAAAAAAAATATAAACATACCCGCAAGCTTACTTTACGCATCATGAACTCTATACCACGACTTCAAATTCAATCTCCTGACGATTTTGTCGCCATTGCGTAAACAAAATAAACCACAAGATCCACAGAGCCAATCTCTGGTTTTCGCAATTCGACTAACGCGATGTTTGACCGACCGTGATTGTACTGCAATTCGCGAGAACTCCTGATGGCGGACTACCACCTGGTGTTGTAAAAAGTTTCGTCAGGTTAGGATTTGGGTGATTAGAGTTTGAAGGTTCAACTTGTCGAAGTTGACGGTTGGATTAACCACTTCCGGTTTGGGCGCAACTTGCTCAATATATAGATTGGATATAATAATATTTGGGACATACTATTAGATTAGCACTGCCCAGACATGATCATATAAACATCCGTTGTACGCAGCTACTGGACGACTCGAAAATGTGGCTATATTATTACGCCGTCAATTGGCGGGGCGCGATGCAATTGGCGATATGACAGTAGCCATGGACCCAGTGGACGACTACCATACCGCCGCATCCTCCTCCTTCTGAGTTAACTCGATTATAGTGTTAGTAAGAATGTCCATAACAGCAATATTTGCATTGTATTCGCCCTCCAAAACAACAGCTCGGTCTTTTTCCCCACGTTTCACCGGCGGGCGAGAGAGTCATCATCGCGAGGTTAGCTAGTTGGAAATTCTATATAACGTGGCGTCGGTGAATCGCGGATTTGGTGCCACTTGGAAAGCCAGGATTGTGAAGGTGTGGTAGACTGCGCGTCGTGACAGTAATGGGTCATGGACAAGATTAAGGATCAGACTCCATTCCCGTTTTAGTGACGAAATCTGTTCAAAAACAATGTACACATTTCTGACCTCGCTCACCGTCAACATACGAACACCAGACTCAGCCTGAACCATATTGTAATGTCCAATAACAACTTTTATATCAACCCAAGCACTATGGAAGAAAGTTTAGGCTGAGTCGGCCATCACTCAGCCGACTGCGCGCGATTCAATTTCACCACACATTCATTTATGGCACAATAAATCTTCATTCACATTCAAAAACGTAAATTAAATAAGCATAATTTCGTAATCAACAAATCGATAAATAGAATAGGTAACGGCGTAACCAAACAGGGGGATTTCTTTGTCCAAAATTTGAACATACAATTCATCACAACAAAAAGAACAAAGAATAGACGTTACACCGGCCAAATAACCATTACTCCAAGGTCCCTGAATCCAAAAAACAAGAGATAAACTAAAATTGTCAAGCGATAAGGTCACTGAGCGCAAAGTATCTCAACCAAGGGGCTCACACATAAGAAGCGAAGCGATATCGCATAATAGTCATAGATAGCACGAACAACAGCTTACATATCGGCACGTCTGTACAAAGCACTATCTGACAAAGAAGTAGACTTCAGAGGAATTAGATAACCATCATCTGCCCGCTTCTAAAAACACAAGTATGTCATAGATCCTGACAGGCTAAATCGAACAACCCAGGTTCAATAATTGTCGCCTCTTCACGACCAATTCAATATCTTCAAGTACGTTTTCATTAGGTGCGAATTTGTTGTCATCGTACTCCTGCATTGGTGAAGGTGGGGCGCCCAGAGGAACAGAAGAGTCGGACCCGCGCGCGTGGTGAACTGGAGCGACAATGTGAAGAATACCGCCTGCCTGGATTTCAGCCACGACCTCAGACTTTGTCACGAGCCACGCTTCTTTAGACGGATGCTGCCCTGGTTCATTCGAATGTTCCGGATTCAAATGTATGTAGCCTTGTTGCTGTTTGTCATCTGCCAGGACCTTGTATATTTGATGAGAAAGCGTAGATACGTTCTGGAGGGCGATCGATCTCGGAGCCAAGAATTGTGAGCGCAGAGTCAAGTCTGCAAACGACGGATACTTGACAGCCACCGTCAAGTACAAGAGCTACCTTACGTCAGTATGTGTGAGCTAAGATATAATATATACAGGGAGACCGACCAAAAACGTTAGCCCAGCCGACAAAGCCAATTGCTCAAAGTCTTGCTGGGTGAGACAAGCGGCAAAGCTAAAATCCTGCCGCCCGCTCATAAACACATCATCAAATAAATCAGTCTGATGAATGCTCATATGATCAGCAATCATTTCATCACTCGAACTTTTCTTGATCTTGATGGCCGTGGGTTTAATCGAAGTTGGCCTCTCGCCGTCATTGCCAATGACATCGGACGACACGCCGTCGACCAGGCATTCCTGGCGAGCCCAAAACACGGACTCAGAGCCAACACTTTGTTCAAGAGTACTAATGTACTTCTTCATTTCTTCGTGGCTTTTCTCTAACTCGTCCTTTTCCTTTTCGAGCTTCTCGACTTTATCTTCCAGATGTTCGATATACAATCGTTTCTTTTCACGAGACGCCAGAGCTGCGACCCGGTTTCGGAGCAGGCGATGAACATGTTTGTACTTTGCCAATTCCTCGGGGTCCAAGTCTTCTTTGGTCTTCCCAGGTGGAAGTTCAGGAAGAACAAGCGGCTTGCGAGATCCGATCGTGTTAAGTGGCGGACGGATATCGGGATTAATCATGGCAGCCTTTTCAGAGATTGAATTTTTGCGACGTCGCACACGTTTTGTCGACGCGGCAATTTCTTCGGCTGCAGCAGCTGTGGCGGAGGTCAAGCATGGCGACACTAGACTACGATTAGCCTGTTGCTGCTGTCTCTTGGATGACGGAGACGCAAGGTTTGTCGTGTTTTTGGATTCCTTCAGTGCGGATTTAGGCGACACGGAGCCCGGAGACGTTTGGTTATTCACGTTTGTCGAGTTCCGTGTTTCGGACAGCGCCATAGCAGAAGACGTGAGGTGGTCAATATCCATTCTGTCAGACATCCTCGGTTGCTGATCGCCAGATGTAGTTGAGCTTGGCAGGTGGTATGTTGTTGGGAACCTTTTTGATGCGGCGGCGAAGTAAGAGTCGACGAACGAGTCCTTTTCGACGGCACTCTGGATACTGCCAGCGGATCCGGGTGATCTGAGACGGTAGTCTGCAGAAATGGTTAGTTAAAGAGAGCACGGATGGACCAGTACGACTGACCAGGCGACGTGAGGGCTGAGCCATAGGTGTCAGCCGAGTCGAGCTCGTAGGACGAGCCGAAACCGTACTCGGCAAGATAGTCGCCAAAAAGCATTGACGTGGAGGCCTTGAAGTCATGATCCATGGTAGCGATCTGAAGACGCGGCAAGCTAGATGGCTGAGCCGGATGAACGGCCGGTCCGGTTCTGTAGGCGGAGTCGGACGATGGCGGCATGTCTATGCCTGCCGCAGCGTGGACGTCATTGTGGAAGAATGGATCGGGGTTGTCGACTAGAGGCGAACGAGGTGATCGCGGAAGACGATACGTGATCGAGGCGGGAGAAGACGAAGACGTCGAGGATGCCGCTGCGGACGGGTAGAGCTGTGGACGGGAGTGAGATGAAGAGCGGAAGGGAGAGAAGATGGAGTCAATGTCGGAAGACTGCAATGAGATGGTGGACGGCCCAGTGGCCAGGCGGTTGAATGCCATTTGGACGAGAGAGATGAGAGATGTCAAATCTGAAAGGGAAGAGAAGGGAAGACGGCCAGCTGGCGGGATGGAGTGGATAAGAAGTGGCCGAGTGCACGTAGTCGTGGTCTTCCTACTTCTACTCTCATCCTCTTCCCTCTCAGCATAGAGACTTTCGCTATGCCGACCCCCAGACCGCCCCAGACACCCGCCGCGTTCGCTGCCCGTGCATGCATGCATACAACGCTCACGCTCACGCTCAACGCTCACTCTCACTCAGCCTGGACACCTTGGCGGAAAGCCCTGCTCTTCCGGCATCACGTGCTCTGGGCATGCCAGTAAGAACGCAGTCGCAGTTTACAGAATCGAGCGGGTGAGCAGACGCTGATAGAGAATGCCTAATTGACTAGCGTCCTGGTCAGGCACAAACAAGCTCTGCGGCTATATCTAGCGTGTCCCTGGACTGGCAGTCAATGCGCAGATATTGATGCACGCTAATGCACAGTCGGCGCTGCGTAAGTGGATTAAAGCCCACTCGTTTCGCGCCGCAACATCGTGTCTCACTAGACGCCGTCGAACGGCTCGTAACGCTTTAAACGCCAGCCAACGACTGTGTTGGCAACACGCTTTCTGCGAGAGCGAGCTCGCTGATCACAGATCACACACACACACACTTTCTCTCTCTCTCTCTTTGTGTTGTGTGAAGCGCCAGACTACTCACTCTTGCTCCGTGCGTTGGCAATTCCGTATGCCGCAGTCTTCACCCGTCGCCATATCACTGTCTAATCTTAGTCCAAGCAAGGCACATTAAAGCACGTGCGACATATGATCCGCGCACGGAACTGCCGTGGCTTTGACCAGCGTTCCGCGTTTCGTGTCACCGACCCAAGTCTGATTCTCGTGTGACGACCGCCCGATCTTAGCGCCTATAATATCATGCGCCTGTATGTCCGCAGCCTTTTGATGCGAGATAACCAGACACAGACCACGTGTACTCAATTATCGACAACGTCCCGCGCCTTCCGAGTTCGCCCGATTCCGCGGTTCGTCCTGGTCTTAAGGGGATGTAGTGAACTGCAGTCCGCGGGTCTCCGACCTCGAATGACCCCGCAATTCCTGCTTCCCGCCGCCTCCACGCCCCCGACCGCGGTCACGGGCTTGTCTCGATCTTCAACTATCCCGGGCCCATCGTGCACCCGTGTAAGATCTGCACCGCATTCCTGCAGACTGCTGGATGAACCAACCTCACATGATCACTTGGCTGCCGGTGAACATCATCACTGTCGCAATCGGGAAATCTACCCGTCTTCAGCCAGTCAGCGCCTCGTTGCAGTTCTGTAATTGCTTCGAATTGCATGTGATACTAGCAATTTTACCGTTATATTCCGTGGCACGTGCCAATTTGCATGTGAACTAAATGAGAAGCTCAAAGCGCTGAGCGACGACGACGACGACAAGAAACACAATGCGTTTGGCCAGAAATAATATCAGCTGCTTGGTTCTCGCAGGTTGTGAGAAAGCTCGATGTAAGTTGGGTTGGACAAAAAGCTGATCCTCTGTATATTGCACGTACTGTGTAGAGATGCCATAGAGATTACAGGATTGCCAGGCACCGGGACCCTCTTCGCTGAGGGGTAGGGGTTCGCCTGCAACATAAAACACTAGTGCAGTGAATCAGCGTGGATGAGCAGAAAACCAATTCCCCAAATTTACCGCAGACTAATGCGTAGTGTGACCGTTACTTTATTTTGTACACCTTGTCCGTATTACTCCAATCCAAACAAAAAGTCAGTCATGTACGTGTCGTTAGTCATTTATATCATCTACATCGTCACGCACCGCAAAACCCAAACTATATAATACGATCAAAAACATATAGACTAGACAAACTCCGCAATCAGTTGCTGCAACTCGCCGAACTCATTCGCTTCCTCAATATCTTCGTAATTCTAACCTGCCCGTTAGCATTCATCCCAGGTCTCTCGAACCACCAACAATAATATCACCACTTACACCAACAATATCCTTGCCCTTAACAATACCAGGCAACTTCTTCCCTTTAGACGACCTCGCCCAAAGCTTCTTCGCCTGCTCATTCGTCGCGAGATCAATGATTTCGAACCCGATGTTATTCGACCGGAGAATCAACTGTAGTCTATTCGTCGCCGTCATAATATTTCGGCCAAACATTCCGCCGCCTGTGAACGACGTGTATATGTATACTTTAGAGTCCTCGTCAATCGCAAACGGCACGGTCGTAGTTGCATCTAGTACTGGTTCAACTTCCTCGGCAATAGATGGTGCCGGAACAGACCGTGCTCCTTGCTCGGCTGTGTTCGATTCAGTAGCATGAAGGTTTTCAACTGGTGCTGTTGCAGACACCGCTTCTTTAAATTCGATGCCTTTCAATTCAGCGGACACATCCGTGGCTGTCTCTGCATTTGCCGCGGGCTTTGCTGGCTCTGCGACCCCTTCAAGTCCAGGCTCAACAGCCTCAAGTTCCAGAACGCTCGTATCGTCAGCAGCTGACCCGACCTCACTAACCTTCGGTTCGTCGCCAATCACCCCTTCAGCCACGGGTACCGGCTCCTGTGCTGCTGGCACATGCCCTTGCGTCTCAGTCGACCATGCGTCTGCATTTGCCGCCAGCACAGGAGTTGATCGGTCTGATACTTCCAAGTCAATAAGCGCAGGCTCTGAAGCGTCCCCAATTTCAGTCGCGGATTTAGACGTCTCCTCAACGTCTTTTGTACCAGACATGTCAGTTGCAGCTAGGTCCTTCGTATCCGTTGCCTTGTCAACCTTTGCGGTGGCATCTTCCACTAGTATGTCCGGCACCGTCTCTTCGACAACAGCCGCGCTAGCTGACTCACTGTCGTCTGCATCTTGTACAATTTCTAGAGTATCCAATACAGGAATCAACGCTTCCGGTTTCGCAGCTGCCTCGACTGGGAGATCGCTCTCCCGTATAGGCACAACTCGTTCTATACGATCATCGCTTTCCATCACAGAAACAGCAGCAGTCACACCGGCCGTCGAAGACACTTCATTTATATCCCACGCAGAGTCACCAGACTCTATATTTTCCTCCATAGAAGGTGCTGAGACAGGAGCGGCGCTATCAATGTCCGACGTCTTGGGCGTCGTGTCGTCCTCCTCAGTTGTGTCACGGACAGCATCCTCTGCGTCGATAGTTACTGCGGACGTCTGGCTTTCCTCTCGATGCTCCAAAACGTCAGCCATCTCAGGTTTAGTCGCCGCAGCCTCCTCTATTGTACCATTCTCGGTGTCCATCGACGCCATCTCAGTCCTGGTTGCTGTCACATGAGCAACCGACAAAGCAGCCTCACAACTCTGCTTGACCTCGTTTTCATTACCTCCTGTAATCTCCTGTTCAGTACTGATCTCGTCCGCGGTAACGGGTAACACCACGCTCCCCAGATCCACCCCAAATTGAGGCTCGCACTCAGTCTTCTCGAGCCCGTACACCTGCTCCGCGCCGTTTCCCCCAACATTCTCTGTTAACCCATCCAATGGAGAAATATTCTCAAACACAGACCCATTCAAGGGCGACTCGGATTCAAGACTGGGACTCACGCTGCCGATATTAAGCCCATACTCGGTCATATGCGTCTCAATTAAATCAATCAACTCAAAATCATCGGCCTCGCTAGTTCGCCTTTCCTGATTTCCACCCATAGGTTCCTTCGATTGTTCGGAGGCTGGAATTGACTGATCATGTATAACTGGCGCGGTTGTGGCGATACTAGGTGTCGCGTTTGATAGGCCGATCTTGTCAAATTCGGAAAGAACGGAGTCCAGAAAGGATTCTGTTGAGAAATCGAGTGATTCCTCGTATGCCATTGTCGTCGTTGGTTTGAATCCCAACCTAATGCTTATCTTCGAAAGGAACTTATTGAAGGATATCGGAATGGAGCAGAAGTTCGTAGATCTGAACTACCCCAGGTTATGGAAGACTCCCCTTAATCGATCGGCGCTTGCAGTCGAATGCAGCAGCTTCCAAAAGAGCAAACAGTAAAAGCGATGATCACACGCTGTGGATGTGAATCAAGGCAAAACAACGTCTAGTAGGTAGCGGTTCAAAAGAGGTTGCTGTCAAGGGGAAGCCTATGTAATGTGGCTGATGTGGGGTTGTCGTCATATAGGGGACGTGTGCCCTTTTCTGATGGGACAACAATACACCCTGACTGAAGTGCCTACTGAGCCCCTACTGAGCGTGCTCCCCTTTTGCACTTATTGTTAATCGTCGGCCTGCCACGTCCATGCAGCGCTATTACGAACGATCACTGTGACAATATAGTCAATCGTACTGTCGATTACAAAAAAATTGCTACAAATGATAATTGCCAAACTGTGGCCGACAAGTTTAAATCCAATATGCACAAAAGTGCTCACGGTGCCTCTGCTAATAGTTTCCGAAAGTCATAATTCAAAAAGCTATATAAATTACAAGTCCTCGCACTCAGTGGGACATCGGAAGTTCTCGCGCTGGTAAGCCGTAGACCACAATACCTCCTTCACGCCCTTGGCAACTTGGTCGACAGCGTCCACAGCCCAGAGCAAGTCCAAATGCTCGTACGTTGGTATCACCTTCTTTTTCAGCAAAACAACATCCGGCTCTGCGTTTTCTAAACGGTTGATCAATCGGTCTCCGTCTACTAAAGAGTCTTCTTGTGCGATCCACAATGCAATCGGGGGACACCGGGAATCAAACCAGGGCTCGGACGTCTCGGCATCAAATATGCACCGACGCGTTGCAAAACCGTCTCTACCGAGCCACCACCGCATGTTCTCGGCACTAACGTATACTGGAGAAAATTGGAACATGCGGCCCTCGAGAAATTTATCCCAACGGTCGTCCGACCAACCGAACAAAAAGTGAAGCATCGCGTACGAACAGTAAGTCACCGCACGTTTTGGCATTATTGACCGGAGAACAAGCATTGCCGGGATAAACGCATGAATACCGAACAATAAGCTATAAGTCGATGGTGACATATAACGGAAGCACTTATTTTCGATTTAGAGGCGGCAACTGCTCAGATCATAATATATGTACGTACTTTGAAGAAATCGCGATCAATTAATGAGCCTGCATAGACCGACGGAGCCAAAGCACAGAAGCCGCTTATTTTTCTTCCTAAGTCAGGGACATGGAAACGACTTAATGCAAGAAAAACCTGTGTCGTCCCTTGCGAATGGCCGACAAGGCCAACCTAAATTGTCGAAAGTTAGCACTTAGCACTTATCAGACTAAGCAGCACATGAGTTCAGCACCTTTTGGTGACCTGTCTTCTCGAGAATAAAATTTATGAATGACGGGACATCTTTTGTGGCCATGTCACGCACATCCCACTCCTATAACATCAGAATCGGTCACGCACAGGTTATCTGTAGTTGCGAACTCACCCAGAGGCGTGCATCGTTGTAGCTTGAGTCTAAATGTTTGTAATCAAATCCACATCTATTGTTTCCAAGCCAGACGTCATATCCGCTAATATTCAGTTAGTACAATTTATGAAATCACTGTGCACCCGCACCTCTTGCACAAATAAAACGCCAGACTATCCCCTTCATTGACGCAGAACGCGCCAGCACTTTGCAGTAAACCATGAATTAACAGTACCGGGTATCGCGACTTTTTGCGTTCCTCAAGTTCACTTGGGTCATATATTCGGAATAGTTGCAGTACAAACCGATCCGGGCTAACAATTTCAAATTGCTGGGCGCGTAGACCAACCAAGGACGCGTAGTAATCGATGTCACGCACCACCTTTTCATGGTCCTTAGTCCTCTTCCTTGCTCTTTCACATTCCATTGCAACGAATGGCCGCTGCTCAGTAATGTGCTTGCCAACAAGTCGCAACGCACCGGTCCGCATGCGCACGCCGACATCGGTGAGAATGGCTACGGTCATTAAAGATCCTAAAAATGAAAACGTAAAAATAGCCGATACTGTTCTGCGCACGTAGCATGCTAAATTCGATAGGACTGTTTGATTATGGTAGTGCGCTAGATCAAACATCTCTTAGCAAAGCTTTAAGATGAAACGCATATATATTGGGAATAAAGAACGTACATATTCTAATTTTCTCTGACTGCAAGTCAACCTTCCTCTCTCGGCTGGTCCAATTCTGGAGTCCAAAATTGGGACGATTAGAGCTATCTTGATTGCCTAGCATAATAACGGACGTCGAAATGTTTGGCCTGCTGTAAACCGGACTTGGTGTTGTTACTGGCCATGGTGAATTCACGCGCACAAACGAGCTCGAGGAGATAGCGCTCGGCCGGACTGGCACAGCTAGACATGGCTTCTCTAGGACTATGGACGCTGTATGAGAAACTGGCATAACGTCAACTGTTCATCTCAATCTAACTATACAAAGAATCCAAATTCTTCCTATGTGCGACACGAGATTAGTGTCGATCACAGCGCAAGGATGACCGTTCGATTGACGCGTTCAAATTCCAATTGCCGGAAGCATACGAAGGGTTACCACATAAAATCGGATTACCCCTGAAATTCCTTAACCCCGTGGTGAATACACCGTAGTTCCGACAGCGGTGACAAATAATTGTGCGATTTGCCATCGTTACCCGGCTCGTGTTGTCTGCACATACGACCTTGCACCGTTCGACAGCTCCGAGGAAACTTTGGTTGCCGCTGTTCGGCTGTCGGCGTCATTCTCCAAAGGATACTTACACGCTTTTTTCCAGCAGAATGTGGCTCTTGGAACCTTACTAAAGCGAACTTCTACTGAATACTTAAGGACTATTGAAAATATTTTGATAAGCATGGCGCAACCGCGACATTCGCTCGAGAGTATCGAGCTGGAAAGGGAGGAAGATATTACCGGAGACTATGACGCGAAAGATTACGACAAGGAAATCCTGTTGCAACATGATTATACAGAGAGACTGATCACAGATGCTACAGCAAAGAGAATTGCATTCAAGAAGAACAAATCCAAAACTGTTGGGTTTGGTGATTTGCCAGAGTACAAGAAACTCAATAATGACGACGTCGCCGACACCAGTAGTGAAGAGTCCATTGAAGTTGATGCTGAGTCGCATTTGAAACATCTTAAGACGAAGGTAATATACATTTCCGTTCTTAGTACTGCAATTTCCTCTAATTTCTGATGTCACGGCAGCAACGTCGAATGGCTTGTCTGAAGTCTTGCTTGTTTTTCTCACTATTTGCCATCGTTCTGGCTATATTTGGCGCTGCGATATACGTGGCAGTTATAAAATATAAATTAGGACTTTTAAAACCATCGTCATCATCTTCTACTTCTTCCGCCTCTGATTCTTCAGCGTCTTTAGCGTCCCCTTTGTCCAAGTCACTCCTGTCCAACGGCACTCACGATTTCTACTCGACGACCGTATATATCTCTCTGGATGGCTTCCGACCGGATTACCTCTCTCCGGAGTTTACCCCAAAAATGTGGACACTATATACAGCCGAATACAGTGCGCCGTTTATGTACCCATCATTTCCTTCAGTCACCTTCCCAAATCACTACACCATGGTTACCGGTTTGTATCCTTCCAGTCACGGTATCGTCAGCAATTCCTTTTGGGATCCGGATTTACAGGAGGAATTTGATTATCACAAGCCAAGTTCTCTCGACCGGAAATGGTGGAAGGGTGAGCCTTTATGGGTTACTGCAACAAAGAATGGCGTTAAATCCGCTATTCACATGTGGCCAGGGAGTGAAGCTCCATGGGGTGAAGACGAGCCTCTTGTCGTAGACAAGTTCAACCAGACAGAGACTTTAAATCGCAAAGTTCAGAGAGTTCTCGGCTGGCTGGACCAGGATATTGATAGCCGACCAGAGCTTATATTTTGTTATGTTCCCACTATCGACACGTTAGGCCATAAGTACGGAACTTTGGGTCCCGAGATTAATGACGGATTGAAACAAGTTGATGATATGGTTGGTGCGATTCTGGGTGGTATAGATGACAGAAATATCTCGTCAGTCACGAACGTCGTTATTGTCTCCGATCACGGTATGGCGTCAACATCTAACGACAGACTCATATTCCTTGACGATCTTATCGATCTTGAAAGCGTCGAGCATACAGATGGATGGCCACTGTTCGGATTGCGACCTTACGAATATAACACGTCGGAACAACTATATGCAGAGATCACATCTTCTAGAGCGGCTATCCAGTCACAAGGTGACAGTAAAAGCGAATATCTCGAGCATTGGCAGGTCTATATGAAAGATGATATGCCAGAGGAGTGGCACTTTGGCGGTCCAGGTGGTGGACAGTATCAGAATAGAATTGCTCCAGTCTGGATTGTACCCGAAGCTGGGTGGGCTATTACGACGAGACAGCAATTTGAAGATTCCAACCACGATTTCCATCCAAAGGGTCTTCATGGCTTTAACAATACTCATCCGCTCATGCGAGCTTTGTTCCTGGCTACTGGACCTAATTTTCCTTCTGGCTCCAAGATTGAACCTTTTGACAATGTTGAGCTGTACGACGTTATCTGCCGGTCGCTGAATATCACTGGTGCGCCGAATAATGGAACATTAAATGGACAGCTGAATACTTTGCCTGATGGATGGATGGATCCTAGTCCATTTCCGGTGCTGCCGCCTACTTCCGATTCTGACTCGGCGGACCTAGGCAAAGAGGATCACGATAAAAACCACGATGCTGAGGATGATGGCGATCATGATAAGCAGCACCCAAATGATCACGGTGACCACGATGATGACCATGACGGCGACCATGACGGCGACCATGACGGCGACCATGACGGCGACCATGACGGCGACCATGACGGCGACCATGACGGCGACCATGACGACGACCATGACGGCGACCATGACAGCGACCATGACGACGACCATGACGGCGACCATGAAGGCGACCATGACGGCGACCATGGTAAGCAGACGACAAAGAATCACAGCGATCAGGATGATGATCACAAGGCGGATGATTGGATGGATTACTTCGAAGACAGGCTCAATAATTTAACGGATAATATCAATGAGTTTCTAGACACGGTGGGATCGCAAGATAACGATAAGGATGATATCTAGGGTGAGAGGCTTTAAGTATGATCGACACATCAGCATTTAGTACGTGGGTTTAATTTGTTAGGATTGGTGTTTTAGACTTCACGGAGTTATTTCGTTTAATTTAGTTACTAAGCGATTTCGTTTATTGCATGTATACAAGGATGATAAATTGAATTGGAATTAAAATTGTGGTGATTATAACTTCGATGCTGGTTTCTTAGTGCTTGCCAGCCATCCGAATTCCTGACATTGGTGTCAGCAGGGCTCTTGGGCTGAACACGAACAATCCAAACTTACCAGCTTTGTCTTCGCGCCAGGATCGATAATGACGTTCACCACCGTTACGGCTCCATTGGTAAGTGCCGTAGTAGCAGCCTGTTTCAATTCTTCGGGAGTCCTGGCAATTAATCCTTTACCACCAACAGCCTATTCATTGTTCGTCAGTTGCTGACGGTCATTCCGGTCTGAAGTAGCCATACCTCTGCTATCAAATCGTATCTAGTCTCGAAACCCAGTGCCGTACTTGGAAGAGGTTTTGCTGAATTGGCACTGTATGCCGTCGGCTCAACCCCGTGATATACACCATTGTTGTTCATAACAAAAATAGCCATCGGAAGGCCGGATCGTGTCGCTGTTTCGAGTTCCATCGCTGAGAACCCGAATGCGGAATCACCCTCGATACACACAGGTAAATGATCAGGGCAAGCCGCAGCAGCTGTTTAAGTCATATTAAAATACGAGGGAGATATGGATGTAGATGTACGTACCAGCAATAGCATATCCGATACCTACTCCCATAGTCGCCATGGTTCCAGCATCCAAACGTTGGCGTGGTTCTTCAACATCAAATGCACTTCGAGCAATGTCCATCGCATTCGCACCCTCAGACACAAATATGGCTCTAGTATCTGTTGCACGAATAGCATCCTTAATGATTCTGTAGCAGTGTTGGTATGTCAACGGTAAAATAGCATTATTCGCCTTCTTCTCGCTAGCCGCGAAGTTCTCTTCTCTTGAAGCCATGAGAGCTTTCGGAACACGGGAAAACTTATAGTCCTGGAGTTCTGCAGAGAGCTGTCTCACTACCAGCTCGATATCGCCTACAAGTCCATACTCAGCGTTGCCGCTATTATTATTTCCGATTTCCTCGCTAGCGATATCGACCTGAATGATCTTGACACTTTCCCTGAATTTAGGAGGCTCTCCATAGTGCAAGATCCAATTCAATCGACCACCGAGAAGCAGAATCACATCAGATGTACGCAGGATCGCACTTCTGGCTGCGGCGAAGTTCAATGGTGATGAATCTGGAACAACACCCTTTCCCATAGGTGTGGGTAAGAAAGGTATCGACTTCTCGTCAATGAGTTCACGAATGGCGCCTTCAGCTTGGCCATACGCTGCGCCTTTTCCTATGATAACTAGAGGTAGCTTAGCGTTTCTTATTAGCTGAGCAGCCTTTTTAACTCTTGAAGCGTCAGCCATAACCTTAGGTGCGGCAGATGCTGGGTAGACCGGTTGCGTCTCCATTCGATCGACACTGCCCTGGATGTAGTCTGCCGGCAAGTCAACATATGTAGCGCCTGGTCTCCCATAATATGAAAGTCTGTACGCTTTCTCTATAGTCGACGGCAAAAGACTCAAGGATGGAGGTCGACCAGCAAATTTGGTGAAAGGAGTCAACATTGAAACTTGGTCGAGCTCTTGGAATGCGCCTTTGTACACTTGATGTGACTCGGAAGAACCGCCTAGTAACAGAAGTGGAAAGCAATTGCTCGTTGAATTACCAATCTATGATTATGTTAAAATAATTAATTCCACAGTACAGCATATGTCACGCACGCCAGCAATGGCGTGGAGTACTCCCGGTCCTCCAACAACTAGGCACACGCCAGGCTTTCCCGTAAGATATCCATAAGCTGTAGCCGCGTAACTAGCCGATTGCTCGTTTCTGAAGCTTATAAAACGGATTCCTTTCTCTATACAGGCATCTGCAACCTATAAGAGCTCCAATTAGCCACCATAGTACTCAGGTCATTTTGGGAATTCCCTACCTCGATAACCGGAATTCCCACAATGCCGAAAATGACACGGACGCCTAGGTCATATAGTGACGAGGCGATCAAGTTAGCGCCTGCGACTGCTGTCAACGACATTGTTGACAAAGTATTCAAAATAATATCGATGAATTAAATAATAAACCACCGACTTGCCAGAGGATAGCCCGCGGCAGTAATATAGCGCAAGATAAGGTATAGCTCAGATACCGGTTGTCTTAGCCAGCCGTGTGACCCCGCGGTTTTGGCTGGGTCCTTAAGAGTCGAACGAAAGATTGACCCCAACTTGACCCCTGAAATGACGTCAGACTGGAATAGTACAAGTCCCTTAGCTGTCGTGGCGATTGATTGTAAGAGCTCCGCAGCAAAAGCGCCAATTGTCATATTTGATATACTTTCGATATTTACTGCGTTACACCAGCCGAGTCCAGCATGCAGGCTGACTTATTAACTCGCGTACCATCAAGGCGGACCGGCTTATTCACAATATGAACTGTGGAATATATGAGACTATATATATGTGTATATATCGTGAAAAACTGAAAATTGAGTATGATATTCTCCGCTGCTGTCATAGCAAGATTATTAGGACTAGGGTACTCCAGTACTTGCCAACTGTGGGTAAGGGTCAATTTTCGCGATCCTCGATATGATGGACTCCACCTCAAAATATATGCGACATTCACAGTATACAACAGAACAAAACGAGTCGATCGCAGTTTGCATATCCTAAACTTTTATAAGATCGGTATATTTGAAGTACCTGGACTGATCGTTTGTGACAGTAGCGATGCTCTTCTTTTCGTTTTTCAAGACTTTGATCGATGAGCAGGTGACTGACATTGTTTCTTCATAAACTAACAGCAGAATTATGCTAATAGATGCGTTAATAGGTTATAGTAGAGGTACGATATGAATACCTTTAACCGGATTGGCAAACTAATTTATGGCTAGCTAAAAAATGATATGTCAGTGAGGGGCACGTTGAAATCGGTAGATCAGTTCCTGAATATCAAGCTTGACGATGTCAGCGTTGTCGATGAAGTGAAGTATCCACACTTGGTATGAATTCTCAAACTGATGGTGTGACATTTGTACTGATAATTTATTTTAGTCGGCTGTAAAGAACGTTTTTATCCGTGGATCGGTGGTGAGATATGTTCATCTTCCAGGCGCTGTGGTTGACACGGCCTTGCTTGAAGATGCTACGCGGAAAGGTAACTATTAATGTTAATTATTGCTCTAATATTGTTGTCATTGACATTGGTAATCATAGAAGCAGCTTCACAGGCATCGAAGATGGGTGGACGATGAATCGGCGCGAATGATATTTATTTCCTGGATAGGGTTATTGTATAAATGTATTTACAGAGTTTGCCGGATGAAGACGACAAATTCAAATTGTACAATAGAACAATGCACACTTTTGCAAGCTATCATGACAATCTCATTGCGAGTTCCAGTACTTCACCAACATCAGGGTACCTAATGTCAGCATAGTTCGTGGCCCAATCCACCCATCCCGTCAAGAATGTCGAGCCTTTCGACAGCGTCTCTGTGTCACCAATCACGCAAAGATATCTCATTGGCCTTGTCATCGCGACTATCTGCGGTTAGTTTGAATTATTACCTTGGAGGGGGAGCCTTACCATTCAGTCGTCGATCGTCCGTTAAAAATCCAATTTCGCCGTTCGCATTGCTTCGAACTAACGATATGATTATTGCATTTTTCTCCCGTCCTTGAAAGCCGTCTACTGTAGATATTTCTAATATCTCTTCCTCGTTTGTTTTGTTCTTAATCACACCCTTTTCCTCGCAAGCCTCGAGTCGCTTAGATATAATGGTTACTTGCGCATTATACGGAGATATTATGCCGATGTCACTCATCTTCACTCCTTTATTCAGTAGTTCTAGAACTTGCTCTATGACCAGCCATGCTTCGAGGTCGTTATATTTGCTGCTAACATCCACGTCTGTTTTAATCGATTCATCTGGTATGCTTTCTGGAAACTCGCCTCCTTGAGTATCGACCCATAGTACCTTCGTTTCCGTCTCTTCGGATCTCATGACATATTCTAGATCCGCCAGTGTGCGCCCTTTGACAGAATCGTGGGCAGTAAGCTGTCCATAGTACATTGAGGTTGAAGGATATTGCATAATAATGTCATTCATTCTATACTGAACGTTCAGCAATTTTTTTATTTTTTCTCCATGTGCTGCTACTAGTCGGTCAAATAAAGTGGTTCCAAGAACCTTTTCGTTCATGGCAGCCTTGATGGTTGGTGGAAGCTGCTTATTGTCACCAGCAATAATTAATTTCTCGGCCTCCGGATGCATCAGCAATGGAATCCAACATTGTGGCTCGAAGCTTTGAGAAACTTCGTCAATGATTATCGCATTAAATTCAATTGCGGATAAGAATGAGCTTCCGGCTCCGTGGAGTGTGCAGACTACTACCAAGCCTTGATTTAATACCTGTGTGAGAGCCTTTTTCTCTCGCATCCGATACTCCTTTCTTAAGTGTTTTATGTTCTGATATATTTCCGACTTCTCTCTTCCCGACCTGGTTTTCTTAATCTTTGCAAAAGAGTCGTCGATTTCGGCACGGATATCGCGGACAATCTGTCCAGCATCAGATGTCCTGAGAATAATATCCAGTGAGTGACGTTGCGTAGACGCGAGAATTCTTGCAGGATGTCCAACTCGAAGGAGCTTGGTTGGTGGTATTAATCCATCGAGTCGCTCCAGAATAGTGTCTAATACAAACTTAGCCAATTGAATGCCATCCTGTATATATTACACGCACCAACTGAAATATTACTAGGTCCACACACGAGGACTCTTCCGCCTTTTTCAACGAGCTGTCTAATGACCTCAATAATTGTGTAAGTCTTTCCCGTCTACTTCGGTTAGTATCGAGTTTTCTGTATGTCATTATCAGTTATACTTTCCCCAGGAGGTCCATGAATGATAGACACTTCACTGGCACTCAATGCGAACTGCACTGCGTCCTTTTGGGAGTCGTTTAAAGTATTGTCAAAATACTTCACAGGGTGTTCAGGAGCCTTTGGCTTTGATGGTTTTATGCTTCCAAGAACTATTCTCTGCAGCTTTGTCGGAGCGGACAGTTTAGTGAGATGTTCCATGGTCTCGTTCATTCTAGAAAAATATTAGATATGTCAATACTGCGAGTCACATTTGCAGACCGATTATATGTAACTGAATTTACCAATTTGGTCATCCACAGCCTGCCGTCGAGAGCGACTGCTGCATTGGCAAACTTATCGTCAACGGCAACCTGAATCTGCTTCGGCGACACTCGCAAGGTGACCCCTTCCATTCTTGGCGACATTGTAGGTTTCAGGCGCTTTTCCGTAGCCGACGGAATCCTTTCAACGGCCTAGATATAAACCGTTACCAATTGTTTCTTGCATAGTACAAAGTAGCTTGCTTACCACAATGTCGCCTGTTCGGATCCCCACGCCTTTGTCAATCTCGGTAGATATAGCAGTATCTGGTTCCAATTCTAACACCATCGACCCGCCGATAGCCGTCCTTATATTAGAAACACATAGATTTAAAATTGCTAACCCGCGTCGAGCCAGAGCCTTCGGCGGCAAAGACAATAACTGTGCTTGCGTTTGCGAAATATCCTCCTCTCGCTCTTTCTTCAAAGCCGATTTGAACCGCTCTGTTAACTTTGCTGCTATATCTGCGTCCTCCATTACTCTCGACGTCCTCTGGTTAAATCTAAGCTGGCATCAAGCCGATGGCAGTCGCCCACTAATTCTCTGATTTCTCCGGTCCCAATCTGTTGTAATTAACCTAAGAACGCGGGTCAGACAATAATATTGGTTATCCTTAACCCCTGAATTTCATTATTTAAATTTGGCCGCAAACTTAAGAAAAGTGGGGAGCCTCGTCAACTCCCGGATAGCATAACAAAAGCCTAACAATATTTGTTCCTATTTTAACAACATATGATCTTCGAACATCCTATTTACGGGTTCGTGGAATAGATTCCAGGCATAATGGACAATTCTAGGACCGGATCGAACAAACGGGCATCTAGACTCCTGGATCGTCTCATCGCCAATGCATCAGCCAGTCAAAAACTCTCAAACGGCGGTATGCTCCAATCTGAGTCCTACACCGAATTCACGAATTGACCGCTAATTCTAAATCAGACCTGTTAACAACTTTGACTAGCCTCAAAGTCGAAGCACGCGATCCAGGGGAAGTGGCCGTGACCTTCAGCAAAGAGGTATCTAGTGAACCCAATTACCAGATCGTGACATGTTTTAATGTTGCTAGTCTCTCGAC
Organism: Lipomyces starkeyi; assembly: GCA_018804115.1. Classification (NCBI taxonomy): domain Eukaryota; kingdom Fungi; phylum Ascomycota; class Lipomycetes; order Lipomycetales; family Lipomycetaceae; genus Lipomyces; species Lipomyces starkeyi. The sequence goes on along the minus strand of JAGJTG010000005.1, from coordinate 473,381 downwards.
TTGCTTGTATGCTACGGGTTGAAATCAAATCCTTTAGAAATACGGTTGGAAGCACTAAGGATTATTGCCAATGCGTTATTGCTTTCCCCAAACCTCAGGAATCAATTTGCTACGGTGCCAATATTGGCCCACCAGTACAAGGTATCCTAGTTTGCCAATAAAATATTAACGCTTATTGACTTCGATTTCATAAAAGGGAGCTTCAGCGGATGAAGAATTCGTGGTCGGTCGGATAATGTTCCTATTGACCATAGAACCTAGAACTTACGAGGCCCATGTCTTGAACGGGTTGCATGAATACGTCTTACTGGTTGGTGCTATTATGACGATCACTGTCACATTGTGCTAATGGATGCAAGCATGTAACGCGCCATGCCGAAGGTGATTTATGCGACAGCTCGTTACCGGCTCTTACGGAGACTTGCAAGCTACTGTTTAATATTCTTTGCAAATTTTCATATGATACGCCATCGTATGACGAGTAAGATGCATGTTGCTTGTGCATGTTATGTGTATCTACTCACCTACTATTAGCATGATTGGGCCACTATCATCTATTATAAAGCGACTACCGCGAATATTGAATTCAGTATCGAGATCAATAATATCGTGCCTCCTAAAGCTTCCATGCACTGTAGATGTCTATTTTCGAGATGAAGCACCAACAGAGCTCTCAGAAGTGTTTTTTGAACTACTAGCGAAAGCAGTACAGCCTCAGTCACTTGATACTCCTGGGTTAGATGACTCCATAGTGCCTCTTCTATTGCTACTCAATAATATCTTTACGTCAGCACATAACGCAGAGGTTATAGAGTATTTTAAAGCAAAGATATTTCCATCTGAAATGTAAGTGTTACTTGAGATACTGAGAGAATGGAATTAATATTCTTTACTTTAGAGAGCGCAGTAGACCTCTGGGCCAGTCGTCTTCCCTTGCCTCCGACCTACTACAGATCACGAGCAAGCCCTCCTTCATGAAGAGTCGGGAGGTTGTATATCAACTGATGTGGGACGCGAGCGATCACGACGGTACGTAGGCACTGTATCAACTGGCATCGAAACAGCAACGTTGACATCAATTCATAGTTCATAAATTTATCTATCATATTGGATTTGGATATGCGATTGGTTATATAATGAGCCATGAAATCGCAGTGCCAGAAGATATTTTGCGTGAAAATGCTCCAAACGTTCCCAGTGATAATATTAATCCTGTGACTGGCCAGCGTGTGGAGAACGAAGGCCAAAGTCCGTCTTTGGCCAATATGACGGAAGATGAGAAGGAGAGAGAAGCTGAAAGGCTCTTTGTATTATTCGAAAGGCAAGTAGATCTACTCTCCTAGAAGCTTGATAGTAGTCTTCATATTGTATCTAACTCTTGTGGCAGAATGCGTGCAAACGGAATTATAAATGTTGAGAATCCAGTGCGCATAGCTGTGGAATCTGGTCGATTCCAAGAATTACCTGATTAACATATTTGCGTTTCTGTACGGACAATAAAGTGCTACATCAGTCCGACCTTTGAAATTATTCGAGCTTCGATCTCGAGTAAATGTACATACGCGCGGGGTTCACGTGATTAAAATATACCTGAATTTGCTTGCCCTGGAAATAGAAAAATCGCTGCCATTAAATACTTGTCTATTTTGCAAAGAGTACAGTCATTAGACCAGAGAAATATTCACTATAAGACGAAATGGTACAAAATATTTATCGAATCGAACAAATGATAAGGCAAGCAAATTTCCTGGCCGCATGGCCAGAACATGTAATATAGTAATACATAGCGCTGGAGTAAGGGGAACTTTGACATTTATTTAAACCTTTAGGCGTTTAGAAGAGTCTCCTCGAGAAGTATCTGTACTGCTACCATTGGCATTCAGGAAATTCTCCGTACACTCGCGCAGGGGTTCCAGATTTCGCGTCCTAGGGTGGTTAGCGACGTTGAGTATTGAACATAAAGTCACTTACTCGGAGTCATTCACTATGGTCATGGGGCGCTTAAAGCCATTTGAAGAGCTTGAACCCATGGAAAGCAGATGTCGTCCACCATTCAAAGCAGGTGATGGTGGCATTCCAACCATGCGATTAGCATTTAGTCTCGGGTTGTCGTAATTCACTTTCGGTGTGAGGCTCGACCGAGCTATCGGCCGCGAAACTGAATGATCCACAGTCTTGCGAATGGAGGGACTCTGAAAACTAACGTCGAACACAGCCTTATCGTCCAATGGCTGGTCGTTTTGAACAGCCTCCGCCACTCTAGCACTGAAGAAAGTGACAGACTTTTCCGTAGTCGGAGTGGAGAGCTGATTCGTCGCAGACTGTCCCTGGATGTAGCCAGGAGGATTATCGTCAGCTACCTCTTGCGACACAGTAGCAGCGATGCCGTGCAAGGTAGTGCTTTCAAGCTGTTCGCCAGGGGTTGAATTTGACTCGGCGTTTATACTTGTGTTCTCCGGCGTTTTAGTGACATCGGTGTTGTTCCTTTCCGCTCGACGAAGAGAATTTGCGAGGTTACCATTACTGTTAGAGGCGTCTTGCAATCTGCTTGACTGATGCTGATGTGATTGTGGCTGCTGTTGTGTATGACTTCTAAGTCCACCTGAGTTCGCAGGCCTCACGACGAATTCTCCGTCTAATCTAGAATGTCGAAGTCAGATCAGAACTGGTGCTGACTCAAAACAATAGAACAGAACTTACGCAGCCACCTCAAAATCGTCCAGATCATCAGACTGAATCATATACTCATCAAACTCTTCGTGAAATGTCAGTAAATGTCAGTAAACCGAACAAGGCAATTACCATTATATTCCTCGATCAGATCGCTTCCAAACGACATTTCGTCTAGAGAGTTTTTCCTGCTAATTGTGTCAAATTCACGGCAAATATAGCTATCATTGGTTTCTAAAGCAGAGGCATGTGTAGCAAATCTTGAGCCAGATGCGATTCGATTGCAACTTTGAGGCGCTGATGATATTAACTGATCCTGTTCTTGTCGTTGTTGGGCGACTGACTTTGGTTCATGCTGTACTTCATTCCGCAGGGCAGATGCTTCGTTTGTTTTTTCCGCCGTTGCATGATCGTCTGATTTTTTTTTCTGTTGATCCAATATCGCTACTATTTCGGGGGATCTGTGCAAGTTCGTAGCATCAAACCGACCCTTTAATTTAATAAGTCTGGCTACAGCCATAAAAGTCCAAACCACTTACCGTTGGGATCGACATTCTCAGGACGTATCGTCGATACGTGTTGTCATGTAGGCAATTACCAACCGAATTGCCAAAGCAACGAAGTGCTCGTTTCGTCGCGTCCGTTGTGGCCTCCTTCTTGCACTGACGACCCGTATTAGCCCTCTGAGTCAGAAATAGGCAAGTAGCGCCACATACCTTACTAAGAGCCATGTACTTACTCCTAGCGTTCTCGACGTGCCCAAATCCAATATCCTTCAATTGTTAATTATCACCTAAATTCCAATTTAAAACCAATCGGGTTTACCTCATGGAAAGTGCCATCTTTAAGAGTCACACGGACCACTACCGAAATTCCCACATCAATTTTACCATTATCCTTGACCTCAACCTGTAAAATCAGCGAATACCTCAATTATGCATAGAATGCGCTTCCTACATAGTCTTCATGGATGCTTTTAATCTCACTGGACCAGCCATTGAATCCAAATACTTCATTTGCTAAATTGATAGCTTTCCATCCTTCTAGATAGTACGCTGTGCCGCCACCAGGTGACGGTCGTGAAGAAATATACTCAGGTCCAAGTTGGCGATCGAGTTTTGCCTTTAATACTGCAATTTCTGCGTCCGTCCATGAACTATCTCGTCCTTGCTGAGAAGCAAACGCGCTCGCACACTTATCCTGATGCTGTTCTCCTGGAAAAGGCATTCCGCCAAATAACAATATACTTCCTAATTTATCAATATCAATATAAAAGCTTGAAAGGTAGCATGGAGATTGCAGCAGGCGAGATTGGATTTACTTAGCTCGAGTGTTTCCGGCCCTCCCATTGTCGAGGTGGCGCCTCGCGGTCGCGTTTGTTGACGCGATGCCGGTTGTTACCCGGACTGCTAACGCGAGGCGACCATGCAGATGAACCGTTGTGATGCTCTACTGTGCGAAAAGGTACCTCAGTCGAATCAGGGACATACGAACATAGTATTATTTGGTCTATATGGAACTGTAGCGTAGCTTAGGGTACTGGGATAGACTGATTTAGCACGATATCATTGTCTGGCCGCGAAACGACGGAAATGGTTTCTTTAGGCACTCTTCCGCATACCGCTGCTGGAAGATCAGAACCAACTCACTACCATGTCTTTTACTCAGCCGTCCTCCAGCTTCGATATGGTCATTTGTCGAAAATGACGTTCGTGATGCTGTGGGTAATGGGTGGTCCTGTTTCTCTTGCTCGGCATGGAGGTTTGTTTTGGATGAAGTTTTTCGCTGCTAATCTGACGTGTTGAACAGTATTGATGATGTTTTTGCCGGTCCTAGGGGTGTTAGGATTTATTTCCATATTTCCAATTTACGTTCTTCGGAAAGCTCGACTTCATAGTACGAATTTCTCCATTTGTTTCGGTCCTTAACCAAAGTTGCTAAGTTCTCGACAGCTGAGACTCGAACTCAACCAAGTGTCGCATTAGAAATATATCGGCGGCTATTCAGTAAGAGCTATGTGCGCGTGTCAGTAATATACCTCTTCTCTTCCTATATCATCACTCAGATATATTGCTCGGAGTTTTCGGATTTGACCATGTTTCTTCCTAAGAGGTTTGGGCCTGTCTAACAATTACTAATTATATGGCTAATATCGATCTTATAGAGACTTTGAGCTTTCGAAAGTTAATGAAAAGAGAATCTACATCAATACGTTGTCTGTTTACATGGCGCTGGTCTATGCTGCAATCCACTGCCTGCAAGACAAGGATCGATTAAGCCTGCCTAGTGTAAAGGTCTGTGTCATATTATCTTTTCATACGCATAGGCTGGCTGACATATACATTGAGACCGATCCTATGCTTCGAGTGAAACAAAGTTTATATCCTGAATTCCGGAAGTCATTTGCATTATCTATTGCTTTGTCTATTATTTTCATTCCGGCATATTTACCATTCAGGGGATATATATGGCGTACCTCTCTATATTTTGCCCGGTTTCTGGCGACGTATGGACTATTTTGTTATGTCTTTAGCATGTGTGATGCGCTGCTCACCCTATGTCTTACAGTTTGCATAAATCTACTGCGACCGGTTCATTTCCCTTCTCGCCTCTGCATTCCTTCTTGCTTTCGTTCACTCTTTTATTCATGTGGAATATGGCAAATGAAATGTGCACGATCTACCTGACCTTAGGTGCACTTCACAGGGGAAAGGGGATTAGCGAAAAGTCTAGTGACCCCAACGGTACTTTGCTTACCGGCTTGCGGCGTGGATCCAAGAAACAGTTTACGAGGGTATGAATTGTAATGTCAGGTTGTATACAACGAAGCTAAGTAGCTGTAACAGAGAACTGCCTTCCAGGAGCTCCGGTTCATAGCGTATAATGATGGTCGAAGACGAGATTCAATCTACAAAGACGTTGAGAAGCCATCTACGTGGCAACAGATTAATACGGAGTGTTTACATGTTTTACAGGATCTACGAAATTGTTTTGTCATAAACAGCGATCTGCCACCTGGAAAGTCTAATCTTCAGTCTAGATCCGCTGCGCCGGTTCCAATTCAGCATTCTCCGCTTACCAGTCCGACGCCACCGCCAATAAGAATGAGAAGAGAGAATATATTTTTGAGCGCTGAGCCTTTAAATGAGTCTCCTACTTCTAAGCTTGAACGCAGACTATTGGAAGGACTGCAGGATCCCAACGCAGTACAATCGTCCTCCGCGATTGCTTGGTTTCAAGGTCTGCAGAAGTGGCTCAAACAGGGAAAAGCGGAATTATGGACTCACATTATCGCATTTTTATGTACTCCGTATGGTGCTCCATTTAGGTATACTATCCAACGCAAAGTCTCTAAACTCGTTTCAAATCGTGAACTAGTATCTGACGCTATTAACGCACTGTCGGACCTGGTGGTTAATTCCATAATTGAAGACACATTTGGAACGGTGCAGCGGGATATACCACGAATTTTAAGCGAATTCGATCAAACTATAACGCTATTGGAGTCATTTGTAGAGAAGCCACCTTTACATTGGTCTGATGTTGGTAACAAGAAGAAACTTGTGAATGGAAAGAACCCACTTGGAACTGCAGATGCGATCGAATTAGATGAGGTTGACATACTAGTTGACGACCTAACGGAAGCCTTTGATCGAATAGTTCATACGTTCGACAAGTATTTACTGGGAATGGGACTGAACCCAGATGTATACAAGAGATGCGGGGTTTCATTGAGACATGTAAGATAGTTATGTACTTATAACAGAGTAGGTAAATCTAGAGTGTAGCATTATATTACGTGTACAACAAATCATATCATATATCCAACGCCAATAATCAAGGAATATATATACAATACGTGCCAGTTGTTCTCGGCAGACATAGTCCGCATTTATCCAAAACACATACAGTTGTCTCACTGACTCAAGTCAAACCAACAAACTTCTGAAACCGCATCCAGGCACCTTCCGGTGTCAGCTTTGGTCGAACGTCGAGATAAAAGCTTGGAATACTCGGATATTCTGGATTCTGTTTCCCCGCATAAAAGTCAATGACGTACTCGATTCGCTTGCCGCATCTATCAACTACCCAATCATGTCTATCGAAGGGACGCTGATACCTACATAATGTAAATAATTTGGTCTCTCTATATTTACAGCTCATAAACCTGACCCAAACAACATATTTATCCGAGCTCGAGGTGAAAGCTTACTAGAATCGCCGCTAAAAGAGACCAACTTTGGGCCACCGCAACTATTTTAGTCAGCAGAATATAGTAATAACTCCTGTCTTGTAACGAGCTGACCTGTTTGCTCCAGTGCTCGCTTCCCACTTTAATATTTCCATCCATGCCCGTTCATTAACCGCATTATGTATGGGCACAACCGTTTTCATATCCTGAGTTTGAGGATTCCAGTGTTTGCGTTTCATAGCGTTGAAGAACATCTCTTCAGAAGGATACACCCAATTTGATGACCCACTCACAGCACCGCCATGTCCACCTTCACCTCCATTATACGTAAATGCTTCGGCACGAGGAATAGATGAAACATCTCTCACTTTTCCCAGGCTCTCCTCTGAAGTCGAAGGATTCGCTGTCGGCGCGGACAATCGAGATGCATTTTCAGGCTTCATCCATATAGATCGGGCCGAATGGTCAACCGGACATGATTCACTCGACGGCGACGTCGTCTTCTGACTAACCGGACACTCAGTTGACGCTTTGTCTTTGGTGGAATCCATGCGTTGCTGCGTAGAAAAGCGATCGCATCTGTATACTTGCGGCCAAAGATGTGTCGGCTCGTAAAGTTGGTGGACATTGAGGCGTTGTCAGTGGGGGTTACCCGGGCTCTATGCGGCTCATAATTTCGATGCCCCGGGAATAACTACTGAATCTTAAATTTTCAATTTGGCGTTGGTGCAACTTGAATGAGAGAACTGTTAGAATCACTGTGATAGTAGCTATAAAATGCCAGCAGATGCTACCTTGACGACGATGACAGCGACTCTTAATTTCAAGGTATGATGGCAATGGGGATGACCCGTAGTTTAGGATCATGGAACTGACTGGTCAGGCCCTGCAATTTTATGGTCCTATAACAGCTTTAACATTTGTGAGCTCTAACCTCTTACTTGCCGGTCGCGGATCGAACCTGTCCATTTACGATTGGAACTTAGCTCAGGTTTTGAAAGAAGTTAAACTGTTCAAGCGCAGCAAAATCCAAGGTATTGTCTTGGGTAAGTTGAATATTTGCAGTCTATTGAATGCTTGACTAACTTCGTTAGGTCCGTCGATGATAATGATTTGGGGAGCATATTCATTTGGATTCATCGGCAAGAATGAACTACTTGAGGAATTCACGTTCTGCGAGTACATCTTACCAGACTGGATCATGATAGGCCACTGGGGATACGACGGAAATGCATGTGTTGTTACCGCTCATAACGTATTATTGCATATCAGTAGCGACTGCAAAAGAGTAGAGAGAATCTCAACATGTGGTGTTGACTGTATTCTCTATTCGGCTACCGTATTCTCTAACGCAAATGATGTATGTGTAGCCGCAGGTACAGTTTTCGGAACCATAGAAGTTTGGTCTACTAGAAATGGTGCTGTCATTTCCAGTCTCAAAGGCCATGAAGGGTCTATTTTTAATGTACAATTTTCTAAAGATGGTAGTCGCCTTGTCAGCTGCTCTGACGATAGATCGATTCGGATTTGGGACCTGCACACGAACGAATGTCTTGCAGTCGGATGGGGACACTCGGCTAGAATCTGGCAACTGAAGTATCTTGAAGATGATACGATTGTTTCTACGGGAGAGGATAGTACTACTAGAGTGTGGAGCTTCCGTGACGGAAAGCTCAATTGTGTGCAAATATGGGAAGGTCATAGTGGTAGAAGCATTTGGTCCCTTGCAGTTACAGATGATAAGAATATCGTGTCTACAGGTGGAGCAGACGGTCGAGTACGAATATGGAACATGGCTGCGAAACCTACACTCATCGGTATGTCTTCTATGACTAATAGTGTGAATGTTTCTTTGTAATTAATTGCCACTCTAATGTCGCTTAGATCGCAGAAAAACCATATATTTTGAAGATCTTGCTAGGTCTATTGCGATTAAGGTTGGTTGTCGAATTGTTATTAGTTCTGTACGTTGACTGTTCTGACTTACATCAGTGCGGAAGTATTAAACAATATACGGCGACGCGGACAACAGCTTATGCTTTCTCAACAATAATGGGATATGTGGTACTGTTTGACACTGTTGACAATTTATGGAAGAAGACATATTACAATCCAGTCTTGGCCGGATATAGTCTCCTGAAAGGATGGGACGATAAGCCTTACGTTTGTGTTGGCGATCGGCAAGGCTTTGTGTATGTTATTGGTACAGAAGATTCTTCGAAGGTGATTTGTCTACGTTTTACCTTCTCTTTCCGTCCTGACATCTGCTAGTGTATCATCATTGACCCTCCATCCGAAAATTCCAATAAGGTCATAGATCTCGTTCCTTTGTCGAAAGGCGATTTTTTGTATATTTTAGTTCAGTACGGAAGTGGAGAGACGCCTTGGTCATTCATTACCCTGAAAAACGTTAGTCGGAGATTTTTTGAGTATTTGAGTATGGCGCTAACTGATAAGTACAATGGAATTTCCTTAGAAAATTCAGTTGCCCTCGCAGCGCAGCCGACATTTCCGATCGCATCGGCTTGCATGCATCCGAATATGGATCTTCTTGTCGTTGGTTCGAGGTTTGGTGCTCTTGCGGTGTATCGTATTGAGGCTTCTCAGGTTACAATAGCTGCGTCCGGCTGCTGGCGGCGTATAATATCAGAGGATTGCATTACCAGTGTTAACGCATCCTATACCGACGATGGCAGTATGGATATTCTGGTTACGTCGCGAAATGGAAGTTATAGCGTGTGCAATGTAGCATTGTCATCTGAGAACGGGCCAGCTACCTTAGACAAGTTGCATCTGAATAGATTGGCCAAAGGAAGCATTGAAGGCGTATGAACTACTCTTTTTATAATCACTTCTGCCGCGACGGCTAATAAAATTGTAGGCTGCTTACCTAGAGGAGGGGTTGGTGTTTTGGGGATTCCGAAATAATTACTTTTTTGTTTGGAACGAAACTCTTCAGTATGAGATTATGTCGGAAATATGTGGTGGTCCGCACAGAAATTGGCATTTCATGATCTCTTCGCCGACCAAGTTCTCTTTCGTCTATACGAAGGCTTCTTCGGTAGGTACAGTCCTGATTTACATCCCTGAGAATGCTGAGAACCCTGATGATCTTCTAGATATGTATAGTCAAAGAGGTCGATGCTGGGACAGCGTTATCTGCTAATTCCATTACTCAGGAAGGAAGTCATGGTCGGGAAATAAGAGCAGTTTCTGTTTCACCATTGACCAATGATCGTAATGCGCTGCTCGTGGCTACTGGTGCTGAAGATACTTGTATCAGACTCAGCAATGGTATGATAGTTAAATTCATATTACACTGTCTTAGTGCTAATATCATGAGCGTAGTATTTTCCGATGGGCGTTTGCGTAACCTAGGTGTGGTGCGAAGGCATGTTTCTGGACTACAGGAATTGCGATGGTCGCCAAATGGCAGATACCTTTTCTCTTGTGCTGCAAGAGAGGAATTCATTGTCTGGCAAGTCACCATACGCGGCCAGAATGTCTATCTTTATCCTATGGCTTCCGCACCTATCGCAACTGATCTACCTGATCTTCGCGTCATGGACTTTGCCGTAGACGAAACTATGTGTAATGGGGCTCATTGTTACTTCATTGTAGCGGTGTACTCTGACTCGGCCATCAAGGTATGGCTCTTTAACCCTTCCAGTACAGATTTTCGTCTGCTGTCTGCTGGACGATACAAGACATGTTGCATTTTTAGAGCCGAATGCTATCGTACTAATGACATTTTGCACTTTTTAATCGGCAGCTCGGATGGGCATATTGTGTCATGGGATCTGTCAGAGATATGTCAAGTTGCTCTGTGCAGTCCTGTGAGTGAACTAGCAACTAAATTTGACTTTCCGGAGCCTGAATGGTCTCTAGCTGTTCACCAATCTAGTATTAAGTCGCTCACGATTGTCAGGGCCCCTGATTCATCGGCAGATGGAAGTTTCTTCATTGTTTCGGGCGGAGATGACAATTCTATAGCCGTTACGAAGTCTACGATGACCGAGTCTAGGTTTCTTCCTAGTAAAGAATATACAGTGGCGGACGCTCATGCATCGACAGTGACATCGCTTACACAGTTGAAGCACAACGTCGTGCTGTCCGTAGCTGTTGATCAACGAATACGGGTGTGGCAATTGCTGCCGGATAGCGAAAGCAAGTTGTCACTATTAGAAGAAACATATACAGCAGTGTCAGACACAGGGTGCGTCAGTACTGGGACAATCGCGGACAACGCATTCACGACGTTATTAATTTGTGGTGCTGGATTAGATGTATGGCAAGTAAATGAGAAATAAATGTATTTTGGCCTGGTAACAGCGAATCAGCGATAGCATAACATTTGTAAATGAGTCAAACTCAATTGTTGGTGATTGGCATTTGCATAGTAGTAGGTTTGATATATAAATAGATCTGACTGAATCCACGTATTGCATATATAGTACTCAGCGCAAACGGTAGATGTAGGTTGTAACGACGAAACAACGGGCGCAACCACCTCAAGTCCAAAACCATAATTGTTTCCGCAGCCTTAATAAATCGCCAAGGAGCACAACAAGCCACTGATATCTGTCCGCATTCGGCCTTGATATATCTCTCCAAAAGTCCTAAGCCACAAGCATTTGACATATTAGCTTGCTCTCCCCGGAAGCCATGCGAAGGAGCATACGACAGATACACCCCCTTCTTCTGACATTCTAAGAAGTATGAGTACAACCAATTCTCTACTAGACCCTGAGCTCGATGGAGGGGGCATATCTCAATATATATCGGTTCCTTTTATCGTTACTACCACAGACGGCCGACAGTTTCACGGCCCTCTTATAGGAACAGACAGAGTGAGTTCTCACTGACAGTTCTAGTGGTTACGTCCTGCCTAACTCTTGTATAGGAACAGAATATTATTCTAGGCGACGCCACGGAGAAACTACCAATTGGCTTCAAGTCTCGAAGGAATGAGGGATTTCGATACGTTGGCATGATTGTTGTGCCGGGAAAATATATTTTGCGCATTGATGCCGACTGGAGAGCATTGCAGTCTAACTCTTTAAACCGACGCAGACATCCTCAGATATCAATCTCTGATGTGTTATAGTGCACTTGCGACGCACAGAGAACCCGGTCGTCCGTTGGTATCAACAATATCATACGAAACATATCTATATTAGGAGCCAAACATGATAATACAGTACATTAAACTGGCGCATTCCGACTTTCTCATTACTATTTACAAAAATTCACCACCGATGTATCCATGTCATTGTAGATCACTTAGCCATAAATTTTATACTACTAGAATGAATTTAACCTTGCCGCTGCTTATGCTTGGGGTTGCTCTTGCATCGGACTAACACGCGACCTTTGCGAATGACGACCTGAAATCTGTCAGCCCAAATTCTCTACTTGACCGTCGCAATCAATGATAATGAACAGTTCATTGAATACTCACATAGCAGTCTGGACACAGCTTCTTGACTGAGGATCTGACCTTAATACCCCGACATAATAGACCGAACCTTTCAGGTTGCACCAGTAGTGGACTTGCCGGCAGTCGGCTTTGCATCTCTAGCGACCACGATAAGTTCGATGCAGCATTGCGTCGAATGGAAGACGCAGCGACTCTTGAGAAGTTCCAAATCAGTGGTAACATATGTTGGCACGGGTTTAAGAATTAAGCAGTTTGGTCTGCCAAGTTACGAGTTTGCTCATTTTTGAGATACGTGGGAAGTGTACCCTTACCCAACATTACCCTTACCCTGGGATGGAATGGCAAAATTGGCTTACAGTCTATTTCCCCGTCCACTAATACTAGCAGCGAACACATCTTCAATATATCCGATCTATTTATAATCGGCACGACACCAAACATATTATACCAATACTTGACGTTGATAAGCATTCATAACAAAGATTTAATCTTCTCACTGCATTCCCAAGTCTGGCCAGGAGACAAGGTAGTCCACTTACTGACACTGCCTGCCTCGACACATATCATGCTCTTATAACCGTCATCTGGGCAAAAATCTCCCATGTTCTTCGAAGCATTAACCCACGGGTTCCAGACAACTACAAAAGCGTAAGTTCATATCCTAAATCTCAAATCATAGAGGAATACATACCAACATCAGCGACATTCCTTCTATAAATGTCAAAAAGAGGCTTGCCAGCTGACGCAATCAAAATATCGTTGTTAACATTCTCATAGACACGATCTGTCTCAGAAGTGACAGTGACGGTAGTGTTCGATTCGGAATAGTCACTTTTTGAGACCTTATCCTTCACGCTAACGCCAGTCAAGCCATTAACCTCAACTTTATCGACGTCCTAGAATTAGCTATTAGTCGAAGGTCATACGTCGTATAAAAAGATAAACCATACGGGAATGCGGAAGTAGGTATGGAATAAAATCTGGAAATCCCAGTTGACCTTGCTAGTGTTCTCAACTCGCATTGCCGTCTCAAGCGTATCTGCACCCAAAGCAATAGTATAAATCAAGGTGAAATCGAAGTCCCACGCCTTTCTGAGTGCATCTGAAACATTTTCTGGTCCGAGACCAAACTGAACTGTCAACGGACTAGAGGAAACCTGGCCCAAAAATTCCCACTAAGATGATGTCAGCGTGTTAACTACGCCCAATTGCGAAAGAAGGCGGACGTACGGTCGACAATCTAGCAAACCCATGCTGCGGAAGAGTAGACGTAGGACCTGAATTAGCCTTTCCAAAGACCTGAACAAACGTAAATATTATTAACTTTAAGACAATTAAGTGGTACAGATTGGGACTAACTGGGAACACCAGAGGCACACCTCCTCTCACAGCTTTCGATCCGTCGAGAACGGCACCTCTAAATGAACCGTTACTACAGATCACATAAAAACTGCATAGATCTTCGCTTACTCGCTGATCCATAACTGTTCCTTTCCTGCTATAGTCCAAGAGAGAATGTTTGCACCGTGAAGAAGAACCCTGACAGCCGTCGACTCGTCTGAAGGGAGAGTCAAGATCACTTCCTTGTCCCTTTGTTCAATGGGCATTCTTATGTAATAATATCGGTTCGAGGAATATAGTGAGGACGATCGATTTGCTCTTATAGATGAGAGCTTAGGGGAGTGGGATGCGATGCGACTTGTTAGGGATAGAATGCGATGCAACAGTGATGGAGCCGACATCTCCATTCTCCAAGCCCGTAACAAATCAAAATGCGGAGTCTCGGCACTGACCGGACCACGAGAACTTTATGTTGTAACCCTAGCCCAAACACATTGACTTCGAAGTCTTTTAACCATATTATTAACTGCTGTCCGCAAGGCTCCAATTTAGTTGGCGGACACTTGCTCAAGGTCCCAGGGTCGTGAACTGGCTCTGTATACTCTAACAAAGAGCGACTGCTGAGCGCCGTAGCACCACATATCAAACGCCTGTTCTGCATCTGCAATCAGGGGTTCAGGGGCTCCGTCTGTTAGTTTTGCCGACTTACTAGCACCTCATATCGAGAAGAACCTTGCAACTTCCAGTGGAACGAAGCAGAGCCAAAGGAAAGCCATATTGTGCGCAGCCAGCTATGAAGTTTTGCATGTGGTGGATGAATGTGAATAAGGAAACGGGGTTTGGTGTTAGTAAGTTTACATCTAGCGAGATCAATTTTAATTGCGACAGGGTGATGTCGACAGGCGTCAAGAGGGGAGCCCTGTTCCTCCCTCATAGGGAAGTGTTAGGTTTTACCTCCGGGATTTCTTTTCCCACCCGGTTTTTTATTTTACGGAGGATTTCCCTGCGCCCTTGTTGAAATGGATGGTCCTTTCTATAGACTATAGATTCTCGTAGGAAAACCTATACATATGCGAGCACAGCTATTCGTTCTTCGGGGCGAGAGGCTGACCACCAGATCTCGGCATTTTGTTCATAATGTTCAAAATCCGGGTTTGGTTTGCCGTTTAATACAGTGGACCACTCTAAGCCATATAAAATTGCTAGCCGCTCCAAAAGAACATTTAGTGTGACTTTATGGGCCTATACGAACTGGCATTAGATCTGATTATCGAATAAACGCCTGCTATTATAAGATATAATGCTGACTTAATATTTCTAAATTTATTACAGAGGTAGAAATCCTAAATCGACAAGCACAATTACCCTGGTACACCAAACCTATCATACGCACAAACTGATCTCATCACAATTTCTCTGAAGAATACCCAGTTCGCATGCATTTAACTGACATTTCAATCTCTTATACAATTCCGTCTCGTCAATTTTTCCATAAACAACGTTTGCCTTAGCTTCACACCGGATTGATGGGTACGGGCGTGTCATTTCTGCAAATAGTCTGTACTCCAATTTCAGCTTTGTACGTGATTGCTGTAGGAAAATTTCTGGTTTAACTGCAAGAGTGCCATCCTGTAATCGGATCTCGGTAATGTAGTGACTTGCCACCAGCTCAATTTCACGTCTGAGGTATTTTTTCTGGTGCCAAATAGCGGATACGTCACGCATAAACTGACTCAGTGGCCTATTGTTCGAAGCGCAGGTTAATAAATTGACGAAAAATTCAGTGAGCTTGTGTACAACGTCAGCTAAATATCATGCATACTAGTAATTCAGTTGTTCTAACTTACAGGTGAAGTATCCGCATTGATTATTGAAATTCTAGCGATTGAAAGGTTACACAGTGCAACCTCAATTTCCAAGTCATTCTCATGACATAGAACTATTGCATCTTGATTTATATTCTTCAACGTCCATCCGAAAAGTTTATAAATCCACTCCAGCTCATCTACTGTTGTAAGCGCAGGGGATCAGGACTCATCAAGGCCAAAGTACTTACCTTTTGTGGATATAATCTCTGCTGTATTAACACCTTTGTTCTCTTCAATAGTCTTCTCGGAGATAGTAATGCTCTCATTTCGTGCCCTAATATCTGATAATCGGGCATTGAGTGAACAAGACAAAATCTCATTTTCATGCACTATTTGACGCTTTGTACACATCTTTCGGCTGACATCCAGCTCAACGATTGCCAAGTTATGCCTTGCAGTTTCAAGTTGTTCTTGATCGCAGTCTGCCACCTCTGATTTCCGCTTGCGCAGAAGCTCCAACTTGGATTTAAGAGTCGAGTGTCTAGACTTGATATCTGAAAGAGATGGCCGTAACGATTCTTCGATAGTTTTCAAGTTCGCGCAATCATCCTTGAGGGCGTTCGTGTTCTTTATCAAACTGCTCATGATGCCGTCAAGAAGTTTCGATCGCCACTTATACCAAACACCCTTTGATTGAAGTCGAGCATAGCTCTTAATAACTTTGAACTGGGCACAAAATGCTGCTTGACCATCGAGTGATGAGCAGACATACTGCCGGAATAGTTCTGGATTCTCCTCCATTATTGACGTTTCAAGTCTCTCTAACAAGTCCTTTCCTTCCTCAATATTTTTCCGAAGTTCGCGGCAGCTCTAGATAACGCTATTAGTAAATGGACCTGACAAATTATTACCTGATAACTTACAAATTCAAATAATTCCAACATTGGACAATGAAGTTGTCTCGAGAGAACTGTCACTGACAAGGTGGGCTCTAAAAGAGTCTCGCTAGGCTGAAGGAAAGTTGTATTGCGTCGTTTTGTATTAAGTCCTTCCAAAAACTGAATCGATGTCATCCGCAGGAACTCATTCAGCGATATTGGCAAATAGCTATCTTCCTCTTCCGGCTCGACAACAGGTGCATGTGAACGTAGAGGAGTCTTATCGCCGGAATCCACAAGTGGGTCAAGTTTCATCATGACTGGTGCAGGGATGTCGGACAGAAACTTGATCGACTTCTTCATTGTCGACATAGTAGGAGATGTCAGAGAGGCTGCCTTTAGTGGTGAATATATTTTTGACAATGCTTCCTGCTCTTCAGATTTCAGTGATTCGATGGCCTGCTTTCTTGCTGAGCTAACTGGTAGCTTTATCGGCGAACGAACAGCTTTCTTCGGAGTGAGACTCTGAATCCGCTTCTGTAAACTGCTGGTACTGACGGTAAATAGCGTCTTGTTAATATCACTCTTTAGCTTCTGACTCTCAGGTGTTCCAATGCTTAAATGACGCCCATCAAAGCCCCGTGTGAGACCTTCACTTTCAAGCAGACTTCTACGTAGTTTTAGCAATTCAGCGGATCGCGGAGACGCTATTGGTGTATCGACAACCTGGGAAGCTTTAAATTGGAGCACCTGTGGATGCTGAGGCCTTGTTGGAGTCTCTGTACCCTGACCAGATCCAATACTGGAAGTGCGTCTGAGACTGCGAGCGCTCAGTGACGGAGAAACCAATTTAGGCGACATACTGGATGTGACGAAAGCCTGGTTCGTTTGTGAGTTCGTTATTTCCGGCGAATTAAGCGTCGCAGACTGAAAACCGACGCTGTTAGCGGAAGGTAACATGTCGGTAACTTCCATTGGAATATCCTCATTTCCACCAGCTTCGTCATAGATACTAGCAATATTTATCGTGCCGACAGCAATAGTAACATCCATTGCCATGCTGGCATGGCCCGTATCATCCTCGTCCGGTTGAGCAGAATGAATTTCGCCCATAGCTTTGGTGACGTCCATAGTAGCACTGGTATATTCTGTGTCATCATCGTCCTGATGAGGTGGAATATCTTGGATGGAGCCAACTGCCTTAGTGACCTCCATGATCACGCTTGAATGATCCTCCTCTTCCTCAGCACCATTAATAGGCAGGTCCTGGATACTTCCAATTGCCCTTGTGATGTCCATAGTCTCTTCTTCGACATACCCTTCAATAAATCCTACTGCATTGGTGACGTCCATTGTCGCCTCGTCACAATCATCATTTCCCGTGCCTTCAATGGGCCGATGAATGCTGCCAATGGCCGTAGTAATATCCATAGCCTCCGTATCCGAGCCGTTATTTCTAACGTCGTCCCTTGCGGCAGCATTCGGTGAGGAAGCGGGCCGAAGGCGAGCAACGAGCGGTGAGAAAAACGACGCAGCGGTGGATGCTGCTGTGTTGGACTGAAGCAGTACAGTCTGCGATTGCTGCAGAAATAAGTTCTCGTCGGCGTCAAACAAGTCATCAAAAATATCAGTAGCATCTTCCATTTCAACCTCATCATCATCCTCTTCATCATCGACATCGAAAGTTGCAGATCTGATGAGACCTCGAGGGGGAGTCGTAACCACGGCAGTGGAGCGTTGCAATTGACGTGACCCGTTATCATAATGAGGCGATGCGGGACTAGGCTCATTGTATAATCGGAGGTTTGCAAGTGGCGATCGCCCACAAGCGGTCAGATTTGGAGATCCGGATCTGTCGGCGCGTGGTGTGCTAGCGGTAGTGGCGGATGTCGACGATGATGACTGTGTATCCTCTCGCTCTAATTCGAAGGTGCTACACGAGAGATGTCAGACAATAGGTCACATAGACGACAGTCACATAAATGGAAATATATACTGTAGAGTAGCTTCAGGTGCAAAACTGACTCGCCTGCTTAGAGTGCGGGAACTTGACGACTTAGATTGGGTAGATTGGTCCTTAAGGGCGACCTGCATTACACCGATCACCGTATGATTCTCGTCGGCTGCCGAGTATGACGATTTTAAAATTCCCCTGGGAGCCTTATAATCGTTAGATTCCTAAGACTGTATCGGCAATAGCGGTTGAACCTACAGTGGGAATGCGTGAAATGGCCCCAATCCTGCGCTTTCGCGGAATAGGTAATGTGATATCATCAGAACCGCCTAAACTCTTAGACCTTTTGCGACTATTAAGAAGAGCGCCGACCCCCAAATTTTCTTTATCCTCCTGGGATCCGAAGGCGATTGAGTTCCTTGGCCGAGGCATTATCGCTTGATCCCGCTCAGCACGACGACTTGAACTGTGTGACAAGTGAACCGCCCTCTGATAAACTTGAGCAGATGGATTCAATAGTTCCTAATAATAATCTTTGACATATCAAAAGCAATTAGAGTTAATATTGGCTAAGACCGTTTGGTGCTGCAGAGAAGTGAGCCGACAACAAAGGGCAGCCACGACACGCGATGAGATGCTGCCGAAATTGGGTTATTATTGAGTAAACAAACACACCGAAACTCTAAATTAAGTTTGCATTGGGCGAGGGTTCCTAATTAGGCAAGCTTGCCCTAAGCTGCTGAGGGCTTCCCGATAGAGAGTAAAAGACAGTCACAGCCGATTAGTTGCTCGCCTAGAGTCTATGTTGTCAGTCGGTGAATACTCCAGCGGCTGCGACATCGCGATCAGGAATTTGGTATTTTCGACTATTGTCAAGACCACTTTAACAGACCTTGAGCACTACAGTACACGATGGCCACAGAATTGACAGTCCAGTCTGAGCGTGCTTTCCAGAAGGTATATTGATATTGTCAAGTGTATAAATGTTAAGGAGCGGGAATTAATGGCATACTTTTAAGCAACCCCACATCTTCCTTAACGCGAAGACCCGCGGTAAGAAGGCCACCAAGCGTTGGTACAAGGATGTTGGTCTTGGATTCAAGACCCCTAAGGAGGCTATTCAGGGACATTATATTGGTATGGGAGTTATCACATGATTAATAATTCAATGAGTTTGGTTAATAGTCGATTATAGACAAGAAGTGTCCATTTGTCGGTCTCGTCTCTATCCGTGGTCGTATCCTGACCGGCACTGTCGTTTCAACCAAGATGCACCGTACGATCATTATAAGACGGGACTACCTTCACTACGTATGTGATTCGATCAAATTTGGAGTAGAGGACGGGGGGGTTTGGCTAATCGTGACATTCAGATTCCCAAGTACAACAGATACGAAAAGAGACACAAGAACTTTGCCGCCCACGTTTCTCCAGCTTTCCGTGTTGCTGAGGGTGATGTCGTCACTGTCGGCCAATGCCGTCCAATCTCTAAAGTGAGTAGCGAGTTCCTATGTATCTGTTCTCATGCTTGACGCTAACGTTTACTTTCAGACTGTGAGATTCAACGTCCTCCGTGTAAGCAGCGCCGAGAGTGGAAAGAAGCAGTTCAACAAGTTTTAGATGCTGTATAAAAAGTTATTGGGTTTTGTTTTATAGTAGCATGTGACAATGTATAATGTACAGTCTTAGTTAAGGAAATTTGTTCATTGCTTTGACTGCGACCAAGACGATATCGCGTGCAGATGCGATTGCGGGATTGAGTGGTTTCTGAACCGTTTAGATTAGATGCCACCCAAGTTGTTTAGTAGAAAGTTTGATCTCCCTTACAACAACTGGCAGTTCGAAAGCATAGCCAGTGTGTGACAAGAATCCACAGTGTTCACGTGGCCAACAGAATTTTGGCCTGCATAATGTTTAAGGATTAGTTCTAGGTTGTAAAATAAATGATGCTGAAATGTGCCATGGTATACTACTCTTCGCTATTATTATAAGTAGCTAAGGGGCCAATCGAATAAATACTACGCGAAGAAATTTACTCTATTAACTTATCTAAAGTATAACTGACATAAGGGATCGTATAAACGTCAAATAAGTGCCTAGTCCTTATGATGCGAGTCAAATCGAGATGGCTTTCCATATTCAAGGGGTACGAACTTCATGGTCTTATTGTTGTATCTTATTCAACACGTTAGCGTCTCTGTCATTGCCAACAAATTAAAACGTACCCATAGTCGATAAATAGTTCCTCGCCTTCTTTTATCCGCCTTCTAGCGAAAAATGCAATCCTATGTATGCCATTCACAAGCAGAATTCTAGCATGACAGTTTGGATTTTGCCGGGAATGGTTAATAAACCGCAGCTTATTACCAGCGCGAGTAGCATCAACACATTGATCTAGATGGCATTAGCAGCTGCCGTATGAGTGACTACTGATTCTCATTTACCTTTGGTCGATTCGAACAAGAAAGAAACACCGCGCTTATCGTATATCTTTCCTCGCCTCTCCGCTTCGTCTTGAGATATGAGCTCGCCTTTGTATTCGCCCAAGTATTCGTCTTGCTTGATAGACTCTCCCATGAACAAACCCCATCCGGAGACGTTACTAGGACCGACAATAACTCTTTTACCAAGTCCTCGCTGGAGGTTAACATTCTTGCAATAGTGCTTATTGTCTACTATATCTCTGTTCTTCGGATCAAGAACATGATCAGCACCGCACGACCGGCACATGTCCGGGTCACACTCTCTATTCCACTTGAAACATTCACAGGTACTGGTTCGGCACCTGCTAGTAGTGCAACGACAGCCCCTCCATCGTCTTGGACACGAAACTGGACAGGCACATCCTTTCTCGCAAAACACTCTGCTGATAACGGCCGGGCAACGCGAATCACATGGCCCGCTGTGCATGCATGGATTGACATTACCTCGCTTAGAATGATTTCCACTGAGTGAGCAGTCTTCCGGATAACCTGTTTGCGCCTTTCGTTTCCGCTTGTTGCTTGTAAATACTTGGGCCCTTAGAGAAACTAACCTATTTGGCCTGGACCCAGGCTTCTCCAGCTTTGCAAAGCTGGGCGTCAACTTGAGATCTTCTAGCTTTGTACGAATCTATCTGCAGTTAATAATATAGACCTATATTGTAGATTATTATCACAGTTACCTCCCGACACGATCTGTTGACTATGGTAGTGAGAAGGCAAGACGTCCGTTCATTTCGGATCATGACACTAGCCGTCATCTTGATCATGGATATTTCATCATCCGTCCACTCTACTGGAGTAGTCAGGCTTTCTGGCCTATCAGATTTCTGATTGCAGTTAGATTGTTTTTCACTACATCTTTAAAGACATAGCTGTACCTTCATTAAGCAGTCTGGAGAACATGGTAAGTCTTCGGGAATGATCTTTCGAGCTGCAGTAGACCTATTGGTATTGTCGCACTCTTGAAGCGACGGGGGCCTTATTGATCCATCAGGCCCAACTGTCATGTATGTGGAATCTATTCACGGTAAGCAACTGAAATTTGAGCAAAGAGAAAAACCTTCAACGTACCATGCCAGGGACATTCATGCATAAAACAAAATGAGCATAATAACGAAGCATATGAATCAAGGCTAAACGCCGCAGTTGACTGAGAATTTCGCAGGCTAGACCGCCTATCATCGATTAAGGCATTTGCAGGGTAGCTGTATGTCGATTGATACTGTTAGTATACATTCAACTGGCAGAGAGTATGACATAGCATACAGGTTTAAAATCTCCCAAATACTTGTTCTCGTTATTTCCTTGAATATCCGGCAAATTAATTCTATCTTCCACACCAGACTTGAATCAAGCTTTCTGGTATGCTCCTCTAGCAGCTTCCGTTTCTTTTCATCCAGCTCAAACTTGTCTGGCAATACTAGTTTTCGGACCACAGCATTGGACCCGACATTATAGAGAAAGTATGACACTAGTTGACTCTTGGAGAGCCCGTAGTTCGCCATGAAGTTGAAGAAATCAGCTGCTAGAAATTGAGCTTCTATATGACGTGTAAGTGTGAGTCAATTAACTCCTATTAATATAAGAACGCACTTTCTCTTCGTAGCACTTCAGCATGACTTTCAGTCTTGTCCTCAAACATTTCCTCTAGGTTTAACCCATCTTCCTCGCCATTTTCACCAAAATATGGCAGATAACGTAAAATTTCATCATCTTCAACATTCACACCTGTTGTTAAAGGTGTATAATCTTTATACAGAGGTAATGACGTTACAAAAGGGACAGAGACACTCTGTTTGATAATCTGCTTTTTGAGCGGTGCCGAGTGAGTATTCTTGTTGAAGGTCTATATGCCAAAAACAAACAGTTAGAATAACCACGTCCAATGATCCGCAAGTGGGGCTATGTACTGTTATCGTGAATTTCATTTGCATGCGCTGCGAAGCCTTGGCTTCCGGTACGAAATCTTCCAGAGACCATCTCTCCACTAAAGGTGACTTAACTGCCTCACTGCGAATACCCGATTGCAGGCGGGAATCCGTCAATAGTTCCTACAAGATTGCAATTAGAGACCGAGACATATAATAAATCCCATGCAAGAGATTAATACGCTAACAACCGCCTCATGTTTCTGCCGGACTTGTATGATATGCTGCCGCAATTCCTGACGAATAGACTTCTCATCGAACTCGTAATTATGTTCCGACGTCATCTTGAGTAAATAGGCATAGTAGTAAATAATACGACTAATCGTGGATCAGCGACGGCAAAAGGTGAATTCAGCTAAATGTAATTGTACAACCCGGTTACTTCACGCGTCTTAACATGTATTTACTGTGCTGTCGTCACCAAGCCGACGCAAGTGCGGATGATTTGAACCTTACTATGCCGTCCAGGGGTATGTTTGAGTTGTGATCTAGTCACGTGCATTGTTATTTAGAAGAATTACAGTACCAGATTATGCCAAAAACCTTAAATTCGTGTCCTTACTCGCGATTTTAACGTCGTTACATCGTAGGGTCACATTTTCGCCTAGGCATTAGCTGCCACCACATTCGTTGCAGGCTTTGTGCAAAACATCAACAATTTTTTCTACGCAGCTCATTTCGGCCTCAAAATGACGGGAAAGATATACTCAGCATCTACGACTGCTCCAGTCAATATTGCCGTAAGCAAGTTGTGAGTCCACAGTACGATAATTAGCTAACGACCAGAACAGACCCTGAAGTATTGGGGCAAGCGCGATACCAAGCTAAATTTGCCGACCAACTCTTCCATTTCAGTCACGCTCTCGCAGGATGACTTGCGGACGCTGACGACAGCCTGTGCCGCAGAGTTCTTTGAATCCGACAAACTGTGGCTCAATGGCAAGGAAGAATCTGTGCATGGACCTCGCTTTCTCGCTTGCTTTAATGAGCTTCGAGCGCTTCGCAAAATTCGTGAGGACGCCAATCCCGAGCTTCCCGCGTTGAGTAAATACCATATGCATATTGTTTCCGAGAATAATTTCCCTACTGCTGCTGGGCTGGCATCGTCGGCTGCTGGCTTTGCCGCTTTTGTGCAGGCGGTTGCCAACCTTTATGAACTACCTCAGTCTCCGGAGGAATTGTCGAGAATTGCTCGACAGGGCTCTGGCTCCGCTTGCCGATCTCTGTTTGGCGGATATGTCGCTTGGGAGATGGGTCAGGAGGCCGACGGCTCCGATTCTCGAGCTGTACAAATTGCGACCCAGGAAGCGTGGCCGGACATGAAGGCGGCCATCCTTGTTATATCTGCGTCCAAGAAAGAGACATCATCCACCGTCGGAATGCAAACTACTGTGAACACCTCCACTTTGTTCAAGTACCGTACCGATGTTGTTGTTCCTCAGCGTTTTAAAGAAATGTCTGAGGCCATAGTTAACAAGGATTTCGAGACCTTCGGCAAGCTTACTATGATCGACTCTAATCAGTTTCATGCCGTCTGTCTCGACAGCTCTCCTCCGGTCTTCTACATGAACGACACTTCTCGGCTCGTCATCGGACTTATTGAGAAGGTCAACAAGATCTACGGCCGCGTTGTTGCTGCCTATACCTTTGACGCTGGTCCAAACTCGGTCCTGTACTACTTGGAGAAGGATGAGCTGATTGTGTTGGGATTATTGAAGGCTGCTATACCTGATGTTGACGGATGGGATAAGAAGTCGTATACATCCTCAATTGCCCCCGCTGTCCCTGACGGAGTCGATCCTTGCTCATTCGAGGTATTGAAGGAAGGCGTAAGCAGAATTATCCTTACTGGCGTTGGACCTGGTCCGCGGAAAACAGACGAGGTTCTTATCGATGGCAACGGGCTTCCGAAGTAACTCTGAGTGCTTTGATAATAACGATGGATTAATAATAGTAAAATATGCAATAGTTGTTTCCGGCGTTTCGGATAACGGTTTATAAATTTTTTAGAGCCGATGTGTCATTATTTGTGATATAAGTTGTCTTGTTCAAGCATACATATATGCAAATTTTTCAGATTATGTGCAGAAGTTCTGTTATGGATTCAACCTAATGTCTAATTGGATCGATCTCTTGCTATCTTACATATATACACATACAATATCTACGTGATATATTACAATCTGAATCCCATATGTTCCATGCGACAAAATATACAAAACTAGTTGTAATCCAAGATATTCAACTTCTCAAATTCCTCGACCCTGGGAATCGATTGTTCGGGCAAAAGATACATGTTTCCATCATCATCAAATCTCTGCCTGTCTGTCTCGGAGATCGTGAAAACCTCAATCACGCAACTCTTAATATTGTTGATCATTTCAACATAGCGTCTCTGAATTTCCACCGCCCGCTCATGCATTTCGCGCCGCGAAAGGGTTTCGATCAATCGCCGCGCATCGTCCCTTGTTTCGTTAATACGCTCAATCAAGCGGCGAGTGGAGTTGACGAGATATTCCTCTTCGTAGATGCTACCTTTCTTGCCTCGCGCCCGTTTACGTTCTTCTCGTCGTCTGTTCTTCGCAGTCCGTCTGGTGGCGCCGGTATGCGCTGTCCCTCCTGTCTTGCCAGTATATCTTGTTAACAACGAGGCCGACGTAGAAAGCTCGCTAGGAGCTATAGATACATTGTCCGGTACATCAGACTCTTCTGGACCTTCGAAATAGCTCATAGGATCATTAGCTTTCTTGAGTCGGAGTTCTCGGAGACGCTCGAGCTGAGCATTTAACTGGCCGCGACAATCGGAAAGAAGTTCCGTAATTTGGTTGAAGCCTTCGACCAGTGCAGGATCGACTATTTCTTCCAGGTAACCGGGCGAATTCTGTTGCAAAATGATCCGAATCGCTTCATCAAAGAAAAATCCTTTGCACAGAGATCTAACAGCTTCCTTCAAATCTCGGCGATATTCGAGATAGATCGTGGCCGCGTCCACGTACCTTCTGGCTTCGTAAAGTGACTCAGCAAGCTTCTGTGAAATGACCTGGACCTCGTCCTGTGGTAATCTCGCCATACTACAGACAGCAAGTGCTTCTCTCCAGTGTGATCCGAAAACATATGAATCCAAAGCATCAGCATAATCTCCCAACAATTCGTACGCAAGACCAGCCTCCTTGAACTCATTATTTGACTTTAGATGCTTCGCAAAGAGTTTCAGGATCGCATACTGCTTTAATGGCTCGTACTTGTAAATCCGCAGCGCGTTTTTGTAAAGATTGTGCGTCACTACGAATTTTTCGACTTCAGAGAACACATCGTTGCCGTCTTCGTCGTACTTGAGATCGCACAGATGCACTAACGCCTTGTCGTATCGACCAAGATGTGTATCCAGTAGAAAGCGGCGGCGCAATGGAGTCTGCTTTTGCAGGTTGTCGATAAATGGCAGGTATTCTCGTGGATCTTTCTGTGATTGGCGAGCAATAAGCAGGGCTAATGGCAAATTATAGAGGCCGAGAGCATAGTCATACAGTTTGTTCACATCTTGCAAGAAGCAGATATGCTCAACCGCAGCAATCAACTTTTCCTGATTGTCATCTGTCCCAGGAGTTAGCGTAATACAACGTACTCCAATAACAACACTTACGACCAAGGTTCGCAATTAAAATTAGAGCAGACTCAATATCTGCGGGATCCTTGCACAAGTACGCCGTAATAATTGACTGTGTATGCGTTTGGCTGTAATATTTCAATAAAACCTCCAACAAGGCGTCGCAGATTCTGTTCACTTTTGTCTTCCCATCAGGGCTCACTTTCGATGAGATGCCCTCTTGTAACGATAACCCTGACAACGTGCTATTAATCGACGCCGATGGCAAAGTTTCTTTGTAGATAGTCTTCGTGACATCCTCGTTTCTGTCATCATCGGTTAGTGGCCATCATCATACACCCACCAGAACTCACGAATTCTCTACCTACGTTAATCCAGAAATGAAAAGATCCAAGAACTCGACCTTCCGCAGCGAAGAAACAAACAATTCGACGTTTCCGGTAAAGAGATCCGGATTATAGTCATATAAGATGTCAAGATTGACGCGGTGCACTCGGCAAGCCATAAAAGCCTGCAAATAGTCCTTCTTATCGATACTGCGCCGAATTCCTTCAAGCACTAGTAATCGAGGGAAAATTGTTTCTAAATTGCCTCGTGGCATTTGTAACACAATCGACACTTTAGAAGGGATAATTGAAACAATCTTTGCGCCACGCTCAATCGACCGACAGCGTTCGTCCATGCTGACTCCCGAGTCGGCAGGGATATCGAAATCAGACTCGCCACCTGTCAAATGCACAAATTTGAGCAGACTTTGGGCAGTGGTGAACGCCAGATGCTGTTCGGCGACGATAAACGACGTGCATGAGACACTAATCCTCTGCTGGTTGGCGTAGAGCCGCCCGTTGGATGCCAGACCGAATACAATAACTCGGTCTTGGACGATCGTCTCCGCAATGGTCGAACACCTCTCAGGTAGCCATCCAATGTTTTCAGATGCTACTTCTTCACTACCCGACCCAATAGAAGTGAAGGAAATTTGGCGAATCTCAGCATTGGCCAACTCAACGCAAATGGCTCGATGATCCGTCCGGGTTGCCATAGTCACGACAGAGATATCAAAATCCTCCACATAAATAATGTCATGTTCCAAGTCGCTGTCTAATCGTAGTATGACAAGTCGACTGTACCCATGGTAATCAAAGACAACAGCAAACGTCTGGCGGTTAATAAATTGGATCTGTCTGGCGACTCGAGCTTCATCGATTGCAGTCAGAGGAATTGCTTTTGTCACTTGAGGATTGCCGATTTTCGACGGAGTGAGCAGCGACCAGGTGGCTAATTCTATCATTGAGTGTTCGAGGACTGCAATTATGTCATTCGAACTATTGATTGCTGCTTGAGTGGGCGTTTCTAGTACCTTAAGATCACGGAGCGACATTGGTGGAGGCGTATTTGCTATGCCTAAAGGGGTGATCATCAACGCAGCTATTTAACCAACGATATTAGCTCCGACTTTAACGCATAATTCAAAAACGTACATCCGTTGACTACCATCAACACGCCATAATCATTTGGAGGTGACTTAGAACCAGAACAGAGGTCCCAGGTGAATTCGTGAATTTCCAAGAGGTTTTCACGCCCAAGTATCAATGTGAGAGGCCGCTCTGGATGCCATTTCATAAAGGCAAGTTGTTCTTCGCCATATAAATAAACTTCTTGTTTGAGATACCAGTAGTAATTATTCATCGTCCAGAGCTGTATCCGATTTATTAACAAGATAGCGAGCACTGATGATTCGACATTCCACTGCAGGTCGAGTATAGGCTCATCCGCTACCAATCGAGTGTTAAATTCGTACCGTCGAAGTCCGTTCCGTTCAAAGAATATCACATCGAGTCGTCGTTCCTCGCCATCGGCAACTCTCTGCACAGAGGCTATTGAATTTCCCGACGGCCTCCAAGACACAAAACTTTCCTGTCCATTGACTGGCTCTGATATGCTGTCAAGAACACCTTCTCGAGAGTAAACTCTGATCGTTCGTCGCAGCAACTGGCGCACTTCCAAATCAAGTGTATCCACCGAATTCACAGATACATAAGCTCCGTCACCACGCCATGAGATTCTGACCTTGCCATCATCCCTAGCACTCAGCACGCCCTCGTCCACTCTCTCAGGGATTGTAGGGTCTCGCATACCCTTGATACCTTTACCCTCAAATTGTGTCTCCTTCTTACCCCAGCCGACGGAAACATGCGGCGAAATCTTCAGGTCAGCCGCATCGATATTTCGCTCCGCGAGCGGATCAAACTGACGGTTCAGCAAAATAAAAGTTTGCACACCAGTTGCCAATGCAATAATTTCCTCGTCCGGACTCCAGGCTGCCGCGGCTATCCCTTCGTCAATGGACCCCACAATCTCAACAATTCCCTCGAGTTGGTCCTCATCCTTGATGCGCACAGATACGATGTCTCCGCCGGACAACACTACGACAACAGAGTTCGCATCTGGGAAATAATGCAAGTCGACGATCTGGTCTGGGTGAGAACCTTGCCCGATGGGTACGGAATCCCACGACGCTAGAAGTCTTACTTCTCCAGTTTTCTACAAGAAACATTAATTGTGTTGCATATACTTAATCGCAGCTATAACTCACGCTGATCTCCTGGATCTCAATGTGATGAAACTCCTCCGATGGTCCAAACGCGCAAATCAACGTGTTATTGACAGCATCAAAAAAAGAACTCGATAACGGCAAATCAGGAGCAGATACTGGTTGTACCGATATGCGAGACCGCTGAATTGGGAGCAAGTTCCACATATTCCAATCGGTTGCTCATGCGCAGAGAGTAAGAGAACTTTGCAAGAACTAGGACGTTCGATCGTTACCACTGTAGGCCACTGAATCTCTACCGAGGCGTGCCAAAGGCTTTTACTTGCTTTAATTCAAGTAAGCTTTCCTTGATTCGTAAAATTGTTGGAGTGACGTCGCAACTAACAACCGCTCGTCAAAATCGTATTTTTGTCCATTGTGGATAAATAGGGAGTTTCACGTACGGTCAAACAGTCAACGGTTTACCAACGAGGTTACCCGGCCAGTTAATTCAAGAGTAGACGAGTTGCAGCTCTGGAGCCGCAATCCATCCATAGTGAATTTTCAACTCGTCACGTGCTACGGCTTGGCCCTAACTCAACGTGACTACGCGTCGCCCACTAACTGTATTCGGAATAGTGTGAACACTCTACGCCTCATCCGTCTCCCCCAGGACTCACGCAAAGTCTTCACTGTATTGACGAACGCTTGTTAACAGTCTGTAACGCGCATAGAATAATATAGGAATATGCCTGAGTTATCTGATAGACAGCTTGTTTTGGAGAGCCTTGTGACAGGTTACTGTCTCGCTCGGTCTACGGAATGTGCAATGGAAGAGGTCGATGACGATATCGATAGTTCATCTGGTAGGTCTGCGGCAATACGAAAGTTCATATGCTAACTAACCATATTAAAGGAGCCTATGAAAGTTATCTTGAACTACAGCTGGATGACATTTTAGCGGAAGCTTCGAGTGATTCGAACTGCGACTTTGGCCTAGATAGCGGAGATTCAGACTCTGGTCTCCATGATGACGACGAGAAGGACAGTTTAGAATCTCTTACGAGTATTTCCTCGGATATAGATATGGAAAGCGTCTCCTCTAGCTCTGCTTTCGATGAAGCCTCGGACTCGGAGTCAATTCAGTCCGACAGCACCGACCACTCAAGTGGTTCACTTTTCGATTGCAGCTGTGATTCAGATAATTATTTAGATATGGATACCATATTATCAGACACGTTTCTAGCAATGGAAGTCCACGTTGTTGGTAAACGCTATCTCACTCAGAGAGAAAGAATTATGAAATTGAGGCATAACCTAGACGTAATTTTGACGCAGTATAAGTTTAATCGCCCGGATCTTTTCCGACGGTTTCTCCGAATGTATCCCGAGACCTTTGATCACCTTGTGGAACGACTATCGACGACAGATGTGTTCTCAGGCATGACAGCACGACAAGTAAGTGTGGAGCGTCAGGTTGCTATCACTCTGTATCGATTTGGCCATTATGGCAATGGAGCGTCGATGTTCGAAGTGTCCATTTGGTCCGGGATGGGAGTAGGAACTATTGCAAATTGCACGAAGCGAGTCATGCGCGCAATCTTTACGAGCCACCTGGAACAAGAAGCGATACGGTGGCCGTCTCGGGCGGTAAGAGAGAAGTACAAGGACTATGTGGAGAACATATCTTGTGCAGCTTGGCGTAACGGGTGGTGCATGATAGACGGAACGCTCGTGCCACTCTATGCGAAACCGTACTTATATGGGGATCTGTTTTTCGACCGTAAATCGAACTACTCGCTGAATGTTCAAGTAGTCTATTCCAACGTTATACAATTTATACAATTTCTGATGACTAATTGACATAGCTAGTATGCACCCCTGATTGCCGAATAATAGATTACTCCGTTGGAAAGACAGGTTCTGTACCCGATTGCGTGGCATGGAAAGAGACAAAACTTTACAGGCACCATGAGACACTGTTAGGTGAAGGGGAAATGTGTTGGGCTGATTCGGGTTATCCCATTCAGACGTGGCTGCCGATTCCCTATCGGTATCCAGAAAACGATACAAGGGAAAATGGGATTTTCAACTTCACTCTGTCCGCAATACGTGTTAGGTCCGAACACTGCAACGGGGACCTTAAGGGTCGTTTGCGTTCCCTGCAGGAGCTACGAATCATGGTCGATAGCATGAAGAAATTAAAGTTCGCCGCACTATGGATAAGGGCATGTATTATTATACACTCTGTCGCCCTTATTCATGAACAAGACAATGGCTTCGATATTTCAGATATGGAGCAGCATTGGGCGGCTAATATTGAACCTGACAATCGTGAACGCGTACCTGATCAGACGCGCGCAGAGAGAACGCAACATCTTACGCAAGCTAAAGCTCATCGTGACTTTTTGCGTGACGCGTTCCTAGATTTCCGGCGTCATGGACGTTATTAGCAAGACAAGAGATGTAGCAACTAGATATATTTGCAAGTTGTGCTATATGGCAAGATATTATATAATTCATGCCTCCTCCGTCTCTTTCTCGTCTACAATTGTCTCAGTCTCCATATCAGTTGTTCCGAACTTTTTCATAGCCATCGCATACTTTAACTTATATTTCATTAGTCGCATTTGTACCTTTGCCAGCCTTAGTTTTCTCTCTTGCTGCAGCCAGCTTGATTGTTTCCAGCCTTGTTTCTCTTTTTATCTCTGATGCTTTGTCAAAGATTGTGTGCGTAAGATCTGCCATTACCTCTTGACGAGTTTTCTGTAAAATAATTGCCGTTGAGATCAAACTTAGATAGAAATAATATAAGCATGCATACTTTTGAGTTATGCCTAAGCGACCTTTCCTTTGCAGGTGTCGGCGTGTCAATATTATGTGTGGATTCAGATGATGACACCGATCGCTTAGTCAAATTTGACGTAGGTGTCGATATGCTTGAAGTGTTCGACCACTGATAAGAATTCGCAAAGAGCGGAGTGAATGCGTCTGACTCTTCCTCATCCTGCGAGAGAGCTTCAGGCGGCCATGCATTATTGGAGGCATCAAGCACTGAGAGATCAACTTCATCATTGGCAGACATGCTAACACTAGCAAATATCTCCGTGCGGCCCTTCACCAAGTCACAGAGTTCATCAACGTATGGAATTTTCTGCTTAATCTCATCTATGGAAAAATGGTTAACTAAGAGCATTAACATGTGAGAAATTGCAGACTAGATAATCTAAGTAACCTCTAATGTTTTTGGCTTTCTCAGGATCTTCCACTCCAGCACCGGTGCCGGGATTCACTGTGTAACCTTTGGCCTCCTTTTGTAGACTGCGAATTTTGTTGTAAATGGACTTTCCATACGCTTCCTTATTCATATGATCTTTACACGGACTAATGTCCGAAAAGAAAGCTTCCGCAATTTTCTGGCATATCTTTAGTTTCTTTTGCCCCGTAGATTTCTCACCTTCATGGGGCCAGATGGACTGTCGATCAAAGTCGTGATCCCTTAAGTATTGCAAGAACTTGAGTGTAAGAGCGAAATTATTGTCATTCCAAGAGACTGGAATGGACGTGGGGAACGTGGTACCAGTGTTGGAATTGGTGGCCATGTCGCGCTCACGATTTGGCGAAGTTTGGACTTGAGAAAAGAAATTAGAACGCGTCGAATTGGACGCGTCAGGACTGTGATGTCTGGGGTGGGGTTAGGTGATTAGTTACCTAGAGTTGAACATCCACGTTGACACTAGCGAAAGGAGGGGGTTCACGAAAATTGCCGGGGTTAGGTAAATTTTAGTAGGGTTGGGGCTTGATTTAATAAACTCTTGACTGTTTGACCGTACGTGAAACTCCCTAATGTAAGACGATTACAGCACTAATCGCACTGCCGAGCGCATGACCCCTGAAAATTGGTCCGGCATTGCCTGAGCTGACAATCTCGAAAATTTACTCTCTACTGCATGGAGATATTACAGTGTGCTAACTCAGCCGCGTTTATTTTCAATTATTATCTAG
This sequence comes from Lipomyces starkeyi, assembly GCA_018804115.1. Taxonomy (NCBI): domain Eukaryota; kingdom Fungi; phylum Ascomycota; class Lipomycetes; order Lipomycetales; family Lipomycetaceae; genus Lipomyces; species Lipomyces starkeyi. Next base: position 440,545 of record JAGJTG010000005.1, on the reverse strand, counting down.
TTCACCACTGCAGGAGGCATGACAGTGACGAGCAGGAAACCCGTATCGAGTGATTCCACCATGCAGCACACAATAGATCGATAAGCTAACGCAATGAATTTGCAGTTGCAATTTTTTTGGAGATTGGACCGTGCTGGTGTATATTTGTTTCAAATGGTTGAGAATGTCGTCTGATCGACTGGTCTGAGGCAAAGGGCACCACTAGACGGTCTCTGGGCCCTCATCCTTGATCGCCTACTGCAACACCAAACGATTTCAAGCTTTTTTTTCGATCAACAGTCTTGGAAAAGCATTTACTCGAGCGCCAGCGATTGCCTAGCAGATCGCTCCTTGATATATTGCAGAAGCCATCGAGTTATAGGCGAGAACGGCGACGTTTGCTTTGCTGAGTCGGAACCAAATAGAACGCTTTCATTAGTAAGTGACTTTTGTCTCCATATGCAAACCCACAAACCGTCAACTTGATCGAAGTGCTGCCAAAAACGCAAGCAGAGAATGGTCACGACGCTCCTAAATGTTGTTTTGTATTCAGTCCTGGTCAGTTATTTCAAGTGTGAATACATATTTCCCCTGGATATAAGGGGTGGGCGTCAGGTTGAGACTACGATGAAATCATAGTGAGATATTTTTTATAGGTTGATCACGCGACTACAGGTATCCAGTTACAAGGATGTCTACATGATTCATTCGAGAGTACTTTCTCTGTGGGTACAACGAATAATCGAAGCTATATTTCATGTGCAAGGTGACCCAAACCATGGGAACGGACAAGACAAGGTATCAGCGTTAACTTCAAAATCCAATTGAGTCAGAGGATTGGTCAATCAGAACCCAAGTAATTACAATCTAAGTTTCATACATTTTATTCTCACGTGGAAACTTTTGAGCTGTACTTGTGCTCTTCGTGTAGGTAGAATCTCATCTTCCTACGAAATTATTTTCTGTGCTACTGAAGTAGAAAATTGGGGCTGAATTATTAGTGCCGAGTAATATTGTGATACTGTCACTGGGAGGATTTTCACCACGAGATTTTCCTAACTGCCGTCCCCAACTTTCGTCATATTAGACGAGGAAAAATTCGGGTCTCGGATTGTAACCGGGGATTTTAGGTCAGGTGAACATGCAAGCTTACCACCCCTGTTTCAGATCAAAGTCGGGGCAATGAGAATCCATATCTGCGGGGAGAGAAACGTGGAGAACGTGCAGCAGTGGAGCTGGGGTAATCAGTTGCATATGTCAATACCCTTGTAACAGAGCTGTGGGCCGTGAAGCCGTGCAGGATTGACGTGAGACCTGAAGGTGCGGAGTGGGTCTTGGAGCATTCAGCTCATGTTTCACCCGATATTTTAGATGGCGCATATTGATTTGCAAGTTTAAAAGACTATTTCCTAAAATGGGAAAGAATCGATTCCTGATTAATTACATAAATGTTAAATAATCGCTCAATCCTAATCGCATTTTATTTAGCAGATAAGGATGAGGATCACTCAAACTTTCGAAACGCATCATGTAGGAGGCTGCACCGCGGAAACAGTCGGAGCGGAAACGGTTGCCATATCCCGCGTCGGTTCCGTCCAGTCTATGATTCTCGTCGATGAATCACTTCTGCTGGATAAATCGGCGAACGGACGATCGCACCTTTCGGTGAGAGCCGATTTTAGCGGGTAACAGGTAAGTATGTCTCGGCAGGTAACAACTTAGCTCGTTTGCCATGATGTTTGCTAATTGCGGACATGTCGCCGTTGTGAGATGAGCTGCTGGCTTGCATGTGCTAGTGGCTTTTTTTGGCCGCCCGGAATTGCGCCACTCTCTGTAATGCAAGCGCCGGTAACATCGCCAGTAACTGCGTTTATCTGGACCAGTTGCTTACTCATAGATTAGTTAGTAGCAAAATCCTGAATTGTAGCATGGGATGTGCGCCGAATGCCATTATGCCAGTTAGTCAACTGGTATCTAGTCTGAATCAGAGAACTTTGCTTTAAACCACAGCGAAAATCATGTGCATACTACAATTGTAAGCTAGCTGTGCTACAGTACTTTAACGAAATTTAAAGCTGCTCCAAGCGTTCTCTTGGAAACAAAGTGTACCGACGCAGTGGTCATTTATATCTCTCACCTCACAATATCGTCTAGTTAAGATAGGCCGCTTTGGCGAGGAAAGGAGTGTTCCACACTTCTGTTTAATTAGCAGCTTGCAAATCTACGTTGACAGAAGTAATTATTATATTTATACGAGAACCTTAAGTTCACTGAAGATAATCCATCGGTCATAAAGTTTCGCGTGGTACAAATATACGGTCAATGATTGTCGATGTTCTCCTGTCGGGTTCATCCGACGAATCGCCAAGATCATTTCCCCGCAATAAGCAGCAGATCTGCGGTTGACTGGGCTCTGAGTGTCGTACCAAATTACCAACAAGTAATCACATGCGGCCTGTCACAAACTAAAGATGACTGTGTAACAAAGTGAGTGCCGCCCAATACATAAAATCACAAAATTTCGGTCGTATTTAGAGTAAATTTTTTCCGATGTCCCCCATTTATATAAAGCTTTTCAGACGATTACGAATGCGACATTTCGCTTATGCATGGCGCTAAGTGACATATAGTTAGCGAGATTAGTAGTAGGTGGCTGACGTGGCTGATCCTTGGTCCAGCGAAGAAAATTTAAATTCATTCATTTTCCCTTACCCCAAGATTTCCTGTGTTATCTCGTCTGTTGCCTGGCTATGCGCAATCCATATATAATATCCATCCTTCAGCGTCCAGTCGGAATAGGAACTAACTGGTGGTAATGCAAGCAACAAATTACACCATAATCCGACGGAAACTATACAATATGGCAGCTTCGCCTTTGGGCTGTGAGTCCAAAACTGCCAAATTCTGACTTGCTTGCCTGCGAGCGTTTTAACCAATTGAGCGTGGGGCCGCCGACGAACAATTGTGTATGCGTTATCAACAGTATCATGCGTAATATTCAAATAGACAACTTGGGCGATTGATGCTAGCAGTGATCCGGTGACTAACGTTGGCAGTTTCTGTCCAGCGAACCCTAATCAGTAGCACTTGCAGTTACCGTATCAAATTGATGTTATCTTCAGTTTTGCGCGCTGCAGGTAACAACATTACCTTGCTCCGAGCCACCGCGCGCCTCTGCGAGTGATGGACATGATTGAGTTTAATTGCATTTTCGGCATTTCTACTGAGCATTTTGAGCCAAGCGTGGCACTGTCCGTGCCTCAGAATTAAACTTTAATAAGGCAAAGGTGAGACAAGTCCCAAGCGAGGGGAGTGTTGTACCAACGTAACATGCCGCCAACACCATTGTGCACTATCGTGTTAGGATTGAGACGCAAGAGAGTCTATTGACGATTGGGTATTACTCATAGGCGCTTGACCTAATTCATGTATTCCTATGGTTGGGATGTGGACGTTATCGGGTATATAACAAATACACTACCCTCATAGTTCTTGCTAGTGACGTCGACCCACCACCTGCTCGTATCCACACCGGTAACACGTGTTTTGCTATTTATGGGTGAAGTCTTATGCTACGCAACGCCGTAAATGGAGAGGACACCATTTGGGGATTTTGGCAAAAGATCATTGTAGAAAGCGAAGATTGTTGCGAAGATCGATGGGCCCTGTACGGTGAGTGTTTTGCGGCAAGGGGTATTTAACACATCAACTGATGAGACACTGTTGCGTTCAAACTTAAGTTTATGACTGTAAAGGGCAGGGAATATACAAATAGCCCATTATTTTTTCACAACCAACTCAATATCGGTTAACACCTGTATGCAGGTTAACTGTTAGTCCAATCGAAAAAGTAGTAAATTTCTCAATCTTAGAGATTTTTTGTCTCCGCCACATATCTTGCTTCAATACTTTGAGCAACATGAGATGCTGTAGAGCTGGATACATAGTGTGTTCAACTCTGTAAATCATGACGTACGCCATCGAACAAGGATATTCATCACATACCCACGCCAAGTTGGCATACCTAAGCATCTGTCAAGTCCTAGTTAGTCATTATTGGAGTGACGAAAAGAGTGAAAAGACTCATTGTGCGGGCCGTAGGAACCTATTCTCTCCATTCATTGACCACAGCATCAGTCTGACGAAAACTATCGAGCCCGTCGCTTCATTCAATTCCGTGTCGCACGCCACGATTGTTTGAACGACATTCGAATAAAATCTGCGACCATAGAAGACATGTTACGTGTATACGACCGTCCTCAAATGCTGGAAAAGTTGACGTACCCAATAAATTTATTATTAGCCGCTACTCATCAATTGACGTCCATCGATATATATAGCTTGAGGATAAATATCAGACTCGATAGGGTAAGAGCAAGTGTATAGCAACGTCCACGTCACAAGGCCACATTGACGTCCTTTAAAAAAGTATTTGAGCCATAGATTTATCGTATGATATATTTCGCTGTCTGATAACAAGTTGAGGAAGGTTTTCCAGATTCTGGTGCAGCTATCCTCATGATATAATTGTTGACAAAGATACACGTGAGCAAGGCAGGGGCAGTCGAAGACGGTAGGGCGCGATCTGACTGGATCCAGGATTGATTTTTCGTATGAGAAGCCAATGTGAAAACTTCACAGAATGTCGTGTCAAGAAAATTAGAAAATACATTTCCGATAGGTCAACAGCGTTATGTGCATGATGGCAACGGCAACCTCGTCGATCTTACGTATGGCACAGAGATCTTCTTGCATTGAAGATAAATAGCTGCTGACCTGAACTAGAATTATATGTAACATCTTAATCTATGGACGACAGATGCTCGTATGGAAGAGGGAGCATCCATTAGATCAACGCCATTGTCATTTCGTGTCTATGTAATAATTATTATCTACAGGCCGTCGAGGCCGAGGGCATGATTGTTGTCGGTGGATGTACTGCATTTTATTGCAAAATAATTATTTGTACGCAATGTAGCACTCCCGGGGGGTATACATGAATTGTGGAGAAGGGATCGATCAAGGCGGGCACTAACAACAGCAGACAAGTGGGCTAACCGTATTGTTGCTGATCAACAAAACATATTGAAAAAGTAGGGAGAGACGTACTTTGCGGCATGAGATGGACTGATCACGCTATTTCAGGCTTAACAATTAGTATGGTCCAGCGGATACACTCTCTACACAGAAAACAGAATCATCAATTGGGAAGTGACAACCCATGTCTTTATGGCAGTGTGCACGGCCATCTCAAGGTCCGCCTGATGGCCAGACCGTGTGGGACGGAAATGAATCCGACGCGTCACAGAGCGAGAGCATGAGATCAGACCAGCGGCGACACGTGGGTGGGGTTCGTCTATGTCGCAGCCAAAGTAGATTTTTGGTACGAGGCACAGCTCAAGCGGCTCTAAGCAATTGGCAGTGTCTTGCCGGGTCTTACCGCTCCAACATGACTTGGGCTAATTCTGTTATTTGTGATCTGCTGGTCACTATCGAACTGATACCGATGGACGAGCCGATCATACTTTAAATCTCGACGCTTTCTAAGAACTGCAGCCGCGTCTGTGGTGATAGTCAATTGAAATTCTGAGTGCTTATCTGGAATTTGTTCTTAGTGGGACCGAGGGATCTTCACCAATTGGGCGGCCACGAGGCAACGATCGGGACGCTGAGCTGACTTAGAAACGATGCGAGAGCCTAGGTATGTCTAGCCTGAATTTTGGGGTGGACATTTCTTTTTCCTTGTCATATTTTGGTCCAGCTTTCGAGGATCACGAGATCTGTTTTGTGCGGAGACATCTGAGATGTGTCTGGTCTGATCTTCGACTGTCGACTCGTCCTTTGTCTATGCTGTAGACCTGTAGTCTACTGGTAAAAATATATTATAGAGTAATGAATATAGAGCATACTTTAATATTATAAATTGTAAAGGAAGTACGCGTACATCGATGGTCTGGTCTGTACAAAATAAGAAATATAAAGGCATTGCTGCTAGAGAAGGGGGGAGTGCGTGAGCTTGCATTCTGCTGAAAACCTTTCACTGGCTGCAGACTGACGAGTGTGGAGCGAGGGGTGCAGATGCCGGAGGGACGATCCGGGGTATGCTGGCTACAGTACATATGCGAAAATAAGTGAACTTGATGTGCGGTACAAGTCAAGTTACAGGATGATGCTCCCAAGCCAGCCATAGTTACACTAAAAAAACCCGCGCTAGGGCACCATACACGTGGCGCGGCTTGCAGCGGTGCAGCGGTGGAGCTGTGCTGCACTGATGCATATTTGCTGCAGATCGGCTTGTCGTTTGCCTGTTACGCCGCGTCATTTAAGGATCTCGCTTGAGTGCCCGTTCATTTCGCTTGAGCTTATTGCAAGGGCCCGGCCACACGGGGGTTGCACAAAAATGTCGTCTGTTGTCGTCGCCCCGCCCCCGCTTCGGATGCGATTTCCGGCTTAGTTTTCTCACCACTGACGGCTGCTCAGCGGACAATCACAATTCTGTAGACGTTTGGCAGTTGCCCCCGGCACGACGCCGGCTACCAGAACAGCAATTACTTCCGACAGAGCATGGATTGTCCGGCTGCCTGCATTTCGCAGAAGAATGATCAAGTCCACCAAGCTTAAATATTGCTGAACGGAATCGCGGGGCGAGAGAGAGAGAGAGGGGGAGGGGGGAGGAAGGAAGCGCGCCGTACGAAGCGGAAGTCCTGTTCACGGGACCAATCGCCACCTCATCCGCACTGCGCAGTTACGCTTTTGTGGCGAGCTGGGGCGTGAAGTGCAACTCTTGTAGAGAATCGCTGCTTGTTTGATGAGGTGGAGGAACCCAGGACACGTCTTGTGGAGTCTACTCGTAGATGGCATTGGTAGAGTGTGGCATCGAATGCCATTACTTCACACACTCCTGAACGATCCTGAACAATGATCGTCGGACTCCACCGACCAGATTGACGCCAAACAACCACGTAGTTTTCCGGCGATTGCCAAAAGTTGGTGCCGATCATCGCACGGAAGGGCTGCGATTGTTGGTGGACTTCGGGGATCGACTAACCAAACTGGATAAGATGACGCACCGGTTTTTGTCATTCGAACACTAGGGGGCGAAGCAAGTTTGATACCAGTCACATCATAACCCATCTGAGCTGGTAATGGACCGGTCACCAGTCACCCGACAGAAACTACGCCAAAGATGGGGTGGGCAGGGACCAGGCGGGTACGAGTGGCTTTGTTTGGGCAATTGCTTTTTTTGTCGCGCACACCGTTTTCAGGTGTCGGTACGGCGCGTTGTAATCGTGCCTGGCCACTCCACTATATGCGCTACTCCGGACGCAGTCCTGCCATCGTTCTCTGTACCCCGCTGCCTCTCTGCGGCCCACCTTAATTACTATATAAATACCTCTTTACTCGCCTGTCTGTCTGTCCCCATATAGTCTATCTATCTGTATTGCTGTCACCTGTCCCAGTGTAGCTCAACGAACGCATAGTGGCAACATGATTTCGATCCAGGATATCCTCAACCCGTCGGAAGAGCATCAGCAGCCACATCGCGCCGTGCCGATTAAGCGGGCCTCTATGACCATGTCCACGTCATCCGCACTCCTGTCGCCTTCCATATCTCTCCACTCTGACGGCGATGACGCGGATGCAGATGACAGCTCGTCGATTACTTCCCGCTCCGACTGCTTCATCCCATACGAATGCGTGTGTGCCGGTGCCGACAGTGAATGCCATGTCGATGTACCTGCTCGAAAAGTAGTCTCGCATATCTTTGGCCGGAACAAGCGCCAGACACTTGCTATACCCGAGGACATGTGGGTTTTCATCTGTCGGAGGCACTATCAGAGGTGGGTTCATATACATACAAGTACACAATTTGGTCTCCGGGCGCTAAATTTGTCGCAGGGAAAGCTATAGAAAGGAAACTTTCCCAATACTACAGACAAAGCTCGTGCTCATGCAGCTCGACAAACTAGAGCAATGGGGCAAGGTCAGTAATTTCAAGGTCATCAGAAGCAAGCCCAAGCGCTGTGCGCCACGAGCATCGTATGCCGCCCCACTATCCCCGCATTCACAATCGTATCCTCCTCGCGTCAACGACGTCGACATTCAGAGTGTCATCGAGAGAATGGTTGACGATCAGACAACTTATTCGTTCGCGCAGATTCGTGCACTGATTGTTGCCATCCAGGATTATCTCGATCGCGAGACGGATCCCTCACTAAAGGTGTTCCCAAATATCGAGATTCTGCCGAATATTGAAGGGCCGCTGGCGTATATCCGGCGTGGTAGAAAACGCGGATCGCTGTCCAACTTGGAATCGACGTGCTTGTCCGAAGAGACACCCTCGACGCCAAAACGGAGGCGCATGTCGGTCGCAATTACTGACCGGTCCCCAGTAGTGCTAGCCCCGAAACCGATCTCACCGGCAATGCCAGTGGCACCGACTGTCCCACAATATACCTATCATCCGTATCCGCAGTCTGAATTGCGACGGCGGTCGAGCGAAAGCGATCCAAGGCTATTCCCCTCGCCGCCACTGGGCTTTTTGCAGTATCGGCAGATGTATGTGCATAGTTAACACCGACATATCATTTGAATGGGACTTGTAAGATATCGACCTACACACCCGCAGGCGGGTTTAGGGATCACTCGCTCCTTTGTGTTGTGATGTTGGCGTAAAATATGGCACATTAGAATCTAGAGTTTCACGCTCGTTTGTTAGGTCCACAGTAAAACGATGGAACGGGGTAATAGCTGCATATAATACCGCATTTGTTTACGCATGTTAATGTCTGTATTATATCGATGACTGGATGTACTCAACTAAAGCTGATTCATAATTATGAGTTCGAAATGATAGAGTCTGCACTGCGCGTGTTCCTTCCGACAGGGGTCGATCCATGGACGTTGCTTCCGTATGTGACAATCGATCCATGCACCTTCCGTATGCGACAACGCTAACAACGCTAACATGGATCGTGTCCAGCCAAATAAAAAGCACTGCTAACAAAGCCGAGCGTGCGAATGAGCGAAGCTGACCCGCGCAAGCTGCAACAGATGCAAAGCGACCAATTGAAGATATATGTCCCCTGGTATTCTGGACGTGATCGCTCCAGATGACTATAATATGAGTACACACAGAAAACATACCTCCAATCGTCTTAATATTTGTGAAAATGTTCAACAGTCTCTCATAGTATTATCAGTATAATGAATTATTGAACATATCGGACATATAGCGTGGGTCATGGCCGCCTATATAGTGAGTTTCATTTCACGTGTGCATGAGAGGGGCTTGCACGCGTGAGCCCTTATTGACCCGAAGCCGGACAAGCAAAGGTAGCACATGTATTGAACGTTCCAGGATCGGACGCCGGGTTTCTTGACAATGGCGACTGATCTATCCAAGGATATGGATGACATGGGTATCGGCATGTTACGCGGGTCTGCGGATGCTGGATGGTAACAGTAAGTGGCACTGCGCGCCAGATCGTGGTAACGCGGTGGATCGCTGATCTACATGCCGGCAACTCACAATTTTTTGCGTCACTTTCATCCGCACAAAATTCGGCCTCGGCAATCGGATCAAGCGAATTCAGTTCTTCGACTGATCGACACAAACAGGACTTCAACAATTGCTGTATTTACACCATACATATCTCACTAGTCCACACTCTAATCCTTCTCAGAAATAGCAACAAGCCGGGCGTCAATCTCATCCACCGTCAGCTTTCGGAACCGGTTGTCTCCATCAATCCCCACAACTCCGACTTCAATATCGTTCTTTCTGAAGTCGACGCTCAAAACGCTCGACAACGCCGTAATCGCCAACTCCACGACCGCCTCCCAATTTCCCTCTGCGCACTCCTTCTTCTTCAACTTCTTCTCGAGGTAATTCATCGCCTCCTGCTGCTTCGGTCCTGTCGCCGTTGCTTTGTAGCTCACATAGTACCCTGCTGGATCGCACTTGTACAACTGGGGCCCAAATTCGTCGTCGACAGAAACTACTGTGATTGCGACACCAAGAGGGCGCATATACGCGCGCTGCGTGTAGACCTGATTGATGTTCGCCAGCCGCTTTGCGAGAACGTCGCAAGGCATCTCGTATCCATACTTGTACCTGTACTCGGCGGCCTCTGATTGGGCACGCGTCACGGCCGCTCGGGCGTCGGCTGTTTCCATATCAGATTTGATTACATTCTTGCATAGTCGACAAAGCATACCAATTTGGCCAGTCAAGACGGCACCTATGCCTGGTGAAATCTGAAATATATAGCTAACAGACTCGGGATCGAGTAATTTATCCTATCCATACCTGTTAGCTCCATCGCTCCATAAATTATCCAAGATCGGCATACAGGAACTTTCTTTTGTGAGATAACAACTGCACAGTCTTTTCCTCGTAATCCGATAGATGTGATATTCGCTGCCGTTACAGCTTTGAAAGCATACTCTACGAAATATCACATAAGCATATACTAATTTATCCAAAATAACTCGTGTCAAAAAGATCTATCTCGTACCGACTTGGTATAACCGGCCCTCGGGCGAGAAAATTGTGATATGTCTATCAAATCCAGCGCTATCTAGATTGATTGAATATGCATGTTAGCAAACCTCAACTTGATGATCGGTCATCAATGATGACACTGTAGTCAATCGCGAAAGTCCATACTTGACATTGCTATCTATTTGTAAACGTTTACGCTTCTCTGTACTCTAGTAACTCTCAGCACGATGTAAGACGGATTGAGTGATAAACGAATGCTAGATCGATGACGATGACGGCTTTAGGTGCCGCGCGGTAAAAGAAAGTGGGCGAGATGGTTCACTGCCCTCAGCCACAGTGGTGTGGCGCGTATAGTGGCGCAGCCCCTAGAGTCGTACTTGCTTCAGCAACTCATCAGTGTTGCGCACTCATAGATATTACTTAAATACCTAGAATGAATGCGAACAAGATTGAAGCACCGGACTCGAATATTTCCTATGCAGACGCTATCGATTACTGGACTGGTGTACCAGCAACCGTCGACGGTGTGCTCGGCGGATTCGGACACACGACGCTCCCGAAAACAGACGTCAAAGGCTCAATTGCGTTTCTTAGGCGCATCTCGAGGTTATATCCAGAATTTGAAGAGTCTGGCAAGAAATTGGGGAGCAGGGGGTGCGATGTTGGTGCAGGGTGCGTCTATTTTCCAGTGGCTATATCAAGTCGTTCCTAGAATCTAACTGAATGAGGTAACTAGAATCGGAAGAGTAACACGGGACGTACTATCAAAATTCTGCAGTAAAATCGACTTGGTTGAACCCGTCGTGCCATTCGCGAATCAAATCAGAATTGAGCTCGAGCGTAAAAACGTGCTCGACAAACTCGGCGACGTGCGGCAAATCGGAATGCAAGACTTCACACCAGAGCCAGAGAGGTATTGGTTTATTTGGTGTCAATGGTGTTTAGGCCAGCTCAAGGACGCGCATTTAGTTGAGTTTCTAAGGCGGTGTAAGAGTGGACTGCAAAAGGATGGTTTGATATTCGTGAAGGTGAGTGGTGACCCCAACTTTTCATGTCGCTTGAGGCTAATGTTCTCGCAGGAAAATAATACGTCTACGCTTATGGACGAATTTGACAACACAGATAGCTCCGTTACGCGAGCAGATCAATCATTTAGAAGACTATTCGCCGAAGCAGGGCTGGAGCTACTCGAAGCTGAAGTTCAGCAAGGACTACCGCAAGGTCTATATCCTGTACGATCATACGCACTGAGGCCGAAACAAGATAGCTAATCCAAGTTGAAAGTCTATCATATATTGTACACAAGCCAACATGCATGTCTACTTATCAAGAACAACGAGCAGTCCTCCAACTAAATGCAAACTTCCCGTAACCAAAACTTGAACATCTTCTTCTTTCAGTTCACGAATGTACTTAACCGCATGTTCGATCGTCGGTAGAACAAGTCTCTTACTTGTGGGATCCAGCTTCTCCCACTGCTCGGCCAATTCTTTCTGCACAACTAGGTCGTGGACGGCTTGCTTTGAGGTATTCATCGAGGTCAGTTCTGCTGCCAATGACATACAACGTTAGTTCAGTCAGTAATAATAAAGTTAGGCTGCACCCACCAGCTTGATATCCACCGGCAGACCACGTAATGTTTGTGCAGAATATAACTTCATCGAAATGAACATCCACGCCGAGATTAGAGTGAAGACGGCTGACCAACGATTTCGCGTCCCGCGTCTGCTGATTGAAAAGTAAAATCTTTTTGGTATTGCTTCGTGCTTTCGTACTAAACCACTGTGTTACAACCGTTATACTCTCGTCTGTGTGTGCACCGTCTAAGAGCCACTCAGTGCTGCCGTCTTTAATAGTCTGGCATCTCCCAGGCCACGAAGCATTCTCCAGACCTTTAGTAAATTCAGAGGGAAGCTCGTCGTCATTATTATATTCTCGAGGATAATGGCCCAATATCCGAAGATGTTCGCGAGCCAAGGAAACTGCTAGAGAAGCGTTGATATTCTGAAACTCAGCGTCTATGCCGAGGCGGGTCTTCACCACGACTGGGTGAACCGGCACCGTACTCAGTTCGACCTGTCAGACTGTCAACTAAACGTGTGGCAACAGTTACGTAAAATACTTACATTTTTCTCAGTTGCTCTTCCTTGCAAAGTATCCCATGCCTCAGCATTCTGCTCGACACTAAACGCCTTGGTTCCAGTTTTCATGATGCCACCTTTATTCCACGCAATTTCCTTTAAAGTCGTCCCGAGTACTCGTGTATGATCAATTCCTATACTTGTAATACCCACCGCAGTCGGCCTTCTGATTATATTCGTAGAGTCGTACTCCCCACCAATGCCAACTTCATATATCGCGGTGTCAACGTTTTCTGACAAGAAGACATGAAAAGACAATAGAGTCAGAAATCGGAAATACACTGGTCTAACACCTTGTCCCATACTCGGAAACGTAGACTCCTCGGATACGCTCTCGGACAATCTGTCCCACACTTCAAAGAAATACCGCGTAAATTTGTCTTCAGATAAAGGGTTTCCGTTGATCGATATCCTCTCTCGCACGGATTTCAAGTGCGGCGACGTGTACACTCCAATTTTTGACAACATCGGCTGGTATTGGGACAAAATCGAATACGTGAAGGCACAAGTTGAGCCTTTCCCTTTTGTACCAGTGACGTGTATTATATTGAGTCTGTCCAGATCTGAGGGCTGTTCGACGCATTAGCTGTGTTCACCAGCATACCAAAGACAAATGAATAGCCCACCGTATAGCCAACACGCCTAGCCCACTCTACCATTTCCGGAATCGCTTTGGTGTTCCCTTTCCGCTCGGACTTTCGAAGCACCTCTAATGTTGCGAAATTGGTTTGGAGCGAGTTCAAAGCATCAATTGCGTCCTTGGTATGGCAGTCAATATCTGCGTGGTTAAGGCAATGCAACTAGACTAAAATTACCCCGTATGACCGCGGATTGGTGGAAAATCGACGAAAATGCAAACTAATAATCCGCCTCATTTTTCCAAAGGCTTGCCGGACCATTGCTTCCCTCTCCGGTCGCGAGCAGCGGTAAAATCTCGAAAAAAACAATAGTGTTCGAGACCACCTTTTTAGAATAAAGAGTCAATTGAAAAGACGTCGTTCTTCGCTACCGCGGCATAATATATATTCAACCAGATGATTTTAATTCAATTCCTGTGTGCCTAGCGGGGTGCACGATATTTTAAGCAAGGGTTTCACAATTTGCAGAGGCGCGTGCTGTAGATGCAGGGCCCAGGCAAGGGTTAGATTAAGCTTTTAGGAACGAAATAGCCACTATCTATGTATCAAGCAATGTATTCCAAGGTTTTCGAGCAATTTAATATTTTAGCAATTCGATTTGCGCAATTACTACAAATACGATAGACAATAGATGAGTCAAATAGTGGTCACGTGCTGAAGCGAGAGGCAAAGCTTTTTGAACACCATCGGGGTTAATCTTCCAGCGCAAGCACTATTCGAGGAGAGTGGGTTTAGTGCCTATTAGCGAACGCCGTAATGTCAGATTCATTGGTCACTAATCACGTTTCCATTTAAATTCACAAGCATCTACTCTAGATAGGACCAACAGTCCAATCTACATAAGGAATCCTCAGAGGTCGATGCCCAGGCGGTTTAGTTTCCGGCTGTATATAGTGTGCAGAAGATGAAGTCAGTGCACCATTCATTGCTCCATGACTCCCTTCAACTCGGGAAGTAGTGCTAAGTCCAAAGTTCAGGTGATTTCAAATATGCACTTCTGCCCAGCGTTCACGCTAGCCATTTTCCCACCACTGACTGAGAAAATAGTCAACTGCGTTGGAAGAAAAGTTCCTGGTCTTTGCTCTCCACTGAACTCCCAATGGTCTTCATAAATTTCATGAAGCTGTCAAAGTCGGCAACATTCTTGATATACTTACGACAGTTCTTGAGTATGTTCTGTTCGATGTGCCATCGACAGAGCTGGTTCATAGCTGTTGGGAACACTACTGAGAGGGCGTTCATTAGAGCCTTATCTGAATCGGTAAGGATCACCTTGGGTGCTTCGTCCAGAAAAACCAATGCCTCTGTGATAAATGTTAGGTTCGATACCGCGCATATTAGTATGGTTCCACTCACTCAATTGCTGTAGAGCCCAGGTGTACGCACTTATCTGCTTGCTGGTGACAAAGCACAATGCAATCCTCACCGTGCGTAAGTTATTGTCCACAGTGACAATGTTCACTAGTGGCAAGCGATCCTATACGTTGCATCGATAATAACTGTCTGCCCATATAGACGTGCCCTCTGAACATCATCAGGCTTGCAAAAGAGCAATGCCTCGAGAGTGTTACCCGTAGAAACTTTGACGCTGTATATATATCCTTCATCCCGCAAGGTCTCTATGAATCGTGCCGTCGAGGACTTATTTTCCCGGGTGTGATCGTAGGTGCGATTATATACATCCCTGCCCAACAAAGACAACCGTATGTCGAGTTTAGCACTGATGCAATCGTGCTAAGAGATGTTGAGGAGTGCTGGACAAGGTCGAACATAGTTGCCCGGGTCCCAGCATTCACGGGCCGGTTTTCGGGATAAGCATTGATACCGTCAAGCTGATGTCCATCATGTTGGTCAACAAGCTCTGTAAGGATCCATGAATCGTTGAGTTGTCATCGTAATAATGCAACCCTAGCCCTGAGCTTGTCAAGGTTTGAGCTAGTCTAAACTCCTGGATAGCTGTTATTGCCTAAAGTGGGATAATGATACCGTAGAGATTCCTTAAAGTAAAGAGAACTTCGGGAGATACTTAGTCCTAGGTGGCCGGCACTGTACAACAAGGTAAGTTTTGCAAAGAACTTTAAACGAGCTTGATGGCAAAAATTTCTTTAATATATACATTGAAATCCATCGAATGCTGAGACTAATACACACAATAACGGGTAACTATTCATCATCTATAGATACAGAGCTTCATTTCCTAAATCCTTTTATCAAATTACATACAAATTGAAATAAACCCTAATTGTGGCCTGTTAAGACTGGAACAAGTGGCTCGGCAGCCACATGCGTTTTCCACAACATCCTCAAGAGCATGGCGTCCAACTCCCTCTTCTGCTTTCCCGACATCTGGCTCAGCAAATCTGAGGTTATTGCTTCAAGGTGGCGCAGCTGACCAAGGAAATCTGGAACCGAATGTATGGAAGTATGCGCCGACTTTTCTACAACCGTCGATTGCTCCCCCGTCGTTGATGACAGTGCGAGAGACCGAGCCGAAACAAGCCCGCCTGAGGTTTCGATAGACCCTTGTTGGACTGCCCGCTTCGGATTCACTTGCTGAATCGGAAGATTCGAAGGTGGGTCCTGAAACTGCTGCGCTTGGGGAACCATTTCGCGACCATCGGAAGGCTTGGACAACGTAGCTCGAGAGCTTCTGCGTTGAGAACTGGACGAACTTGAACGGGAAGCTATGAACACTCGTTAGCATAATCGCACGTAGTAAGTATAATTCATGTCACGACAACATCACAGATGTTTTCCTCTGATGGTCTAGTAGTGACAATGTAGTACCATTAGAATTTTGCAAAGTATCTGAATACCTCTCAAGCGAACCTCGAAATGGCGACGACTGGATCTCGTCCTCCTCATCGTCATCAACTCCAGTGACTATTGACGAGGATAAAATAGGATTTTTTGAAGTCTCACTGGGTTTTGTAGATGAAAGACGCATCCGCGACGAAAGAGATGATGACTTAGAGACTCGAGCTTTCTTTGTAGGTGTCTCATTTGGCTCTACCGGAGACGAGTCTGTCACGGTGTTAGTCAGAGCTACTGAACCAAATATCAGAACGAAACGCACCGCCCGACTCTGAAGACTCCGAAACGAATTTAGAATGGCCCCGCTTGCGACGAGCTATGAAATGCAGTTAATAAAGGCACCCAGCATTAACTCACAACGTCCTAACATACCCAATATCAGATCAGCCATCTCATCATCTTCCATTGAAAAACACTCACGCTTGATCATGATGGCCGGTGAAGGAGTAATAACACCGGCGTTGGGATTGGTACTGACGATGATACAGTCATTGATAGAACCTTGTCGAACGTATGTGTTTCCACTAATATTTTCAAAATCACCTGCCGACTTTTGTTGCTTGGACTTTCGACCTCTCTTCTTGCACTTCTTCTCACCAGAGATAATGGTATGGTCGATCGATTGATCAACGTGTACAGCCGCCAATAATGGAGCCGGATACGATACTGGGGGAATAATTGCAAAACTTGAAGAATGAACAGAGACAGCCGATTCGGCTGGAGTTGAAACAGCTGAAGCGTCAGATGGTGCGCTCGATCGTTTTCGGACCCGACGCCGAGTGATTTTGGCTCCTTCATGAGGCGACCGAAAAGCAGGTTGCGGCGTAACTTCGTCTTGAGAATCAGCAACAGACAAGACTGCCTCTGCTGCTGATGTACCTTCGACGCAACCCTTTTCAGTAGAAGTCGGCCCCTGAGATGGTACAGGCTCGGTCAGACCGACGAAGTTGCCATCATTGCATGGCTGGTGCGCGTAGCCGCCGTTGTTTTGAGTTGCCGACCGGGACGCGGGAATCACACCGTCTTCCAGTTCGCGACTATATTCAACATGTTTGCCGTCTGATGTCGAATTGTGCAAGCCTGATGACCCCTGCGACTCGAAAATAGGCTGTGTATCCGCCAGAGCGTCGGAGGGCATTGATTGTACGAACGCCTGCGATACAATAATCCTCTCAGTGACTGGAGCAATCCTTGATTCCTCATCTGCTGTCTTTGGATTGTGCTGTCTGATGGTTGACTCAACTGGGACAACCTCCTTAAAGTCACTGCCATTGGCGTCCTCTGCCTCAATATCGGCTTCTTCATTCCCGGATACTCGCACGTCTCGAGAAACATTCGTCTCAACCTCTTCCTTATCACCGATGCACACCTCATTGCTTGCGGTTCTAAAAATCTCAATGGAGTCCCCATGTTGATCAAGATCGACCTGGGAGCTGGACTGAGGGGCGACTGACTGTTGAACAGTACTTTCCGGTGTTACTGGCTTCTCAGCATTGATGTCGGTCGTGCAAACAGCAAGATCCGGCATAGGCGTTGCACCTGACGTAGTAGCTTCATTGCTAAACTCAAGAGGTAGAGATATAGAGTGACATGTGTCTTCAAGTATCGGCTGCTCAGAAGATCTGCTGGGAATAGCATGTCGGGAATGACGAGTAGCCTCCTGAGAAAATACTTTTGGCTCCATGGCGTCGGCAATACCAGCAGGTAGTCTCGACTTGAGAAACGAGGTTTGTGCCCGTACGGTGATTGACTGATTGTCGATCTCCATTGGATGCACCTCGGCATTGGCGTTGACAGATTTATGCGCGGCAAAATTTGGCAAAGCATGCGATTCAGGATCCGCTATAATTGCAACAGATTGCGAACCACCTAACGCGAGTGACGTAGGACTGCGTCCATCTGCAGCTGTTGTCTCCTGCAACTTGCTCGTGGGAGCGGAGCTCTCTTTAATGGGGCTCGCAGATTGTGATCTCCGTTCCGCAATACTTTGCATCTCTTGCTGTGCTTTCTCATTGATGTTCGCAATACTTTCGTCGACGATCTGCTTCCTTTTCGCATCTGTCAAAGAATTTTTGGCCGTTCTTATCGCAAGGCGAAGTTGCAAGGTATCGGGCCCCATTTGATCGGGTTGTAACACATTCGTACAAGCTGCCAAACTCGCGTCTGCGAAAACGGGCATGTTCGAGTTTAAATAAAAAACAATGATGGGCATGATCTCAGGAGACAAAAGTATCGCCGTGGATGATTGAGCTCGACCGGTAATCGCCTTGCAAACAGATATATGAAATTCGAAGAGCTACAAGCTGAAATTAGCACCCAAAGTCATCCAAATAGCAAGACAAGACACCGAACGTACAGGTTTATTGGATTCCATAATCTTCTCCATAGGACTGTGGGTCTCTGGTCCACAACATATCTCAATATAATAAGACTTGGTCATGGATTTAAAGCTGGCGTCATCAACAGATTGCAGGGTGGAAATAATTGAAATATAGAAACTTTCATCGACGGCAGATTTGTTGCCCCAAGTGAGCTGCCGTACTTCTTTGAACGCAATCTGCATCACGTCGCCAAACAATCTTGTGCTTCTATGAAAGTCAGATTATCTGCAAGAAAATCAAGCGAGAGAGTAGTTTTACTGTTCCATAAGATCTCTTTCATTAGAGTCATTCCAATAGTACTTTATGACGAGGGCCTGCAACTGCCCAATCATGGCGGTGAGAGTAGCATACAGCTCCGTAGTGCCGCGGGTCGTCATGTCATCTTGCATATACCGCATGAAACTCTCGATAAAATCAATTCCATTCTCTGCATTTTTGAAGATCGAGACAGCCAGACTGGCGATATCGCTGTCATGCGCATAACTAGGAAGTATGAGCATACCGATGCAAATAAACATGTACAGTACATACCGATGAGCAGATAACAGAGTAGCAATCTTCAGTTCCATCTCCATGTCCCCTTCATCGACTACTGAGGACTGAGAAGAGTCATCGGTCTCGGCGTACAGCAGGTCCACAATATATTTAGCCAGTACAGCCCAACATCGTGCTTTCTTATCCGATCCGTCAAGGAACCTTTTCCCAGCAATTGCAGTGACCCCCGGATCTCCTGCCAATGTAGTAGCTTGCAAAGACATAGCCAGGAAACTAATACTTTTACGGCGAGAAGACAAGGCTGTAAGAGCTGACTCCACTATTGCCTTCATGGCACTGATATACTCTGGCATATTTGACTCGCTCACTGGCACTGAGGTGAGGTAAACCCGCCATAATCGCACCAGAGGAGAGTGAACATTCAACGATGAACCGGTGCCAGTATTGTCCAGGATTGCTCTCGAAGATGGTGACCCTGTGGGAATGAACTTCCCATATTCGTCAGAAGCAAATGGCTTCTCGGCAAGGGTGATCATGCCGAATGTCTCCATTGTTGATAGCATGAGAAGCTTAAATGTCTCTGAGTGTAATGTTAGCAATGTCACGATAACTGCAGGAGACAATAGTATACCTGGCTGCATATCTGACTTTCTGACATACGATTGCACATAGTTGCATATGCTTGCAATAGACTCCATTGATTCGGCAGACTGTCGAACCTCCCTCTTTGTGATCGACTGAATGTTCTTCAAAAAGGCGGACCAAACCTGCATGGCCAACTCTCTATCCGGCGTTGTCGATGCTTTGTCAAACACCTTCGCGATTGTCTCCAGAACCAGCTCCGTCTTCGCTCTAGTCCACTTGGCGTTTAGTTTAGGAATGTCGCTCAGAGAAACAGTTCCAAAACACAATTCCGGCTCAGTCCTGGTTGGAGTTGCCTTGCTGGAGGCTGCTAGCAACGCATGCAGTAAGGTAGCCCCAAATGCAAACGTTGAAGGGTTATGAAGACAGCTATCGCGAATCACAGGTATGACAAGCTGATTCCAAGTGAAGTCGCATTGCCGCATTGTAAATTCTGCAGCAGAGATCTGCGAAGTAGAGACACCGGGCCGCATGATGAGACAAGTCATTTTAGAGAATGTGACTGTGAGAGCGCTAATGGTCTCCGGTTTGTTATCCTGAAGAAATTTAAATACGGTCAAGAGAATACCTGTTCGTCGTTTAGAAATATCTGAGTCAGCACCGATAATGGGTGTCGTTAACCAGGCATACGCCAGTTTCTGCCATGCACATATCGCCCTGGCGCGTACCGCGACATCCGTGGAATTCACACATTTTCGAAAAACATCGAGCCACTTATTAAGATGTGTCCACTTATCCAACCTCTCATCACGGCGTCTCCCCCAGGCAATTAGCAGGACAATGATGGCTTCCCAAACCGAGAGAATGTGCTCTTCGTGCTTATTGTTGAGAAGAACCTCAATATTATCGTAGCATTCGTCAAACAATGTCTTGGTACCTTCGCCACAGGCTTCCGGAGACTTATCCGAACCTTTTGGCATATTGAAAGCATCAAGTACCGTCCGGCTGAACTCCTTCACACCAAGAAATATTCGCGAGGCGATCCGAAGGGGTAAGACAGCTTTGCTCTGCATTGCACTAGACTCACTGAAACTGGCTCGAAGTACAAGAGGAACCCATTCGGATGCCCGCTGTAGCATCACAGCTGGCGTCATCGTAATGAGCGTGCTGAAATTCTGATAACATTGCCCCTCAATACTTCTAGAGCGACTGTGTACACGCATGAGGACATCAAAAACTCGATTAGAATGTTCATTATTAAAAAGTCGGGTCAGTCTTTGCGACGCCAGGAAGGAAAGGTGGCAGAGAAGCATGTTCTGCACACATTAGGGCTAAAGATGCCGTTGTAAATTCCACTACCACATACCTTTTTAATATCTGGATTCTCAATCGCCGATATGCTAAGGTTCAAAATCCACGAGACTGTCTGAGTGTCAATCAGATGCACTACTTGGTCCAAAGAAACCAAAAAGCTAAAAAACTTCAACGCCTGGATCATGACCCTAGATTCACACCCTTCTAAGCTGTCCGATGGAAACTCGATATCGCGCCTGATGTACGTGACAAGCGCCGTAACCTTGCTAAGCAAAAAACCTGAGTCCGGATATGCCTTGAGACCGCGAAGGGCATTGTTCAAGTTGAGATAGACGTCCAACTTCGTATGATTATCATTGGCTTCTAGGGCGGCGCACATTGTCTCCAACATGGCCGTGAAAGACGGATAACTTTCTAAACCAAAGGAGACGGCAGGCGAAGACGTTGCAAGCGAAGAGTTTGACAGAGACGGCCGCGACTTGAGAATTGACTTGCGGTGAACTGGGGCAGCGTTCTTTGGTGTCTTGGGCGATGATGCATCCATGGTGACGGGAGACAGCGAAAAGTTGACGCGCTTTTTCGGCTTAGCCAACGACGATGGTGGATCATTTTCTTGGTTACGCGTCGGAGACGAAACATCAACGGATGGAGAAGATGAAAGCTGTGAAGAATAAGAAGGCGCGTGAGTGAATGTGTAAAGTACCGGAAGGGCAGTAGCCAGGGGCGCCATTATCGCTTTTGCTGCTACTCTTAAGGCGGCCGACCAACCGACCGAGCTAAAAGAGCAAATGTACAATCGCGAAAATTCCCGAAAATTGAAGCGGAGAATGAATAGAGACAGGCGGTAGAAGGTGCTGTGAAGAGGAACAGTTGAATTGTGACGACGCGACCGTTTACCGGAGATTTTGGTAATTTTGACGCGTACTGGAGCACGCGCCGCAGTGTGAACCAAACCAATTTAGCGGCCAGCTCTCGAGATGGCGGATGCGGATAGGGCAAAATTTGGCAG
Organism: Lipomyces starkeyi; assembly: GCA_018804115.1. Classification (NCBI taxonomy): domain Eukaryota; kingdom Fungi; phylum Ascomycota; class Lipomycetes; order Lipomycetales; family Lipomycetaceae; genus Lipomyces; species Lipomyces starkeyi. Next base: position 418,685 of record JAGJTG010000005.1, on the reverse strand, counting down.
ATATCCGAATCCGCAACAGCCCTGGATAACCGGCTAACTATGAATCAGCAAGTTTTTTTTGTGGCTCTGGCACGAACTTATATCCAAGAGAATCTCACGCTCGCGCCGAAAAGGTACATGTGAATTTGCAATCATGGACGTAACTAAGTTGCTGGGTTGGATGTTTGCGAACCGGAAGAGGAGGCACTTGTACCTAGGGCTCGGTCATTTCAAGTCGAAGTCCACTTGAACGCACTCAAGTCGGCTTTAACTGCACTTCACTTCGACTTTACTCAGGCAAACTTGATGGTCCACTTGCGATTCTGTGAAGGTGACTCGTAGTCAACTCGTGGACATTTTGCGATGCCAGGCGTCTCACTACAGAAAACCAGGGGTTACGGAAATCGGCTAGATTATATACGTAGTGGAATTAGATGCATTATAATACGTAAAATCCGGTTTTGTTATTGTAACTCTGAACTTGGGTTTACTTGACTTAACTTCGCTCGAAATCGATCAGAGTTGGCATTTCGACTCGACTTCACTTCAATTCGCAGCACTTGACTTTCGGAGTGTGCAGTTAGGCCGACTTGAACTCGACTTGACATAGGGTTCCAAGTGAAGTGGACTCAAGTTTACGCACACCTAGTGACCTCCAATCATTGGTCCAGAACCCAGAGTAATGTCTCGTCGTATCATAGGTTCGTCTCCATTGTCTAATACAGTGCGGTGATGGGTTTCGTAGGCTCTGCCCGGCCGAATATAGCACAGGGTAAACCAGCCGAAATTGCCCGATTACACATCCGCAACGACGTCTGCACCTTTGTGGCCACAATTTATTTTGCCAGGACTTGGGTGAGCGTAGAATTACATTCACGCCGCTTGGACGCGTCCGACACGCGCTTCGACGCGAACTCGCCCCTAAGACAGCACACAGTGTAGCATAATCGCGCTCGGACCGGTTTGCGAAGACTCGGGTTCGCGCCGAGCGCCGAGAACGACGGCCATACCAAGACTCGGGCAGCGCACAGATCGGACACTTTTGCTCGCACTCGGACTTAGTCCGTCGCGAACTCGCATTTGACCCGCGCTGGCTTCTGAGCCTCTCGTCTGGTTATAAATATCTCCACCTGTCCCCGCTGCTGCTGCCGTTCCTTGTCAACGTCCGATGCAAGGACACTGAGAATGGAACCGGAGGATGACGAGAACCAAGCCACTTGGTCTACTGCTGGTCCCAGCGACGCCTTGGCGACAGGCGTCAAGAGGGGAGCCTGTCACAGGCTGATATGGAAAAGTGTTAGGTTTTACATCCGGGATTCTTGTTTTCCCACTGGGTTTTTGTTTTTCCCGGAAGGTTCCCTAAGGACTTCTCTACACCCTTGTCCAAATGGATGGTCCTTTCTATAGATTCTCGTTCGAAAATCTACACATATGCGAGCACGTTACTCGCCCTTCAGGGCGAGTAGCTATGCGCTGAGGCTTTGTCTCCTTGCCATCTTGCCTTGTGCGAGATGGCATGCAAGGTACCACCGGATCTGGACGTTTTCGTAATGTTCAAAATCCCCTGGTTTGGTGGCGTCTAATACAAGTAGTCAATATTTGTAATAATAATAAAATTAATTATCGAAAGTAGTACTTAAGTCTCTATTTTGTTGGCACATTGTACGGCAATACAATTGTACCACTGTATTTGGGCCGACACTTATTTTAATATATTACACTAGGCAAGACCATTTTATTATGCCACTTCAATATCATTTGACTGATATGCTAAATGTAGCTTCGATTTACTGGGAACCGTCAGTGGCTCAGCTGCAATACATATGTGCCATATCTCACAAATATGGTACTATTTTGGAGCACTACCTGCGCTTTTCTGTGCTCTGTGAGGAGTATATTATTTAGTACTACAGCACCCAACATAACTACAGTATCTGCCGGGTCCGCTACGTTTGGACACAAAGCTTCGCACCCAAGCGATATCCAACTAAACTGGTCCTGCAGCCAACACCGAGCGCCGCTTCGCCTCACACATCGATCTCAGCCCAATTTGGCTCGCTTTCATCGTCGTCATCCCTATTTCTTCCACCCACCTCCAGACTCACCGCCGTCTCTCCTTCACCCTTTTTTGCGTTAAATATCCTTCTGCTGACTAGTGATAATGGCCGGGGCTCGCGATTCTTCTTCTGGCACTCGATTTGCCCAGTTCAAGCTAGTGCTTCTTGGTACGTCTATTGTTCTTTACGTAGAAATACAATTCGCTTCTGTCGTCCGTATCTGTGTTTAGCTGCGTCTTGTACACTTGCAGCTTATGGCTGACTATCTACGCTTTGTTGTTTGGTCAGTATAAGTAACTAACACTGTGGTTTAACAGGCGAGTCGGCCGTTGGAAAGGTGTGCTAGTCTGTTTTTGACTGCTTATATATATGTCCCGGTACTGACTGTGACTGTATCAGAGTTCACTAGTCTTGCGGTTTGTTAAGGTATGCCGCAGTTAATGATATGTTCTAGTTATTGAGTGGAGTGATGCTAGTTGGAGTTGGTGGCATCTTTGGAGATTTGACTGATTCGATATGACCAGGATCAATTCGACGACTATCGGGAATCGACTATCGGTGCTGCTTTCCTCACCCAGACGATTGCTCTTGACGAGTCAACTACGATTAAGTTTGAAATCTGGTACGTAGTCTCTCATTTACTCATTGACAATTGATTAGCAGTGATTGACGATTGCCTTCGTATAGGGATACCGCTGGACAGGAACGTTACAAATCGCTAGCGCCAATGTATTACCGAAATGCAAATTGTGCAGTTGTTGTATACGATATTACTCAGGCGGTATGTGGCTGTACTCGTGCATGACAGTCATAGATGGATATGAGTTAATTTGTTGAAGTCCTCTCTAGATAAGGCGAAGTCGTGGGTTAAAGAACTTCAGCGACAAGCAAATGAGAACATTATTATTGCTCTTGCTGGAAACAAACTCGATCTTAATGCCAAGAGACAGGTTGAGACTAGCGTATGTGTATACATAGGGAGTAGGAGACTCTCGCTGAATGCTAACCACTCCACAGGTCGCTGACGCGTACGCTCGAGAATCTGGACTACTTTTCTTCGAAACGTCCGCAAAGACTGGAGAAAGTGTTACGGAATTATTTACTGCTATTGCAAAGCGTCTGCCGCTTGAGACCGCGTCTACACGAACGAGAGCTGCTCCAAAGGGAGTCGATCTCTCTCGGCCAAGTCGAAGAGCGCCAGCTCAGAGCAACAATGGTTGCACATGCTAGATGACGTGCTTTTCTGCAGCATTTAAAATAATTTGCAAAGACCTAATTTTACAACAAGTTATTACAGCACAATAAGTACGCATGTATGGTGGGTGGCAACATATGACAACTGTTGGATGGGGGTTTGAAGTAAATAATAGTTTGTATGAGATAAATATTGTTAGAACAGTATATTACCAAGAGCGGTTTGTCGCGAGTGGTGAGAGCAAAGTTATTCGCTATGTGTCTGATAATATTTTAACATGGTAGTGGTGTTCCGTTGATTTGTTTGTGTTTCAATCGCCTAATTTTGTCATTGATGTTTCTCTGTTTGTTCTCGTTTCATTGTTCATGGTTGCCAATGATAGAATCTTGTCTCAGCAGTGTTTACTAATACTACTTTATTATTGAGTGTTGCTCACAGTCCGTTATAAAACCCTACAATTCGAGTCCGCATTCCTCCTCCAGAAGGCACTCGGCGCAAGGTCTCTGTCCTCCTGCGCACCTCGGACGCACTTTATGCGGAACCAATGACAAATGGTGGACCAACCGCACATGCTCCTTGTCTCCGATGTCGGTTGAACGCATTATTCGAAGTCGAATTTGAAACCGTTTTGAACGGACATGTGTGATTACGAAAAAATGCTGAGTTACTCGACGCTTAGCTCACTTTGTATATGGATAGTTAGCTTTCTGGGATCTATTAGAACAGAGGAATTGTCGACTGTTGCTGCTTCTATTACTATCCGAGAAATCTTGTGGCCTTCCTATGTTACATAAGCGAAATAAGTTTATTAGCTAGCGTTCCATTCGGGGATCTGAATCGCCCGAGTTATCTGACAACAGCTCTTGACACACACAATAATATCTTTGTGCCATATGTATATTTCAGAGACCGTGGGCCCTTCCAGATTTGATTTTAGATACGGGAATTTAAAAGTAAAGCTCACTATCTTCAGTCATGGAGACGGTATTATCAGATATGCCTTTCCTTCGTCTCAATGCAAACAAAGTCCCGTAGGACGAGATAACACCGACAATTATGTAAGACATGACCCAAATCCAAAATAAGAAGTGGGGATGTTGCCATAGCTGACGCGAATTCATTGGGGACACACTTGTGCGGCGTACTGGCGTAATAGCGTACTCCGGCTTAACTGCCGGCATCTCATTCATATTATTGCTATCGTTTCGTTGACGGGCATCCGCTGATGTATTCACAGTGACTGACCGTCGGAATAAGCTCGGCCTTGCAAACCGCACCAAATCTTCCGACGGCCAGGATGAGGGCTCTGCATACGCCGACGTACTGGAAAGTAAAGGGACCGCTCTAGTCGGATCCGGAGGGAGAGGTTCAGGTGAAATACATGGTTTATTTGATGCAGAAGGCTGTGGAGACGTACGTGAACGCCAAAGCGAGAATATACTAGACGATGTGCCAGCAGATGACGGCGATGATCCTGTTGATGACCATGGCGATGAAGCCATACTTGAAGTGCCCGAAGACTTCCGTCTACGCGACTCGGCGTTGACACCAATCAAATCCAAAAGTTCATCAGCAGAGGGCCTCTCGATAGGAACCGGAGAGAGCAGTTTGCTCAGGAGATCATATAGTTCCGATGGTAAATCACTTCGAATACCGGCCGCTTTAGCTTTATCAAATCCTTTCCATCTCATCACTTCCTCCCGTAATTCATCGAATTCGTTATCAAAATCGTGTTCGTAAGGTAGTCTAGAGAAACACAAAAAATGAAGGATCATGCCCATAGAGAACATATCCGTCTTGAACGAAAACTCAGCTAATTCGCCTGTAAGGACATCTGGCAGTAACGTCTCCGGGGCCGAGTACCCAACCGTGCCAGTGGCTCCAGTAGCATCTCGTTTAGTACCCTCACGTTGGCCTTCGCCAAAGTCGCTCACAAGAACTCGTGGCAAAGCTCCAGGTACTCCGGCACTTTCGTTTAACAGGCAGTTCGACGGCTTCAAGTCACGATGTACAAACCCATGTTGGTGAAGATGGCTCAGTCCAGAGGTTATGTCAATATAAAATGATCCAATTTCCTCCAAAGTGAGAAATTTTTTCCTTTGTTCATCTGCACAGTCTGCCGACCATCGAGATAGCCGCCTAGCTCGCATCTTGAGTTCTGATTTTGTTGGATTCCTATGGACGAGACCAGATCTCTTATTAACATAATCTTCAAGTGTTCCACAGTTGCAGTATTCCTGCAAAATAAAGACACACGGAACATTTGGGCCGAAATTTGTGAGCTGCGCATTCTCAATCCATACATGATTGTAATTGACAAGATTGGTGTGTGTGAGTCGAAGGAGATTAACCTCACGCAGGACTCGCTCCAGCCACTTATGATCATTTCCGACCGGAATCTTTTTGCAAGCAAATTGACCCAAAGAGACGCCGTCTAGAATGTGCTCCACAAGGTAGACGGCTCCACGACCTCCACGACCCAGCTCACGCTCAGTAACAAAAAACCGCTCGAAGTAACCCTCGCTATACGCGGAGGACGATATTCCTGATTTAGCTGTGTGCATATCTGGTAACGCACTCGATGATGATGAGCCAAATATCGGTATATCAGAAGGCAATTGTGTTGGCGTTGACGTGACGCTTGCATCGTGCAAGAGCTTGAAATAATGCCTGTCGACAAAGGTTCTACCGCTTCTGACTCTGCCATCAAGGTCGTCTGATGTAACCATGCGAGGACTATGCCGCCCATGTAGACCCATTGCATGACCCGCAAATACATTCGATCCAGACGAGTCAGTAATCGTAGACGCACCACGACCGCAATACGGACAGGTATCAGCGAACTGAGGTCTGGGACCGGTACTGGTTGGTTGCCGTGACCTCGATGATGGCGCCTGTTGAAACCAATGACATTGTGAATTAGCTCTTGGGCTTGATGGACGATTGACTATCGAAATATCATTGCTGTCAGTGACGGGCTGCGCTAAGGTGAGGTCGCGATGGAGGGAAAGTTGGCGCGAGTCACGGTCGAGCAACACAACAGCGCCACGGATGGGATCATGCCTAATAATAAGTTAGAAGGCTAACTAGACCGGGATGCACTTATGACCCACAGGACTATGCTTTGGTTCTGGTCTCCATTGTATGGTACGATAGACATCTTAAAGTGCTCTATAATGGCCAATACAGCATTTAGAAATGTGAGTATTCCACCCTGTCAACCCCGTGGAACATTTACTAAGCAATTCGATACGCTATTTCAACGCCAATGTTCAATAGATCAGATCATCACACTAGTATCCACAATGCAAAGTGGACATCTCGAGCGGATCACTATTAGGCTGCTGGTAAACACTCTATGGAGATCTAGTTCGCAAGTCATGCCGACGGGCGATGATCGATGGTGGAGAGATCTCCTTGAACAGCCCTGAGTCATCACAAAAGTCACAAACTTAAAACTAACTCCCAACGACAAAACCCTATACTTAACCCCGATGACGTTGTCGCTGTGCCACGACTTGCCAACTGGTGGGGTTCCAGGGTTCTTTGATCTCTCATCTGCCACATTTATTCAATCACTATCGCCCGAGTGCATGATTCCAATGTCATAATAATTGCCAAGCTATGCCTTCGACAGCAGTCCAATTTGCCCCTCTGCGGTCTTTCGTGGATCCATCCTTTTTCTCGGTTTTGACGGCAAAGAAGTTGAATGAGTACCGACTAGATGCTTCGGAAAAGCCATTGATTGGGCTGTACAGCATTCCTGTCTCCACATCTGCGAGTAGTAGTGGAATAGTTACACTAGACGGCGATTCTTTTGATGAGACTGCAAGGTAATACTCAATCTCCGATGTTTAAAGTTTAAAGTGCAGACTGATATGCCGATAGTCGTATATCCGACCATGATTTTATTGCCAATGGGACATTACTGAACCTAAATACTATTGAAGAATTTAAGCAGTTTGATAAGAGTCGTCTCATTCAGGAGGAGGGGAAGAAGGTACGTGAGAATCACTTCCGTCATTTCTCCAGACCGCAACTGACACAGTTAAAGATTTTTGACGCAATTCAGGAGGGTGAAATCATTAAGACACCTTCGAAATTATGCTCATTTTACTTAATCAGTTTTTCTGATCTAAAAAAGTACAAGTTTTACTATTGGTTTGCGTTCCCCGCTGTTCATTCAGATTGGGCCTTTGCAGAAGTAGATTCTGTCGTACCAGTGGGATTGGAAGCTAGTGCCGCCTTGACGACTGCCATCACAAGTTGGCATAAATCGGTTGATAAGAAATTGCATGGGTTTTTCTTATTAAAGCAAAACTCAGGAGAGTGGAAAGTCGGCAGCCTAAGCGAATGGACCCACTTTTGGGATGATGCAGATACAACCGGGGTAAGTGCACGGTTAGTTGATATCTAGAAATCTGTTTGATAACAGGTGAGCCCAGATCACAGTCGGTTTCATCGATACTTCAGCATTCCCGAATTATCCAGGATGGCCCCTTCGCAATTTCCTAGCCTTTTTAAAGCATCAGGGATTGTTGCGGGTGAAAGTTCTATGCTTTAGAGATCTACGGACATTGTCTTCCGAGTCACGCAGTATATGGATGCAGTTTGAAAGAAGGGACGCGACACGTACAGATGAGCTACTGCGGACCACTGGATGGGAGCGGAATTCTCAAAATAAACTCGCTCCAAAAATGTCAGACCTAGCTCCGCTGATGGATCCCAAGAGGTTTGTCAACTTACATTTTGGTTTCGTGTAAGTGTGCATTGACTGACAGAGCGCTAGACTCGCGGACCAAGCTGTAGATCTGAACTTAAAGCTTATGAGATGGAGAATTGCTCCTAATCTTGACATTGACAAGGTTCAGAATACAAAATGTTTACTACTCGGAGCCGGAACACTAGGTAGCTACGTTGCTCGAGCTCTTATGGTAAGGTTTGGCCAGTGTTGCCTAATTGCGAAGGGACTGACGATTCTAGGGTTGGGGTGTCCGGCAAATGACGTTTGTTGACAATTCGACAGTGTCGTTTTCTAATCCCGTGCGTCAGGCACTGTATAACTTTACTGACTGCCTAGACGGAGGAGCGGTAAAAGCCACGCGAGCGGCTGAAGCTTTGAAAGAGATCTATCCTGGGGTGGACAGTGTGGGGTATTGCTTATCGGTTCCTATGGCTGGACATCCAGTCTCCAACGAAAAGACGCAAAGATATGAATACGAAAAGCTGGTAGAGCTTATTGACGCACATGATGCGATTTTCTTACTCATGGACAGCCGGGAGGCTAGGTGGCTTCCTACTGTAATAGCCTGTGCGAAGCGGAAAGTCGTAATAAATTCTGCTCTGGGTTTCGACAGCTATGTCGTCATGCGGCATGGTGTACGGGTCACAACCGGCGACGAGCGTCTCGGATGCTACTTCTGCAATGATATTTTTGCGCCATCGGATAGCTTGACCGACAGAACATTAGACCAGATGTGTACCGTTACGAGACCGGGAGTAGCTCTAATAGCGTCTGGTTTGGCTGCAGAGCTATTTGTCTCGATAATACAACATCCGTTGGGCCCAGAAGCACCAGCACCATCCCCTGCACCTAAGAACTCGGACGGAGGCAGTGAATTCCAGCACCCCCTTGGAGATGTGCCTCATCAGATTCGAGGCTTCCTTCACAACTTCCAGCAGATGAATATTAAAGGCGCGAACTATACCTATTGCTCGGCCTGTTCGGACCCTATTCTACAGGCTTGGGAAAGGGATGGCTGGAGCTTTGTCAGAAATGCGTTGAATGTCCAGAAGTTTGTAGACGAAGTAAGTGGCTTGGCTGACGTCCAACGTAGAGCTTACGAAATTGCGGAAGAAGAGGACTGGGACTATGACGATGATGGAAGTGTAGATATGTGACAGTGGTACCATACACCTGTTATGTTGGCTTTGTGAGACACCGTAGTAATAGTATTAAGTAGACTGTACATTAACAATTTCGTATTACATTCTATTTACGTTCTTGCCCTATGTTACATTGCAGAAACCCACGATCTTAAATCCAAATATACATCAAGGGGATATCTGCGAAGAAGCTAGCTCCAGCAGCTCCTCTTTACTCTTGCCAAAGTTATTCACGTCTTTCATAATTTTGGTCCACAACTCACCGTGATGGGGATCTGCCATAATAAATTTTGCTATAAGATCATTCCGCTCCTGTTCCGTTCCGTATATTTGTAAAAACTTATTCATCATCGCCCAGTGGTCGCCAACATCAGAGTCCGCCTTGATAGCCTTTTCAAACCACGATTTGGCTTTGTCCGCTCGTCTCTCGGACCAGAATAATCTTGCAATAGCGGCAATTAGAATCGGATCATTCTCACATGTCTTTAAGCCTGCGATAAGCCTTGGCTTACGCTGAGTTCGAGGTTCCATTGAGACGCTTTCTGCCCAGATAGCTCCAGACATGGAACATTCTTGCAGAGCTTTAGCGAGTAGATTCTTCGCTTGATTGATGTTATTTGCTCGTTTTTCGACTCTAATTCGCTCCAACCATAGTTCTGGTGATTTAGAATTCACCAGAGCTGCTCGCTCCAGCACAGATCTGCATCGAATTATAATACCTTGTGACTCCTCCAGTCTAGAAAGCAGTAGCCAAAGAGTGACCGACGTCGGACAGGATTTCGTGCCAGAAAGATAAGCCTCTCTAGCCTGCGCTATTCGATTATTGACTTCATATATCTGGCCCTTCATCATCCAAGATTTCGCTGACTTCGGATATTCATGAAGAGCTTGATTGACAAGCTCTAAAGCGGCTTCTGAATCCTTCAGCTGCCGTTCCAACACAACCGATTTGATCCACACTCTTTCCGTGCCTGCTTCTTGACGCGCGCGAGACAAAAGAAGTCTGGCACGATCATGTTGATTATTCTCAGCCTCGATATCAACAGCCGCAAGCCAAATATCTTCGTCGTTGGGATTATGTTCAAACGCACGACTAAGCACCGAACGTGCGCCTTCGAGATCAGAAGAAATAAGTTTCTCCTTAGAATAGAGGAGCCATAAATCTTTAGATGTTGGACATGCCTCTACAGCACTCTCTAACACGTCAAATAAGGACTCTTTTGTACCATGTTGTTTCTCAAGGTTAGTAGCTTCCCGCCACAACACCTGCACTGAGGGAAACACCCGCAAAGCATATGCATATATCGCTCTGGCTGTCTCATAACAACCTCGTGCAACTGAATTACGAGCGTCATCCAACCAAATTGCCTCCTGATCTTCCTCCTCGAGACCTTGACCAAGAGTAGACCTAATAATAGCCTGACAAGTAATGACGGCACCTTCTTTTTCACACTCTTCAGATTCAGTGATCCACTGATCACGTTCTAGCATACCTCCACGGCGCTGCAATTCGGCAATACCTCTTTTGATCACTATTTCGACCCTTGCTGGATTTCCGGCATTTTCTTCAAGTTTGGCTGCGGCAATCCAGATCTCGTGGGAAGTACGGACAGCTTGTCTTGCCTTATTTAATACCTTTCGAGCATTTTCATCTGTTTCCAATCGAGCTAGTGCTAGCCAAAGATCAACAGATAACGGAATGAGTTCTACAGCGCGGGCTAGTAAAATTTTAGCATTAGTAGGATCTTCTTCAAGATTAACTGCCTCTTTCCACAAAGTAACGCTTTGCGGAATATTCTCAAGCGCTTTTCGAATAACACGCTTTTTTGCATTGACATCGGTTTCAAGCTTCATAGCTTCCAGCCAAAGTTTGACACTCCTTGGTAGGTTCTGTACTGCCTTCGCGGCAATTATCTTTGCATGTACAGGTTGATTCAGTCGCATATTCTCTAGCCATACATCTTCACTTTTGGGACAGCTATCGCAACCCTGCTGAATGAGTTTTCTCGCCGACGACAGCCTGTTTGATTGTTCCTCCAACTTGGCTATTGCAATCCAGCCATTGGCGTGTTTGGGATCAGTCTTGACAACCGACAATAACAACTCACGGTTTTTCGCAATGCTACTGATCTCATCGCTCCGTGTTATGGTACTGGATAAACTGGTTAGATATCCCTTGGGATCGATATTTGTCGCGCCAGACACCGAATCAGTTCCTGCTTGATCTAATCGCATTCCTAGCATCTTATCCTTTGCTTCTGAGATTTGTCTAAAGTCTGTAATAGTACCATCCACAGATGATGTGGTACCATCTGTTGTGTCAATAGCGTTGTCATATGCTGCTTGTCCTCGGCTAGTGAGTACGGAGTCGGGTACTGCATAAAATCGCCTTTCTTGTTGAAGTATTTGTCTGCCTCGTCGATTTCTACCCGTAAGGTCGCCAACTTCTGGGATGCTGGCCCATTCATAATCCGTTACAGTTGAAAGGGCGCGCTTAAGGTCAGCGAATTGCTTCGACATTTTTGGATTCTTGAGTTCATACTCTTCTTGTTCTCGTTTCTCCCGGGCTTCCCTATTACAGAAATTAGTTAACTAACTGATTTATTATATCTACATATGAGCAACCTACCTTCTAGCTTTTCGACGAGAATCCATTCGTTCGTCCACCTCCTTATATATTCTATCTGCCTCTTCGTCATCTTCATCGTAGGTCCCGCTAGCGAAAAGGCCCTCGTCATTTTCATTATCTCGAAACCTTTCATTGTCATCTTCTTCGTCGACAGCCTCTCCATTCTCCAGAGCCTCCGCTCTCTTAGCCAATGCAGCCTTGATGGCATCCTCTGACGGGCCCTCGCGTGCTGGGCCAATATCAGATCGGGTCGTGAACCCCGTGGCGCCGCGACCTAAGCCGGGGACGTAATTTTCGGGCGCCGGTTCATTCAAAAAGTCTCGACGAGGCGCTGCAAACATTGTGACTAATAACTCAGTCACTGCCAACTACAAAATTCAGAATCGGACGTCGCTTGGCGATTTATGGGATCTTTGCTGGAGAACGAAAGTAGCCAAAGGGAGCTATAGTCCGGGTAAATCGTAGCCGCTGCTGCTTTTGTGACTTGGATATTTTTCAACCCCCTTCGAGGTTCTACCGAGCACATATATATTTACAAAGGAACAGCTCACTTGTATACTGTAGTGCACTAAAGTTATCTTTCAAATATTGTGCCGACAAAATTTCGTAGCGCCGGCTAAATAAGGAATTAGCATTAGTTAAACTCTGTGACTAGCTTGTGATTAGCAAACTCACAAACGGCTCTGAAAAAGTTGAAAATTTGGTTATGGGTAATTTGACCATCCCCATCGATCAATGCATAGACTGATACTCTCTGCCGCCTCTTATATTACTAAAGAGGATTGATCTTTTCAGTACTGGTGTTTCTATTTGTCTCTAAAATGGGTAAGATCGCGTCGATGAAACACAACAATGCATTGGCAGCGGCCAACAGCGCTCCAGTTGAAAGATTGAACATTTTCAAGATGAACACTGGACTCGGTCAGCATATGCTTAAAAACCCACTAGTTGCCAAAGGAATTGTTGATAAGGCAGATATTAAGTCGTCAGATGTTGTTCTTGAAGTAGGTCCGGGTACGGGCAATCTGACAGTCAAGATCTTGGAAAAGGCCAGGAAAGTTATTGCTGTAGAGATGGATCCGCGAATGGCTGCTGAAGTTACGAAACGGGTGCAAGGAAAGCCGGAACAGAAGAAATTGGAAGTTATACTGGGAGATGTGATAAAGGCAGATTTGCCGTATTTTGATGTATGCATCAGCAATACTCCATATCAGATCTCTTCCCCTCTAGTGTTCAAGCTATTGAACCTTCCGCGGCCGCCGCGAGTGTCAGTTCTCATGTTCCAGAGAGAATTTGCTATGCGACTTGTTGCCAGACCAGGGGACCCATTATATTGTCGTCTGAGCGTTAATGTACAAATGTGGGCTACGGTTACACATATAATGAAGGTATGTATAATGGCGATTTCAACGAAATGTTTCTAAAACATGTTAGGTTGGAAAGAATAATTTCAGACCGCCGCCCCAGGTCGAATCATCCGTTGTCCGGATAGAGCCAAAGAATCCTAGGCCACCAGTTGATTTTGAGGAATGGGATGGTCTACTTCGAATATGCTTTGTCCGAAAGAATAGAGTAAGTGAATCAATCGAAATTGTCTGCGGACAGGTACGCTTACATAGTGAGATTAGACTATCTCGGCAGGATTCAAGTCAACCGCTGTGACAGACATTTTGGAGAAGAACTATCGTACCTATTGTTCTCAGAATGACATTATGATGGACGATTCCGTCGATATCGGTATATTAATCGACAGAGTATTGGAGGAAACGGAGATGACCAACGTGCGGGCCAGTAAGTGCGATGAAGCCGATTTCTTAAAATTGTTATATGCCTTTCATCAGGTCGGAATTCATTTTGCTTAAAGGATATTAGCATTCTGGAGTTTGGGAGAATTGTTTTGTCGCCATCGTGACAACGTAAAATTTGTATTTTGCTGTACAATAATATTTTCGTACATTATTACTGCAAAGAATCCGCACCAGCGATCGATCGACATCCCGTATAACCAGTCTTCCACTGCCGGCTTCTATGTACGTAACTAATGTTTCATTCAATATGTGTACATTTAAAACTATTCACAAAAGCTAAAATACAATGTCAGTACTAATTGCATCGGGTGTAAGGTTCAAGTACGGGCCCATGGTGGCGGAGCACTCGGCTTAGGCGGCTGTTGCTGGGCCGATGCTTCAGGAAGATAGAACGGCAAAGCCTGGTATGGCGATTGTCTTGGTGGCCCTGGCGGTGCACGCTCGCGACAGTCACGAGCGAAATGGCCAGCATTTCCGCAGATTCTGCAAATGATATTCGCCGTGTAATTTCGCTGATGCGGGCAATCGTACTTCCTATGGCCTAACTCACCACCTACAAACGGAACGTTAGTATATTGAAAAGAAATGCTAGAAAATTGTCTTACAGTTCTGGCAAGCCTGATTTTCGTCGTCTCTCAAAGTTCCGTTCAATGCAGCCAACTCTCGCAGTTGATTGCGCTTTAACTCGTTCTCGCCTTCTGGAATAGAGGCAGCCTATCGAATAGTTAGAAGTGCTTTCTTCTGCAACGCTTAGAGATGGATATGTACCGATTCGATAACTTTGTTAACAAGCTTAATGGCCTTTTGCACTTTTTCTTCCGTATCAGCAATAATCAAGCAATGGAGATCTTCCTCCAAATTCGACTGATAAGCGGCATCAGATCGACCTTTGCCTTCTTTGACTGAACCTTTGCCACGAATGGCAATCTTAGCCCCCGATTCTTGCTCCATTTTCTTCAGTGTGTTGCCTCTCGGTCCAATTAATTGACCAACTATTTATAATATTAGAATCATGCCATACATTATAAACTCCACAGTAAAAGTATTAGGACTTACTAAAATTAATTTCAGGATAGTCGTTAACAGGCACGAAGACTTTTTCCTGCGTCTTGAGAGGTCTTCTGTAATCGGACGGTGGTCGGAAATCAGGAATTGTTCTCATCGCCTTTTCAACAAGCTTGTGGCGCTCATCTTCAAGCTTCTTCCTGTAACGAAATTCTCGCGTATTGATACGTTTGCCATTGCTGTCATATTGCGGCGGGGGGGAAGGAGATCTGTAACAAATTAGAACATCAGAGCTACTTACCGACTTATGTGCTTACCGTTCACCGTCTTTTGGCACCACGTCATTGATTCGTAATTTTTGAGAAATCTCTTCAATCCGCAGATTCAATACATAGGCCTAAAAGGGTTACTATTCTGCGCCTACACTAAATCATACATAATGATGCTTACCTCAACCTGTTCAGGAGTCATATTTCCAGTTATACTGGTTGGCATATTGATCAAATTAGCGACATGATTCTCTTCAGCGGCTGCCCAACGATTGCGCTTGCGCTTTCTCGGAGCGTCGCTGTCTCTTGTCGTTGACCGACCACGCTTCTCCTCAGACGCACTTGGAGGGGGCGGCGGGGGTGGGGGTTCCAACTGATCTGGAGGCGGTGGCGGCGGTGGGACTCCGTCCGAAGGTAGCGGTGGTGGAGGTGGAATGGCGTAACCTGAAGAAGGAGGTGGTGGTGGCTTTTGAGTAGCTGGAGGAGGTGATGGTGGTGGTGGTGGTGGCACAAATGCATCAGGCATGCCACGCCGTCTCGCGCCCAGCGGAATATTATTCGTTCCTGTATCAAAAGAGAGAATTGGCTACTTAAATACGCAGAATGAACTTGAACATGCATACCTGTTATACCGACCATGCTGATTTGTAAATATTGCACAATAGTGATGTTTGCGTGGATCTTTCGGCGAGATTTGATGGCGAACTTTTCTAAGCACTCATAATGCTCTGCAATACACTGGATTGCGTATAATTCAGACTGCGCTAGATTGTGGGGTTAGGGTATCATAGGCGTCTAGATTTTGAGTTCAGGTTCGGGTTTGTCGTTGATCAGTCCAATGGCAGCCGACTTTTTCCTCTTGGTCCCATAATCAACGTTAGCATTCAAGTCGCATTCATTGTGCTAGCATCCCATTGCGACATTAATTTCGCCCGATTTTAGTCATGTCATCTGGATTCGGACTTACTGGTGGCAAAAGTCGATGCTATAATCGTGAGTCTTAGCCTGAGTAATTATTTGTATGTAATTGCTAATAGTGTATATCTACACAGTGTGGGTAGACTTGGCGCAGTGCGAGAGCGAATTCAAGAGCGGAGCTATCGAGCGATCAGCATGTCAGACTAAGTTGGCTGACTTCGTTGAGTGTCTGGATCACAAACGAGAGGTATGTTGCTTCGTGGTTTATCTGCGACTGGATTAGGGATCCTAACAATGTACACATGCAGAGAGCTAGGCTCGAGGAGATTCGTGAGGAAATTCTGCAGAAGAATAAAGGTGTTCCACCAAGACGGCCCCAGAGAGGTTTAATCGCCCTCAACCAAATTGAATAGATGGTGGCAATGGCAGTCGGAGCTGTAGTAACATTATGGGCCAGCAATCACAATTGAGACAGCTTCACGATTGGGGAACTGTAAGAGCGTCGATTTAGATTATTGTTTCGGATATGTATATAAAGAACGGAGTTTTGTCGCCAATGTCGATTACGTCGGAGTGCTATATCATTATCCCTGGTTTCATACAGATTCCCAAGTGGGGGGATGAAGTAGTTTCGTGGCAATGCTTTCATTGCTCGGATTGCTAACTAATAATTAGTCGACCTGACTACTATAGGCTGTGGGCGCGTTGGTATAAATACACATAAAATAGTCCGAGTGTAGCAGCGATTAACAGATATTCTCTGGACACCAGGGTGCTACCAGAATCATTTCTTCATATGTGACTCACGAAACAAGATAAAGAAAACACTCGTAAGAAGATTCAATAATCACACTTCACGATAATCGAATTGAGCTGCCTTTCGACATGACGTCGATAACTCCTTGGTTACCCTCCGTCCAATGTGGTCAGATGCACGACACTTATAACCCTACATGTAATCGGCGTTGGGCTCCAACACCTCCTTGAGCAAGCAGATACGGTCGCCAAAATTTTTTCTTCACATCCATCGATTTCAACTACTGAAATCAATTTCATACTATTGTACCAGTTCTATCAATTTCAATTATACCGCAGAATACTTATATACCAGTGGTGTATAGATATTCTTTTATTTTGTTTTAAGTCGTTAATACTTGAATTTATTGCCCAGCATGGCTGACCAGCAACTTACCGATATCGACGGAGATCAGATCGAGTCCAACTATGATGAGGTCGTTGACTCTTTCGATGATATGGATTTGAACGCCGAATTGCTAAGAGGTAAATTATTAGCTTTATGATTGCTGAACATTTCTCTTGGGGTTGGATCGATGATTGAAAGGTGGCGTATAATGTTGTGTACGCTAGTTACTCTATATTGGCTTGTTCTATATGAGATTGCTCTAGTTTGTAAATCCACTGTGGGAATTTGCTACTGACTACTGTATAAGGTATCTTCGCATATGGGTATGTACTATGATGCGACAATGTTAGCAACCTCAGACGGAGCTAAGGTCAATGCAGTTTCGAGCATCCCTCATCCATTCAGCAACGTGCTATTATGCCCGTTATCAAGGGTTAGTAATATATAGGTTTAAAATAAAGGATGAAGTTCCCTAAGGTGAAAATTTAGGCCGTGATGTCCTTGCTCAGGCCCAGTCTGGAACTGGTAAGACGGCAACTTTCTCGATTTCCGTGTTGCAGAAGATCGATCCGAACATCAAACAGTGCCAGGCCCTTATCCTCGCTCCCACTCGTGAGCTTGCCCAGCAGATCCAGAAGGTAGTTGTTGCTATCGGTGACTATACTAACGTTACCTGCCACGCTTGCATTGGTGGTACTGCCATTCGAGACGATGTGCGTATACTTCAAGAGGGTGTTCAGATCGTTGTCGGAACTCCTGGTCGTGTACACGACATGATTCAACGCCGTGCACTTCGAACTGATAATGTCAAAATCTTTGTCCTTGATGAGGCTGACGAAATGCTTTCGGTAAGTCATGACTAAGAAGACCATTTCATAGATATGGTAAATGGATTCTAACAAGAATGTCAGCATGGTTTTAAGGATCAGATTTACGATATCTTTCAGTTACTTCCTCCTTCCACTCAGGTTGTTCTTCTTTCCGCTACCATGCCCAAGGAAGTTCTCGACGTCACCACCAAGTTTATGCGTGACCCTGTCAGAATTTTGGTGAAGAAGGATGAATTGACTCTAGAAGGTATTCGACAGTTCTACATTGCTGTTGAGAAGGAGGAATGGAAGTTGGATACTCTTACCGATTTGTACGAGACCGTTACTATCACACAGGCAGTGATTTTCTGCAACACTAGAAGAAAGGTTGACTGGCTTACGGATAAGCTTACTGCCAGAGATTTCACCGTTTCTGCTATGCATGGAGATATGGACCAAGCTCAGCGTGATATCATCATGAAGGAATTTCGATCCGGCTCGTCTCGTGTCCTTATCACCACTGACTTGCTTGCAAGAGGTATCGATGTTCAGCAGGTGTCCTTGGTCATCAACTATGATTTACCAGTCAACAAGGAGAACTATATCCACAGAATTGGCCGTGGTGGTAGATTCGGTCGAAAGGGTGTTGCCATCAATTTTGTCACCAATGAGGACGTTAAGGTCATGAGAGGTAAGTTGCAGCTACGTGAGATTGGGTACATCACGAAGGATTGCTAAAAACTGTAATTCTATAGATATTGAGCAGTTCTACAGCACCCAGATCGAGGAGATGCCTATGAATGTGGCCGATCTCATATAACTGTAAAATTACGGATAGTTGACTAATTATCGCTTTGAATTTGTCATTTATTTCGTTCTTTCATTTTGTCAGTTTATTTGTATTTCAGTCTGGGACGGAGAGGCCGTTCGAGGTGGTCAAAATTAGTGATGACTGTGGTTATGAACAATATGAACTAATCGAGCTTATTTCTTGGCGTGTGTTACTTTGTAGTTATAGATTATATCAGACACATAAGATTGCCAGGTTTTGTTGGAAAATGTTGCAAAATATATGCTTATACAATATACTTCCCATCGCATAGCTTACTGGCCTGTTATTACTTGAAGTAGGATATTCCAAATTTAGAAGGATGTGACAAACACTTGTAGCCATGTAGTCTTCCCCAAGTCGACAATTTTGGTGTGCTGCTGGAGTACTGTCATAATTCTAATGAAGTGTAACTTAGGTGTCATAAATTTTTTAGTTTTGGTAGTTTCTAAGACTCGTAAGCGCCAAAATTCTTTGAGCCGCACGGCTGCATTCGAGGTCGTTCCTACCGAAGTGCTGCAGCGAGTTGCCGCTCGCGATATTTCATGCTTTGCAGCATACACAATTTCTCATTTATATTCTTTTGCCAGTCGCAAGTATTCTTTGCCAGAGCTCCCGTTTGTACACAACAATGGTCGCCAAAGGTATACTTGTCCTCAACTGTCTTTCTCATGAGTGGGAAGGGCAACCCAGAAGGCGCTACGAGGGGAATTTCCTTAGCTAATTTACTCATTTAAAGCTTCTCTAAGACCAATTGTTATTTCCGGACCATCTGGTATGTGTTTCACGTATTTCTTAGTCGACTGTGTATGCTGACGATGCCAGGTACTGGCAAGTCAACACTGTTGAAACGCCTCTTTGCGGAATACCCTGATAGCTTTGGCTTCTCTGTTTCGCGTGAGTATTCATGGAAAAACCAATGGATGTACGTAATTGACGTCAATCCATTCGATATAGATACAACGAGAAAGCCCAGACCTGGCGAGGAGACCGGAATTGCATATCACTTCGTAGACAAGCCAAGGTTTGAGAAGCTCATAGGGGAGAATGCTTTCTTGGAGCATGCCGAGTTTTCTGGTAATTACTATGGTACATCGATTAAGTCTGTTGAGGACGTTGGCACTAAGGGAAAGACTTGTATTTTGGATATTGATATGCAGGTACGTATGGCATTCCCTGAAGTTCTGTATGGAGGTATTAATGCATGTATGCCCGCAGGGAGTTATCTCAGTGAAGAATACCCCCCTTAATGCGCGATATCTCTTCCTTGCGCCACCCAGTCTCGAGATCTTGCGTTCTCGATTAGAAGGGCGCGGCACCGAAAGCCCAGAGAGTGTGAAAAAGAGAATGGATCAGGCCGAGAAGGAAATGGCATTTGCGGAGACAGGCGCCCACGACAAGATCATTGTCAACGACGACTTGGAGAAGGCATATAGAGATCTCATAGATTTTATATTTGAAGAACCGTGATGTTTTTGAGTTGCAATGGATTGTTGCTATTGCGCACAGAATGTATAACTACGATAACATTGACTTACATAGACTTGATATTATTGGAAATAGACTTGTGTGAACAACGTATTATCTCCGAACCTTTATTCCCGTGCATGAATGCATACCCAAAATACAAATATTTATCTACACTTCCCATCAATGGACCATCCGAAATGGTTTACCCGGTTCCCACTCCTTCAATGCTTCCCTAATATTAACCCAATACTTTAACGTTATCGTCGAATTCTTTGCTCTCGTGAGATCATGAGTATCGAAAGATTGTTCTACTTCCTTCTCCGTCATATTTATACGCGCCTCTATACTTGAACTCAAATTGGCAGCTTCCTCTTCGGATTGGCAATTCTCAATTTCTTCTAGAAGCTCATACACTTCCACCAGTAGCTCCGGATCCTGCGGCATCTTCCTTGCTGCATCCTCCTCAACACCCATACCCACAGATTCCAGCAAATACAGCGCTCTACTCAATGGCGATGCAAGTGTTGAGTATGCTTTATTCAGTTGCGATGAGGCCGATTCATACCGCGATTTATCTGCGTCTGTTCGTGCCAGATCGGGGTGAGTCCTAGACTGCAACTTCAGAAATTCACTTCGAAGCTTCCTTAAGTCGACTGCAAATGGCCCATTTGGTGGCGGCCCAGACTTTAAGGTCTGCGGAAATAAGGAGTAATATGACGGCCCTATTTTCTCACTTTTCGAGTCTTCGTTATACATATGTGAAGATTTGCGAAACTCTCTCAGCCACGAGGTAGAAGTCGAAGTGTTCAGAGTTGGGCCCGGTCTGACGGGAGTCCCATGCCCACAAAATCTTGCGTAATATCGCGACACAATCATCTAGAATACAATAGGTAACTCACACAAGGAACTACAAGACAAAGTAGGGTCAGTAATGTGTTATATTTGGCGAACCGATCGACAGAAGCACGGAAGTCATCTTGAGTCACAGCCTCACAGGTTGCCGCTATTTGCCTTTGCGTCCGGGTAATACGTTTCCGCACAATTTCTGTAATGGCTGGCGTAAGTTATAATTAAAGATTAAAGTTTTGTTTGTTTACTGACATCGCTGCCATCGCAACCATGTTTACCGCCTACGGCGAGCTCTCGTCTCTATCCACCCAGCTGCTTCCGGGACGTGCTGCAGCAACCTTGTCCAACTCAGCTCTGTCGTTTTGTCATATTCTTGGTACTATGTATTGGACATACACTTTTTTTCGTCGATGGGCTTAGGATAGCTAACATTAATATAGTAATGGACGCAGAGAACTTACCGCCAGATGGGGGATTCGTCGCAACAAGCTTGCAATCCAATATCCCCGTCCCAATGACACCATCTGTGTCGCGAATACCTCAGGCAGCTTTTAAACCACCGCAAACAGTACAGCTGTCGCCTTTAAGCAAGCGGCATTGCTCTAGCGGTGGGGAAGTGCTAGGCGATTTGCGTCCAGAGATCACAAACATGGCACCGCCAAAAATGCAGGCTACATCGTCAGTCATGCATCGTTCTTCCAGTGTGAAGTCTAGCTCAATCAGCTACAGTAATCCTACATATGCTTTAAATGTTGCTAGAAAGCCGGGTTTAGATCAATCGACGGAAAAGAAAATTCTGTCTGGTTCACGAACGACAACGGCATCATCCCGGAAGCAAGCGATGACAGCTCCTGCCACAACCATCACGACAGGAAAGGCATCGGTGAGGCCGATGTCAGCGAGTTCTATTCATCGCCGCGCGAGCAGCATTGGTCAGTCCACGGCGGCCCGGCCGAGCAGCGCACAAGAAGAGGACATCTACGGAGGTGGGCGTATACTCTCCGTCAATACCAACGTTGGTAATCCGCCATGGGATGTCAAGGGTCGGCTTGAAAATATGGAACTGAGATTTGAGGAGCTGTTGACCCTTATGGACTCGCAAAAGGCACTCTCCGGCTCTAAGATTGATGAACTTCAAGCGAAAGGTAACTAGTCGTTCATTTTAGAGTGAGCATAGAAGGTAGGCTAACAAGTCGAAAGTCGTTGCCTATGAAACAGAACGAGCTGGATCCGATCTGCAACAGCGAAAACTCCAGGATACTGCCAATGAATTGCAACAAAAAGTCAGAGAACTAAACAGTGATTTGGAAGACGAGAAGAGGCGGTCGAGAATTGAGAGGGAAGATTTGGAGCGATCCTTAAAGTTAAAGCTAGATGAACAGGAGCGGCTCACAAGGAACAATGAACATGATATTCTTCGACAGCATAAGTCAGCGTTAGAATTAGCAGATGCTGGTTATCGTCGCCAACTGGAAGAGCGAGACGCACAGTTTGTGGAGGAAATAAATAGAATCAAGTCTCAAAATGAGGAGGAGAAGCGCCACCTGTTGCAACAATTAAAACTCGTCGAAACAGATCTGAAGAAGGAATACGAAAATCAACAGCAGTCATTACAAGTCGATATCAATCGTTTAAAGATGGCTGTAGATCAGGAGCGTCAGACTTCTCAGGTTGTCGTTGCCAAATTGAAAGAGGACTTAATCATTGCTCAGAATCAACTGCGCGATATTCGGGTGGAGTTAGAAGAGGAGCACCACCGCAGCGCTCTACTTAGAAAGACCATAGATGAGCAAGCAGCGTCCTCTCTTTCCATGGAATCTTCTAGTCGAACACTGCAGATGAGAATACAAGCTCTCGAAGTAGAGCTAAGGAACAGGGACGTGAAAATCTCTGAGATGCAGCAATGCCTTGAACAGGCTTTGGAATCAGAATTGGAAGTTAGAGAGAAGTTAGTGAAGGAAGAGACGCTTCGGCGGATACTGCACAATCAAGTTCAAGAGCTGAAAGGCAATATTCGAGTATTCTGCCGGGTGCGGCCTCCGCATAACAACGAAGTGTCGGATGAGGCCGACATCAAATATCCGGATGGCTCGATTGAAGGTCGTGAAATTGAATTGACTGGCCCAAGTAATGAGAGTGCCCTGGGTATGGCCATGGGCACAGTCACAACTAAGACTCACGTTTTCGCATTCGATAAAGTATTTGGGCCACGTTCCAATAATCAAGAGATTTTCTGCGAGATTTCTCAGCTCGTCCAGAGTGCATTGGATGGATATAATGTGTGCATCTTCTGCTATGGTCAAACCGGATCAGGAAAAACCTATACGATGCAAGTGGAATGATGAAGTCCGTTATGGTGGTTCGACTAACGCCTAATAGGGCTTCCGAAGACGGCATGATTACAAGAGCTGTTGACCAGATCTTTACTACGGCGACGAACCTTCAGGAAAAAGGGTGGACATACACTGTCCAAGGCCAGTTTCTAGAGATTTACAACGAGACCATTAACGATCTTCTTGTGTGCGCAGATGAATTTGACAAGAAGAAATTAGAAATTAGAAATGACTCTAAGGACGGGAAGATCATGGTGCCAGACTTGACAGTGGTATCATTGGACTCGCAGGAGAGCGTTGCGAAGATGTTGAAGACCGCTTCGGGAAACAGGTCTGTTGCGGCTACAAAGGCGAATGAGAGGTCCTCGCGCTCACACAGCGTATTTATTTTAACGTTGCATGGTATCAATGTGACTACGCAGGAAAAGAGGGAAGGAACATTGAACTTGATTGATCTAGCCGGCTCAGAACGCCTATCGCACTCTCAAAGTACAGGTGACCGATTAAAGGAGACTGTTTCGATCAACAAAAGCTTGAGCTGCTTGCGAGATGTCATCACAGCTTTAGGATCAGCAAAAGATGGTAACCACATCCCGTACCGAAATTCTAAGGTAAGCTATTTGTGAATTTGGTATATAGTTATTGGTGTTAAAATGGGCTAGTTGACATATCTTCTGCAATACTCACTCGGAGGTAATTCAAAGACGCTTATGTTTGTGAATATTTCACCACTTAAGCAACACATTTCCGAAACTGTGAATTCACTTCGATTTGCAACGAAGGTCAACAACACTCAAATTGGTACAGCTAGGAGAAAATAGGATGTACTTTATGTAAATGAGTCTAGTAATTTTTGATGACTATTGGTTGGTAATTTTTATTAGTGATCATATCCTCTGCGAAATTCTATTGGTAAACAATGTCTGCATTAATATATCGGTGGTGTTGTTCGCATCGTGCTAGGCTAGCGAGGCATGCATAGCCGTCAACAACGTATTTACATATTATCATACAAGATCGTCATGTAGTATCTGAAGTATAGAAATTCCTAAGTCGTCACGATCTGCCCTTCTTCCAAGCCTTAACGAAATCAAGCTTACTGCTGGCACTCAAATCCTCGCCTACACGCTTTATTCTGCCGATGCGACATATCTCATCGAACGCACTGGCGATAACATTTTTGCAAGATATATCTAATGGTTCCGCAACGCGAACTCTAACACTCCACGCTTTCCATCGGCAGACTACTCGGCAAAGATAATGCAGGGCCGACCTAGGTGGAATTGGAGTCGTGATGTCTGAAGGCGAGTATTTGATTAGAGATGGGAATATTCGGCATTTGTTTCCAATATAGTTGGCTTCGTCCGGAATCTGGTCGATTGCAGGAGGAAGCAAGGCACGACCGTTAGTCGGTGTGGCTTCGATGAAGACAACAATAACTTTCTGTGATGCCAGCGCTTCCTCTTGAATTTCAGCCAGGGTTGGTGGGGTGGACGATGATGCAGCAATAGGTAAGTCCAAGGCTGACAAGATTGCACCGAGGAGGGTATACACCATGATTTGACCGGTGTACGTGGGAATGACGAAAATGGGATCGACTCTACAGCAAAAGTTAGCTTCGTCCGTGGTAGAGAAAGACAAAGACGCGCCAGTGACATACACTGCAGAATATACCAAAGCATCCAACGGTGACAGGAAGTTGGAGATAATTATATCACCAGCGTTTGGGTGGTTCGATGCATTTTTCCGAGAAACAGATCGCCTCGCACCGTCTATGCCAACATTCCAATACCATACGCCGAGAATGGTAAGGAGTAATCGCGCAGACACTCTGCGTACAGGATAAGAAGGAACAATAGGTGATATGATGCCGAAATGCAGAGTTCCCAGGGCCAGCGCGAGTGGGATCTTCACGATGGACGAGATAACTGCGAGGACGACGTTAGCCAGTCGGACTAGTACCGGCAATGATACGAGGGCCGTGCTCGCGAAAGTCGATGACGGATGGGGCAAAAAAGGTGCTATGCCTGTACCCTTGTCGCGCCACTGCGAGAATTTTTCCATCCTGACGAGAGTGAGCGAGGTTGCCGCGATTCGGGGCAAGTGGAGTACAAACGAGCTAGAAGTCAACGAAGATGACGTAAGTGAACCCAAAGCCCGGGTGTGCGGCGTCGGTTTGCGGGCTTTCGCAACACAATCGGAAAATGAAGGGTCCACTTGGTGAGAGAATATGTCTTCAAGTTCACCAACAAGCCCTTCGAATGGCGCACCCAACAATCGCCAACGCGCTTAGCTTCCTCAACCGATACCCACGTACCGGATCGCTC
The DNA here is from genome assembly GCA_018804115.1 of Lipomyces starkeyi. NCBI lineage: Eukaryota > Fungi > Ascomycota > Lipomycetes > Lipomycetales > Lipomycetaceae > Lipomyces > Lipomyces starkeyi. The sequence goes on along the minus strand of JAGJTG010000005.1, from coordinate 393,178 downwards.
TGGCGGCTTGGCGGCATGACCGTCATGTCCCTCACAGGCCTACTCTCCCGCGCCTTTCTGTACGGCTTTCACAATGTCAACGCGTATGGAGTAGACCAGTTCGTCCAAGTTCTCGAAAGGGCAAAGAAGGAGGGCCGCGGTGTCCTGACAGGTGAGTGCCCTCTATGTAGACGCATTGCCGTGCTACTGCTGACATAGCACTTATAGTGTCGAATCACATATCTGTGTATGTCTTGCAGCTTCAGACCGCACTTGACAGCATGCCCGTACTAACATAGAATCTCAGGATTGATGATCCGGTTATGTGGGGCTTGCTACCAATTCGAATGATGTTTAATCCCACGCATCTCCGCTGGGGTCTAGGTGCTGAGAACATCTGCTTCACCACAAAGTACTTGGTTCTTCCTATTCCTCCTGCGCACTTGACAGCACTAATGACTTCTTAGATTTACAAGCAATTTCTTCTCAATGGGCCAGGTTCTCGCGACCTGGAGGTTTGGCACAGGCGTCTACCAAGGTTCAGTCGATTCCGCCATCCTACTTCTCTCGCCCTCATCCCGTGACTCACTTCCCGAGACTTCAGACACAGATGCACATCGCTTTCCACCATCTAACCTGCCACCGCAATGGATCCATATCTTCCCAGAATCATTGGTTCATCAGGCATATCCTCCTCATCAGACGTCAATGAAGTACTTCCACTGGGGAGTCTCTAGGATCGTACTCGAAGCTGAAAAGCTCCCGGTTATCGTCCCGATATTCCATCAAGGTCTCGACGACGTGTTTCCGGAAGACAGAGAGAAATTGAAGTACATCCCACGGACGGTTGTCTTGCCTAAGTGGAAGAAGGAGAATCGGTTGAAGCTCAATTTTAGGTTCGGGGCGCCGTTAAGCGAGTCATTTTTTGCCAAAGAGCGGGAACAATGGAAGGACCTAGCGGACACGCAGCATGACAGTGAAGAGTCCTGGAATCTGCGGTCAAAGGTTGCAGCGCTGGTCCGTGAGGCCGTGGCGGATGTGCGGAAGAGTATGGGCCTGTCGGATGAGGATCCGCGGTTTAAAGATCCATATTTTTGGTCTAATGTCAGCGAGCTCAGTGGTGTTAAGATTGCCGGCAAGTACGGCAATTCATCAGTCAAAGTGCTCGAAAAGGAAGGTTAGAAACGGCGATTGTAAATATAGATTATTAGATTTGTACAGTTTATTTACTTGTATATATGAATGATGTCAAAAGTTTTTGCCTTTCTTTTATCCCCAACATCTGCCAATGCAGGACAACGACAGACTTCCAATCTTCCATGCAGGACAGATATCTATATATGATCTATAAGTTATATTACAAACATAACTGTACTATTTGGTCTAAGCCATTTACTGCAACCTTAGATGCTGCCACATTCCAATTTGCCGTTTAACCGATTACCCAGTGCCTTATAACAACAATGCAAAGTCAGCTTTTGACACACATTACTCTCACTGGCATTCTACCATGTCTCGGTGATGTATTGCCAAGCGCGCTCTTTTTCCTTCCAAAATTCGTCTGCTTCTACGGCCGTCATGTTACCCTCTTTCATAGCCACCATTTTCAGCGCTGCATCGACACCTTGTCCCATACCTTTAGATGATCCACAAACAAACACACGGCCCTCAGGATGTGAAATGACGCTCCATACTAACACGGACTGATCAATTACCTCATCTTGAACGTACTTTTTGGTCCCACAACGGGATTCCACGACCTTACGGACATCACTGTCGTCCACTCCCCATTCACCAGCATAGAGCTCATCAACTTTGGAGATTAGCACAAATAATAGTCTCAAAACTACAAATAATATCCATACCTAGTGAATCGCGACACCCTTGCAATACCCACACTTTATTTTTACAGTTTGCATTTTTCAGCCGCCGCTGCACGAATCCCCTGAATGGAGCGATTCCAACACCAGCCCCAATCAGCAGCATTGGACCATCATGTTTAAATTCCCTCGCCAATGGATTGGCTTGAAGTCCACGGAACATTGGAACTGTCACATTCTGGCCCGTCATCGTCAAATGCGCCACACGCTCTAGGAATGCGCTACAGTTTCCTGGCCGCACAGCAAGTTCAGCACGCCAGTTTTCCAACGCTTCGTGGACAGTAACTGCAACCTCGATCTTGCGAACCGAGCTGAATGTCTCCCATTTCTCACGCATAACTTTCGTCTGACATAGCTCACTCTTTGCCAGTACAGCTTCCCGAACAGGATCAGACGAGAGACTGTAAAATCTCGGCATCAGTGTCGGAAGAACCGAGATCAGGTGAGCGAATGGTGGGTTCGATGACGGGAAAGCGGAGAGTAGCTGCAGAAGCGTTGGAGGGTAGGGGGCGGACCGTAAATTGCAGAATGCAGACTGGCCTTGTCGACTGCAGAGCCAAGAAAGGACCATGCATTCACTCCGGTTACAGTTATATTCTGCAAGAACTCGGAGAAGATTCTTTGACAACACGCCATTGTTAAGGTCCACAGTCCAAGTGAGGATTTCACGCATGCTCGTTCGGAGACGACGCGGTTTGTCCTCGCCCCAGATTGTGGGCCAGCGTCCTCCTTTCGTAACAAGCGTAATTTCGAGATTGCTGTCACGTTCCATAATGTCGAGTCGTCTGAAAATGTCATCAACAAGAACGGGATCGTTAGGGGGGCAGATACCGACGGCGCCACCAACACGGAAGTCCACACCGTCCATCTCATCCGGATAATTGGTAACGTCGAGATCGAAGTGATAAGTACGCTTAACAGCTTCCGGACCGGTCAGAAGACGGGCAGCCAAGACCGGAACATTGTGGACATTATATGGAAAGTGTGGCTTCAGATAACCTGGAGCTTGAAAATGGTCAAACCAGTGTGTGTTCTCGTCCCCCGCGGTTGCCGACCACAAAATGTCGATGTTGGAAAGAGGGAGCGTGGCTACACCCAGAAGACGCGGGCTTCGCATTATCTTGAACAGTGGGAGTCTGAGCGAGTCGAACGCGCGCGTTTTTGGGAAATCAATGCCGGCGAAAGGGGACGGAGGAGGCGTGCCGGATAGGGACGAAGGGTCACGAGTCATGGTCGAGTTCGATACGAAGCAGCAGCCGCCTCCACAGCACTCCGAGTCGACTTCGTCGGCATCGACCTGCGGATCGGCGATGGTCAGAGAAGTAAAAGCTCGGGTGAAGTCAGTACCGAGCGTCGTGATTCGTGCGCGGGGCCGCCGTGGTGAGGACGACGACTCTATAATGTCAGACTCGATCCGGGAAGAGTCCGGCAGATCGAGCGCAGAGGAGGAAGGCGCCATGGCCGTAGTACACTATATGTTTGTAATTACACGTGACTGCGAAAGAAAATAACAAACTCGTGAGGGATTCGGTAGATAAATTAATTATATAGGTTGTAAATGCAGTGGCGGAATATGATGGGGTCCATGTTCGAAAGTGACTCCGGAGAGCCGCACGAAATTTTGGTGGCGCGAAACGGTGCACAAAGCCGCACAGGTTAGGGTATATTACAGCAGCTGTCACTGAAGGGAGGGAGGGAAGGTTAACTTATGGTGTGACCCCAGGTAAGGTAGATGATGTTCGCCGCAATTTAACTAGCTCATAACCACCCGTATGCAATATAGCGGCTCGATTAGACTTTTTTTTAATTCTGTCGGTAGGTAATTGACAGTAGAAATTAAAATGGACTGTTAGAACATTACTGACTTTCCCATTATGAGTGTGTACAATTGTAGGACATATTGGGGGAGGGGGGGGGGAAGAGGAGTTGCTCTAATAGATGCATGGGATCAGTATTCTTGACGCCGCCCTCACGCCAGTATATCGATCTATCGATTTAACGCTACAAGTAATCGATCGACGATTTTAAAATCTTCACGTCGAGCTCTTATAGTTATCCCTAGAGACTGTGTCGAAAGACAAAGAAGTATGGTACATTAACCATCAACGTATAATACATGAACTGACGGAAGCGGTAAGTTTTTGCACAGTTGGCTGAGTATATATCCAACGCAATTCTGCCTTGACCAGGCAAAGTTTATTTATTAGCATTCGCAGTCTCTGTGAAGGAGCAAATATCAAAAATGTCCTCGAAAAGTTTTTGAAATATCAAAAATGCCCTCGGACCGTGTGCCACATCGTACCCAGCCCCTGAATTTGCCTGTGGGTTGGTGCCCCTTGCCTATCTGCAACTTGCCCCTCGCTTTTGTTATTCATTTTTGCAGTTCTTATTGGTCATCTACATACTACATTTCACATGGCTGCAGTTGATCACTTGTTCCCTTACTGTGTTGCCTGGTCTTGCTGCGGGCATTACGAGATATTTGAAGGTATAGATGGCCTTGACGATTTGGTCTACTGTAGAAAAGATAGTCTCAAGAAATCACCAGCTCGTCGTTCGCCTTGGCAAGGATTGTGTTTCTCCCGATATTGAACAATTGTATTATCATTTTCGTTTTCGTAATGCTACCTACAGTTGGAGATCAGTTCCCTGATATCGATGCTTCCAGCATGCAATGAAATCCACAGCCATTGCTGAAGGATATGAATTCTGGAATTCGTTACCATCAAATCGGATCGTACTCGCGTCGGATTGAAGTGCAAGGATGCCACCTGTCCTTGGACGTTGTCCGCCCTCGCATTACGGACAGTACGCTATTCAAAATTACTGCAACGGATAGAGTCCACAGTTGCAACCAAGCTGTGCAGAAGAATCGGCATGCAAACAAACGATGGATCGCTGAGGTTTACGGGGAAGAAATCCAGCATAAATAAGGTTACAAGCCTACACACCTCAAGGAAGATATTCACCTTGATCACTCGGTGAAAGTCGACTACCTTGAGGCGGCGAGAGGCAAAGCCAACGCTCTCGACAAGATAAACGGATCAGATATCGAGAGCTTTGCAAAGCTCCCAGCTTATATTAGAGCTATTAAAGACTTCAATCCTGGGAGTCATGCTGTCCTGAAAGTGATTGAGGGGCAGTTCTACAGGTTGTACGTAAGCTATGGTTCGTCAATTGTAGGATTCCAACACTGCCGCCCTTGATCGCTCTCGACGGTACGCATCTGACTTCGAATCTGCTGATAGCTGTTGGAATTGACGCCGAAAACCACTTGTTCCCCCTTGGCTTCGGCGTGGTGAAGGCGGAGAATCGAGACAACTGGAACTGGTTTCTGAAGCAGGTCCGCACCTCTCTGGGAACTGACTTTCAATTCTCATCGTTGACTTTGATCTCAGACAGGCAAAAATGTAACTAGATTTTTTGAGTGTGTCACCTCCGTTTCCACTAAGCTGATCACATTTCATCAGGACTGATCGATGCCGTTGAAGACGTATTTCCGGAAGCGCACCATGCGCATTGCCTGCGTCACCTTCATGAAAACTTCAAAAAGGCCGTGAAAAACGTCGAATTCAAGAAGGAAATGCAAGACGTCCTGGCATCAATGCCAGCAGAAGGAGCTGAATGGCTGATGAGTAACAGTCCAGAGCATTGGGCAGATAGCTACTTCCCGGGTTGCGCTTTGGTCATCGCACGTCCAACATCGCAGAAAGCTTCAACAGCTGGATTTTAGAGGCTCGATCGATGCCAGTCTTTACAATGATGGAGCGAATTCGAGACCAAATGATGATGAGTAGAACCAGGCGTGTGAAGGAGATCGAAAAGTTAAGGAGGGATGGAAAGAAAATTTAGAATATCAGCGGCACTTGCGAGACATTTATCGTTATACCTTCAAATCTAAATGAATATGAGGTCAGGACCTCGACGAACGAGAACTTCCCAGTTCGTTTAGACTTGCGAACCTGTCCCTGTTGTCGATGGTCTTATCGTGGTGTCCCTTGTGCGCATGCCGTTGCTGCGATCTCTTTTGCAGGAAAGGATATGAGAGAGTTTGTTGACCGGTACTTCAAGATTAAAGAATTCGAAGCAACCTACCGGAATGGTATCCATGCCATGTCCACCACTTGCTTGAACGAGGACATTGCTTCTCCGGTCTGTAGGCCGCCGAACACTCGCCGCCCTCCCGGTCATCCTCATAAGAAGCGGAATACTGCAAACGAATACATGACGCGCAGGACAAATATCTGCGGAAGATGCCATAAACCAATGCGTCACAATGCCAGAACTTGCACAGAACCATTAGACTAATGCCTGTGGTTATTCATTCGTTAATGTCATTCCTTCCTTTCGATGTTTCTTTGTTCGTTTGTCGCTTCGTGCCATTGAATTTTATCTCTTTCATTGTCAGTAGGGCCCTTATCGTTATGTGCAGTTTTCTTGTGTGCTAGACAGAACGTTATAATGCCGTTTCCTGTTGGTAACAAATGTTGAATGCATTGTAGCAAGCGTCTTCATGTTTGACTGCATGGTACAACCTTGTGTTGGCAATGATCGCTGGGTCCCGCTTGGTACTGAACCCGAGGGCATTTTTGATATTTCAAAACTTTTCGAGGGCATTTTTGATATTTGCTCTTTAATGACAGTCGAAGTTAGTGGGACTAAATAGAATTCAGCGTTTTCGTTATTTTCCTATGCCAGTATGGGAGATTTCCACTCTATATGTATCGATTCTTAATCAGCTACTGCTCACGGTATGGTGCATCATTATTCCATTTATCGCTGTAGGCCGCCTCACACTATATCTTGCTATATGACGCGTCAATACGCATTTCACACTACACCATGATCCTACAACTGACCTATCATTTGTCATCAAATCATCTTTAACGCACTATTCCCATTTTGTTTCCGTTGTTTAGTTTGATTCCCATCTGCATGAACGTTCATGCTGTAGAGCTCATATCTATCTTTATCCGGCTGCTCTAAGTTAGTCTTCTTATTCCGCAATGCCGGTTGAAAATATTATGGACAGCGGATAAGGTTTAAACATTGACTGAATCTTCAGCTTATCGTGTCAACTAATCTTCATTAGCGTCGGAGTCCATGTCGTAGACATAATCTCATTTACAGTAGTTCCCGTTGCCTTGTTGCGAACTATAGAGTATAATACAGAATTTATTATATCTACATGGCAAGGGATAGCCTAACTATTGAAAATATGTATATGTAGTCGAAGAACCGATTTGTAAGTCGGAAGTGCCGTAAATGCTGACCTACCTCTAATTATTTTGTACACCACCAGGGATTTATCATTTATTCACATTTCCAGCCGCATGGCCAATGATAGAAACCCCCAATACTAATGCGACGCGGTCGCACCTTATAATACTAAAGCTACATTCTTACGTGATGCATATCACATATATATCACATATTAACCAAGTATGATAGCCTTCCCTTTTCTACTGCTTGGGCCTCTCGCGGATGAGATACCTAGCCTCGACGTCGCAGTCGGCCATGCATAAGCTGTCCAAGTCCTTGCCTAATGTCAGCTGCATTAGTCGCCACTTGCTGTCATCCCTGTCACGGTCGCTGTTGCTACGCTCGCCGCTAACTCTGCAGTCGTAGAACTGCCTGTCCGTTTCCATGACCTCTGCCGTGCATTTTACCAGTTCCACGTTCTATGCCGGTACCAACGTTTAGATTCTGCTCAACAATCTCAAATCCAAATCAAACTCATCTTGTTTTGGAGCGGTCAGTTATCTGTTGACCCGCCCCATGTATCTTGTCAGGATTCTGAAACTAAGCGGTAATTCACAGCTCTAGATCTCCGTGTTCAGTGAATCAATGAGATTTAAAGTGCTCCTACCTTGGACAAGGATAGGCTGAATTGTATGGGATGGCATTGTTCTGATAAAGACTACCTGTACAAGGACATACAACGGTTGCTGTGGTCTTGTGGATATGTTAAATATCTTTTTATGGGCCAGGACCTTGTTTCCATGTAGTTCCAGTTGGCGACTATGAAGAGCTGACATATAGTTTTTGCGCTTCACTTCCACGCTATTCTCATGCATGATATTGATCTTTGAAGATCAAGCTGAATGTACCCACTATGTCCTTGAGATCGCCTACAGAGTTGTGAAGCTAACATTTTAAGGAACTATGAACTGCCTCTCGGCGGGATGTAACAATTTTTGATAATATAATGTTATCTGGAAGCTAACGTTACTTCGATGATATGCTTCAACTAGTAAGTATTGTGTTCTTCACACACTAAGTTTTTTTCTTCGCCTAGTGCGGAAGTGGTCAATTATATTACACATTCCTAACTTCTGCTCATGTCGATATTTCTTGTTATGACGACGCTCATATTTTTTTCTCACATAGTATTATACGACGGGTCATTAACGAGTGTGACCTAATCTCTTTCCCTTAACAAGAAGGCTGCTCCACGAAGTTTGAATATATATACACACTATTCTTTATCAACCAAAGCTGATTTTAATATTGCTATTCGCTACTAAGAAGTAAGCTATACCCATAACACTGCATGTTTTAAAAGTTATGAAGTAGTGTGGCCCAATCTAGTTATTTCGCTAAACACTCATCTCCATGTCTGGACGAAAATATTTAGTTCCATGAAATTACAACCATTGCCTACCAAATTAGTCTTATATTCTTAATAATTCTTTGATTTCTAATACATAATCTTAAAAGGCCATTGGGATACGAAAGTTCCAATCCGTCTTTGAGAGGCACCCGATGGAGTAGTTTCCTGCTAGGGCCGATGGAGGGAAACTAAGACATTGGACCATATGGAGGGTGATTGGTCAAAAATGCCATTGGGCAGGTACCCACACCCACTGTACCCACAGCAGGTGTAGGGTGTATTTCCTGCACTTGCGAAATTAATTGATCGTACGTGATGCGACTGAAACGCGTCGGGCATACTCAATATTATAAGCACTCGCTTAGTCGAAGCCGAACAGATAGTCACATCAGAAAAGCTCACCTTAGCAACAACTCTGATAATAATGCTGCCTACAATTGGGGATCAATTCCCGGATATCAATGCCTGCAATCAAGTCGTACAGACCAACAGGCACGCCAATAAATGATGGGTCGCCGAGATATACGAGGGTGAGAGTGAACGCAAGAGGGAAGTACAGACCTATCCATTTGAAAGATGTTCATCTCGATCATAGGGTGAAAATTGACTATCTTGTCTATCTTGTGACTGCAAGGGCAAAGCACAGAGCTACCGACAAGATCAATGGGTCCGATATCGATAGTTTTGCGCAGCTTCGAGGATATGTTAGGTACAATCCTCGTAGCCATGCGACATTGCTGCGTCGTTGAAGAGAAATTTCATAATCGTACGTAAGCTATGCTTGGCCAATTGCAGGATTTCACCATTGCCGTCCAATGATTGCCCTTGATGGAACACTTCTTACCACAATTGCCTCAAGGCCTACCAACAAGGAAATGGTCGACGTCCTTGCGTCGATACCCGAGGAAGGACCCCAGTGGCTGAAAAGGAACGAGCCTGACCATTGGGCTGATAGCCCACTTTCCTGGCGCTTCGGCCATCCAAGCTCTAACATTGCTGAGAGTTTCAACGCCAGGATCCAGGACACTCGTGAGTTGCCAGTGCTGGCTATGGTGTCGCGTATTCGTGTGCAGATGATGGTCGCCAGGACCCAATGTCTCAACGAAATCAAAAAATTGAAAGACGAAGGGAAGAGGATCTTGGAGTATGCGGCCAAAGAACTGGCCAAATCAACAGCACCTGCCTGGGATTATATCGTCACATCTGCAAATGTGGAAGAGTATGAGGTCAGGAGCAAGGCAATGAAAGCTATCCAGTTGTCTAGACAGCCGTACTTGTCCCTAATGGATGGACTTTCCGCGGTATACCTTGCGTGGCCATCTCATTTGCTAGACTCGATGTGGTCGATTTTAGGCACCGTTGCTTCACGATTGAATCGTTTGAAGTAACGTAAAATCATCCACGCGATGAGAGTCCCTACCGATTAAACGAATTTGTCGCTCGCAGACTCAACATCTGCGGCAGATGTCACCAGCCGATGCGTCACAAGGCTAGATCGTGTGCGGACACCTATTTAGGTGAGGATAGAGTAGAGTTGTGACGAAATGATTGTTTTGTGTTTTTGGATATAAAATTGTTTGTCGGCGGGTTTGCCGCGTGTTTAAGTGAAAAAGTCATAAGCTTGACGATTATAGTTTAGCGCCAAGTTAAATCAGCATTAAAACATTTATTATTGTGAGAGAAATTGAATGTAAGGTTTAGTGCGAATGGTATAATTGGTGCTTTGAATACTGCTCCCAGTGGCATTTCTGATATAAAGCCTAAAACTTATGATATGGAATTAAAGCTGGCTTTACAATGAGTGAGGTCTTAGTTAGGTTTTGATATTCAGGAGGTCAAAGAATGGAATGGCTTACTTTGGTAGCCAAGCTGTAAATTTTCTGCAACGGACAATCATTGTTACTTGTACAATTCTTACTAAATTACATATCAACCCCCGGATTAACACTTCACTTATCTAACATGTACTTTATTGTTGTACCGCCCTCACTGGTCCGGTCTCATGACAGATTCCATATTCCATGTAGCAACAGGTACAATTGTTAACATAACGACTTACATCACTTAGATAGCAAATTGTGTTTGTTATATATGGTCTATAGTTCGTAACCAGGCAACAGTGGTGATACTGCATAGGAACTCGTTACTTCATAATACTTGGCGCTAGCGAAGAGGTAGGCTCAAAAGTTAAGCTTCAATTAACCGAAGTGCCGTGGCAAACCAAACGCGTGAGCCTCTGAGCCTCTGAACCAACGCTGACTGAGACCTGACTTGTGTACCTAATTATGGTGATGACTTTAAGATAAGCGGTGGTCCGCAATGGAACACATCCTCACAAACATCTCTTGTGCTTCACAAATATCGGCGGACCGTTAGCGCCTTATGGTACGCAACGACTACATTGGTATAACCAAGTGATTGGTAAAATCTGCTCGAAGACGATTAGTCTGCGGAGTAACTTCCTTAATCCTACGTAGGTGCTAGTCTTATCCTACTACAGTAGTAGTAAAGAAAATGCGTCCAGTCGCATCATTTCATTCATGGGGTATAGAATAGTTCTCCGATGAAACCATCTCGTAACAGGATACTCGTCAGAAGGAGTCCAAATCTAGACTCGTTCAGGGTCCCTAGTAGTTCTGGCTAAAAAAAGCCTCTTCGGCATTTGACGCATCCAGAACATCACAACCACTCCTGGCACAAAGCGAATCATCTGCGAAAGATCTTGCCTTCGGGAAATATGTTGGCATCGCGTCCAATCGCAGTTTTGTACTTGCTGTGGATCTGAACAACCCCAAGGGGGAAGGTGTGCAATCTAAGGGCTCTATTACTGCCCACTTGGTCAAGAGACTTCCAGATTAGGACTCAGCTATGCTTTGGCTTTTTTATGTTTTAAATCGTGTTCTTGCTTAGTCAATTATCCGGAGCCAATCCGTCGGGCGATCCAAAAACCAAACCTCATTATCATGCTATTGAGATTGAATGGTACATACAATCAACCTGGTATTTAAAGGCTAAATTGCTGCCGAGAATGCGCTAATTAAAGCTCTAATACCACATACTTTTGTGGCTGGCATATCCAGGTAAATAATACTGCGAAGAATGGACGCGGAGTCTTCGATGGGCTGGATGTCAAGACCGACAGTAATGCCCTCTACGTGGAATGTGTCTTAACTACTACGATGAAGTTGCGATCCTTGTATGGATTTATTTCTAACAGTGTACTGCGCCAGAAATTACGGAACAAAGCAGCATTTGATGCAGCCCACCCGGATAGTTGTTCTTGCCCCATGAAAGTTAATTTCATACTTTCTTGCCGAATACCTTCAAGATTAGCATTCCAGTGAGAATATTAGTCCGTGATGGGTCATCTACTGTAGGATAAAAATTAGGAGCTCTTGCCGTTCCACCCCAGGACGCTTCGCGAAAGTGACAACTTCTGGGATTCGAGCTTGTAGGGCTAGTTAACAGCAGAGACACTGTTGCTACTGAGGCTGTAGCAACGTCAGGAGTGCCTGTTGACTCTTCTATTTTCGAATCACCATCGTCTTCAAAATCAACTTCGCCCTCGGTAACCTCTGTTGTTGACGGGGAAGAAGCATTGCAAAGAAAGAGAAAGAGTACATTTCCGACGGCTGTCGGAGCTGTAAGTATTAGACTGGTCCACATTCTGTGGAGGAATAATTCATTCTGACTGCAGTTAGCGATCCAGCAATAAAGAGCAGGTATGTTGGGTTCTTCCCTGAAGGAAATTGTGTCGCCCGCATTGGCTGCCCGGAGCACTGCCATGGTAAACCTCTCGGACATCAAATAACTGAACGCAAGCAGCGCGCAAAGAAAAAGAGATTCAGTTGCGAGCGAGTGACTTAAAGCTAGCTGAAAAACGGGCTGAAATTCTCCTCCTAGAGTTGGCACTGTTGGCGGCAAAGAAGGAACAAGAAAAGTAATGCCATGCGATAGTAGTTGATTATACCGTTTCAATATATACTTTATGCGAATCAGGGACAAGACTAGATTGTAGTAGGCGACGCTTTCCTTTCAGGCATTTTGAAAGGCGTTGGGAGCCACTATACAGGGTACCCTGAGCCTACCCAACACATCTCATTATCCTGCAATAGAGTATCTCGTTCATTGAACAGTCTTGTCTTCTTGAAACAGCAACTGTCTGGTCTAGATCCAGGAATTTACCCAGTCTGTGATCTTGCCGTCGGGAGTGCAGACAAGCTTAATGTAATTGTCAGTATGGTCAAGGCAAGGGGAAGTCGACGAATTCTTGAGATCCTGAACATTAAAGGAATAATTTGATTTGCGATCAAAAATATGTCGCCGTAATACTGCGGTTTCGCGAAGATGGAGACCAATGTCCCATCAATCATGCACCAGCCATCTCTCAGGCGAAGCCCACTCAATGGCGCATGATTCAATATCAACTTGGAATATTGCCAGGAGTGTTCGCTTTGTGATACAGTCGACTGTGCCAATTCCAACACCAGCCCAAGACGCCACGTTCTCCATCGAAGCGCCATTGCCATAATGACCTAAACGATATAATAGAATGGCAAGATGTTTGTCTCAACTGATTCGGCCTTGGCGTGCGGTTATTGTTGCGAAGACAGGACCCTCCCTCACAATCCTAAATATATTGATCAGAGTGCCTTTCTTCGTCATTACCAATATCGTCCTCTTCCAGTAGTCCTGCTTCCGAAATGAGAAGATTCATCTCCAACGATACGCCTAGAATACGTCTTAGTCAAGTTTAACTGGAGTTGGTAGACTTGACCGATCTAAATCATCTTTCGTGGCTTGATGGTCAGTCATAAACAGATTCACGGAAATATAAATACTGGTTATAGGGTCCCAGTGAAGAACTCGAATTAAAGAGTACGGCTGGATAAAAGAGCCATTGTTATTGTAATGTAATCTAACTGATTAGTGATGAACTACGCGTAGCGCGTTGTTTACTCAACAAATAAAATGGGAGAGCAATACTAATATTTACGCAGGCTAATGAAATAATCACACGAGTTGCAGCTCCACGAGCTGATTGTAGGTGATTATTTCTATTTCTAAAAACAATATTCAATAATCAGCCAAATTGATTTTTTCTTGAAAACCCTATTATTGCGTCAACAATAACGGCAGCATTGACTGCTATGTTCTAGTTGGGTATTATATTTCAATTTTTCGAACAATTATCGTGAAACCCCTGACAAATATTCACCCAATTTAGCAGTTCAATGAACGTTATGGAGTCGATCTTTAACTAAGGCTGTCCTTCATGTTGAAATGGGCACGAAGACGGCACACTGATTCAAATTGTACGCCGTCTCTGCCACGACGCCTAGTAAACAATTTGATCCTTGAAAGCGCTTACATCCTCGCTTACTGTGGAGCAATGCCGATCAAGCTCGCGCAAGAGACCGTAGCTGCTCCCATAATCAAAATGACCCCAACTTTGTTTCTTCGTGACCCGTAAACAAGTTGTTGTTGATTTCGGGTAAGACTTTAAAAGCAATTTCACGCAACATTTAAGGTTCACTTAAGCTGAAATGGCAGCAGTAACTGATAGTCTGCGCTGGCAGAACCTTCCCCATAAAGCGCGTTTTCTCGCGCTTCCGTGTCCCCAGTTATAATGACTTCTCTCTCTGTCGCCTACTTGATCTCAGCAGTCCTGTCGAGGAAGCTTAGAGACTCACTACTCTACGCTTACGCCACTTTCTTCATATACAATGGGTCCTGTGACTAAAGACATAATGACAGCATATAACTAACATTAGTCGGCCGCAGATTACAGCGAATGCAGGTACTGATGTACACTGGGCGGGGCCATTTCAAAGCAAGATGAAGTCTGGTTAGGCTCAAATCAAGAATTAAATATTGCGTAACAACGCGCCGACTAAGTATATCCCAATAGGTTGGAGCATAATCTTCAGATTCTTCTTATAGGCTAAGATGGCGAATGCGCTTTGTATGGCCCCGAAAACTGCCATTCGACGCCTTGTCGTACGCTGCTCACGGACGTGTTGAATACCTACCTGCTCCTCTGTTAATGCGCCAGCTCTACTGTAGGGGCCAATGATGCACCCCGATTAATATCCGTCGTATCGCCCAGCAATTTGGTGGCATGCCTTGTGGCCATTGTAGACCTCACGCTGATTCCAAGCTGGCCTAAGTACCGTCGATGAACCCGAAAGTCCAGTACCGACTGCTCCCTTACAATGGATAGTATCCGCGCAAGCTCGGAAAAAGGTGTAAAATCGATGCAGATCCTGAAAATAGCCCTTGCCCAAATTCGGTTAAGGTAAAAATAGTTGCAGAACCCTCTCACAAAAAAAGAGAAAAAAGACTTCCAAGACGCCTTCCAGTAAGGTAGAGCGATGATTACCTTGGAGGGTGCTAAATATATGCAACTTCCCTTTATTCCTTATCATTTTTACTAGAATAGAAACCTAAAATGGTCATAACTTTTGTTGTACATAGCTAAATCGTTCCTCCATGACATGTCTTATAAGAAATTCAAAATGAAATCAGCGTTCCGACAGAAAATAACTCCTCCAGATCAAGAACAAAACAAATACCCAATAAATCACGAATATGACCTCGCGTGAATCCCAAACAGAAGAACACAAGAGGATAGCGACAGAGCAACATCGACATCGTGCAAAATTTTACTTCAGTAGCTACGGAAACAAGCCACCTTCAAGCTTGCCTCCAAAGTCGTTAATTTTTGAAATTCACACGAATTTCAACGAATTTCAAGTGTGAATTTCAAAAATTGTGTGAATTTCAAAATTCTTCCCAAAATAAGCGACGTCAATACATTATTTTCTCTTCTTGAGTCTTTCCCCGCGATGGCCCCTCAATAGCCGCTGTTTCTCCCACGATTTCAGACTGAATCCCCAAAGGCATCGCTTGGAGCCTCCGGGCAACGCCTTTCGCGGCGCCGAATCGGTAGCAATCTTGCGGAAAGAGCTAGAAAAACTGAGATTATGCCTGACCGCACTCTTCCACCTCTTTGTTGCTTTGATACTTGCTTCCATTTTGAAACACGGAAATCGATTGCTAATAAATTGATAAATTTCTTCGATGCTGAGAACGTTATTAGTCGAGGGCGAGCTCAAAAGTGCGAGGGCAATCATGTGCGTGAACGGACGGGGGGGTCGACGTTCGCCATAAAACGGCATCTGCATGATAGTATCGAACGGAACGTCTTCACATGAGCGGTATGAGGCTCCGTTATGAACTTGCAAGCTGAAATAATCATTGCCATTTACCTCAGGGTCATGTGCAGGTGCAGCTTTTGGACGATCCTTGTGAATTGAGCTGGGTGCGCCAAATTTTCGGGCATTCCTGGTTTTGTTACCACGGACCAGCTTCTGGTTGGCCGCCCTCTTAGCAGACTGAGGAGGATTACAGATCGTAGGCAATATGACTGCCTCTATGGGCGAGGCTGAGAATAAGCTTCGCCTGACGGAAGGAATATCGGTATCGCCATTCCTTTCACCCGCAGGGGTTGCATTGCTACTATCGCTCACAAAATAGTCACTAGCGCGATCGCTGTCCTCGTTACTGACTAAGTGGCGGTGGAATTTCTCACCATCGCGGTCGTCAAAGTCTTCGTCAGCATCAACACTAGGCGACTCTGCTTTATAGTCGCTACTGACGTCCAGTGATCTGTGCCGCTGATCGTCGCAATTGCAGCATTTGCCAGGAAATGTGTACTCAATATCGTCGCTCTCATCTGAGGAGGATTCTGACGAGGAGTAGTACCGGCTGCGGAATTCGGGTGAAAAGAGATCGCGGAGTCTCACACCGTTGACATAAGGGACGGGAGAGGAACATGCAGGCTCAGAGGTAGCCAGGAACCACGGAAATCCAGGAGAAACGGGCCGAATGTCGATTGGCGACGAAGTAGATGAGGAAAAGATTGTCGTGGCAGGTGTGAGCGGTGGGTTTGGCTCAATTATGTCGCCAGTGGTCGGACTCACAAGGTTGCCAATTGTGGGATAGCCAACATATGGAATCCTTTCATTCTCCAAAAACGGACCTGGCTCAGCGGCACCAGGCAGTGGATAGGTGGAGGAAGGAAGGCCGTCGTCAGCAACGGCCTCAAATGCAAAGACCCGATCGGCGAACGAGTAGTCGTCGAATGCTTCAGAAATAGTGCTGCGACTACAGTTAGACACCGACAGAAGTTAAAAAAGGCAAAACGGATAGACTACTCACTTGGAATTCTCATCTGCATGGCACATGGCAGGCAAGGGTCGAGGAAAGAGAGGATAGCCGACCACGGTGTCGGAGTCTAAGAGCAAGGACAGACCAATCATTGCTGGCGAGTAGATGAGTAGAGGTTGACAGTGGGAGCAACAGCAGAAACGATAAGGAGAAGAGGACAGAAGGGGGCAGATGGCGATATTTAAAATATGACGAGGGGCACAAATTCCAGAAATAGATGAGAACAAGTACGAGATTTTTTTTTGTTAACAAACATGATCCTGCGTCTGATGCGGGGATCTTCGTGCGGGCAAACCTCGAGTGTCGCGACGCATCGCGTTCAGAGCGCGAGTGATTTGTTTAGTTGAGATTAGATGTCCGTGCGCACCCTAACCCCACGCCGCACATGCGTGAAGAACTCACCTCTTTAGTTCTAAAGTCTACGTGGCCGCACGATCACCACGAGTACACGGGAAACAGCAACAGCAACATGAACACGGCAGCAAGCGTGTACGATGCCAAGCGGGCGTTTGTCGATTCACAGGCGCGTATATTTGCTGTTCCGTTGCGCCCGTCCGTA
Organism: Lipomyces starkeyi; assembly: GCA_018804115.1. Taxonomy (NCBI): domain Eukaryota; kingdom Fungi; phylum Ascomycota; class Lipomycetes; order Lipomycetales; family Lipomycetaceae; genus Lipomyces; species Lipomyces starkeyi. The sequence continues at coordinate 375,915 of JAGJTG010000005.1, read as the reverse complement.
CGCTGGCTGCGGCAACATCCTAACGCAGCTCAGTCGCCCGCCCTCGAGCGCGTCCTCCGCCAGCGTGAGTTGAGTGGTTCGAATATCGTAGGATCTGATGCTAACAAATTATTATTGGCAGTGCACACCATCCAGCGGCGACATGTGCGGCAAGTGTACTCATCGCAGGCACTGCAGCACGTCGCGCTGCAGATCGACGGCCTCCATCGGAACCGCAAGACAACGGCTATAGCGCCGCTCGTCGTCGTGGCCGCAGTGAGCGAGCAGCAAGCTGTCCTGCGAGGCGAAGCCGAACTATCCGAACCCGAGTACGAAACGGTGTCATTATTGGTGGGAAAACGTCACTTACGAGCGTCGCAGGTCCATCGAAGCACTGCCTGAGTTTTGGCCCGAAGCATCTGCGGAAGACAGCGCCCTCACGGAAAAGTATGTCCGGTTTCTTATTGCTCTGTCGTTGCCATTTGGTGGAATGGTGCGCTAACTGTTCATCACTCGGTGCAGATACAGTGTCCTACGAGACCAGCTCTTCGCTCTCTCTTCTGCCCTTGTGTCCGCGAGCCGCCGACGCGCCCACGCCACAGAACTCTACTCGCTTGTAAGTCTCTTCCGCGATCCCGCACAAACCGTCCAGCCAAATCTCGTCGCAAGAGACGGCACTATCGAGGACGAGCTCACGCGCATGCGCGTCTTGCTCGCCCGCCTCGCGTCTCGTCTGCCCCCTAAACAATCTGAATGACGAAGTCCCATCTGGGCTGGCGCTCTCGTTAAAACATAGCGTCGCCTACCGGCGTTTATACACCCGTATCACTCTATAGGGCTCTGTTGCACGATTTGCTACTCTTCCGTCCCGCTCCTTGTTTCCGCCGACACTTCTAGTTGTGCAATACTGCTTTTATAGAAACGGAAGATAAGCTAAATGTATATTACTCTACCAATCGTTACGTTGTACTCAAGTTATATCGCAAGCCAATGTACTATATATTTGGAACATCTCGTCTCTCGACAAGCGTGGCATGGTATTCTTCTCTAGATAAGTCTGTGACCTATCTAATACATATGAAGATGACAAGTACTATACAATAATATCCACACACCGCACGAACGTTCTACCCAGAGTTCATAATAACCATTGACTGCATCCAGGACCACCCTCCGGCTCTTGATCTTTCCAAATCAAAATAGCGTCACTCTTATCATATCATCGTCATCGTGATAGTCGGTGTCTGCTGCGTCTCCATCGTCTGCATACCACCACTCCCAGCTTCGAGCGACGTGCTCGACATCGTGCCCACCTACTGATCCAGTAGCTGCCAAGGAGTTCGCTTCTTCCTCGATGAGTCCATCCTTGTTTACAATATGCATCCTCAAGTCTCTCTTTTGCTTGTCCTTTGTTTTGCATGTTGCAGTTGTCGACCGGGCAAGACATGGGCTCCCACAGATTCTTCAGCTTTGTTACCGATTGCTCGAAATACGGCCCACGCTTGACCCTGGCCTTAAGTCCATGGGAAAGGTGGAGATGCCCACTGTAAGTCGTGACGCTGTTGAACTGCCCGGTACCGTTGCAGTCTGGTTATCGACACTGGCTGGGCTACTTGCCAGTATTGGACCATGTGCATGTGCAGATCGGTCCCGTCTGGTGTAGACCTTGCCAGAGCCGCAGCCTGCGAGGACACTGTTTTGTTCGAACTTGTGAACGTCTAATGTATACAGGGAGCTCCTTCTCTGTCAGGCCATAGAGAATCCTTCGTAATCACAGCTGAACTTTGCGCCCCTTCCTCCTTCACAAGAACTCTTGCAACCAGACCACCGGCTTCCACAGCACCATCGAGGAACGTCCGTAGACGGTTGCGTCATGTTTCATGAACTCATAGCCCGATCTCTTTGGGTACGTGAAAATTGCGTAATCTGGGATGATGCGGAACCCTTTCACTACTACGACGTCGTCGTTAACAGCAGGTTTCCCTCTGGAGTCGGGATGTAACTTCCGAAAATGCTGTCAGAAAAACGTAGAACGTCATCGCCACGGAAGGCTATTCTCAAAAACTTCTTGAGAGAGTGAGTGCGGAATGGGTTGACCCTCTCGACCCAGAGCTTGTTGTTGAGCTTTCGTGCTGGGCGTAGCATGTCCTTATTACAACTGCTTGACAGTGCGCTTTCACGTCAATGGATCAACCTCGATGTGCAATGCTATCACGACCAGGCTGCCTTCCTGACATCTTCTTCTTCTTCTGTGCTGGTTCGAACTCGACATCAGACGAATTGAAGTCACCCATGATCTGGTTTGTGGCTGGCGCAGTCAGAGGCAATCCACAGCGTCGACTCAATGATGGATGAGTAACAGGAGTGAGATGTGGGAGAAGATATAGGAGAGAGGGAGATGAACAGAGAGAGGTCAGGTAAGTCCAAGAGCATCTCATGAAAGACGAGGAACAGGAGCCCGAGATCGCCTGATCAGTCCGTCGCGGCCATATTTGCGCCCGCTTATCGACGCGGCCTAGCGGCAAGAAGACAAACACGATATCAGGCGGGACTAATTCAGCTTGGCAATAACGGAAGCGCACGATCATTTCACGGCTATCAATGCTACATCGACGATGACCGATGACGATGACATCCCAGAAAAACCGGCGAGCGATGTCAGTCAATTCTGGCCCGGAGAGCAAGTACAGTGCAGTCGTATGAGTACTTGTGTAGAGGTCAAGTTGAAGAAACATGTCATGAAAGGCAGGCACCAGCATCAGTTATTGTGTCACATATGATTTCCTGTAGCACCAAAACGAAAGTCAAAAAATCAAACTCGCCAATGCACTGACTCACCAAATCCAGGCGTTTCAAACGGCAAGCACAACTGCGAATAACAGATATAAGTCACCACCGCCCCGGCTCTGCTGGGAATAAATCGTTGCCAGCAATCACTGAGGCTAAGAATCGTAGGTGTGACATTCCGAGATAGTTGAACATAACCAGGAAGATCGTGTATCCGCACCACATAAAGAGACCACCCCGAATCTGCAATGCACCGATGAGGTAGAAGACCACCCAAACATCAACAACGACACTGGCAAAAGTGCAACCTGGAAGAACGTTTCTGGAGGATATGGTCGTGTCACTACTCCAGAATGATTTGATATCATTGGTGTTCCCTGCATTGGGCTCAATCGTGAACTAATATTCCGCTCTGACAGAGAGAGACAGTGACCAGTCAGTAGTTTTTCCGAAGCAATCTGCCGGTCAGACAACTCTAGCATATCTTACTATCCTAAACGTTACCAGCTTCACGAGAGCAAGCGTTGGCGAGGATTCACTTGGCCCAGCAAGTTGGGATGTGGCATAGCGTACTGTTAGAGAAAAGCTATTCCGTAAAGCGTTAGAGCACGTGACGGCCGGGTAGCCCAAGGGCTCACCCTGTAGCTGTAAATTACTTTCAATCGAGGGACTACTTGAATCTGTGGATTGGCACCGTTGACTCCATTATTACTAGCTATGTGACAAGCTCTATATCCATATTATTATTGACGCTAAGGCTCTATATCCATGACCAGTTAATAGCCTTCCCGTGACTTAACTGTTGAACCCCCCCGCATGTAAAACTACATAACTGCGCGCGAACCTTGTTATAGGTTTGCGTAGCATGCACTTCACATAGATATCGTCCTTGCATTTCGTAGTACTCGTCTTTCAGCAGCACTTTGCACTCCCAGCAACGGAAACATGTCATGTGTACGCGCTGCCGACAATGGCTCTCTGCAGCCTCGTCGCGTTCCTCCGTCATCCTCTTGTCATCTTCCTCATCGGTCACGTCTTCAAGCTCAAGACACTCGCCTTCCACCCCCTCCCCACAAACCGCGCAGATGCTCCCATTCTGTAGATGATAATCTCGCGCACAATACGGCATGCTTTCCAGCACGTAAAACTCTCCTGTCGGAAACGGTGATCTGCAGGCCGTACATTTGAAACAATCACGATGCCACTTCCCTGGAACTCGCCCATCTACTGAGCTTATGCTTTTGCCCAGTATTGGCAAACCACAGCCATGGCACTTCGCCTTATCGGTTACCTTTGCCTCCGATAGCTTAGTCAATGACCCTAGTGAATCTGGTAATGTAGACGATTCTTCCATATGCGTATCTAGCAACTCCCCACGCGATTCAACCCCTGGCGCCGGATGTTCGTGCATACGCGTTGCCGCAAATTCAGCCTGTAATTGTGACAGTATGCGTAGCTTTGTTGGCGACGGCTCCAATTGCGGCGCATCCTCATCCACACTCGTCGTATTACTTTCATTGCTGGCAGAGTGCAGCGACGCCGAGGACGATGAGGACGGGCTCGTTCTACTCGTACTAGACGCGCCGCCACTCCATAACTTATCGGTTCCATCTATGGGATTGTTGGACTCTGAAAAGTTGTCTGTCTGAAGGGGCTTGAGAGCTGTCATCTGCGCTTTCGGAGAAACGCATGATGATGGCGCCTTTGGTGCTGGACGGTTCGGTACCAGATCGACACGATGCTGGGCAAGGTGCTGCTGTATCTGGGGCAATGTATCAGATTTTGCCTTGTTGCCATTACTGTCCTCGCGCACTTTTGCATAACAATCTTTCCTAGGTGGCACAGTATGGCCCGCGGGTTGTCCGTGTGGCCGTTGTAGATACATTTGTTGTGTTGATGGATAACAGTCAAAGCCTGCGAGTCGATATACATTCGGCATCACCCCGCCATTGGCAGTTGGAAATGGAGGAAATGCATAATCGAGGTTTTTCCCACTGCCTCCCAGCGTTAAGGGTGGTATGTAATCGGCAGTCAACGGAGTAGCCACTAGTATCGAACTGAGTGCTGTGGATGCTGTCGTAGGAGTCTCTGGAGAGGTTGCTGGTCTATAATATGAATCTATATTCCTGTTATCAAACCGCCCACGTACAGTAGCATGCTACAACGACATACTTGCAGCATTGGAATCGATCTTTAAATGAGGCACTGCCGGCATTTTCTTCAGTTTCCGCATAATTCCGCCACTGTTCCGGAGATGCGTTCTCTGTCCAGCCGGCTGCTTTTCCTGATCGTGGCCAGACTTCTGGATTCTACCATACTGAGCGCCTTCCTCTCTACCAGACGAATGGGACGACGTCGATGCCACTGATATCGTCGAGCTGTGAGGTCTGTCTACCTCATTCCCAGCTGAGGATTGAGGCGAGAAGCGGACCGCTTTGCTCAGCGGGAAGTGCATGAATGCAGAAGCCACGGCGAATTCTGCTGCCAGCGAACTACAAACGAACTCGAATTAATGATCTTTGCAATTATTGCCATACCAGAACAAAGTCGACTTAAAATCCAAACATGGCAAGTCGAGACACATACATACAATATTCAATCAAATAACTGAAATTATCGGTCTAACAATGGCAAATTGAAAAATGCAATGGTCAGACGATCGCTATAGCTTTCGTGGTGTAGATAAGTCGACCCCTTGGATCCGAGAAAACCAAACCCCAGCCCACAGACGCGCCTTATCCCTTTACGCCGAATCAAAACAGACGCGTTCGACCCAAAACAAAAATTACATGCCACTCAAAATTTTGGGCCATAACACCGAACGCGAAATCGACAAATACCCGCGTAACTCAATTTGCATTTAAGTGTTGTCAGGCCAAAATTTGTTTGCCTACTGTTTGAGCAAGTGGAAATGTGTAGATTTATCGGACAATAGGCTGCTCTGAATTCGACGAATCGATTGGCTGCACCGCCAGTATTCGCGTGATATCTCCCGACGATATTAATATCTGATCTTGATGCCAGGCTCAAAGTGAATACTGATATTTCGGATGATGTCTTGTTATGGAGGCATATGAACAAAGGAGCTGCCGAGGCAGAAATTAGAAGTATAGCAACTGTAGGTAACTGACGATAATGATACGAGATATTGGGAATCGATTCAACTGAGCGGCCGAAAGCCAACAGGGTTCGAGGAATGATAATATTTTGGACGATAGCTCATAGCTCCATATATCGACAGATTCAGGGACACGTATGATGCATGCCAGTCACTACTCGCGACGACCAGCGAGCAATACTGTACAATCAGTGCATGAGCCCGAAGTCACGAGAGAGGGGAAGGGGGAGACTTCACAAGTTCAATTGCAGAATACAGGTCTATTCCTTGCTATTACAATATGATTATTCAACACAGGAGCTTTTTTATGACCTCAATTTCAGCATATTTCGCATTCAAATCTCTAGACAACTATCTGCAATGTGGGCTGTAATAGGGCGGGACTCACATGAATGGTCCTCGAGGAGTCGATGAGCTGTCGACAGAGATTTGATGTTGTCGAAACTGTGTAGATAAGAATTTTTTTTTGAATCTTGCATGTCCATTCTCTATTAGTAAGCAATCAAATGTGACTGGACGGTACGCGTCAAGCTACCCGGTCGATAGGCTTGACGCGTTTGCGCATTTCCTTACCGTTTCCATAGCGGCAACCCGTTGGACATGATTAATATGGGAGATTCATGGGCAGGACCGCCATTTCTCTTTCGGATGAGCGTAGGCACACCTTGGTATATGTCGCTCAACGTATAATGCCATCATAGGTCAGGTTGCCCGGCGGCGACACATGCCTACTATCCCTATGATCTACTCATCGGCATGATCTTTGAGTCACTACAATTTCAACGAAATGGGACTCTACTGCTTATAGGGACCTTACGGGACGACACTAACATATACCGAGTAAACTTGGCTGTAGACATCATTCTCGAGGCTCTGCCCTTTTGCAAGCTTGATGACGTTCAAAAGGCACGGCTTTATGGGCAAGATAAATTCCGGTTTCTCCCAGCCTCTGTAGTAGAAGGTCCAGCTTAGATTCTATGCTGCCTATTCTGTGGTGGAGCGCATCGACCTTCTTCCCCAATTGAGACTCATGTCCGTCATCGGGAAGAGAAGCAGACGCGACCATCGACTCAGCGATTCGCTCGAAAGCGCCTACCATTTTCGTCATCGCTGAGTCAAAACCGATATCAACCCTGTTACGCTCTTTCGAGCCGCGGGACCGTTTCCGGACATGGGTGGGCTCCACATCCACGTCCGACAATTCCACTCATCTTTTTTCTCTCACCCTAATGGCGAGCTCGTGGTCATTTTTGAAAGATTCTAGGTTCCGCTTCTGCTTCCTCGCCTCAGCATTCACCGCATCATAACGGACAAGGAATGAATCCATTGCCTGCTTTAGGTCCGTGTCTGCTTCAGCCACAACGGATTTCTCCAATTGCTCCGCTCGCCTTTCGTAAGCATATTCAGGACCACAGTGCGTACAGTAGTTGCATGCATGTCTTCACAGAAATGTTAGCCCGGCAAAACTGCCCCGCATACCGCAGTCCTCATTGAAGATGTTGGCGATCATTTTGAAAAAATTCGTCCTGTTTTTAGACGTATGATCGCCTTGATATAGGTTGCAAAGCTTCATTATGGCCATTTTGTGCTCTTCCGTGAAGAAAATGCGACCTCGTAGCGCCGGAGTCTCGGCAACTGACGGGAACGAAGAGACCACTTCTAGTGCAGACAAAGGAGTCGATGATGATCCACAGGTCGACGATGATCCAGTGGTGGATGATATGCGGTGCCACGGGCGGCCCCAATAGCAATCTGGGCAGCAGTTGGCAGTTCAATGTCATCATAAAGATCGTCATCAGAATCCTCCAGCACTGGAGGTACAGCAGACAATGTCGTTAGAGGTCGAAGCGGCGTCGAAGCACGCATCAACTCATCTGGGAGAGCCGGCGTTAACAACTGACTCACGGTCGGACCAGCGACCGCGTCGTAAGACGGTTTAGATACCAGGAATGTGTGCATTGGTGGTATTGCGGGGCCATGGCTAGGGTGTCGTTAAGTGAGAGACGGATGAAGTGAAAGTGTGCAGTACGATTCGATTTGTTTCCTTCCGATGCCCGGAGTGAACGCGTCGAGTCAAGGACAAACAGCATGAAAATATTGAACGCGTTGGTGTCGCGCCTGCAAGTGGCTAGGCTTGAATAGACCTCTTGCATCGCGCTAGGCCTAAGTAGGAAGGCGCTAATCTCTAGAAGGTTGCGAAAAATTTAGGAGAATCATGGAGCTTCGATGCGCTATTCCTCTTTGGGACGCGCTAAAATTTTCTGTCGTACCTGCACCGCCACACTCGTCTTGTCTTCTAACATCTATTATAACATAACTTGCTGATCTATTTTTTAACAAACAGTACATATACCTCTTTCAACATATGCCTACATTGTGCACAGTGCGTCGTCCGATATCTCAAATTTAGAATCGTCGTCGTGCTGGACCGTAGTTCCTTCGTCATCGTCCACGCTGCTCTCTTTCTTCAAGGCCAGTTCGTCTGCAATTTCCAACTTTGGACATGTCCGCCGATTGTGTCCAATTCTATTGCAAGGTCGACATCGTCTTACTTTCTCTATTCTGTCAGATACTCGTTGAGTGGTCTCTGCGGACGTCGGTAGTCTCCGCGTTCCTTTCGGGCGGCCCTTTCTCGCGCTTGCAAGAGGTGGGTCCTTGACGAAGGCAAGCGCATCAGCATTCATGCTGTTCGGGACCTCAATAGGAGGGAGAGTGACCTGAACTCTCCAACGAGGATGAATGCTTCCGACGTCAATAGGTAGCCCAGATTGAATCTGATGCGAACACGGCAAAAGATAACGAGTGCGAATCGTACAACTGCAGATCTCGTCGACACCCTCCTCTTCGTGTTGCACTTTCTTCATCACTTCTGCATACACGATCTCCAGTGCAAATCGGGATATTCTTGTACACAGCATTGCAGTCTCTACCTGATTTCTTATCTCCTGTCGTACGAACAAGTTCTTATTTGATCCGATGATGCTAAGCTGCTGTGAGCGTTCAGTCCCACGACGATTTATTTTCTTCGCTGCCGTGTAGATTGTTCCTGAAGATGAAGTCAAAGCACTTTTCATTGCGCCGTGACTACCCTCAACTCGGGAGCTTGTACTGATTCCAAAGTTCGAATACTTCCGAAGATGAATTTCTACCCAGCGTTCGCACATTCCGTTTATCCACCACTGGTCCAAAAAATAGCCGACAGCCTGCATTGGAAAATTATCACTTAACATTTTTAGCTCGTCGTTCTGGTTGCTAACATCTGTAGAGCTTGCAATTTTCTGAATTTGTTTCATGAAGCGGTCAAACTCTTCCACTTTGCTGAAGTATTTCCTGCAGTTCTTCATAATATTTTGCTCAATGTGCCATCTGCACAGCTGATTGATGCTTGTTGGAAATATATCTGTCAGAGCCTTGATCAACGCCTTGTCGGCATCTGTGATGATCACGCCAGGGGCTTGCACTGGGAAAACGATGTCCTCTTTATAAATGTTTAGACTCAAAAACGATGTCTAAGAACGCAGTTTCACTTACTTAGCTGTTGTAGGACCCAAGTGTATGAATGTGTCTGTTCAGAGCTGATGAAGCACAACGCAATCCTCACTGTACGCAAGTTGTTATCCACGGTCACAATGTTGACCAGTGGGAGTCGGAATCGATTGGTCTTATAGGTTGTGTCCATCACCACCAGCTGGCCATACAGACGCGCCTTTTGAACATCCTCAAGCTTGCAAAAGAACAAAGTCTCGAGGGTATTATCCATGGTCGTTTTTATGCGATATATGTAGCCCTCGTCGCGCAAAGATTCGATAACTTTTGCAGTTGATGTGCCATGCTTCTGAGTATAGTCATATGACCGATTGTAGACATCCCTGCCTAGCAAGGACAGCCCGTACGTAGTATTTATAACCGACGCAATTGAAGTGTACGACGCATTTGAGTGGCGGACGAGATCGAGCATCGTTTCCCTGGCTTCAGGAGTCAAGGATCGATTTTCCGGGTATGCGAGCGGGTTAATGCCTTGGAGTTGGTGATTTTCGTGGTGGTCAACAAGTTGTGTGACAATCCATGTATCGTTCAATTGTTTCTTGAACCGCACCATCCATGGACAGTCGCAAAGCATGCTCCGGAACTCTTTCTGACGATTGAGGCCTTCGTCATCGGTAGCTCCTTTTGTCGGCTGCAGCCTTCTGGTGCTGGGCAATTTAGCACATTTGCACAAAAGTAAGAGCGACTTGTCTTTATTGTAGACGTCCCCATTTTTCACGGCAAAATTATGACGGATCGCGTAGGCGTTGACGAACTCTCTTGCGCGGGCTGCCGATTCCAATTCCATTCCCACATACAAAGCAGGAGCGTTGACGGCCAGTGTAGAAGACACAGTTGTTGCAGGATCCATATCAGTGTAATGAGGAGGGCGAACAATGCGTTAATTGTAAACTAGACGAGGATATATGTGATTATGGATTCAAGAATATTGTGAAGGACACAAAGCAACTTGATTATTTCAAACTATCTACTGGGCTGTACTGGGCCTTTATATACTACTTATGGTAGATTTTATTCCTTCCGTCCTTCGAATGGGACGCGTCTCGAATGGGAGAATCAGACGCGTCGTTTGCTGGGACAAATAAACTTCAGGGTAAGTCCATATGGCGCTGCACAAATGGGTACGACTGAAAATTTTAGCGCGTCCCAAAGAGGAATAGCGCATCGAAGCTCCATGATTCTCCAAAATTTATTTAAATTATTCGTATCAATTGGCCGGGAAAAAGTTGACCCAGCCTTTGGCCGGCTTTGAGGATTTGTGTGTCAGCTTGAAACAAATAACTGCCGGAAGCCCTCCTCCTATGCAGCATCGCATTTTGCTGTTGAGAAGCCAGATATCAGTGGCTCGTGCCTTCCTCAAGTTAGTTGCTGTGCATGCTGATATGCGCGAGTAATTTAACTGGCTCAGTGGGCTTTCGACAATCAAGAGACTCTCGTCCCTCTCCGGGCTCCCGCAGCATCGTCAGCGTGCAAAAACAATAGCCACTCTGTGCCTGCATACCTGCCCGAAAGATGCAAGGAGTCGTCCTCATAATGAGCTGATAAGAAGTTGGCTGACAGCGTTTCCGTTTACTTGGCAAAAATGCTGGGTGCAGTTATCCCCAAGCCACTTAGAAGGCAGGGGCAGGATGTTCTTGTGGCGGTGCACAGTGCTGATAACACGCACTGTTTGTGGGCCCCCACAGGGGCACAGCCACATCCCCGCTGAGCCCCTGCCCCGGCCTCCTCAATGCCGCAAGACTGTCGTAAGATAGGACCACTTTGCTCTCGCTGTTGCGGCCTTATATCCAACGGCATGTCTACGCCTGCGGCACACACGCACCAGCACCCCTACATATCTTATCTCGGAAGCAGACTTTCACGAGAGTTTTCTCCCTCTCTTTGGCGTTACGTGTCTTTAACCCGCGGCCCCAGCTCCAGCTGAAACTTATATAACCGAGACCCACCTGCACATTCCTGTTTTTTTTTTCGTTCCTTTCTCCTAGCAATCCCCTTCTCCTAGTTTCCTACAGGTTCTTCGACCCATCAGGTCAATCGTCTATTCGCAAGGTTTTTTATTTTTGTTAGCTGGAAAGGTCAAACTCCCTTCCAGCTTCTTGTCGCGTTCACAACGTTTTCGAACTTACTTGGTTCGGCGCACCACCCCTATCAATCCTCTCGCTCGGCTGCTCACTCGGGTGGGAGTTACCGGAGTATTCATTAAATTGCGTTATATTCATTAAATTCCGAAACCCATAATGTCTCCTCACGCTCTCGACGAAGTCGCTGCTTCTTCTTCAACTGCGACTCCTGAAGTCCTTTCTGGCTACACGTCTGTCAAGGTCTTCTCTGACAACGCCAAGGTCGAGGATGGCTTCATCATCTCTGACTACGCATATGAAAACGCGATTGTCAAACGTATTCCTGGTGGAATGTATGAAGTCACACCTAACAAAGTTGACTATCAGTTCAAAGTCGACATGAAGGTTCCAAAAACAGGGTGAGTGAGGTAATTTGTCATAATTTCTGCAATTGCAACGACTAATCTTGTGTAGTCTCATGATGGTTGGTCTCGGCGGTAATAACGGGTCGACACTGACGGCGACTATTCTCGCGAACCGTTACGGTATCAATTTCCGCACCAAGCAGGGCCTCCAGAAGCCCAATTACTATGGTTCGGTGACTCAGGCTTCGACTCTCAAGCTCGGTGTCGACGAGGACGGCAATGATGTCTATGCTCCTTTCAACGAGATTCTTCCCATGTTGCATCCTAACGACATCGTAATTGGTGGCTGGGACATTAATTCAGCGAACCTTGCCGATGCTATGGCTCGTTCCAAAGTTCTTGATTTCGACCTTCAGCGTCAGGTTGCCAAGTATATGGCTCAGATCAAGCCTTTGCCTTCCATCTACTACCCCGACTTCATTGCCGCGAATCAGTCTGACCGTGCTGATAATTTGATTGACGGCGACTCCAAGTGGGACCATGTTCAGCGCATCCGTCGAGATATTCAAGACTTCAAGGCTAAGAACGAGCTTGAGAAGGTTATCGTCGTCTGGACCGCTAACACCGAACGTTACGCCGAGATCATTCCCGGAGTGAACGACACTGCGGAGAATCTTATCAATTCGATCAAGACTTCGCATGATGAGGTTGCTCCGTCGACCATCTTCGCTGTCGCTTGTATCCTCGATGGAGTTCCTTTTATCAACGGCTCTCCTCAGAACACGTTTGTTCCTGGCTGCATCGAACTTGCGGAGAAGAGTAAGTCATTCATCGGTGGTGATGACTTCAAGTCTGGCCAGACGAAGATCAAGTCGGTTCTCGCCCAGTTTCTCGTCGATGCTGGTATCCGTCCACTTTCGATCGCGTCCTATAACCACCTTGGTAACAATGACGGCTATAACTTGTCAGCTCCTAAACAGTTCCGCTCCAAGGAGATCTCGAAGAAGTCTGTTGTTGATGACATGATCGCATCCAACCATATTCTTTACAATGAGGAGAAGGGCAATACTATTGACCATTGCATCGTCATCAAGTACGTTCCCGCAGTTGGTGACTCCAAGGTCGCGATGGATGAGTATTACTCTGAGCTCATGATGGGTGGTCACAACACGATTTCAATTCACAACGTGTGTGAAGACTCTCTTCTTGCGTCGCCTTTGATTATTGATTTGACTGTCATTGCGGAATTCTTTTCCCGTGTCACTTATAAGAAGACTGACTCCGAGGATGATTTCGAGAAGTTCTACCCTGTCTTGTCGGTCCTTTCGTACTGGCTCAAGGCTCCACTTGCTCGTCCTGGATGTGAGCCTGTTAACGGTCTTAACAAGCAGCGTACTGCGCTTGAGAACTTGCTTCGCGCGTTTGTCGGTCTTGGTCCTCAGAATGAGTTGAAGCTCGAGGAGAGACTTTGGTAGATTGCGAGCTTTATATTTCCATTCTTTCATTAGTAGATGTCCGGTATTCTTTGATTTTGGAAGTGCTTGACTGCATTTGTTTCCAAGGTATGGTTGGTAGACGCTATTATGTTTTCACTTATTCTATGGTTTAATATGTGCATGCTTTATATATATGACGTGTTCGAGTCAAATTAACAGAGTTTTCTTGAGATATAATATTGTAAATATTAGAAAAAAATTTTAAAATTAACAAATAAATTTTTTTTCCTTCGGATTACTTGGAGTCGACTATGCGCCGCGTCGCAGTCGTAGAAGTCTTCGATCGATGTAGTTTTTGGTCATATTGCACTTATGTTGCTTGTAATGGTACACAATTTCGCCGTAAACTGTTGCTTTTTTTTGTTTTGTGAAATAACAAACCAATGGTCTAAATTTGTCTTTTCCATGTTATCCATCGGCTGGTACCATTGTTTTGTAATCTATATGTCCAATTAGACAGTCTCTTTTGCTCTCGGCACTTTCTAGACGTACATGACGTTGTATATCGCACTTAGCCGTTAGGCAAGAAATTTGACTAGCGCTGCCCCGACCAAATCAACAGCCACCCTTGATAATATGTTTATTTTTACCAACTTCACTCTGCTACGTTGATCGAACCATTCAGGTATTTTCAGGTATATCTTATTTTTGAGCCATTAATAACTAAAAAGCCTCTAATCTTCAAATTCACGTCCTTGGGTAACCCTTGGACCGGCTAATATGCTCATACCACAGATGAGGTAAGACCCGTCGAGGGTACGATTGGAAGGCTCGGCCAACGACGAGATATCGGCGAAATTTACTCGTATTGCAGTTGTGACATCCATCAAAGGCAGGATGTTTGTCCTGAATATCGTATCAATAATACAATGTTCAGCGTATTCTGTGTATAATTTGGATAAGCTCTATAAGTTGGTATCGACCCGGAAGCCCATATAGCGATATGTCAATAGCTATAAAAAGTATAGCGAACATCTTCTTGAGCCCTAGACGACGCAATATAAGTGGCATGCGGACCTGTAAATGGATGTTAGTACAACCGTCCGACTGAGGAGACAATAATATTCCTAATTACGTGTCGCAGAATTTGTGCTATATGTGTAATCCTGATTGGCTGCAGAGACTGGCTGAATGATGTTTTTGCGTGGAAAGGAAGCTGGATTGTATTAACTCATCGATATCCTCCAAGGTTCTACCTCGCGACTGGGCTCCGGATACAAAACCTGGTCAATCTTCTTGCAAGGGCAGCTAGTTATTAATATGGTGGTAATCTCGTCCAATTTCGCAACACCGCCATCTCATATCGAAAGGTTAATTAATACGTCGAGCTTGCATGTATTGCAGATAAAGTACGGCTTGCTTTTTTGGCGAACGTTGCCCTCTGGTTTCGACCTTCCCGCAGTTGCGGCAGCTCAGCATACTGTGCAGATGGAATTCAATCAATCTATATAGAAAACACATTTTCGTAAGACAAGCATCGGCGATGTGGTATAAGCTCAAGTTTAGGCTCAAGTTTCGAGCGGCAAAGTATTAATGGGCGGGAATCAAGAGCATTGCAGCACTTCTGACGTAAATTCGCTTTCGTTCTGCGAAATTTGAAGAATGCGAGCATTGTGAGACCTCTATTTACAAGTGTTATGGTATTATGCCAAAGCATTGTGCAAATTATGCCAAAGCATTGTGCAAAAGTTGTCAATTCCCGTATGTCCGCCGCCCTCTATGAATAATACTTCAAGTGTTTCATCTTCTGTGCTTTTGTTGACTTGGGAGTTCTTGCCATGACTGCAAACATAATGGAAGTCGCAATACATACCCCGAACCACGTGGCAATGTATTGAGCATGATTGTTCTTCAAGTCAATCTTCGGTAATCTGCCGATAGGAATGCCTGCATTCGCAAGAACCTCCCAAGAAACAAAGACTTCTGAATCGAGGTATTGAGTAGCAAGCTCCTCAATAATTACGGGCTGTGCACCTGTCATTGCTGCAAAAGCAGGAACATCAACGAAGTAGAACAGGTCACGGTTGGGCTCATTTTCAGGCGTAAAATAGTTCCTCTTCGCAGGGAGCTTGATGAGGCCCTCAACAAACACCTCGTCAGTCGGCTAAATATAGCAACGTCAAAATTGATTTTCTTTGCAGTTGGTAAAATATTAGAAGCACTACTCACCAAAGCCTTTGATCGTCGTTTGCGTTGGTTTGCCATGTCTTTCCTTACCCACCCACGATTAACTAGAATTGTACTGCCGCCTTCACGTTCGAAAGGCGTTACACAAACATATCCTGATTCACCTTCGTATACTCGGGGGCCAACCAAAATTTCTTGATCATGTCGGAACTTTCCTTTGGCGAGAACTCGGCGATACTGAAGGTTGGCTGCTGCTCCAGGACTATTGCCACACACGACTTAGCTATAAGATTACAGACATAGGGTATCAATAAGACCTCATACTTCACTTGTGGAGGCAGTACCAACGGCGGAAGGATAAGTCGATTCTCATATTCGGCAATGAGATCTGTTTTCCACTTCAAACGCTTGATCTGCCATACTCCGAGACCAAATGACACAATTGGCATCAGAACTGCAAATTACACAAATTAGATACAGAATATCCTCTGACAGTAAATTGCTATGTACTCACACATTAAAGATAGGACTACTACACGTCGCCCTTGCCATCTCGCTTTGATAGGCTTTACGGTCTCCCAATCAATGTCGGATATATGAACGGATCGTCTGCAACATATTTGCACCACTTTGTGATAATACGGTGTGGCAGGCTGATGGTATGGCGTGGACAGTTGTCTTGTGAATATCTGAGAGCGTGACGCTAGAATTGGTACACTCCTAAGCTCACCTTTACGACCACTGATGAGGCCTGTGCCACGAAATCCAAGAGGCAATGCTCCGCAATATTGTGAAGTCAATGAAGTTGGCAATTGTAGGGGCATATGGACTTTATATTGGAACATTAAGTGCACATCTCGCAGACTTTGAGATGAGCTGCCAAAAGGCCTCATATTTTGTGCGGAAGCCATATTTTGTGCGGAAGCCATATTTTGTACGGAAGTTCCTCAGTCCCGGAGAATGGAATGCGGCTTTCGTCGCCGGCGAAACATCAAACTTTGACTGGATCGATGACGCTCCAGTCTATCCTAATTATGTGCACGTTTAACACCTGATACGCACAACGTTTTGATAGATGCATCATAACTGCATTGATTGTCTCCATCAGGTCTTCACGCCGATGACGACAGGTCGAACGTACCGGCAGTAGATCCGGATCAGAAAGTAAGGCACCTTTGAGAGACTTCATCCTCCCTCACAAGCGCCATAAAACTCGATACAACACGTTAACTTATCCGGGCGTCCTGGTTCAGTCATTGTAAAGTCGAACGCTCGCGGAGCATTTCAGTTACAGTCGCATATTTAATGCACGCGATGTCGTCGGATTCGCTCACCGCGCCCATATTCGAGACTTCCGTTGAGACTGCAGTGGGACGATCAGTCCAGCAAAGCATTCCTTTGACCGTTTTCATATCAGGTAATTATTATTAAGTGGATGGCTGATTCTACCCTGAAGCTGATTCGATGCCTTAGACGACAGCACGGAGTCGCAGATATGGATGACCGACTTGCTAGGAGCTGAAGAAGTATGCATACACTTACTGCATGACTATTCTACCTATTGTATAGCTGACAGTCTATAGGTAGAGAGGACAATCAGGCAATATTCAGTCCCATTGAGATTAATACATGGATCAACAGAAGCGGGGTATTTCGCGCAAATTTTCCCCATTGTGAACGTTCCGTCGCTATATATTGTCAAGTATATTTATTTAAGGTCATATAATATGTACGGATTGCGTTAACAAATAAGTAGTAATGGTGTAATGGTGGATTATATTGCCGGATCGATTGATACTAGCGGTTTCACAGAACGAATACAGAAGGCACTGATCCCTACTTCTACTCGGTCAGCGGCAGACATGCCCAGTTCGCAGTCATCATTGCCAGCTACCAGTAGATCAGATCCGGACGCTGTCGCTCCGGAATTAAATCTAGCGTCCGATTTCGCCGGTTCCAGTTCTGACGCCACGCAGGCAGTTGGACCCAATCCCGACGTTGAGTCTCGTTCAACGGCCAGTACAGTTAGGTGTGTTGTGGTGATACTTCTCATATTCTAAAAAGCTTAGCTAATATTGTTGAAGACTGTCAGCCGAAGAACAGTTAAAAGAACGGAAAGCACAAATCGAAAACAAAATTAAAGCAGATAAAGAAAAGAAAAAGCAGGCTTTGCCTATTAAGCACATTGAATCCGGGCCAACAGCAAACAAGTATCAAGAGCAGCTACGGCGTAAGAGATTACAGGAAATTGAAGAAAGACAACGCATTTTGAAGTTACTACAGGACGATCGCGAAGAACGCAAGTCGCGAAGTCACCGTGATGATTCTACGCCTGCTTCAAGACCGTCATTGTCTACTTCACCGAATCCCGCCGGCCGTGCTCACAAACGAGCACTCTCCGCTGATACTGATCATCACAACTACTCGGCATTGGCAATAAGATTGTTCGATGGATCATCTATTAAGAACCGATTTCCGCTTAATGCAACATTAGGTGACGTGCGCCAGTGGATTGATGCGAACCGTACCGATGGGGATGCTCCTTACTCGATTTTGAGTCAGTTCCCACATAAAGTTTTCTCGCCTTCAGATGAAATTGAGACTCTTGTAACTTTAGAGCTCCATCCATCGGCTACTTTGATCCTTAAACCGGTTAGCAATTATTCTTCCGCGTATAGTCCTAAAACATCTATTGGACATGTTCAAAGTGGGTTGCAGAGTGGTATAACGTGGGCATGGGGCGCACTGGGTACCTTCCTTGGCCTGGGTTATACGGAGCCGACTGGAACCGATGAGGATTATTACAATCCAAACCGCGACTCGGCTGGTGTCAATTCAGATACTTCAGATAGATCCCGAGCACGAACCATGCAGGATCTACCTGACGCTGACAGCGAGCGGCGCACTTATAACGGTAATCAGTTGAATTTGGAGGATGACATCTAGTGAGTTTAGCTCGCATTGCCGTGCTTTCTCGTACTTATTTGTGGACTGGTTATTGTGTTACTGTCGAATGTAAAATCTCTTGTGTCTTGTGCATTTACTTGTGCTTTATTCTTGCCATTTATCATGGCGTTGTCATGGTTCACGGATTTTCGCTTGCTTAGGAAATTGGTCTTGGATAGTCAAATGTTATTTTAATTTTTTATCGATTGGTTATACAAACGCATGTAAATCAACCGAATGATTTGCAAATATTCAATGCCCACACAATAACTCCGCGCGCCTTCGCTAATTGCGATTATTCATGTCAACATCACGTTGTTGTAGCAGCACTCTCGATTTCGGTAATATTCCATTCCAAGTCCTCCTTTCCTATTTTACAGTGCCGAACTTCATGTGCCAAGCTTCTGATAACCGAATCACTATGTGAAGATTAGTGGTAACTTAATAGTAATCTTTGATTGTAACCTCACCTGGCGGTCTGTATCCAGGCACAGTAGTCCTCCACCACAATCTTAGAATACACATAATATACATCATGAAATGCAAAAAGATGATTCACATCCAGGAGCGCCTTCAGTACTGCACGTTTTCCTCCACGCAACAGACAGTAGACGTCATCCCAACATTTTTGCGACAGCTCCCAATTTCTATACAATGGATATGCAAGCGATCGACGTGTGCATGCGATCATCACCTGCGAAACCGAAGTAAAGGATGAGTCTAGACAGGATATATTGGCGGCCAACTTGCCAATAGTCCAGGCTGATTCAGAGGTGTGATCATCAAGTGTTGTTCGCACGTCGTAAGAATATCCAAAAAGTAGCGGAATTAGCCCTAGATAGACTGATTTCAGAATAATCGAATCGATAATATACGTCCGCCGAGGTAGATTCATCATTCGTTTCTTTTCAAGTTCAGTAAATTCTATCTCGGCCATTGCGTCGGTTGCTCTTCCTTGTAAAGACTGCGGTATCGATCGAAAAAGTTGCGGCTTAAATTCTATCAACTGCTGAATATCTGCGTTTTCTAGACAATCAGACAAATAATAGTCGGGATCAAATTTTCTATTTTCCTTCTCAATACGCTCCTTCGATCTGGATTCGATTGTGGAACCTTCTGGATCATCCAGGTCATTAATATCGTTACCCATGTCAGCTGTCTGCCTCAAAAATCCGCTGTACTGCAGATTGAAGCCATACTTTGCTGACAGCAGTGACTCTTCCTTGGCTGAGGGTAATTCCTGGGTAATCTGCCAATCAAAATTTTCAGCGTCTTCCAATTCCGAAAGATAATTTCTCTGTGCATCTGTGAGGCCGTCTTCCATGTCCTGGTCGTCGGGATCATGATCTGAGTTTAGCTCCTCAATCAAAACCTTTTTCTTTACTTCCGATGTCGACGAACCGCCAGCGGTATCATTCTGAACTTTTTCGCCAACTCGGGCAAGGAGCTTTGTCATTAAATCAAGATCAGAGAATTCTTCTCCCGGGTTTTCTTTGGGGAATTTGACGGACAGCGATTTGGTCTCGAGATCGAACGATGCGCTCGCTCTCTCATCATCGACTAAGTTTCCAGAAAAATGAAGTCTGGCTTGCCGCATTAGAATATTCACTCTCAGCTAGAATTAACTATCACTCCCCGTACCGTAAATAGTAAGGCGGCAACGAAAACATGAAAATATGACCATCTGCTCGCAGCTCCACATTTTGTGCCTAAAGTATGTATGCATCAGTATCGTCCAAATTCCTATCAAACCTCCTGCAAACTCTATGAACTTATGTACCTTGATATGTGTCACTTTAATTTCAATATATACAAAGTCTGCATCTTGTCTGACGGAAAAAAGAGGTGTAATCATTGCTGCAGCGGTGTGGTGACTACCTAAATGACAGCATCTGGAATATATTCGGTGCGGCGTTCGGGAATCACCATTGCTAAAGAAGCCAATTTAGTACGTGAACCTTCGGCATCAGCATCTGCACTCTGAATATAGATTTCTCTGAATTACATCTCATGAGTTTTTGCAAATCAAAGAACAATTTGCCACAATGATTGCCGAGTATGTGTCGAAATTGTCCAAGATAATGGGTGCAAGCATCAAAAATAGTATGGCAGTGCATACAAACTATACAGGTACTCGCTAACTGTCCTACCAGGCATCTCTCCGGACTTAAAAAAGGTGAACGAATTCACCATGCTCCAATTTACAGGCCCTGAAGTATTAAAGGAATGTATAACTCGATCCGACAAAGAAATTGGTGGATACAGTACCGTCAACCTTGATTGGGATCCCAAAGAGAGAGCTGCGCATTTCCACGGGAACATGTCGCTTGATCTTCCTCCATCGCGACCAGAAGTCCAAAGATCTGGATATGCAATGTTCCGAACTCGTGACCCCCCAAAGAACTTTTTGGATGAAGAGACATACTGGGATTGGCAGACGTTGTCTCACGTGGCGCTGAGAGTTAAGGGCGACCGGAGAAAGTATTTCGTTAATATCCAGTCCAAAACGGCGCTGCCGACGGAGATTCATCAGCACCGACTATTTTTGTATAATCCAGGCGAGTGGGAGGTAGCAGTTGTATGTACTTTGTAAATTTCGCTCTAGACCAAACAATGGCACTGACCAGAACCATAGATACCTATTAACCAATTCTTACTGACACATTGGGGCCGTGTTGAGAGTTTACAAGAGATTGAAAAAGACAAGGTGCGGACGGTCGGAATCGGACTACTCGACCGACGCTATGGTCCATTCAGTCTGTACGTCGACTGGATAAAAGCTATCAGCGATGACGAAGCAGAGCGTTACATTGCCGAAGGACGGGCAACGGCGGCGAAAAGTACTAATCCAGAACTACTACTGGAGAAGCGAGTGGCAGAAGCCAGGAAAAAGGAAATGGAGTTGTAAATGTCGTAATTTAAATATATGTATATTATGCTGCATCTGTGCCGAATGAAGGTAAAAAATCCTAACCCGGATCACAATTTTTCTAAGCGCTCCATTTCTGGCCGGTAAGTTGCTCATATGCCTCAATGTACTTGGCGGCAGTCTTCTCCGCGATCTCATCCGGCATTTCAACACCTTCCTTGTAAGCAAGGTCATTCGATGTGAGCCAGTTCCGCAGGAATTGCTTGTCGTAGCTGTCCTGACTTTTACCGACCTCGTAAGTGTCCGCCCTCCAGAATCGCGACGAATCTAGTACCGTAATCGGTCAGACTATTATATAAAATCCAAGAGTTTTACATACCTGGAGTAAGAACCTCATCGACCAAGACTACATTTTCACTCTCGTCAATGCCAAATTCAAATTTCGTGTCGGCTATTAAAATGCCCTTTGTCTCCGCGTACTCTTTTGCCTTGATGTAGAGTTTAAGAGCCAACTCCTCGACCTTTTTAGCATTCTCTTCACCAATTATCTTAGCAGCTAGAGGGGAGTTAATAATTCCTCATATTGTAGTGATCGGACTGAAGGCTCACCTTCTGACGGATGAATATTCTCATCTGCATAATCAATCCGTCAGTAACACAGCTGTGCAAATGCTCAGATGCCAATTCAGACGTACCATGTTCTCCAAGTTCAGCTTTAGTGCTAGGAGTGTAGATCGGAATGTCGAATGGCTCACTTTCTTTCATACCAGCCCGAACCTTGATTCCATGGACGGTGCCCTTTGTCTTGTACTCTTTCCATGCGGAGCCAGTTAGATATCCACGTACAATTGCCTCAATAGGTAAAATCTTGTATTTTCGGACCAGCATACTACGACCTTCAAGCTGATCCTTGTACTTTAGCGCGTGCTTCTGAAGCGTGGAGATATCCGTAGAGATGAAGTGATTGGGGCAAATGTCCGACAGAATTGAGAACCAAAATTTTGAAACCTGCGTTAAGAGCTTGCCCTTATCCTTGATACCCTATACGATGATATGTGAGAATTTCAACTGAAGTAGCTAGAAATCTAGGAAATTCATACATTTTTCAGGATGACATCATAAGCCGAGATTCGATCGGTAGCAACGAAGAGGAGGGTCGAATCATCAACGGAATATATATCACGAACTTTGCCCTTGGCAATGAGAGGTAGCGAACCCTCCAGGTCAGTGCTAGTAATAGTCATTTATCCTGAATGTAGTGATATTAAT
This sequence comes from Lipomyces starkeyi, assembly GCA_018804115.1. NCBI lineage: Eukaryota > Fungi > Ascomycota > Lipomycetes > Lipomycetales > Lipomycetaceae > Lipomyces > Lipomyces starkeyi. The sequence continues at coordinate 353,353 of JAGJTG010000005.1, read as the reverse complement.
GGCGGTTGACTGGCCTAACCAATTGCTGTTGAATTTATAAAATTTGTTTCATCAGACGAATGACTCGATGGGCTGCAAACTCTATTTGATGATCCCATGCGCCGCACCATCCCGAATCCTAATTCTAGATTCACGCCCTAGCCACTGAATCCATACGTTCGCAATAAATTGTTAAGGAAACTGAAAGGAGAATACGGAGATGTTACTGTTAGATGCCATGCAGCCGTCAAGTGCCAATAGTCTACGAGAATATGGTGCCGCGATCAAAGTTGGCTGCGGAAACTATTATATACCATCAAGGCCAATAAAGTGAGCATGCTGTTTTATTTACATACTTATATGTGGCTATTATTGGACTAATGCAACTTGGTGCTAAATTGATCAGACTTCTCGGTCCTTAGTATGCGTCAATCGTTGCGAATATACACGTTCAGCTCACTACTGCCCCGCAGACGCTCTGACTATGTGTTCTGACTGTTGCAATTTGTGGATAACGAATGCCTTGATCGCACACTCACACGCACACGCGTGCACTCATGTTGACAGGTGGGTGAGTGACGCGACGCGTCAAATCGCGACACACTTGGCCAACGCCATTCTCGATGTCGCACAAACCAAGCGTCGTGTGCCTCTGTGTGTCTACTCCAGTCTTCTGCGTTCTTCAATGCTCTGTCGTCTGTCTCTTTCTCTGCTGTTCATCTCTTCCCGTTCTTTTCTCGTTCTCCATCCTCCATCTTATTTCACCCAGTCCACTTCTTGTACTTCTAGCTTCTTGATCTTTTTGCTTACTCTTTTTATTGTTGGATCGCTTTCTGGCTTTGGAGTAGTATTATTGGTCGTTCAATATATATACGCCATCGCTACGATTATCAAGCACGCCCAAATGATGTCCGATCCTATCGATTACCACTCAAGTGGTTACGATCTCGATCCTGAGAGGAACTTCGCGGCAATCAAGACTCGTATGGGCCGTAACACGGCTCCTAAGCAGCAACCCAACTTATCATCGTCGCCTCCGCGAGGTAGTCTTTCTGAGCCTCCTTCGCCATGTCTCCTTCCACAGAGCCAATTGAATTCTGAACCTCCTTCGCCTTCATTGGTTGCAGCTGTCAGAGCAAATGAAACCAGCGACATGGCAAATAATGCTTCCGATGCCAGTCGGGGTACCATGCCCGTTATGCATGATGACGCCGATCAAGGCAGATGCTTTGGTTCTGATGATACTCGATCCGATTTTTCTTCTAGTGCGATTCAATATTCATATACTGCGTTGTCCACGCCGGTCTCTCGAAAGAGCATGGCATCGGAAACCACATCGACTCCTGCGTCAACACCGTTTCGATCGGTTGAACGACCTAAGACGCTAGCAATATTAAAAACCCAGGTGACAGAGACTGGCAGACCAGCCAATCCAATATTCTCGTTGGACCTAGAGGCATCTCCGATGTCTCTGGACGATCAGTCACACTTTGGAGACTTTGATGCTTCTGATAATACTAACAGTGGATGCTGGACGCCGAATCCAAAGAGTGATGACGCAGAGTCCATTCGCTCAGACTCAACGTTGTCCCCAAAAGCAGTCCTTAATCTTTCTTCTGCTGCAGAAAGTGATGTCCACATGACGAACGTCGATGCGATAGACAGGTCTCACCCGTCAGCCTGTCTTTTTGTTGCTAGGTAAGCTCAAGGAAGTGGTCTGACGATATGTTCGCAGTAGTGCTAATTTGCGTCGAGCCTCTCGTCTGCGCATACTTTGGAGAGCCTTAGGATTGCGGTCATGAACGTGTTTGCTAAGGTACTGATGAATATTTGGTTTTGGTTCAGCTAGTAATCTATCTCACGCTCATATAGTGGAATCCTCTTGACGTCACCGCCCATCGCGACAGTTCTGATCGCCCTTACGCATTTGTTCAATTGCGATCGTACGAAGATGCCCGTGACGCCTTGAGAGAATGTCGTGGCGCCCTGATTTTTGACCGTCCGATAAGATGCGAGCATGCGCGTGTGAATCGTGCGTTATTTTTGGCGTCGGCATCAAGGCATTTGCTTCGTCGTGTAAGTGGCATATTGAAAGCTAGTTAGCCAGAAATTGCAGACTGACAGTAGCGCAGGATGCTGAGAATATTTTTAAGAAATTTGGACAGTTGGAATTTCTTATTAGTGCTACGATACAATACGGGAGGGGGAACGTCAGAGGCTGGTGCGCTAAGTTCGAATATCGTGAGGATGCAATTGAGGCCTATTTCGTAAGGTTAAACTATGATGGACTGCTTGAAACCGAACATTGACAAGGTTTTGCTAGAATCTAAAGCCAAACGAGGACTGCATTATCTTTTATGTCCAGAATCCGGATCCTAGAATACCCACATCAATGGACAACCCCAGCATTTTCATTCGAAATCTTGATGCCAAAAGAGTCACTACGGAATTATTACAGAGCCGTTTCGCCACGTATGGACGAATCATTGATATAGAGCTCCTCAATAGATCATCGTCCGATTCCCCTGCTGGTATTATACGCTGAGTTTTGCTGGAGATTCTGCGACTTACCGAATATATAGAAACTGTGTGCGCATTGATTAAGTTTACGACAATGGACGAAGCGCGAAATGCCATTATTCAAGAGGTATGTATTAGAAGCGTCTAATTCGTCATTGGGAAATAAATCGAACTCATATAGAATAAAACGTTGTTATTGGATCGCAGAATCTACATTTGCTTTGGCAACATGAATAAGATCCCTACTGCAGTGAAACTTGCACCGGCGCCGAAAACCAATGAAGCCTCAGGAAAACTATCCCAGACACAGGCTGCGTTTTCGAATCCCGTAACCCTTCAGACTGGACAAATTCAGCAGCAGTTCTTTGTACCAGGCTCATACCGTGGTTCAAAGAGCGTGCTATCAGATACCACCAATTCGTTCAATAATCATCAAGGTTCTAGCAATACTAAATCGGTGCTCCCATTATTCGCTGCTGATGTTAGCATGTATCCTACTGTAACAGCGTATGGACCCAATGCAGATGTACGACATATATTTTATTCTTGATTTTGGCTATTCTCTAATCAGTACAGGGTCAATATATCTATGACCATGCCTACATTGATCCTACCACTGGCTACATAAGTGGATTCCCGCCATCATATGGGCAGTCCGTCGGTAAGAGAAACAAAGTCTTAGACGTACAATGATGAAGAATACAATCTAACGAGTACAGGAAACGGAATGTATGCCGCAACTCCCGAACAATTGTATGCATACCATTCATACATGATGGCGCAATCCATGACAACCGGGATGGAGAATAACGTACCGTATATGGAAAATTTACCGTACGGATATTATCAGTATGCTTTCCCATATCAGATGTACGTGCCTCCAGCCAATGGTCTTGCTACTGTTGACCATAACCCTGCCTCCGATTCGAATGGGGACTCACTTAAGCATCCGGACATGCCGCGTGGATTTCAGCAGAACAACGCCCAACAAAAGACGGCGGGATCTTCTCATTCTGGGCAGTCCAAGACTCCACAGAAGTCACCAACATTCCCGGCAATGGCGTTCCCTCAATCGTATCCGGACTCCCAGGGTGTGCAAAAGCCATATAACTACGATGGACAAATTTACTATCCTCCGCTGGCGTATCAAATCTCCGCGTACTCTGGACAAAGTGGATCCTATCCATACCCTGCCATGTCCTATGGTGACAATTACTCGCGGGAAAACTATTTTGATTCGAACGCGTATAACGGACAGGTTGGGAGTGTGTCTGTTCCGATGGCAAATACTAGCCGCGGGTATACGCCTGGGCACCTTACGCATGGCAAGCATCAGGGTGGTGCAAGAAGTAGAGCATTCTCCGCTGCGCAGCGCAGTGGGATTGACAAATCTGGATAGGCAGAGTGGAGTATTTCGGAATTCACAAGTTATTTGTTTATTTGTTTTTCCTGTTTATCTAGGGTGAATCGTCTGTATCGACTAGAGATTGCACTATGTTAGCTTAGACTCTCGTTTATGACATGCGAGACCAAACAGAATAATATGTTTATATAGACGTGGTTGTTAATCAGTTCTCGTTAATAATAAAACGACAAAAGACAAAACTGCATCCAGCTACATGGCATCTTACAACTTTAAACTGTCATATTTGTACACCAATTAATAGCCCGTTTCTATGTGTCCAGCATCTGTCTGACGTTCAAATTAATTCGTTTCGAGAGCATCCACTGGCCGTACCTTTTCCGCCCCCAGGCAACATTATCCGCGATTCTCTCATGTTCAAAATTTTCGCAATAGTCAAACTCAGATAAGTAATCGGGAGCGGTCTTGTCCCAAACGCGTCCAACTCCATGCCACGCAAACCGACTCTCGCCACCCATGACAATGACATCACCGCTGCGCACACGAACCTGAACAGGGGGTTTGTCTTTCGCAAGCCCACAAAAAAAGACTGCTTCGCAGCCTAAATTCACGCTTACTAAGTCTGCACTAGACAGTTCAGCGATATCCTGGTGGGGCGAGAGGATGTCTCCGTCTGAGTAGAAATTTATGATGCTCGCTTCCGGATTTATCCTGTCCCTGAAGATCGCAGACGCACCTTTCAGGAGAGTCTTGAGTGATACTGGGAAGTCCGGGAACTCGCGTGTGTGTGGTTCGAATGTGGGATATTTCTTGGTTGTCCAGTTGTACTGTCCTCCGAGCGTAACCCATCGTAATTTTCTATCTTGTAGGGAACCAAGTGTGGCAGGCGAGGCCGCCGCCAAGGCCGGGTTGTCTGACGGGGGAATAATTGTATCTCGAGGATCCCCGAATAACTGAAATGGCTGTGGCAGCATGTAGGAGGGATGCAAGTTCGTTCTATGTGTCTCTGGTGATAAATATTCTTCGATAACATTCACAACCAGCTGGCGTTGCACGTCAGGAGTTAAGATGCCGGGGTATATCCGCAGCCCCGGAACGCTCTTCAATGTGATCTCTGCGAATGTGGCAGCGCATTGACTGCTGTTTCCCACAGATATGCGCGACGTTGAAGCATATATGAATTTGCGGAGTGACTCGATAAAGTCGACTGTGAACGGATAATTGGCGATAGAGAGGTCGTTCGGATGCAGCTCATTGTAGCTCTCGGGGAATATTGGATCGAGTAGCGTATCTGTCTCTAACTTCGAGCCGGGCTTGTAACAAAGATCGTCAAACTCCTCATACGACAGGTGGCGATAGAATTTATAGAGCGGCCTGAAGGCGTTGCTGCTGGCGGGCAAGTCAGACGACCATGGGGCAGATACGACGGTGTCGGAAACAATATTAGGGTAGACGGACGATAACGTATCTGGCCTACTTAGCATGCTTCACGGACTAATTCACAGGATGAATCGGTACTCAATTATATCCTGCCATCCTTAAAATTTGTGCTGGGGGGGAAATTGAAATTTTGAGAACCCTGTGTCATGGCTGGGTACGATGGTCGGGACTAACCTTAATAGTTGCAACGACTTCGCGCACTTGCAGACGTCTAGAGTTGCATCCACATCCCTAAACCACAGGGTTTAGATTTAGGGCATCAAAATTCGCGAGTTGACTGCGGCCATCAGAGTGGCAAATATACTCAAAACGTCACCGAATCTTTCATCCCATGTGGCCCCGTTGGATCTCGAATCTGGCTTGCTTGACTCCTTTACTTCTCATCTTTCACGCATTTCTCATATTTCTCCTTCATTACTACATATCCCTGTTTAGCCGTGAAGAAATATGTCGCAAGCATTGGACGCCGAGCCAGGATCGGAGCTGTTTGCTTCGTATGAAGCCGATTTTCGACTCGCGTATGCAGAGATAACGCAGAAGATTGACCAGATTCCAGAGTTGGGTGCTGGTATGTGTTCTTGTTTACGGCAGTCGAACGTTAAGGGGATATGGGACTGCATCATGTTTGGATTGCGAGTGCTGACAGCTTTGTAGAGCCACGGAAAGCTTCTGTTAGAGCTGCTGAGCGAGCGATCGATGAGGCTGATGAAATAGTATGCTTTTGTACCCTATTTGGCCTACATTCTTCATATATGTAATTAGTTCTGACAAGGATAGATTGGGCAAATGGCTATTGAGCTTCAGAATATTTCTTCCGGAAGCCGAGCAAAGCTGAACGCTCGTCTACGTAACTATCGAAGCGATTTAGACAAGGTCAAGCGAGAACTGGTACGTTCTACAAAGTATAATCTCATCACGGAGCGAAAATTAATGAGATCATAACAGAGAAGAGCATCCGAGCAAGCGGACCGCACAGAGCTATTTGGCGCTCGTGCTGCCCAATCTCGTGGCGGCGGTCTCTCAGCAGACGATATTTCACAGGATCAGCGTCAACAGCTTCTAAGTGGGACTGATAGGCTCGAAACTTCGTCCCAACGACTTCGCGACTCGCAGCGCCTCGCAAATGAAACCGAGTCTATTGGCGCGGGCATCTTGACGGATTTACGGGGCCAGCGGGAGCAGATCGTTAATTCCCGGAACGTGCTTATGGAGGCTGATACGTATGTGGACAAAAGTATCAGGACTCTGAGAGGCATGGCTCGTCGGTGCGTTCCTGCTAAAGTTGTAGAAATTGCGCGCAATAATGGAGAGCTAATTCGGTTCTAGGATGGTCACTAACCGCTTGATTACAATCGGTATTGTTGTACTATTGGTCATCATCATTGCCGCTATACTCCTCGGGCGCTTCTTGCCTAGAAGGCGGTAGACGCATTGTCTACATAATCCACATGTCATGTAGATTTAGACATTAAGATATTAAAGCTCGATTTGGTGTCAGCTTCTTGTTATTGCTTAGTGATTTTGTCCGGTTTTCTCTTTTTGTGTTTTGGTTTAAGTCGGTTATGTATGGGTAATGTCGTGGTCTTAATTTCTATTTTTTCATTTCTTGTGTTTTTCTCGATTTGAGATTCCAATGTAATAAATGCCTTTATTGCAATATTCTGGGACAGCAGAAGCCAATCTTTCTATATATGAACCATCTACTAATGAACGAACGCATATTCGATCAATATCGAACAATCTCTTGAGCTGTTCTGTTCTACCATCGACGGTCATTTTCCGAAAGAAACAGGATAGAATAGAATGAAATATATTCACAAATATACATCAATCCCAACAGTGACTCCGAGTACATTTGCAAACCATATGACAATCATTTAAAAACCTATGTATAATCCTTTCCTACCATACGCGCACAGATTTACCCTGACGCCTCGAGACCAGCGTAGTCGGGAAACTGCTGGAAGACATCGTCGATGGGACCTTTCTTCTTCAAGAACTTAACGTACGCACCATCGACCTTGACCTCGCCACGCTGACGCTTCACGACGTAGTCATCTCTGTCGAGGTTGGTGAAGCCCCATTTCTTGGAGATGATGATCTTCTGTTGACCGGGGAATTTATAACGAGCTCGGCGAAGGGCCTCGATGGCAGTAGCCTTGGAAGCGTCCTTAGTACGGATGGACATGATGACCTGACCGATGTCGACTCGGGCGACGGTACCTTGAGGCTTACCCCACGCGTTACGCATACCAGTCTGAAGACGATCCGCGCCAGCGCACGACAACATCTTGTTGATTCGCAGAACGTGGAACGGATGGACACGAACACGGAGGTGGAAGGCATCACGGCCACCCGTCTTAGTAAAGTACTTGTTGGCGCAGATACGCGCGGCCTCGAGCGCTTCCGATGAGAGCTGCTCGTACTCGTTCGAGACGAGGTGGACACAGAGCGGGAACTCGTCGACACCAGCGCGCTTACGACCGAGATCGAAGATCTTGATCTTGGGGTCAGGGACACCACGATTAAATCGCGACTTGGGGAACGGCTGCCGATTTGTTAGTATTCCAATACCGATCATATAGTAGCAACCTGCTCCTATTCACATACCTTGTTCTTGCAGTAGCGGTAGCATCTAGCAGGACGACGAGCCATTTTTGCTGTATTCTGTACAGTGTTAGACCAAATTTATGGAATTAAGAGAAGCCCTGCCACGGCAGCTGGTCCTTATACAGCATTTGCTTGGTAATCTCCTCCTCTTATCCCATCTCTTATCACGCGGTCTCAACAACAACAAAATTTCCGCTTCGTGAATCCAGCTCCATAAGCAATATACCATTAATAGAAAATAAATACTCACAATAGTTATGCTGGTGAACTATAGTAAAATCTTGTATATTACGAAACGCTGAATGATCACTATCAAGACTTGCTGCAAGCCGGACGCTAACCACCGCGGCCCTCATACTGGAGGGTGACTGCCTTTCTAGGGCAAGAAGATAGGGTTTAGTATGGTCAACACAACTTGATTTCAAAGCAACAAAAAGAGAGTGAGTTGATGTAGGCACGTGAGAGCAGATTGTGGAATGGTTCACCGCCACAATTTTGAGTGAGCCAGCCACAGGGGCACGATCAGACGTAATTTGATGTCATATTATCCGCGTTCGTCTGCGCGCCACCGCGGAATCCTCGGTTGCCTGGCCAACGACCACGGGTGTTTCGGCCGGTACGCTTGTCTCATTCCAAAAGCAGAAGTGAACAATAGCATTGTTGTCGCAGCAAATCATATCTCGCGCTAATTGCAATGAAGGCAGCTCAGCTCGGGTATATCTGACTATGCCGAACCAGTTGACGCCAAGGAAAACGGTACAAGCAGATACTTCATCAAGGCATATCAGCGTTTGAGGAGTCAGCAGCCTTTGCTGTGCGGGATTTGTGGGGCACTTGCCGAATACAGGCAAGAATACGGGACGTACAGAGCAAGGGTTGTATCAGTGGAGTACATATCATACACTGTCTGGCGGCGATAGCGGCGGATTGTCATATTACGTGCTACGTGCATCGTATTCCTGCGGTTGATGGCTACGGTTTAAGGTTTCCGCTTTCTCTATTGTAGATTATCGAACATCAGTCATCAATATGGAGCATGCATGAAAGTTCACATATATTACCAACTGACTATGCGACTTATGAGTATATTATTCTTGCTGTTCGGCAGCTAGTAACCTGATATTATTCAGTAGTCGATTCATCTCACCAGTTCTCATAAATGCTAACAGTGGTCAAAATGTAGTTCATTATTGTTTTCATTTGAGATATGTCATTCCTTATCGGATGATCGACATTGCCCGTCGGACATTGGGTAGATCGATATCCGTCATCTGGCCAAACTCAATTTTATACTTCGGCACAACGAAACCGATGTCAGCATTTCAGAATCAGAATTTTGCTGCCTAATTCTCGACCGACACTTTGTACAGCCACCATCGTCGCCGAAACCTTGTAGCCTTAATGCTAGCAAAACCGTTCAACTCATCATTCAAATACTTTCATATTTACAAGAGGGACAAATAATTCTATAAATGTAAACAAAATGATCATATACACCTGAAATGTCATATACAAATAACAATCTTAGCCAATATTTCCATAATTTCTGTTTATCCCGAGTAACCATATAATACCAAAACGATACCGTGTCTATGTGGCCCAATCCAACCGTACCCGTATAAAACCATACAAAGCAAAAAACCATAAACTAGCACAAAATGATGACAACGTTTTTTAACTTAATACTTTTCCAACTTCACTCACAATAGCGCGAACTTCCTGCTCCATGATTCCGATATGCTCAATCCCACTAACCAATAACGCCTTCGTCTTGCCGTCCGCAAGGCTCAACTGCAGGGTGTCCTTTGCCTCAAAACATACGTAGATAATGAGATCGGGCACGACTGTTCCACGGTACAAGTTCGCGCACCAGTACCAATCCTCGGCAACTTTCTTGTGTGTCAGTAATGTTGACGGGGAGCCGTTTGTAATTGATGAAACGGCCATGGCGTCTTCTGTACGTTCCACCGCGGAAGAAGAAGTGCGTGCTTTCTCTACACAACTCAGCATTTTAGAACTGTCTGTCGCAAACGACGAAATATAGCGGTCAAGAAGTACGGATTTCTGCGCTTTCACAAACGTGTACACGCCGTTTAACTCCTTGTGCACAGCCAGTGCTTTCGTGAGTAACTTGGCCTCCTCAGGCATATCATCCTCCTCCTCCACGCCAGCTTCCTCGAAGGCGCGATTTGCCTCGCATACCGCGAGTTGGTCGATCCGTCGGACCAACTCCGCCACGACCGGTTTAATTGCTGCAGGGTCGCCATCTATCGCAACCACCGCTCCGCGAGGTTTATCGCGCGGAAGGTGCACACCGATAGTTGCCACCTCCCTAAGCTTCTCAGACGTAGGCACTGCAAGATAAAAAGGACGGCCCAGGGTCGTAGTCAGTCGAGAATCGTCGTTATCCTGATAGGTCGATTGTTGCATTGGGACCGAGGCGGAAATAGGCGGGATGTAGTATCCAGCCTTTTGCGAGTGCGCCTGCGACTCAGAGTCCGAGTCGTGATCCGGCGGAGTCTGTGAATATCTCGAGTAGTCGCGCTCGTACGAGTCAGATCGGCAATGGCGCTTGTGATGGTGGGCCTCGCAGTCGGCAACCGACTCCGAGTTGATAATGGACGAGATCGAGCTGCATGGAGGGAGAGTGGTCAATTTCGCTGCGGCAGGTTCAGGTGATGGCGTTCCGCCTGACGCATGAGTCAGTGAAAGTAGTGCCTCAACGCCTTGACGGGCATCGTCTTGACTTCGGGTGCGGATACCGGCGAATGGTCGGGGCGGCGACGCACCCGCAACTGATGACGTTGCGGAAGACGCGGATGTAGAGAGGACATCATCTTTTGGAAGTGGGAGAATTGGAGGTAGATGATGTAGCGATGGGGGAGACGCAGAAGCAACAGCAGTCGAAGCAGGCGGCAGTGTGATTCCGGACAAGTACGAATTCTGAGGCTCATACGACGCACTTTGCTGCAACTGTGATGACGACATGAGCGACGGCGCGAGAGTATTTCCGCTTGGCGACGATGGCGGCTGTCGGTATTGCTGTGGATATGTTCCGCTGTTCTCGAGCGACACCTGAGGCTTTGGAAACAGCACGCCGCGCGAGTTTGGCGTCTGGCCGTGGCATTTCGAGCAAATCGAGATCGTCGATGATCCTGGTGGCCCGTGACTGTTGCTGTGGCTATTGCTTTGGAAATCATTACCGTTCCGTTTAGTATTGCGCCGCGGCTGGTATCTGTAGTCTGGGAATCGCTCCAGATGAGATTTCTTTTCTTCCTGTAAATGAAGTGTTAGCACAGCCATACAGATACCTCAACTGCCGAAACTGTTCATACATCACCCAGCTTCTGCCAGACAGCTTTCTCGTCCCCTGACAATTGCCGCCATTGCTCGCCAATGATTTTCGAAATCTCAGGATTCGTCTTGCCTGGATGTTCGGCAACGACTACAGCGTGGTGATGTTGCCGGTATAATATAAATGCTGCACTCATTAGCACACAGTAGACGAGTTTGCCAGGACTATGCATACCATTTCGCGGCCTCGGTACTCTGGCAACCTGCGGACAAAGGCAGATGTTCGGCACGCCATGTTGGGCCGGATGTACAGACCGCTGGGTCTGCTGATATCCGCTTTGCAGAGAGTAGTAAGCCTGCTGAGGATGCTGGTTGCCTTGATGCATTATCGAATGCGACATTGGCGGCGAATCATGGGAGATTACCGGATTGAAGGCGTTAGTGAGGACTTGCATGGCGTGAGGCAGATGGGAGTCGTCGTCAGAGGAGCCATTGTGATGGAGAGAGGGCTCGAGGACTTGCATCTGCATGAAATGAGAAGAGATCAGACTACTGGACTTGCCCAATTGAAGCCCGCCAGGTGCACTGCTGTTGCTGCTATTGCTGCTGCTGCTGCTGCTGCTGCTGTGGTGAGGCCAAGAGCTGTAAATGTAGGCAGCAGCAAACGAAATCATGATGGGAGGTGGTGGACAGAGGCTACAACGGCCGGCCAGATCAATTGCAGTGCGCACCCCACCTGTTCGCGAGCACGACGGTGACCAAAACAACTACTGAGGCCGATCACAAGAGCGAGGATCAATATGTGTTATAGACGAGAATCAGTAGACGTGTTAATAAGTGGCGAAGGGCGGAGGGCGGACGCGGGCAGCAGCGGCAGCGGCAGCAGGAACAGCTACAGCAACAGCAACAGCAACGACTGGCCGATTATAAACAACTTACCGACGGCAGACGAAATTGGGTCGCAGTCATTGCTCAAGAAGCGAGAATAGTTCAATGAGAGCGCCGATGGTTGGAGAGACACATCTATAGAGGCAGACTGAAACAGGGGATCACAGTGAGAGAGGGCGAGCAGGGGAGACGATTAAGGAACAATGCCGGCGTATCCGGGAGGCGTGGAGACAACAATATTGCGTCGAGTCGCGGACGAACCGGAATTCAGTCGGTCGTCGGAGCCGTGGCGGATCAGCAGTCAGCACTCAGTCGGAGCCAGTCACTGGTATCGTAATGTGTGCGTACACTACTATATGTGTGTTGTTATTATTGCGAATGGGGAGAATGCTCGCGAGCGAGGCGGGGAGGTCACAATATAACGTTAGTTTGCCGCAACGCGACCGCAAAACCGTGCAGAGCGACACGCTGATACAGAAGAGCAGTTGTCTAACTTCAATCGATTTACTTAGGGCGTCGTTCATACGAGCGATCCCGGACAATGAGATTATGTCAGACCCGGCACGAGTCTCGGGAACGTTTTTGTCAGTCTTGCATTTTTCTTGCATAACTAAGCTGACATCAAAAGTATCGGCTGGTCGGACTTTGCAGCTCCGGCTGACAGTGTTATGGTGCCATTTTACGATTGATAATAAGCCTCCTCGCGACATCATTTTCCTCTGGTGATCACCACAACAACATTTGTGGACGGTACGCTGACGGGTACGATGACTCCATCTGCGCCACGCACATAATCCGCTTTGTCCGCCTACGCCGCGCATGAGGAGTACAAGTCCCGTCACTGTGTCTTGTGGACTAACAGAGTAATCAGACAACAATTGACAATAGTACATACAAGTTTGCCGTCAGTCAACATTGCCGGCATTTTGCAACGTGGTGAGTGTGTGAAATATAAGTAAGCATCACAGGGCAAGCACGGAACTCGACGGGAGGCCGAAAGATCCGGTACCGAAATAGCCGAAGTTTACCCGGACTGCTCCTTGTACCTGTGGGGCCGAACTCGGCGTTTCGAGGCCCATTTAGAACCTTCGGCCGTTTCTCTACGGCAGTACCAGTACCAGTACCAGTACCAGTGCAAGTACATTAATGCACATTGCATCGTCCATTCATTTCTTAATGCTAAATCGGTAGACTAGCAGAGTTCGATATCCGCTCTCTCCGGAATGGCCGAGGATGTAAAGTGCGATATTATTTGATTATTATGAAACAGGTAGAACAAATGCTGCGAGATCTCCCAAGCCGTCTTACCCGCCCATATACAGCAAATAAGTTCGCGCACTCACAGTCTGAATAATGGCCAGCGCTGAAAAGGGGTTAATGATTATTGATGTCTAATCGGCTTCTATATGCTAGCTGAAGTGCGATAGACAGGAGTAAGCGATTGTGCATAGTTCGATTGGTATGCGATACCGTCGCATGGCTGAGATGCGCCGCTTTCTATTGTTCGCCTATACTATATTGTAAATTAGTGATGTCTGCGCAAGATGCGAGCAAAAGTTGTAATTGTGTGTATGACGTGAGCCGTTGCAAGATCCGCGGAGAACAAAGCCAACCTGTTCGGAGTCCGGTCCTGCCGCGGGCCGCCATAGCAAAACTTGCTCGTTATAATTATTGTGTACAAATACGACTAATGCGACCACATTTAGCTTGCAGTGTATGACCGACTCCGAGCTACTGTACTGCCATCAATTTTATACCGTCAGTACGAAATCCTACCGCTTTCGTCGTACGGTCTTAAGGAACGAAATCGAGAACCTTTTGCCTTTTCGTCATCGAAAAAGCACCCACAAGGCCACAACTTTTCATATGCTCAACTTAAGGTTTTAGTAGTTCCCGATTTATCTTAGGGCTAAACTCGGATCCCGGAATCCGATGCGATACATAAAACGTTAATATTATTGTTCTATTCTGTGTAACGAGAGTCCATGCACATATCGCCCCGATATTAATACGTACTGGACTTCATCTCTGGATCATTAGATAGATCAAAGGTATTGGTGTGTTGTGGAATGTCGTTTTTCTGCGTCATCAATCGCAATGAGAATCCGATTCCGTTTTGGGCTCTCTCCTTTGTACAGACCTATTGATATCCACATTTCGCATTCTCCCGGTCCGATCTAGCTACAACGTATAAGAAGCACCCGCTCTAGGTAGCGGTGGTGCATATATGCCTCTAGCCACGAGTATCTAACATTATCCACTATGGTTTGATACGCATGGTTAATGAGTTTCCGTATTGAAAACATATATCCCAACTAGACGAAGATAAGACAACTGCATGATCCCCGGAGACTGCAAATATCAGCTATTAAACTTTTGTGCGAACCAGTCTGTCGTTTAAAAGTCTACAAGCTTGCATTCAAGCTACGAGTTTTGATCAATATGAGTTCATAAAGTACAGCCAATAACAAACAATCGTACAGAACGATATTCAGCAATCGCTGAAATCGTAAATCTTACAAATCTATATACAATCACTACCGCCCCGGAAGCTCATGTGTCATGCCTTTGCCTTCTTCCCAATATGTAATATAATTGGGTTAATCGATTTCTTCTTCCTCGCAGTCGCAAACGCAACAATATCAAATCCCTTCAAGTTTCCCCGTCCCTGCAGGTCACCTACACTCCCATTATCCTCATCCTTATCCTCAAGCAGTCTAACCTCCGCGTCACCACCTTCACCAGCATTACCACCTCCCAACTTCCTGAGCGCCTCCTCAACAACCCTGCCCTCCTCCAATATCCGTTCCCGTACATCCCGCGGACTCGTCGTCCGGTTCGCAAATATCGGAGTCGACCGATACGTGTGATCCGCTGGTAACGGCGGCATCCACCCCGGTATATACGCCGTCTCCGCTGGTGTCCGCGTCGACGGCACCAGCGCCGCGAGCTCTTTCTGTTGCTCAATCCATTGCGTAGTCGGCATCCCATCTTCATCTGATCGTCCATTTCCTTGTAAGGCCGGTGCAGGTGGAGGCTCCTGGAAAATGAACTGTGTCCGGAAGTACTCCTGCTCGAGATCCGAAGTAAAAATGCCTTCCTCCGTGAACAACAACGCAAGATCACGAATACCGGGTTTACTTCGTCTCTGTATCATCGTAATTTTATGCAATTTTGTCAATAATCGCAGGAAATCTATCCAGGATTAGCCAAACAAATTCCAAACCCCCCCCCCTTTCATTAGACATGGATTCAAAAATCCCGTTTAACATACACTCCTCGGCAATCACAGATAAATACTGTAATGCGTCACTCGAACAAGGAATGTCAAGCGCCTGCAAATCCACAGCAACAGGCCGCACCAACAATTCGCCTGCCTGCTCGCAGCTTCCATCGTCAAGCACCGACGGCCCCGCATGACCGCCGCTCGACAGCGGTAGATCGCGCATGCCGCTCAATTCCACACCGTGTCCAAAGCAATACTAATCTTTTTTCTGATTTGCCTGTCTGATATGGATAAGATGCGCAAGTTTCGTGATTATGGCATCTGTGTAGATCGATCGACTAGACTGGGATGCATTCGGCGACACTTTCCGTGATTGAATATGCGCAGTGCTCTATTTTACGGGATTTGGCGTGGCTGCGACCACTCTCACGTGCACATTTTGCTCACTGGGAGAATTCGACCTGTCGTTATATAGTCGTGCACCTTTATTATCCACGGGCGACAATCTGACAATCTGACAATTACGAATAGCGAAATGTCATCCGTGACGTCTTTGGACCAGGATATGGCGGAATTGAGAAAGTCGAAGTACGACGCAAAGTCAGTGGCAGAGGCAAGTCGTCTGTTTAATAATATTCCGACGCATCTACACGACGCTAACTACACCACCTCTACAGGCAAAAGCATGGATAGAGGGCATATTAGGAGAAGATCTCGGTTCGGAAGATTTAATCGACATCCTCAAAGATGGCGTGATTCTATGTCGGTAAGTCCCGACCCACTGCGTCGATATATGCGCAGCAAAGACTAAAGGACGCACTCAAGACTAGTGAACATCATCGTACCCTCGGCAAACCTCAAATACAAGACTTCGCGCATGCCATTCGTCCAAATGGAAAACATCTCAATGTTTCTCCGCGCCGCAGCCTCGCTCGGTCTCCCGCAGTACGATCTCTTCCAAACCGTCGACCTCTACGAAGCAAAAGACCCCGCGCAAGTCGTGCAGACATTATACTCGTTCTCGCGGCACGCGAATAAGCAGAATTCGACCGTGCCATTACTGGGTCCGAAGTTGGCGACGAAGCAGGACTCGCCTGCGAAGTATCCCAAGCAGGGCGTGGATATACCACCGTGGAATACCCATCAATATGGTTATATGGGAGGTGCAAGCCAGGGTTCAGAAAAAATAGTGTTCGGCAAACGGAGGGATATCGTCAATAAGCCGTGATCCATGTACAGTATCAATAATAAGAGCGTAATATACAACAACATGTACAGTGGTAAAAGATCCCATCATCGCACGTCTTCACACGCCCGTCGAATCTTACCTAAAAGATAGTCACTGAACCGGCAAATCCCATCATTCGTAACCAGCCGATACATATTATTCTTCTCATATGTACCCGGCAATATCGCGCCCTCCGAATCTACACGGACCATGCCAAGAATATCCTGAACTTCTGGTATACGGCCGTACACTGGCGGATTACGCAGATCGTAGATCGCCATGTAATTATCCGGATAGGTGGCTGCAATAGAAATAAATAACTGGTCATTCACAATGTTTTCTGCCACAGCGGTGTGCATGATCGAGAGAAAGGCCGGGTTGGGGTGGAAGGTTGCGGCCCTGAGCATGCTCGGTGAAGAGGTTGCCGTCCCTATGTGCACTGCAGATGAGAATTTAGATAGAGAAAGCTGGTTAGATTCATGGATATACTGTTTCTGTTAGCTTTGCCTTTTATGACCACAATGTAATACAGCTTACAATTTGGTCATTCGTAGGTAAGGTAGAAAGCGGTCGAATCCTGCAGTACCGCAAGTTCACCAACCCGCGCGATATTGGCATCGGAATTCTGAAGAAAATTGTCGCCATCCCAAATCCAAATAGTGCTAATTTAATAGATCGGCTTCTTACGAGAGTTATTATTAAACCAGATTCAAATTTCCACGGCGTCAACTTATCTCACCAGGTGCGGCTGACGGTATTCTGCTCACCATAAACTTCGAATCGGCCCGACCTGACCTTCACTCTCCAGTATGTGCAAATCGTCTGCAACAGAATCTTTACGTGCAATATTACTCAAACCTTAAGGCTTTCGCACATGGTAATTAAATGGAAAGCATTTTACGGGATCGGTCCTCACGAGCTTCAAATGGCTTACTGTAAATAGACCGCCTTTAGTCAAACCAATTGTCTCTCATCTCATCGCAACGACTAGAGAAATAGGAGAGCCCACCACCCTGCCCTCACGTCTGGTATCGCAATATATTACGATAAGCAGAAAGAATGCTATAATGAGAAGGAAGAAGAATGGCCATAGTATGACCTCGGACAACCTTTATCCATCTCGCGATAATTAGTCGCACACCTCGGTGGTATCCACCAACAAAAGACAGGCACAGAGTGTACTATTGGTATCAATGGGTAGTCGACCCACCCAGGGCATGCTAACTGGTACTGTGAACAGAACGGGATTGGAGTAGAAATCAAAAAAACACATGAGGCGTGTAGGTGTTGGGTATACTTCATTACCCAATGTTGATGGATGGGATTGCAGGCCGACGGATGTTGTCGACCCTGTCGACTATTGGCGTGTAGCCGGCCATATCGAACCGACGGAAGACTTTGACGAGTGTCATTCTCAAGGAGCGTTCTAGAGGATAACAATGTTAGATTTGCATTGTTGGACATTGCCATGACAGTGGTTACGATTTCACGGTAGATTTGAGAGTATATTGGTGGATTGAGAAGTCTCGTGGATGATGCCATCAGATGAACTCGGGCGTGCCATTCATTATAGACAGCGAAGCAGAGTTAGAGACTGACAACGGACGTATAGAATGTTTGGAATGGTATGATCGCGCCCATATCAGAATATTTGTATAATACGCCGTGATGATATTATTCTGGATCTAATAGCACTCTTTAGATTTCACGGCACAGCGTATGCCAATGATCGAATTGGATAGCATATTCCACTGAAATTAATGAAATAGAACACCTGATACTGCTCTGTAATGAACCTGCGTTGCGAATGCACTTCAATCGAAGCAGCCGCTGAACTGAACATACGTGGACGGGGAAATAATTGCTGTGTTGATTCTCTCTTATCCTATTCCACTAAATGCATAGGATAGAGGTAATGTATGCTATTAAACTATATTGTATACTATAAATGCTTTTAAAATATGTTCCACACATGACATTTGGTACCTTACTTAAATACTTTATGCTAGAGTTATGACAACAGGATAATACGTTGATTGATGGGGCTTGTACCAATATAGTTAACCCCGCAGCAGGGACCGACGTCACGTAAACGCCGAATCCATATATATATATCTTATACTTCCACTTATATCTAGACATAACACTGTTGCTTGGACGTACGACTGTCAGACGGTCTATTGCATCGCATGCTACGTTTATAACCTCTGCATTGATTTCGCAGGTGCACTATGTGCACAATGTCCCTTTATACAACAACTCTCCTACTACTCAATCCGGATCCATATATTTCCATTAATCGGTTATACAGGCGCGTCATCCAGGAGGCACTGCATGTTACATTACCGACTGGATATCTCGACATCTTCGTTGTCCGTCCTCCGACGCGGTTCCGCGAGACGCACTATGTCGTCGCACAGTTATACATGATCGCTGCTGAATTGAAAGAGTTTGAGCACAGGGAAGATATCAATGTGCGAGTACTCCTTGAGGGTGTGGGCGGGTTCAGCATTGCCGACGCACGAAACAGAAGTTGGGAAGTCGTCGCTGTTGCAAGGGGCGGTACGTATTGTACTATTATAGGATAGATGTGCTTGTGGCTAAGGAATCAGTAGATACAAAGCTACTCCCAATATTTATAGCTGAGCAGCATTCATCATGGTTTTCACCCGCATTACAAATTATTATACTACCTATGGAAGGCAGTATTGAGGCGCCGTCTAGCTTGTCTTCAGTTACTGGCGATGACAATGGAGACAACTATGCCGAGGAAGAGGCTCCTGATCTTGGAGTGGCTGGACTTGTAGTCGATTCTATTGATGAGGAAGATGGTGACGTAGAGGATGAAGGCGAGGAAGGTCAATATCCCGTTGTTGCGCGTATGTAATGGGTGGCATATTATCAGTTTTACTGATGCTAATTCATTACAGTTGGCGGCACGTTCGACCATTTGCATGATGGCCACAAGATTCTACTGACCATGGCAGGCTTTCTAGCCCGCGAGTCTCTAATTATTGGCGTCACCGGCGAAGCTCTACTGCAAAATAAGAAATACAAGGAATATCTAGAACCACTTACGCAGCGTTGTGCTGCCGTCCTGGATTTCTTGGCGTACATATATCCAAGGCTTCATGCAACTACACATGAGATTAATGATGTGTACGGACAGAGCGTGACGATTGAAGCTATTGACGCACTGGTGATTTCCGGGGAAACCAGACAAGGTGCCAAGATGGTAAATGACGAACGAAGGCGGCGGGGGTTTCATGCACTGAAAATTTGGGAGATCGATGTCGTTAACGGTGACGCTAATAATCAATGGGCGGGGAAATTAAGCAGTACAGATCTGAGGAAACGGGAGTTTGAAAAGGACGAGTTGGCCAAGAGCCAAGGGACTCAGCAGAAACTTGAATAAATGTATGACGAAGACGGGAGAATGTGCTCCAGAATAAATCACTAGACACGTCAGCTGACAATTAGCATTTATGAATTACAAGAAAGCTCATGTATCTAATAGACGTTTTGCGAAAGGTGTAGAAGTCCTGGAGTGCTTCGCCTCAGTTATTGGCAATTTTCAATGGTTCGGTGCGCGTGTGCTTTGACAATGTCACGACATATTTGGATGTATCACTGACTATCAAATTTAATACAATTACCTCCGTAACTTTGGTGATTGTTGTCGGGAAGTAGAATCTCTTTAGAGGGTTAGGTAATAACTGTATTAATTTGGGTACCAAAAGCTGTCAAGGAGGATCTTACGCTGCGAGTAAAAGCCTAACCACCTAACCCGCAGTCGTATATTATGAACCATTATAAGCTCGACTGGTGTCGGAGGGTCGCGAAGTTTGAAATTGTTATACGCGCTCGTTTTCTTCGATTAGCAAGATCAATCCGGATCGCCCTTCCTCTATATCGGAGCCTGCAGACTTGTGATAGGGCATTGTGGGATGATCTCAAAATAACTTGTCTGATGAAAGCCAATGCAGTTCTGGTAATTCGAACAGTCGCACAGGATCATACTTGGTAAGTTCATCTATATCGTGCAATTCCCGTCATTCAATACCATTGTGTTTGTGTCTGGGGGGCTTACGGAGTCGATGCACCTGGTATATGTGGTCTTTTTTACCTTATTGTATTTATACGTCTTGGTACTGAGTAAAGCAATTCACACCTCTTGTATGGATAGATCGAATACATCAGTTGACAGAGCCGTCCCTGCCGTCGAATCGCTCCACACATCATCAACCAGCTCGGTATAATAAGTTCATATATATAAAGATGCAAGTGTATCAGGATTTAACGCCGCCAACCTCGGTAACGTATTCTGTCGTCGCCCAATTTATCACCGCGACATCTCCAAACCTCATAGTCCTGCGCGCCTCAAAGGTCCTACAAATTTTCGAGTTTGTAATGCACGAATCACAAGCTATCGAGAATTTCGGAACGGCAGAACAAGAGGAACGAGTAACTGAATCAGTCGAGAATTTCATTGGCGATATCGGCATCGAGCACGCGGTCACCCGGCACCAAACCAAGCTTGTCCTTCGAGCAGAATACGAACTGCACGGCTTTGCTACTGGTCTCGAAAAAGTCCGAACGACGTCAGATTTGTCAAGAGACTTTTTGCTCATTTCGTTCGAGACAGCCAAAGTCTCTTTACTGGCCTGGGATGACGCACTGAATGGGGTGAACACAGTGTCATTGCATTACTACGAAAAGCACGGTATAGCTGCTCTGATTAATGCAGATAACACTGAGAATAATACAATTTTAAGGGCAGATGTCAGTGGAAGCTGTGCATGCTTAAAATTTGGGAAAGATCTCTTTGCATTCTTACCGTTTAAACGAGAAGATGACGACGATATATTCAGTGTGACAACTACGAATGGCGTCAGCGAAAAGAAAAAGACATTTTATCCGTCATTTTTGGTTCGAGCAGCGCGATTAGATGAAGATATTTCTGATGTTATTGATGCGATCTTTCTATACGAGTATCGAGAGCCGACACTGGCAATTTTGTACCAGCCGAAACGAACGTGGACCGGCCTAATCGAGCAGCAGAGAGACACGGTATCATTTATTGTTATTGCATTGGATCTTGTCCAACGTGCCTCCACGTCGATTCTCAATGTCAGAAACCTTCCGTATGACATCGTTTCCGCGCTTGCGCTTCCGGCACCAATTGGTGGCACTCTCTTATTTGGCGCCAATGAGCTTCTCCATGTCGACAATTCTGGTAGAGCCGTTGGTGTTGCCGTAAATTCTGCTGCATTTGAAGCATCTGCTTTCGACTTTGTGGATCGGTCCTTTTTAGAGTTACGGTTAGAAGGTACGAAGGGAACGTATCTACAAGACAACTTCGTGCTACTTTTTCTCGGAACAGGAGAAATGTATTTGGCGGAATTTTCAATGGAGGGCCGCGCCGTTGAAGGGATTGAGCTACACAATGTTGAGCTGAGCGATAAAACATTGGATACCGCCGCATCAACTCTGAGAGTTATTCCAGGACGCAAGAAGATTTTCGTGGGAAGTGAGAGCGGCGACAGTGTCCTTATATCATGGCGTAAGTCTGGGGACCATGTCATTGCCGATAAGACTGAATCCAACGCTTCTGCGGCTGTGGTAAAGTCGAAGGAATATGACGATGAAGATGAAGACTTATATGGTGTATCTGAGAGTGGCAATGCTGAAAACGGAATTCGAGGATCTGGCTTATATGGTGATGAGACATCAGCCGAAGATGCATATAAGCAATTCGTCTTCTCAGTGCATGATACAATAACAAATTATGGTCCATTAGTCGACCTTGCGGTAGGTTCAGTCGCACACCATGGTACTGACTACCGCGCACAAACCGGCGCATCTTCCAAACTAGAGGTAGTTGCTGCGCGCGGAAGTTCATCCCACTCAGGTGGTCTCAGTATTTTTCGAAGGTCAATATCGGCATCTGTTGTTGCCAGCTTCAATTTTCCAGGTTGCCAAGCTCTCTGGACCGTTAAAGCTAAGAACAGGAATACGAAATCAATTGACACCGAACAGGTCGACAAATACCTAATAATTTCAAAGGCGGATGAGAGTCTTTTGTTTGATATTAGCGAGCAATTTGATGAAGTCAAGAATTCCGAGTTCGATCCAAAGGCGCCCACTGTAGCTGTCGGATCTATACTAGATGGAACGCGGGTAGTTCAGATTTGCCAGACAGAAATCCGAGTGTATGACTCAGATATGCAAATTGCGCAGATGCTCCCTATTCCAGAGGATGGCGATGACAGTGACCTTCGGATTGTCTCGGCTTCTTTTGGCGAACGGGAGCTACTGGTAGTATTACACAATGGCAGAGGTTTGACTTACATCGGAGATGAGGAAACTTTGGAGTTGGTTGAAGTAGAAATATTTGATGCAAACACGGTAAGAGCTACTTGTAATTATGATCATTAAGATATTAACGAAAGCAGAAATTTACTGCCGGATGCATTGCCACGATGCCGAAGACGTATTTCTCAAATCAAGAACCAAACGGCACGAAAACTAGAAAAAGGAAGCGCGACTCTGATCAATCTGTATCTCATAGTAGTGAAATATCCACGGAAGCGGATGCTGTGGCGCTTATGGTGACTAGTCATGGAGATTTACAGGTCTGTAGCAACTGGGTCGAATCGACTTTGTCTAACAGATCCACAGATATACCGTCTTACGGACAATAAATTAATTTATTCGGTGTCTCATATAGATGGGCTTCCGTCTTTCATTGAGTCGCCTCGCCTTTCCAAGCCATTACAACGACCGGGAGCCAGTCGGCGGAAGTCCAGTGCAGGAATCGTACCTCACGCCCATCTTTCTGACAAGGACAACCGAATTGTCGAAGTTCTGTATACTCCGTTGGGTGATGCCGTCGACAAGCGTAACTATCTGCTTCTCCGCACCGAAAATAACGATGTTGCAGTGTACGAACCCTTTGTCGCAGTTGAAAAGGATGGAACAGCTGGCTTTAAGTTGCGTAAGGTGCCGAAGATGACTATTACGAGATTTCATGGTGAGTTTGCGAACCCTGATGCTCTGTCAGATTCACCAAACGAGAACCAAAAACCTGCGGATAATGAGGATAGCAAAGATAATGTGAAACTGCAGCGCATGGTAGCGCTACCCGATGTCAATGGGTTTGCGGCAGTATTCATTTCTATCAGAGAATCCTACGATACTGAAACACAAGTCGGAATCCCACAGCAAGAATCATATTGGATATTGAAAACAGCGAAGTCAGAGCCAAAAATGATCCCGTCTGCCAGTCGCGAAACCAGGTTCCTTAGTCCGTTTCATTCGTTGACTGTTGATCGTGGTTTTATTTCCGTTTCGGCAAAAGTGAGTTGGTAATGTCTATTGAATAGATCAGATATAACTCATTCTATAGGGTACTGTGCGGATTTGCACACTTCCAACGGACTTCGCCTATGACGGAACGTGGCCAGCGAAGAAGGTTTCCATAGAGGATGACGTCCATGCTATAACTTACCACCAGGCACGATCGATGTATGTTGTCTCCGCGTCGAAGCAGGTTCCATTCAGCTTCAAGGAAGATTCCGAAGAGCGAGACAGCGAAGCTCGCGAACCAGAATTTCCAGCCATGGTAGATCAAGGCTCCTTAATACTTGTATCCCCTAAATCCTGGATACCAGTTGACACATATGAGTTTGAGGCTGCCGAAGTTGCACTCGTCGTCAAGGCTGTCCGTCTCCAGGTATCAGAGAATTCTAATGTGCGCCGCCAATACGTAGCGGTTGGTACCGGCGTATTTTTCGGCGAGGATTTACCTGCGAAAGGTTATGTCTATATTTTTGAGATTATCGAGGTCGTTCCCGAACCTGGTAAGCCGGAGAATAATCATAAGCTCAAATTGATCGTGAAGGAGGATGTCCGTGGTGTGGTCAGCACACTCTGCGACGTGAATGGCTATCTCTTAGCGGCACAGGGTCAGAAGGTAATGGTTCGTGCTCTCCGAGAAGACAACTCGTTCCTTCCTGTTGCGTTTATGGATATGAACTTATATGTATCGGAAGCCAAATCCATCAAAAATATGATTCTGATGGGAGACGTCATGAAGAGCGTCTGGTTCGTAGGCTTCTCAGAGGAGCCATATAAGATGCAGCTCTTTGGGAAGGATTTGCAGAGAATAGAGATTGTTGCGGCAGAGTTTGTTGTCGATGGTACAGTCCTGCATTTTGTGGTAGCAGATGCTAAGAGGAAAATCCACATATTACAATACGATCCGGAAGATCCCAGGTCATTGTCTGGACAGCGCCTAATTCGAAAATCTGAGTTCTTTACTGGCCATCATATTGAGTCATTTCTCATGGTCCCAAAGTGGCAGCTTGCCAACAGTTTGACGGCGCATCCAGTGGTAGAGTCAAACGGAACGGCTCCATCCACCGCTCGAAAGGATCAGTATATGGCGATCGGTTGTACACGCTCTGGAAGCATTGCTGCTGTGCTCCCAGTGTCCGAATCGAAGTATAGACGTCTCGTTTCAGTTCAGCAACAGCTTGCAGACAAAATAGACCATGTTGCGGGTTTGAATCCAAGAATGTATCGAACGTTATCAGCAACTGCAGACCTCAATGGTGCAGCTACACGGGCTGTGCTAGATGGTAATCTGATATTGAAACTAGAATCACTCTCACTTGAGCGCCAGATGGAGGTATTTGAAAGGGCAGGAAAAGGCTCGGAGTCTGAGATTCGACAACACTTGATAGAGCTAGATAAGGCATTGAGTTATATGTAGATGACACATATTAGGGCCATCGCAATGCATGTATGATTATGTATAAAAGGTGGTTGCAGAATTTGCGTAATAAGAGAATGCACAATGTGAGTTACGTAATCAATATTTAATCTATCTAGCATTCATTATAAACTTTTAGCCGTAAAAAATGAGAGAACGCCGAATGCATAAGTTTAGTCTCTTGAAGCACACACTACCAGCCCCGAGAAGGCGCCCGCAAAAGCAAGGCCACACACGTACATATTATGTAAACCCAATCATTGACCCAAGTAAATAGTAATATACAAAGATACCATCCTAATTCTTCTGCTTCCTTCTCTTGACAGGCACCTTGACTAGCACTTCTTCCCTCTGTTCAGCTGACTCCAAGATATCCATAGAATTCTCGTCGATTTCTTCCCCAACAACCTTTGCCACAGTCCGTTCTCTCGGAATGAGACCGCCCTGTTTGAGAAGCTCTTCGTTTTCTGCAACCAATTTTCTGTCTTCCTCGCGTTGCTTGGCTCTATTTCCGCGCATTCTGTTCTTGTAAAACGCGCGCTCGCGTTTAGCACGGATCTCTGCCACACGTTCCATGGCCTTAAGCGTCACGGCAACCAGTTCGCGATTGTATCTGACAGGAACATTACGGCGGGCGGCAAAAGTAAGAGTAGAATCCACGACCATCTCTTTGCCTGCGGCCTTACGGAAGGCTTTCGTCCAACGAACTTTTCTGGGGTTACGCTTCATCTTGAAATTTTTGTGGCATTTTGATCGGCTGTATGGAATCATTAATGCTGGACACTAACAGAAACAGTGAATATGGCTTACCAGAATCTGAATTCTTTGGCATCGTTGCGAACAAACACAATACCGTGACCCGGCTACATAATTGTTGATTAGAGACTAATAATAATAATAAATTTCATGAGATCACTTACGTAAACTGGTGACGAGCAGAAATGACAGCTGTGAATCCTCATTATGAACGTCCAGTATATTGTACGTAAAGATATGAATTAAAAATGTCTCCAGAGCATCTAACTTTCCTTGGCTAGGAGAATTCCAAGCGTAAAAACCAGAGAAAATTTCAGTTGCCCCACGTGTAAATGAGGCCTCTATAGCCCTTATCCTAAGAGTCCTCCCAATGCACTAAGCGTGTTCAACTTAAGCAGTAGATCCCACTATGCTGTGCCAAATATGTCAGGAAAAAAAATTGAACTAAAGTAGCAATAATTCCTATTCCGACCTAGTTCGGGCAAAACGTGATCAAGGGTTAGCCTATTCTAGATACGAGGATGACGTCTGGACCACTCGAGAGGCAGTGTGGCTCCGATAACTGGACGATCAGTTGAAGCAACCATTTCCGCAGCATTCCTGCATTTCGAGAAGCGGACTATCAAGTACATTCCCTACGACATCTATTGACGCATTGGATATTACATTAGAAGCGATCTGAGTTATAAGGAAGCAAAAATGTCCGCCGTACGGACAGCCTTTGTTTGGATCGCCTTCGGAGTGGTATGCGGAATACTTGCCGCGATATCTATAGTTTTTGTAAGTATCTGCTCATTAATGACTTATCTAGTGGGATTGTGATGGACGAAAATTTGTTAACTGGAATTTAAGACCAGGCTATATACAAAGAAGTATGAGCGAGACGCGTTCGTCACAATTGTTTCAATATTTTCGATATCGGTTGTACTAGCAACCGCGTGCTTATTACCTGTTGATATTGCGATTGTTAGTCAGGCGACTGGATATAAGGATGCGGTTCGTGACTTCGCTATGGTTTTCGTGAGGTCAGAATATGCTAATGACCTGTGTAAATAGGGACTCTCAGGATCGGAGTTAGCTGTTCAGATAGGTGAGTTGTTTCAACTGGGTAGATATATAGAGGACAGCTTATACTAATGGTATTGGTAGTATATTATCGTATGCCCCTTGAGACTTAACAATGCGGGGTGACACACGTTATTAACAGGCCTTAGTTCTCTACTCCATGGACGCGTTCCTGATTCTCCTTCTGATTCCATTTACTTACTTCTGGTAAGCTCTTAAGTATGTTTTTGAAGCACCGGCAGCTAAGTCACTCTTAAGGTTCGAGGAGTGGGACGACGAGTCGACTACCGGTGGACGCATCCGTGGAGCCTTGAAGTATTCTGTCATCTTTCTTGTCATCGCTATAATCCTTTTGATGCTCGGATTGTTCATTCCATACGGTCGTGGTGTCAGCAATGGAGAATTTGACTTTTCTTACTTCCGACAGTTATTGAGGGAGAACCGTATGATTCCGAATTTATTGAATATTATTGTATTGCATTAACCGCTAACTAGGTGGGGAGCGCGCGTTGACTTTTATCATTGGTGTGCTTCTTTGCCTCGGTATCATTGTCTATGTCATTTACACAGCTATCGGGTTCGCTGTGTTACCCGTTCTGTGTATCAAGTATCGGCCAAATTTGGCTGATGTTGAACTCGATGATGCCCGTGTGGCTTTGGAGCTGAACCGTGAAAAGCAGCGAATGATTGAGGCACGTTACGAGGGGTCAACTGTTCAATGGAGTGTAAGAGATAAGCGAGCGTACGAGACGCTTCAACGTGAAGAGCGAACTCTTATCCGCAAAGTCAGAATCAACGCTGGGACGTACCATTGGTACAAGCCGCGATGGCTAGTGAAGTCATTCCGATATGTGGCTCGCCCTGTAGTTATTCTCGTTGGTGTCTTCTTAATGGTATTTGCGCTTTTGATTATTGCGTCAATGATCATATCAATGGTTGACCATATCATGAACACTCCTTGCGGACGACGATGTGGATTCCTGTTAGCAAAGTCCATGATTCTGAACCCTATCAATGAAATCCTCAGAGCTGCTTCAAGGGTACGGTAATTTGAGCATTTTAATGAAATAGTTCCTAACAGATTATTAGGCTTTTCCAGCAGATTACATCTTGACGTTATTTATTATTGTCTGGCTCTTTGTGTCAACCGTGATTGGTCTGTCATACTTCAGCATCCGACTAATATGGTTCGTCTTATTCCGAATTCAACGTGGGAAGACTGATCCTCAAGGCTTGTTACTTGGTACAGCTATGTTGATGGTGTCAGTGATTGCCCTTAACTATTCGTTCACAAGCATCATTGCTCCGGACTATTCTCGATATGGCAGCCAACAATTTTGCAACTACACAGTTGACGGTATCTACGGTCTTGTCGGACAGTGTGAGAACTATCCTGCCCAGCTTATCTCCTGTGCCGAAGCCAGTACGATGCTATTTGCCCGCTCATACGACTACATTGATCAGCCTGATCTCATTATGGATCCGCCTACAGCATACTACAATGTCACCACATACTTCAATCAGGTCTGTCGTCAGACAGTGGTCTCTACTTTCATAGATCGTGTGGTTGTTAACTTCCCATGGTTCGGTTTGTTCTCTTTCTGGGCTCAGTTTGGCTTTATTGGAGTTTTCCTCATAGCAGTCATCGTTGCCATAGTCCGACGGCCGTCTTGGAATAGTTATGACGCGGATGACGATGACCTAGATCGTCCGGAGGAAGCTCAAGGATTGTTGAGTCGGACACGAGCGAAGTGGACCAACAGACTGAACTCGACCTGGGATGACTTGACTACTCGTGCCCGGATTGCTGATCAGGCAACTCTGTTGTTTAGTGGCAATTTGGAATAATGGAATGGGTTATTTGGATGAACATTTGCGTCTACATGGGCATGGTTGTGAAACCATTTGAAAAAAATTTAACGAGGGACAATATGGATGAGCTTGACCAGTGCAAACGCAGTAGAGCTGGCGCATGGTGGCATTTGACCTACTGTTCTCCTTATTTACGTATTGGAAGAGAAATGGGAATGCGTTGAAGAGCTGGATCTTTACATACGTCGCTTCGAATTATAGAAGAGGTGGGGGACTTTATTTTCTGGTTTACTTTATTTGGGCTTAGTCAATGATAGTGTTCTTCGTAATGAATTGTTGTTTAATTATGCTCGTTGTCTACTAACATGATTGGCCGTGTAATATCCAGATATTATCCGCATATGTATCTGATGGACGTGCCTTCTACTACATAGCCGAACGCGGCAAACAGATGACTTGCACTCTTTGACTGTCGGTGTATTCTCAGATTACAATCTTTCAAGCCACCAAGGCAGCAGAGTTGATGATTATAAACATAGTTTGCGTGATGGCAGTTATGAGCACATTTCAGGCTATTGCGTCGTTTCCATACCTAATTCAAATATCAGCTGGATACGAAGGTTTCTTCCTCAACTCTCCTTCAGTGATGATTTACAACTTGTTGCAATCCTCAGCGCTAGTCCAAATCAACCACACATGATACCGTAGCAAACCGTGGCAGAGCGTTTACGAAGGGCACAGCTCGCAATGTCGCTTATAATCCGCAATTGTATGTCACCTGGAAAACGTGTAGAACACTCTGTTCTTCGATCTGAACAACTCTTATCAAATGTTCAGCCATTCCAAAAAACTAAAATTAATAGAGCGGTATATCTATCGAGTTATACTGCCCCGACGACAGAACCGTGCAAGTAACTACTATGAGTTACCAACGGTAATCATCATTCACTGCTGCAATATTCCGTTTTACTCGTCAAGTCCAAGGTAAATTGTATTTGCACGCACGATTGGTGTACATCCACGGCTGGCATCCACGGCTGAGCGCCGATAATCAAGAATGAGAGAAAATATCACTGATTTGTCAAAATGTAATAAATAGTAATGAGCCCTTCCATTGGAGACAAGTAGCTAGTAATGTTTAAAGAATGACCAGTATTCAGTCGATAGTTGCGGTAAAGTAATAGAGTAAAAATGTTAGACGACATCGCTTCTGCATCTCTCAGTTCCGGGAATTAATATGACAATCGCTTCACATAGCCTATTGAATAAGAGTACAGGGAAATTTATTAGTATGCTTTGTTTGATATCACTGTTTAGCCAAGGCTTAGTTTTGTTCTGCTTGAAACAGTCAAACAGATATCGGTAAGGCTTAGCTATGACCTCTTGCCAGGCAAATTCGCCAATTGCTACTCTGTGTGAGCAGTTGAAGTTTGCGCTAATGTCGGTCATCGTTACTGATAGTGAGACATCATGAAGAGGGCAATGTCTTAGGTCTCGGAGAAGAAGCGGCCGAGATGTCGGCAACTGAGACAGACAGCACGTGGCGCTTCGTAAGCTGTATCAATCCAGGCAAAACAGATAATCAGCTCGAACTGCCAACCAGCTATTCACGCGCTAATGCCCAAATTGTAGTATCTTATTTCACATGCTAGTGCATATTGTTTCTCATGGCCCGTTTTCGCCAGGTTTTAGCAGTTAAATTCTACCTCCGATAAATTGTAACTCTATAATGGTAGATACGGGAAGAGTCGATAGTCGTATCGAAATAGTGCTCTGGTTAAGTAGATAAGGTCTGATGACTGTTAGAGGATATGAGAAATGCGGGGAAATTGCGCAGTGTAAACCTTGATTACTGCAGTAGGAACATTCCTTGCCATGGTAGCGTTATCTCTGTTCCCCACCTGGTTCGTCCATCGGAAGGCTGATTTTCGCTTACTTTAATTGTCAGCCATGACCGCACTGCCGACTTCGCTTTTCGTCTCCTACTGATACATACGATAGATAACGGTGACTAATTGCGCAAATAAGTATGTCTACTTCATCTTCAGCATCCGATCTACTGGCCACTACCCCGCGCTATCTTCCTCCGCTAAGCAATCTCCAGATGAACTCACAGCCGGCGACGACAATTATTCGCCATAGCAGTCATTGCTTGCAAAGTCGCAACTATGCATACAATTGTTCTTGTTCTTGCGGTTTCTCACATTCTTTCGAATTGTTCGCGACGCACTGCAGCAAACCGGCTATCGCACCAAATTCGTTGCAAACATCTGGCAAAAGAGTGATTGAATCACGCTTCACAGGTACTTGAAAGATAATGACCTGTGTCTGGCGGACGTCCCATCGGAGTGATCTTTATTGGTATGTTTACTAGCCTTGACAATACGTTTATGTGTCCACTTTTCCGCAACATCGTAGTGGATTTCGCCAGTACATGTTAATCTACCACTGACAATCACCGGGTCTTTCCGTAGGTTTCTACCGTATAATCTAGTGTCTTTTCTGCTCTTTTCTTATCCGCACAATTCACCCACGGGAATCACTGCATCGGTTCACTTGGTGTGTCGACTCGAGGATTGTATCAGCACACCACTCGGGGTTGATCTAATTATGTTAAGACGCATTATCGAGACATAATAGGAAACCTTGGATATTTTTAGGCAAGAGGATGTGGAATTACATATTCTTGTTGGTGTTAATAACTGATTGAGTATGAGTGTAAGGTCTCAGGTGTCGGCAGCAAAGTAGGGAGTTGTCGCCGGCAAGTGTACTTGACACGCCTTCCCGTCGACATATTGTATACACGATTTAAAGATTGTTATCCGCACGCGCTAGATCTAATATAGTAAAACATCGAAGCTTGATACTGTTGTCTCAAACGATTGCCGCGTCAAGACAATTAATGCCAGGCAACGTAGTACTGCGGTTGTTTTCGAGCCGCATGTCTGCATAAGCTGAAGCGAATGTACGGGATTATAATCGTCAGTCGCGTTCAAACCTACGCAGCATATCAAAACTATACCCTAGATGCATGCCATCACTCCAATTTAAGTGTTCTCGCTAAGCGGCGTGGAGAGAGTTTTCTGGAACGGGCAATCAATTGTGTTGAGCGGGGAGCAGGTACCACTTAGTCTTACCCAAATGATTTTCGCCAAAGCTCGAATCTTCGGTTGTTAGCAAAACACAAGCCATATCATAAGTCTGGTACATTCAAGGGCTACTACTTTATTTGACCTACGGTCACTCTACCAAGAGTTTGCTTAATATATGCTGCGTCATAGTGATGATGCGGCGATTAACTGGGCGAATGGGGGTGTATCATGGACTTCCATACGGGATTATACATGCCGCAATTTTTTCCATTATGATACATAGAGCGATGGATTGATTGTTCCATTCTTTGTTTACGCTGTTAGTTTTCTAATTTTATTATAGTCTTGGCAATCAGCAACTAATTACATATCGCTCGCTCATTTAATCTCAACCGTCACAGTTCTACGTGACAATAAACAATGCCCTTCATGTCTCTCAACGAGAAACAAATTGCCATGCGGCTCCATATCCTTCCCTTTCGTGAACTAGGGAATTCCTTCAGTCTTGCAGAAAGGCGGTCGCGCTGGACTATCAAATGGAAGCAGTAAATTTGCAGGGCGAAGTCAGGCAATGATACAGCTCAAATCGGTATCTTGGCCTCACGTACGCAATCTAGAGTCAGCTAAACTTCCTTTAGCGTTTTGATATGAATTGAGTAGATTGATCGGTTCTGCTCTGTGGGCCGGAGTTCGGATAATTGTACCAGAAATGGCCTACCGACGAATTGCGGTGCCTTAATTTACTACAGCCGAAATGATAGACAGTCTAAGACAAGCCAAATACTAAAGCTTACCCAAACTAGCGCTAGCTGCAGCACTATATGCACAGTTTCCGAGATTTGCTGGCACGGACAATTTGACTATACTGACTACGAACTATTATGTCGCCTTCGGGCTTCGTATACTTTTTAATTCACATCGTAGGGTTCTTGTTTACTTCTGTCTAGGTGACATGGAGTGCGACTCAAAATATCTCATCGTTAGGAGTAATGCTACAAGCAGAACACAACATTGGAAAGTAGTTATGTACAAGTCGCCGTCCGTCGCAAAGAACACATTCACACGTGTCTTGTCTTTCAAACCAAATCACTCCGTCAGAGAATATAAAACCAAGCAAAAACCTCGAAATATGTCCAATGCCCAAACCCCTTAACGCGACTCGCCATTTGACCTCTTGACACGTTTGCGTCTGTCAGTGTCGTCGCCTCGATCGTACTCATCCTCGCCATCATCGGGAATGGCATCGTTACGTTGCTTTTGCAGGTATGACTGCCAAGCTGCAGAATCAGGTTGCACGACAACATATTCACCGTTCTCGTCAACTCTAAGTTTATCACCGGACAACGCCGTACCGTCTGTTCCGACAATCTCATCCTTACTAACAGTCTTGAGGAAAGACTTAGGAATACCAGTTGTTCGCTTCATACGACGGTGTTCCCAGTTGGGATCATTATTCGTAGGGCAGTTTTGAATCCAGTGACCTATGACGAATGTCGTTAGAATTTGAAGCCTAAAACGCGCAGACATGCTCACCTTTCTGACCGCATCGGTAGCAAACGTACCCAGGGGGGGGCGGATGATCCGGAGCTGGAGCCCTTGGGCGCTGATTAGTACTGGAGCGGCCGTACACTGGAGTAGCACTAGAAAGCCGTATCTCAGCTTCAGATATTCCCAAATTCACTCTATTACTTGGGAACCTACCTAGCCATCTTTTCTTGCGTATACATCCAACTCTCTGATTGAGCTTGGAACATAGCATTAATCATGTCCTCCTCTGACGTCGACTCACCAGGGCCACGTTTCTTCTGAACTTGCTGTTGGGCAATTGAGGATTGTAACGGGACACTTCCATTCTGTTGGCTTCCCAGAAATCGTTTCTGATCACTAGGACTAACACCTGACTTCCGAGATGCGGGACTACTAGCGGAAACAGATGCCAAGGGAGCTGGTGCTCTTGCACTCACATATCGTGCACCTGTACCGCGACCAGGTTTGGCAGGGGGTTTCCGTCGTGCGACAACGGAGGAGGACCGTGACAGTATTTCGGAGTCATCATCATATTCTATGATATGGTGTCAGCAACCAGATACCCAGTGCAAATATATAATCAGTTGAACCTGTCTTGACTCAAATAACACACCTTCATTCGTATCAGCATTGTATATTGACAGATCAAAGTCCGTGCCATCACCCAATTTGTTAGCGAGGATAATCTCCCGCTTAAGATCGAAAACAGAGATTCCGGTACCATCAAATGTCACTCTCAAAGGCTCGCGTTGTGACCGAAACTTATAATAGACAAACGACATAATAACGTATGCCTATAACTGTGACTCCGATAATAACAGGAGACGCAAAAGCCAATATGGATATGAATTCAAACTTCACAAACTCTCTTATAGACGATAGTACAAGTTCCAGGAAAGCCCACTATATGAAAGAAGGAATGCGAACACCGCCTTTCTCTACTATTGGATAGCGAAAGACGTAGTCCTATTTCTTTGTCTTTAATAACGATTCTCTTGTCTCAAGTATACTATTGTCGACCAAACTGAAGAAGAAACGTCGGGGAACAAAGATCGTACAAACAGATCTTAACTCTTCTTTATTATAATCTAGTAAGAAAAGATAAATATGGAAGAACAAGGTTCGCACAGCAGAACAATGAGAGGAACTAGCTCGACACACTCGACCTTCTGTTGTCTGAACTGCTACTACAACGAACGCGATCTTCAACACCAGTTGTACAAAGAATAACCGACAATTATAGATATTTGATCAGCTATAAGCACTAACCCTTAAGGTGTACCTATTCGCGCTCTCCCCGGAAAACAGACCACTCTTCGCCACCCGCTGCTCCTTTGCACGGTTGGGTTTTGTAATCAGACACCTCCTACCACGACAAAAGTTAGTCAATCTCCAATTCTGATGCGACTGAATGGAGCTCGAGGAGAAGAAGTATGGATTAGCTGTTCCAAGTGCTGAGGGACGGCTGTGGTAAAGAGGCAAAAAGAACACCAACTACCAACGTTTGACTAAGTAGCCGTGAACGAGTCTCAGAGCGGGTGAGATCTACGATATGGTAGAATTTAAGGTGTAAACATGCGATATCTATGCATATAGGACATTAGTCACTCTGCGATATTTACGGATTTAAAGGCTTAAACGTTTTGCAGGTGTTGTAATCACCCTAAACCTAAGAGTAATGCGCCAGTATGTCTCAGAAGACATACATATACACTAAGCCTCATTCGGAACTATAATAGATCAATTAGTCCGGGTAACCTCATCGTTAAATTATGCGTCGAAATTGCCATAGTAAACAAATGATCGGGCAGCAGCGCCGTCCGCATCGTCGCTTTTTCGCGCTAGCATCTATATTGTTCTTTCTTTCATAACTTCTATGAACATTTGAATTTACAGGTTTTCAGTTAAGCATCTCGCTTCGGTCGCTCATTTTTGATTTCGTCTTTGTTTTATATCCTGTCATTCGTTACTAGTCGCTCGTTTCAGTCGCTCTTTTGTCCTTACTATTTTTAAGACGGTCGTTGGTGAGTACGCACATTTTGTGGTCTTGGCCTCAACGTTTATATTAATTATTAATTAGGTCATTTATTGTATACAAAATCTCTTCGGCTTCTACGAAATGCAGTTCTCTTTTGCTTCCGTCATCTTGCTTGTATTGCTCGTCACTCTTGTGGTCGCTCAGGAGCTCACGTCTACCCTTACTTTAACTCGTACATCGTACCAGACGCTTGTTGCGACGGTCACTGTCACGGCTACGACGACTTCGTGCAGCACTACGTCTACTACCGAGGAGTCCACGATTACGTCTACGTCTACTACCGAGGAGGTTTCCACCCCAGCGGCCTCCACCACCCTCTTCTCTACCCTAACTTCCACTTCACTCGAGTCAAGCTCAAGCGTTATTCCTTCCTCCTCTTCCTCCACTGAGACGACCGTTGAGCTTACTACTACCGTCGCTACTCCCAAGGCGAGCACGACCTACATCACTAGTTCCGTCGCGCCTACCACCTCCATCTTCACTCCTGGGTGGAACACGACTGTCTTAACATTTGCCTCTGTTACGGCATCGGTCCCGGTTCCTATCAGGAACGCTACTGCCAATGCCACGTACTCTGCCACTGGCAGTGCGAGCTTTCCCACTTTCACTGGTAGAGCCTCGTCTGTCAAGTCAGCGGATGTCGCCGCTTTCGTCGGTGCTGCAGTTATAGGTGCCGTCCTCGTCATTGCCTAAACTGCATTTATGGCCCAACTTCTTCTCCATTAATATTCTAGTCATTCACTTACGATGTTACTCTTGATTTACCTTATTATTTCGCTTATGACGGCGCGGTTGTGCGTATTTTCTATGAATTGCTATGTATTTACGAATTGCCGATCAATGCTATACTTATGAGTTAGCCTGGTGGACAGTTTATGATGTTGATGTATGTTTCGATTATTTGTGTAGCATATGTATTAGTCTTATAGATTGAACTTCTAATAAAATGCTGTCGTGCTTACAATTTCTCTGCAAGCATTTTCCAAGACAATGACGGGTCATGAATGCTAGTAATACAAAATCATTAAACCAAACTGAATAACACAAGTATAACCGCAAAATTTCGATAATTCAGAAGCAACGAAATGAAACTATCCTAAATGCAAACAAAATTCAAAAAATCCCATATCCCAACTCAACCCATCCAAATTCTATGCTTTACCGTTTCTAGTCGTTACCGCTGAAATCATCATTAAATTCAATGCTAGAACCAGAATTATCCCATCGCAAATTACTTAGAACACTGGTCGTCCATTTTTGTCTCGTTCCAAGCCGCCACGTGCCCAAGGTTCATCAGCAGCATGATCATCACCCTGCGCCAAGGGAACCAGCTCCGCATGACTCCCGTTATCATCCCAAGGAGTAGTGTGCGCGCCCCTAGTCTTCGCCGCAGTGCTACCAGTTCCGTCGGCCAAACGCCCATATTCACTAATAGCGACACCGATATTGCTGCCAGAAGCAGAATCGCGACTGCCCTTGAGCTCAAGGTTGTAACTATCATTCACTTTCAGTAGACCCGCCTTGGACTCGCCTAGTGAATGCAGTTCAGTCTCGTCGAAAGCCGAATTCTGCTTCCGGCGAGGGTTCTGTTGGAAAATTGCGATGATCGCCTGGATAAGTATGAGTAGGGCAAGAAGAACCGTCAAAACAGCCTGTATGACAATGAGGACCATGCCGACAATTGTTGTCGTTTCAGCCGCAACGCCCAACTCCTCCACAAAAACCAGGACGCAAGCAAGCGAGGCAATTCGCACGATCGCAATGATTACATTGATAATGTTTCCAGAACGATTACTGAATGGTCGAATAGCAAATAAGGCCAAGATAAATATAAATTCCAGTGCCAGCTGGCCGACAACCTGGACAAGCCCATGTCCATCTCCAAGAGCGATAAAGGCACTGCGTCCAAACGCGACTGCAGTTATCAAAACAAAAAACCACCAATATTGTGCCTTAAACTGCCCGTAAAAGAGTCCATAGCGACGGATCCACGGTTTGTATTCGTATAGTTCATCAATCCCACCTTCCCTTGAAGCTTTGTGTGCGATCCAAAAAATGCGTAGTGTAAATCCACAGATGATGGCAGTAAATATACCGAGTGTAATCGATGCGAGTAGCAATGACGCCCATGAGTCACCTAGCTTGAACTGATAGAGACAATATAGCACCCATGTGCCGTAGAGGATCAAGATCACGCGCACAATCGTGGAACCCATGAAAAGCCAATATCGCTGTCGGAAAGACTCCAGTGCCTTCGATAAGGAGCCAAACTGCGCCCAGATCTCGAGAGCGATGCGGAATAGCAAGATGGAACATATAACAACGCCCATAATAATTGCAAAGAACATGAGGACAGTCATGAATGTATTGGCGTTGGGAAGCATGAGATGCTCAACATAACGCGCGATACCCTGAACTGTGGTCAAAACGCGGACGGATGTGCTGCCGTTTACCATGGTACTATTGTTTTGTGAAAAGTCAATCCCGTCCAGCGTCAGACGCCTAATCAACTTATAGGTGCTACCTCCGAGTGCAGTCTCATTGACCAAAATAACAGCCCCCGTTTGATAATCGAGAATACTTGAAGCTTGCACAACTTCCCACGAACTCAGTGTCGTGTTGCCACCTGAGTGTGACCTGAATGTATCAATCGCTTTCTGCATACCAGACCATGGGACCATGCACAATGACCAACCAAAATTTTGTGAGAACGACTTATATACTGTAGGATATTGGACCGACATCATGCCGTTCATTGCCATACTCTGTGTCCAACCAATAACATCGGCAAATCCAGGAGAGCTTCCACTTGCAGCACTGCTCGACGTGGAGAATATTGCGTGAGTAAGCATAGTTAAGCTTGATACTGCCAGTGCGACACCTGCAATGGCAGCAGACGCATATGTTACTGAGGCTTGGCGAGCAGTCTTGCCATTCGATATAGAAGACTGAAAGCATCCAATTTCCTTCTGAGTGTCTGTGTTTTCTAGTGTCAGTTTAGCGTAGCCGTCAAGATCTGGCAGACTGAAAGCAATGGATGGAATTTGGGAAGAGTACTGGCTGGGAATGGCAACTGTACCGCTGGCACTAAAGGTACCTGATGGAACGGGACAGAGTGGTTTGATATCATAATTGCATGGGTCAAATGTATAATTAAACAGATGTTTGCCGTAAGCTGACACGGAAATAGTTGCTGAATCAGTATATTAGCACATATCCCGTCATCCGCAATTGGACAGTCCATACCAGTAACATTCTGCTGCTCCTTCGATGTACCGGCAAGATCAAACGTGATATTCTGAGTCTGCCTCGAATAGGAGACCGAGAACTTTGACACGATTACTGTAGCGTTGATATCATCACAAGTATAAAACGTACTGGTGCCTATTGTAGAATCTGCCTGAACGAAACGCGAGGTCGCAAGCACCGCCAGAGATACAATCGCTAGGGACAAACGCATATCTGAAGTGACGTGAAAGACTTTGCTTCTGTGATGAATGACTATCGAGCCGAGGGAAACCAATCTGAGCTAACGGGAAAGCCAGGGGAAGACTGCTACTTTGCGACGCGTTTAAACGATTGACGCTGTAGTATCGACCACACGTACTTCGATTACAAGTAAGCAATACTGTCTATAGAATGTCCAGACGAAAAAAATTTCTATAATGAGTACTACTTTAACAGACGATGCTTGCAAGGGTGGGGGGCCGACCACAAGCTGTTGCCTCGTGTTGTGCAATATGTTGCCTGAAACGTGCATTTTGTTTGCTGCTAAATTAAGTAGACACGCGCCATATGGTCCCTACAAACAGGGCGAACGGTCACCATTCCAAGGGGTGAGTACCATATAAAGTTTTAATGTTGGGCGCAGCATGCCAGCATCTGAATTGGCCGCGTCACGATACGTCGACCTAATCCTAATCCATTCCTAACAAGACCTAGGGCCCAACCCTACAGCAGTCACATCTCCGGTCGAATCCTACGACGGTTTTCGAGGATATTGTATCAGTACGTTACTGGTGCAAGTCCGCAACTGTCATTCCAGTGATTTTATTTTATTCCCACACGTACCAAATTTCACGAACATTCCTAGACCGGAGTGCTTTTTTATTGGTACTTAGAAAAGCGCAGCGATGGTCAGTATATTTTCACTTCGATTGCTCTCACTTCGATAATGGCGACGCATCATTTGTGTTATCAACGCGTTTGCTCGTCCGTCGCCATATCTATGACTGGCGTATTTAGATGAAGAGTACTGACATATAGACCAAGGCTCCCAAGGCTAAGAAGACTCAAGAATCTATCAACTCCCGATTGGCGCTCGGTAAGGGATTATGTTAGAGACATTCAAGGCGTTTGTCTAACAGCATAAATTTAGTCGTCAAGTCCGGCAAATACACCCTTGGCTACAAATCTACATTGAAGTCTATCCGAACAGGCAAGGCAAAACTTATCATCATTGCTGGAAATACGCCCCCACTTCGCTCCGCTGAGCTTGAGTACTACGCTATGCTGTCTAAGATCAACGTGCATCACTTCCAAGGCGGCAACAACGAACTCGGAACTGCTGTCGGTAAGCTCTTCAGAGTAGGCGTACTTGCCATTATCGATCCCGGTGACTCTGATATCTTGACCACACTTGCTTAAGCGGTGGTATTCATCGTCTTTGTAGCATTTTCGTCACTGTCGCCGTAATCATATGTAGCATCATATAGGCTTGTGTTGGCTTGTCAAAAGTTTGTGTATAATTATACTTGGGATATTGTGTAGTTAGCCAGATGGTAATGGGATATGGTTACGATTGTCGGACATTTACGATGACCTCACATTGGTTGGCCCGCTAATGCCACAGTGCCTAAGAAAGTGGGTGGACATTTCCTATACTTTGCGTGCGTCACTTTTGGCAGATCTTAGTAGATTATGGGGATCGTTATGCCGGGTAT
This sequence comes from Lipomyces starkeyi, assembly GCA_018804115.1. Classification (NCBI taxonomy): domain Eukaryota; kingdom Fungi; phylum Ascomycota; class Lipomycetes; order Lipomycetales; family Lipomycetaceae; genus Lipomyces; species Lipomyces starkeyi. The sequence goes on along the minus strand of JAGJTG010000005.1, from coordinate 312,796 downwards.
TCTTGTAAATGAGTGTATAGTACTAGTTACTATGTGTAAAGTTCATTGTGACAGGGACTTCTACGCCTGATTGGAAGTGCTCATGGCGGTATAATTAATTTCTGCATATCTGGATTGATGAAGTAATAGCGTCTGAGAGAACTCACCCTATTACATCTTAAATATGCATCGCAAACCGATCAGAGAAACCATTATGGTGAACAAACCCGGTCCGGTTTGCGGGCGTTCAACAACACAACTGCTCGAACGGAATCCCTTACCACGCACGGCCATTACACAGTACTTAATTGAACATAGTCAGTAATTATGACTTAACCTTTGCAGTCAAGGGCGGAAGGGCGGTCATGTAAGATATGACAACCTCGTCGGCACCTCACTAACCTCCACTTGAGCTACCGCTGCCGGCGCCTTTGCAGCCAACGGTCGCCGATAATCGGTATATTGGCTTCGTGGCTGACATATTCTCTGGAGTTACGAAACTATTTGTTGGATACCGGTGGTAATGATTTATCCGATTATAGTTTCATTTGCACAGGATGTATATATCGGCTGACAAATTTGCGGTAGATTCGATACAATAAAGGTAAGGCTGCAGACCGCACCGGCAAATCAGTTCAGAGGTCCATTAGATTGCTTTCTGAAGACTACAAGAGGATTTAGAGCTCTATATAAAGGAGCAACTCCATCTCTACTGGGAGGGATGGTTATGGACTCTGTGTAGGAGCTTCTGTTCCGCTGATATATGTTGTGACTATCGCCGACCTGTAGTCAACTGGGATCGCTGCACAATTATCGTCTTTTAATGAAGCACTGCACCTTTCCAGATTGGGAAAAACTACCGCCACAAGGGCATGCAATTGTAGGAATTTTGCCGGTTGGACACTCAGCTTTGTTGCGGCGCCAATAGAACACATTAAGGTCGGTTACCGTGGTAGTCGCGCGGGTGTCTACAGTTAAATTGGATATTTTGTGCAGGCACGATTAAAGGTTCACTATGACGCTGCGACGAAAGCTTATACCAGTGCAATTAATTGTGCTGTCAGTATCGTTTGAATAGCCGGTACCCGGGGCCTATATCGTGGTCTTTTTAGTACTATGGTCTTCGGCTCATACTTTTCCTTCCTGTACGATATAATGACGCACTTGGACAAGGAGAATAGAGACGTTCGTATAGCCGCGGCTAATTTTTGGGCTGGCGGCCAAAGTTTGCAGATCTTCTGGACATTGGCATACCTATACCCATCAGATGTCGTCAAGCAAGCCATCATTACTGATAATGTCACTAATTCCAGGCACAAAACGTGGATTGATGCCGCCAGATATGTATATAATGAAAGAGGCTTTAAAGGGTTCTTTTGAGGATTTGTGCCAATTCCATAAGGTACCTAGTCGCTCTTCGTGCAGGTAGCTCAATCGGAATACAAGGTAACAATCGGTCTAGGGCGTTCTCTGCTAACGTAGCGGCTTTGGCGATGTTCGAGATGGTCATGAGAACCCTTGCCTAAGAATTGGCTTATAGACGTAGACCTTATAAAAAGAAGTTGTACATAGACATTGTTAGATCTGGTACGGAGAAAGAATTGTAGATATTCCTAAAAATATGCAAATAATCGAGAAAGCGTTCTCGCAAGCTATTTACTCAGTTATCGACGTCGTGCCTTTATCGTCTATAAACACAGATATGAGTGCGCGATTTGGTAGATTTCTAACAAGCTCTTTTACAGTTTATTCCAATTCAATGCCAGGGAATTGGGAGTGTCACACAAAGACTTAAGAGCTACATTTGCAGGTCTTAGAATTCACACCACGGAGTTATCCAACGGATATGATAACGAGGCGACTGGTATTCACGGGAGCCAATTGCTCAGGTTTCCTGTGCAAAAAAATATCATCTCAGATAAGCAGAGAACTGGCTAGTCATCGCGTCGAATTACATGGCCTCTACAACCGGCTGGCTCTCTGCTCCAAAGCGCACAAATACAGACTATTCGACAATGACTCGCTTGAGAAACGACAATATTCTACTGTACCCAATAAAGATAGGCTAAATCAGTTCGATGGCAGTAAACATGTGAGCAAGGCCGCCAGAAACAATGCGAACCGCGAAGACAAAAAGCCTGCATCTGACGTTAGGAAGGAGACATTAACGACCGAAGACGGACAGAAATACGAGGTTTACAAGGTAGAAACGAAAGCCCAACTAGCTGAAATTCTTAATAATCTCCCAGAAGACGCGCAGCTTATGGGTTCCAAAGACAGTAGTAGTATTTCAGCGCTGCTGAAGCGAGCTCGTCATGGCAAACAAGGTCCAGCAGCAGCTGCTGCTGCTGCTGCTGCTAGACCGGCAACTTTGAGTGAGCAAAATTCAATCAGCGAGGAGATCAATAAGCTGGATGGGAACGAAAAAGAGGAGCCCAAATTGCCGCGCAAGGGACTGGGTGCTGGCTTTTCAATCGTCGCTATCATGGCGATAGCGCAAAGTGTGCATACTTTCGCGCCAGAGAACTGGGAACAGTACTTTGCAATAACCATTCCAGAGTCTCCGTTCGGGTCTACGGTGAGACTGAACCCTATTGCGATGATACTTAATGTATTTTCTCCTGCAAATGCGTCTGAATGGGTCCTTAACACGTTTGTCGGCTTTTATACGTTTCGTGTTTTGGCTATCGTTTTTGGGAACACTGTGACAGTAGCCCTGGGTATCTTAGCCGCGGCATGGGCTAACAGAACATCTCTCTACGAAGCTGAAAAGACATATGTTAAAAAGATAGAGAAGAAGACTTCCGAGGGAGGAATTGTGGACGAACAAGTGAAGGTTTGCAAAGGACTAGACAAGGCAACGTCCAACACGACGTTCATCTTTTCATTAGGTATGTCGTACTAGCTGCCTCTCACCGGATGTACATTTTAACAGTTCTGTAGCCAGTTTTGTTGGATGCGTTTTCCCTAACACTATGGTACCTCTGATTGGACCATGCCCTCTAGTTGCTCTTCCTCTTATGGGCGCTCTGTATGTATTTTGTGTCTGATATGAGACTCAGCTAATAAGATATTTAGGTCGGACGGTGTCTTCCTTTTTAGGCTGAACCGCACTGAACCGGCTCCAGGTGAAAGCCAAAATTTCCTTGTTCGAGCAAGCCCAGAGTATTTTGGCCATCTATATGGATTGTTCGGTGGTGTAGTCTTGTGGTTCGTGTTGGCTAGATGGACATCGGCTGGGAAGCTGCTACGGTCTCAAAGCAGGTCCTTCCAGTATTTGATGACAAAAATGTTCGTGCCAATGTCTCCTCCAGGAAGTAAATGGAGCAAGTGGAATATTTTCTCAAAAAGAGTCTGAATCAGAGGTAATTTGTACATAGCCGTAGATAATTTGAATGTACATAATGACAAATGGAAATCCTGTGAGACATTTTTCAAGGATAAATAATCTCACTCTTTTAACTATACGAATATATGACGTCGTGTGAGCGGGCTGGCCGACGCGTCGACGGCCCGTCGACGCTAAGTTGTATGTGTCGAGCTATGGAACCATTAACAATGGTATATTTCTGCGCGCAATCACGTGCGGCCCAATTTCTCAAGATAGCAGGAGGATAATACCCAACCACACAAAACTTTCTCTGCTTTATTGCGGAAATATTTGCACGGTAATTACTATTGTCTAAGGCAGTTGCCTCAATACGAGTGATCCCATGGCGGAATCACTAACCATGGATAACGGAATCGGAGACAGTTTCAATGTATCCCTAGCCTCTTCGGCGAGAGATGTTCTTGTTCTTGATCGTGATCGTCAACCATCGCCGGCAGCATCGTCAATAGCAATTGATGGTAACGGTATAGAAGATATTTCTGGCTCCTCAGTTAGCAATGGAAGTCCAAGTGGTAGCACGGACCGGGTGCATAGGCTATATCGTTGGACCACTCTCTCCGACGAAGGAGGGAACAGATCCAGATCAGCTACATCGTCGACTCGGCTGCAGCTTAAATCTCTCCCTAGCAATATTTTGGAGACTCTCGTTACATTTTTACCCCAGAGTAGTCTGAAGACGATGGCGGAGACTCATTCTCTGTTTCACACACTTGTAATTCCAACTCTCTACTTTCATCCGGAGTTTAAGAATCCAGATTCCTTGAATCGCTTTCTACGAACGATCTCGCGTAACCGACTACTGGCGGACAAGGTCCACACTATCGATTTAACTATAGGAATGGACGTTGATCATATGTCACGCGAGCACGTTTTTTCGGAGACTGAGATCAGCTGGAAACGGCCGATTCATGCGCAGGCTGGTAACAAACTGCTTGCTGCACCTGACGTACTGGAGGGCATATTCAGGAATTGCACGAAGTTACATGATATTACCATATACGGTCATAATCTTACTCCAGAGTTGCTCGAGGTATTAAATGTTCACATTTAGTGGTCGCTTAACTGGCTAACTGGTGAGGATAGATATGTGCTCCGAACTGGTCGGCGTTGAACCGATTGCGGATTATTGCTCCATCGCCTAATTTTAGTGATCAAGCTATACTTCATGTGACCCATCATTCCAAAAAACTTAGAAAGTTGGAAATTGAAGGTGCGTCTAGACTATTAATTCGTGGAAAATGACATGCCGCCAACTCTTGTCAGGACCGTTCAATGCTCCAGCGCGTATGATGCGCATCCTTGCGTCACGGTTCCGAGAACTTGACACTCTTACGCTTTCCACAGCAATGACTGCCCGAGATGTAGCGAGCTCAGTTACCTATTTCAGCAAGAATTTGACAAATTTGAGTCTTATTTCCGTTCCGGAACTAACCGATTTCAGTTTGGAGCAGATTATGGATGGTAACTGGAAGTTAGAGCGGATACGGGTGATTGGATGCCCACGGATATCAGTTAGAAGTGTTGCTCTCATTCTGGTACGCCGAGAGCTAGTAGAATGCGATATCCGCCTGGCGGGAAGAAGCTCACGACCAGAGAAGCCAATTGCGGGATCTGCAACTGCTGCCAATGACGTAATTGAAATTGGATCGAGACAGCTCAGTAATTTGACGCTGGCAAATATTCCGCGAGTGATTCCTCCCGTTCCTGTTTCAGAAAGGCTTTCACTCCGTGCTTGTAATAACAAGGATGTCTTTCCGCTTTTGACCTGCGGTGCTTCTCGCATAGAACTTGTTGACTTCAAGATCGATCCTGTGCGACTCTTTAGCATTGCTGCAGAACGACTCATGCCTGTATCTTTAACATTACAACATTTGGTACTGGGTACAACGGATGGTGAAATAACACCTAAAATGCTACTTACCTTTATTTCTAAGGTTCCTAATCTCGAGAGGCTATTGATAAAGTCAGACATCGAACTAGTCGAGATTCCAGAATACGCTGCTGCAACACTAGATAATGAGTGGTTCGAGTTCAACCGAAGATCTTTACGAAGACTGTATGACTTGAAGGATATGAAGTCGTTCATTGTTCAGCCTAGTGATATCTCGGCGTTGGCAACCAAGCTTCAAGTCTCTTCGAAGGTTTTGTTTGAGGCCTTGAAGCAAACTTGCCAAGTGGTCGCCGGCAATATGGAAGCGAAAGATATTCAGGAAGATGCGGCGAAACCACAGCCAGGAGAAGAGATAATAGATTTGCAAACTTCCAGGGAGAGATTTCTGGAACGGAAACTTAAAGTAGGACCGGCGAAGGCAGAGCTGCAACATTCAGTAATGACACAACCGGAAACACGAGAAGACGACCTAACGCCTGCCATTATTCCTACACCGGCACTCATCCCAACTGCTGCCCTAGTACCTACGCCTTCACAACCGACGAAGCCACACCATCCCCCACCTCAGTCTGCGACTACGACAAGTCTTCTTGATGAAGTTGAAGGTGACAAGATTTCACAGCACAGTTCAGCCCCGATTCCTTTCTTACAAGGTTATCCGTCAATTTCATCAATAGTCCAAGCAGTCGGATTCCATCCTAGAGCTCCATTGTCGACAGTCGATCTACTACCAAGTAAGGCGACTCCGTCATATTCTGACGAACTGCAGCCAGCTATGGTTCACCAATCTTCTGCGAAATCTGAAACGTCAAACGAAATCGATCTCTTGGGTTCAAATAGTGAAGATGAAGCTCCTTCTAATTCTAATGACCACATCGTTAGAAGTAGTTCACCGACAATAGATAACATAATATCCTCATTGGACGCGGAAATTGATAGTGAAGACAAGAAAACTGTGGACCGGCTTGGTGAGGGTGGGAAGGCTGATGACGAATTACCCGTAGGATCGGCGTCAACACATGAGTCAACAGACAGCAAGCCTGGCATGGCGCCTAAGACTCTGTCGTTAGTGTCACCGTCGCAGCTGAAGCCGAAGAAGAATATATTCTTTGATTCTGATGACGATGACGATGCGTTTGATTACCAAGACGATCTACCAGCTGGCGAAAACGACGGGGCGGATGTGGAAGACCGCGACACAGGGTCACATCAGGAAGATTACGACGATTACTTGGAAGTTCCGACGTCTGATAATGAGCTCATTGACAGCGATGAGACCCGTGGACCACGACTTGGTGATGGACATCCGGCGAATAGCCTATTTTCATGGGACGAGTATGATCGAGTCTATGGGTCTAATCAAGCAAACGCCGAGAGGGAGGATAACGACAATGGTTATTGGACTAAAGAGGGTGTAATTCCGAACCATTCTGGAACAAGTACTAGTCATGCTGACCAGTCGTCTGGCCGGCAATCGTGGACTAAAATTACCAAATCCTCGGCAACTTCAGCGAAAGCTGAATTGGACGTTGGCCGCAATCCCGACCGTGATGAGGACAATGCGTTAGTGAACGATGGAGACGAAGAGGAGGATCGTCGACGTAGGGAAGAAGAGGAAAGGTTTAATGAAGAGCAAGAACGGCGATATGCCGAGGGTAGTAAACAGGAGAGATTAGTAGTGGACACAAGAGAGTACATCTACGATGGTGACGATTATGCTGTTCCGAATGTTGCACCTGGAGAATTTGATGAAACAGGAAGGCGTAAGTTTTCAGTTTCCATGAATTTCGGACGTATACTAATGGACTGGTTTAGCTACGCTCGAGGCACTATCCAGGGCTATTGAAGACCAATTCGAAGCCAAGGAAAGTTGGGATATTGAGCCTCGAGACGCAAGAAGTATTTGGCAGGAGAACTATACAGAAGAGGAGAAGCAACGGTACTCGTACGAACGCGTGATTCCCATGCCGCCGAAGAAGAAATTGACGAAAGCCCAAAAACTGAAAATGGTCGGTCGCCCTATAGATACCTATATCCCGCAGACTCGAATGCTTGACACCAAATCTCGACCACGTGTTGTCAGCGGGCATTCGTTCACTTCCAAGCTGTCCACCATTACGCCTCAGTCTAGCCAACAATTGGACGAGCAAATGGTGGACGACGACGAGGATATGAATGGTGACGACCTTGTGTGCTCGACGACGACAACCACTACAAAGACACAGACATATTTGCCGTTCAATACGGTAAATATGGAAGCCGAATTCGTCGATAGCAGAGGCGTCGGATATGATGACTACGAGTAACTTTTTGCACATACAAAGGGATAATCACTGTCGAGTCTATTTCAGATCTTGTATAGTTGTACTGTAGCTTGTAAATAATTTTATTTATCCCCCACCTATGGTCCAGTAGATATCATCTGCATTCAATACCAATAGTGGTCAACTGTTTATTCCGTCCGAAATCTATAAAATTGCTGGCGGCAAATGTCGTCGATGAAACGGAAAATATTGAGACATTGTAGAAATTGGATAGCTTTGACGAAATGTAAAGTTCAATCCCGCCAAATCGATATTCTGGTCGGAATCCAAATCAGTTACTCGTCGTCTTGACACTGTTGTCAGTTAGAAATGGTTCCAGCTTCAAGTGTGTCTTCTGTCGTAGAGTGCCAACATTGGCGCTGTGTCTTGATTCGAACCCAAAACAATTAAGACCATAAAACAGTCCATCGACATGTGGGGATGACTTGATTACTTCAAGAGGAATGATATTTCTCGAACGAAATTGATCGAAGACGGCCGGCAGATCAACTGATGGAGCCGCCACCTATGAGATTCCTCGACAATCACCTGGACATCGCGCACACGAAGTCGAGCCAAGAATTTCGCAAGATTGACAGAAATTAGAGATTATGAGCGTCGTATCGACCATGGTCCCACTTACTTATTACATTGGACGATAAACATAAAGTGGGCACACTGTGCTGACTGATTTCCATTCAAATATGTTTTGAAGAGGATCATAGCATTCGACAACCAGGGCGATAATTTCGGAAGGAAGCTGGTGCATTGTTAGAACTGGCCAACGAGACAGTATCAGAGGCCAGAACGAGATATCTCTTTAAGAGCGGACAGCTAGATTGAATGACGCTCGCTCGATTCGCGGTATTTCCTTGCTCAGTAGTCAAGTCCCAATGCAAATTTCCAAACTACAACTAGCCAAATTCAGACGAGCTTCGCAGGATTGCAAGTGCAGAGCAGCGGCCGATAATATGTGAAACTCGCTGGCGTCGTACAACTGCTAGCAATGCTCGAGGCGCCTCGGGAAGCAATGCTGTGACTGAATAGTTTTGATCAGATTACTGCAGATCACAGAATGAGATTACAGAAACTCAGGTTATGCTCTTGGTTGCAATCAATCGTCGCAATATATTACATTCTAGACAGACTCACAGAAGATGAATGCGAGCGTGGTAGGACATTTGTCGCCGTGTGTCAGCAGATTGTGCGGATATTCAGGGTTCCGCGCCGCACTACAGGCGGTGAAATAAAATGTAATGCTTACTAGGCTCATGACCAAAGCCCAAGCCAGTGTTGTCGCGTAACAGATATAGGCTGCAGTATTCCAGTTGCATAATGACTACATTAGGTATGTGCTCGTGAGACGATGTCGCGGTTCATAGTGTGAGGGGGAGTGCAGACACACGCGCGGACAAAATCATCCTCGCTGACTCGGATTTAGAGGAACACAAGTTTGGCGATATCCCCGGAGGAGGGTCACTAATAGTGGCATGGCAAATCAAGGGCAAGCTTCGAATCTAGTCCACGCATTGGGACGTAGAGTCTAATAATGATACTACAGGGAAGCCAGTGACAGTCGTTGGAGGCGGCGAAGTAGGTCTCGGATTTGAAAGCGGTACTGGCTCCAATTCGCTAAACAGGTTTTCAGGTCGCCACAGGAAGAGTAGCACACCTTATAGCAGCAGATGCCATCATCACCGTAATATGTCCGCCTTCCGGTCTCTCCCCCGAACTCCAATACCGCGTGGCACGGAAGCAAATCAAGCACATCCCGCGTAACTTCGACATTGAACTCGACCTCCACGTCGCACAACCGTCCATGGTTTTAGTCGCAATCGATTCTCCCTCCGCAAGCACAGAAATCTACACGGAATGCAAAGCCCTCAAAATCCCGGTAAATGTCGCGGATGTGCCTCGCGAGTGTGATTTTTATTTCGGGAGCATGTACCGGGATGGACCGTTGCAGATTATGGTCTCGACGAATGGTAATGGCCCAAAAATGTCGCATTTGGTGAGACGGAGGATAGAAGATGAGCTTAAGCAGGAGCCGTTCGGGTTGGCGATTGAACGGCTGGGTGTGCTAAGGCGGAGAGTAAGGGAGAAATTTCCTGGGAGTGGAAAAGCTGAGATACGGAAACGAATGCAATGGTAAGTGAGGTGTATACCCCAAATATTGTTATACGAATTGACGACGTAGGGTTTCGCAAATATCTGAACAGTGGACTATAGCACAACTAGCCAAGCTAGACGATGATATGATTGAAAAAGTCGTACACAATATCGACGATGAGCCGCCAACTTTTGAGCATCTAACGAATACTTAAACCTATCAGCACCTTAATGCAATGTACTTTGGCACAATTAACTATATCAATACAATATAAATGATGCCAATCAACTCGTCGGATGTATAGTCACCCACAAAAAAAACCAAACTAAAAGTCATTGCACCGTCCCAGCCATTACCAACCCACGTACAAACTTAAAAAACATCCAACGATACCCGAACATGAGACTACATGGAAATCAACAATCTATTACTGCCCAAATCTATCCGGTGCTACGATTGGCGCGACCAGAGTCCACGTGTATAATGCGAAGCAAATCCAGGCGCTTACGATCTTAACCCACGTGTAGAAATATGTCCGCCCAACAGGCACGAAACCGGAATCTTCATCCTTATTAACCTGCATCGTGAGCAGCGTCGCGGTCCACTGCGTCGCGAGGAAAAAAATGAAATGGAAGACAGAGTAATTGTACTCTGTTTGCGACGACTCGTCTTCCTCGTCGGAATCCTCGTCAAGTTCGTACAGCGCGGACTGAGGTAACGAGCCGCTGTCGACGGCAGCTCGGATGGCCTCCACGCGCATCGAATTTCGCGTGGGTTGGGACGTCACTGTCTGACTGACAGACTGGTATCCATATCCGTACTGGTCTTCACTGTTTCCGGAACGGGTCGCGGCGCGGATTGTCGTATACGCGATTGCGAGGAATGTAAATATTGCGCCGAGGATAACACTGGCAGTGCGTGTCCCCCGTGATCGAATGAGCGGGTTGCAAAGGCGATCGTCGGGTTCGCCCGCGACCGCTGACATAGTTAGGTATGTGCAGTACACAGAAACGATTGCCGACTGGGCGAGACCAGCCTGAGGGTTGTATTCTTGAACGGTTGGATTGACTGAGATGGCGGACACGATGAATGTCAAGATCAAATTGACGCTGATGGCAGCCTGATTCATCGCGCAGCCACCCTTCGCAAAAAACACGTACATTAAAATCGTGAGGACAAGACTGCCGATGTACATTCCTAGCGTAGAGCCTATCAGAATGAAACGCCAGAGCGGTGAGTCGTATGTCTCGATCTTGTTGAGACACATCTCCGCCCAACTGTGAGCGAAGTCGACAAGGAGAATAAGGCCGTAGATGACGAAGATAAACGCGCCAATAACTGCGATGTAGTTGCCCCAGAATACGAAGAACCCGTCCGGAATGAGGAACGAAACAACGATAAGGCCCAGCCAGGCAATGATCTTTGGTCCCCAATATCTACAATACAATCAGTGGCAAATTACACCTTACTATCGAACAGAATAACGTTACCCATTCTGAATATCTGAACGTTTATTCCTGACCGAGTAGACTCCTATTAGGAACACTCCCAAAACAAAGTGGAATACCGCCAGCGCAAAATTGAATCGATGCACCTAAAAGCGATCAGCATTATCGCCAACGCCAGACCTTCTGTCTAATATACATACTGCCGCAAATCCTGTACATTCCGATCCAAAACAACTGAATTTCATGTAATTCTTGGTAATCGCCTCCAACTTGTCAATAGCCCAATTTGTGAGCATCACCCACGACAACTAACCATTCGTCAGCACAGAATGCCGCATCCACCAGTATAACGCTACAAACTCACTATAGAATTCACGATGAATATCATCGCATAAGCGATTCTAGTCGACATACTGTTCGAGCATGTTTTACAAGCCGTGCAAAGCGTGGTGCATGCCGCGGCGCCACAGCACGAGATGGCGAAGGATCCGACGGTTGTCAAGGCTGGGAGCGCCAAAAACGGCAGAGACAATGCCGCGCCCATTGTGTTCGCGTATCAGGGATTCTGTATTCTGGATTATGTGTAGAATGGATGGGAGAATGATGTCAAGAGAAGTATCGTGCTATCAACAGTGTGGAAGTGTATGCCAGCGCGAAAGAAGTCCAGGACTCATGTCGAAGTCAGTACTGTACCCTCGTGCTTGCACGCACGTAATTGCACCACAAGGGCATCTCAGGATTTTACGTTCATTCGTATCTATCAAGAACCCGTTGACGTCGATGAAGACACTACCAAGAGACATCCACGATGTCCGTACCTGTCTTCGCCAACCAGTCACAGTCCTCAGACAACGGTAGTCTGGGAAATAGCAATAATCCAGTTTCGATTGACTTAGACGACGACGTGATCATGCAAACGCCTGCTATTGTGTCCGAAAGGAACGATTTTTCCACCGAGACCGAGTTACGAGATGGATTACGTCGCTTAGATGACTTATACTTCGAAGTAGGAGATCCACTATACTGTGTTATAATAATAGGCAAGAGGAGGTTAATAGAGTAGTTGTTATCGTTACGAATCGCGGCTCCGAAGCTGATTCGCACCCTCACACAAATTGAATCGAACACTGAGCGTAAGTCTTTCCTTCGTGAGGTCCAATGGGTACCGTTTAACGAGTATTAAAGCGTCAGAGGTATACGCCCGCTTTGCAACACGCGCGCGAGAAATCCTAGGTGAGATAGAGCGATTTGCGACAGGCTACAAGAATGCGTCAGATATCTTTTCGTATGCGAACAAAAGTCGCGCAGCGAATCCCGACGGCTTGGAGCGTAGCACGTTCGCATCCTTGTCTGATTCTGAAGTGGTCAAGGAGAATGAGGGGATGAGAAGATGATTTTGTGAATATATTCAAGTTGCGTGGGTGGAGAAATATGTAATATAGTTTGGTGTTTTACCGTTGTTCACCGGATGGAGTTTGAGGAGTTTTGTATATAAATGTTTATCCGTCATATAGCACTGTATTAACGGTTCACCCGATTCCTGTTATCAGAGTCTCACATTACAATGATGGCGAAGATCTGAAGTGGTTCTTACTACATGTTAACGTGTCCAGAGCCTCATGAGATTTAACGTCACCTGAACAAGGCGCAGGCAGTACGCAAAAAAATAGTGCACAGTCTATATCAAGCATGATTTGCTGAGTCATTGTGCATCACGTTTCTAGCAATTGAAATACAGTTGGATTTCGTGTAAGAGATCATGATAGGCTTAATCGTTTGAATTCCAGCAATCACGCAAGTATTATGTGTGGTGGAACTTAATGTCGATATTACTGTCGGTTGAACTTAATCAGACACTCAGAATTTGCCCCGTTCAGTGTCGCCATTACATTGTTTCTCTTTTTATTCCTGGACATGGATACCCATGTCTATAACTGACTGATGAGCAAAGTCGAGTGACTACCATCTATGCTGAGAACATTGACAGATGCTGATATATGCGGATTTATTATTGCCGTTGCCGTAAATTAACTTAGTTATTATATACATACGACTGACAAGCATTCTCACCAAACTTTGCACTTCGCGCAAACGACAGTATTATATTCTCAGGCTCATAAGCAAAAACCACCAAAAAGCAGATACCCAACCAGGGGTTTCTAAACGAGTCACTGCGGGTTAGGTCTTTCACGAATTCAGGCTAGGAGAGCTATGTCGTCCATTCATTTCCAATGTTTCACATTTACGCCTAACCCGTCTAAATATCAGCTAAAACATTAATAACTGACTAACAGAAGTGGTTGATTATTCATATCAGTTGTCTCCATGTACAACCACACTATATGGTGCTGCAAAATGTATTCGATCAGACAGCGAGATCTTTGAGCCGGGGAAATAAGTTTGCGACAGATGTGAGATGCTGCTTACGACTCTTGAATCTACAAAGACCAGCTAGATCGCCAATCCGCTTTCTCTGCAATTATCGGATCAGATTCTTGTAAAAATTATGTGGCAAAGAATGTTCCATTTCCAACTGCAGACACTATCTCGTCCGCCGGTTGTATGCCGTTTATACGATCATATTTTGGGGCAATATAACTTTTGGCCCCGGCCCACTTCGCTAAAACCCGCAGATCAATTTCCACATCTTCATCTCCCACTTAAACCCAAACCCAACCCAACCAGCCTCCGTACCCAAGTTGCCCAACCCGGAATCGTTAGTTGGATTTAGTGCCCTCGTTTTGTCACGGCCTAAAAACCACAGTCGTGCCCCCTTGCATCATTATCATGGATCGCTAATATATAACTCGATAAGAAGATCAACGGCACTAAAGTTTCAATTATTAGATAGGCTGTTCGACGAGGACAGTGGAAGTATGAGAGATTTAACCGTTCGATAAAACCACGACTGTGGTAAGGAAGGGATGCGACGGAAATTCAAAGACTTCCTATCTTCGCAGTCACTAAAACTTCATCGACGTTTTCCATAAAATCTTCACAATATGATGGAAATAAATGTGAAAATATATTTACAGCAAACCCATGCCATACAAAATCCCAGAACTACCTAAATATACAACCAATTATTTTATCACTTCCTCACTATTCACTCAAATTCGATTCCATCTCTTCATTCGTCAACCCATTCTAACCGTACCAAACGTCGTACCATACACAAAGGGAGTTATATAGCTAACGTCTCAGTCCACTTCATATATGTTGAATCTGTATGAATGTATGAGGTAGCAAAGCAAGTTAGCAAAGTATCAAAAAAGCTTGTCTCTCCGCACGTCTCCATCACTTCTCTGGTCTTCTTGCGATTATCTTGCCCCTTTCCCTCTGCTCTTATATCCCTTCGCTGCTCGCCATATCATCTCACATCTTGTCCGCCCAATCACTCAAATCAGAGACCCGCCGTTAATCCAGTGATAAACAAAACAACGACAAAAAGACAAAAACTGAAAAATGCACAAAACATAGCCAAAACCACAATGCAAAGCCCCGTACACCCCACGTGAATATCAAACAATTCAACGAATGAAAAATAGAATGGAAGAGAGATGATCTATGATTCGAAAAAAATGAATGACGAAAATAAATCTATCAAATGAAACAAATTATGCGACGATTCCTCTAACCCAGTCCCACACACGGTAAGCCATGCTTTTTGATTTCCCGCTTTGCTGCGTAGAATCTGTTGGTGCGGGTGATCGCGAATGCAACGATGACGAGCTGGCTGTGGATTTGGCAGGACCGGTGGACTGACAGAGAGGGTCCACGATCGGGGGTATGTTCGTGGTTGGAAGATTGCCATGGGAGCGCAACCCGTAAGGTTTGCGGTTCAATTCCTTGCTCCAGGTGTCCGTGAATGTGTCGAGCTTGCTGCTCCGGCGACGGTGCAGCTTGACGGGCTTGTGATCGTCTATGTGGATTAAGTTTCCGACGCTGTGGCTTTTCAGCATCGCGTTCTTGAGACTCAGCACGAGGCTGAGACGACGACTGTGTCGCTTGGAGTTGACTGGCAGTATTTCAGACACGGTCTCCGAGCCGGCACTGCTAGAAACCGAGGGCGCATCAGACAATGTAGAGACTGGACATGAACTACGCACAGAATTAGCATTGTCAGAAGTTGTCAACTCGTGTCGTATCTCAGGCCCAGGCTCGCCAATGACAACCACATCTCCGAATTCATCGACCACAAGAACTTCGTCTGACGACGGGACGTGCGGGGATGACTGAGTGTCCGCCTGTTCAGCCTCAGGAACCGCAAACGAACTCACAAACTCATCCCACACACTCCGCCGTCGCTCTGGATCGGGAACCGCAACCGGTTCGGGTTGTGCCTCTTCTGCTGCAGCTTCTTCCTCTGCGCTCTCCTCAACTTCGACTACAGCCGCCATCTTGCGCTTCATACCACGTGATCCATCAACGCGGGCTATCGACGACGAAAATGTCCGAAAATCAACCGACTTCGTGCCAGTCCAGGCCAGCATCTCTGGGGCCGATTCAGACCGCCGATGCATAGTGCCACCGGAAGACCAGGTCCCAGACAACAGAGGCGGCGTGCCGGCCGGACCGAGTGCCGCGTCAAGATCGATCATTGGCTCGGGCGTGCCTGATCGTGTGAAGTAATGAGTCGTGCGCGCATGTGACGCGCGGGGTGGTGTAGCTGGTCGTGGCGGCGGCACAACTATATCATCGTCATCGTCTTCATCATCGTCTTCATTTTCATCCTCTGTCTCTGCTGATCGCCGGCGGAAGCGGATAAAGGACCATGACTTCTTGTGAGATCGGCGCTTGTCCGGCTGTGGCTGGTCAATTGGGGGAGCCAGTTCGTCTGTAAGGTCGGCAGAGCCTTGCGCGGCGGTTATAGTCGTAGTGGTGGACGTCGAGGTAGTTGACGAATGGGATGGGATAAATTCAACAGAGGGCGAGAACATGACCTTTAGTCTTGAAGGCGGGGACGTCGACGCGGACGAGACGGAAGCCAGGGATGCGGCGGAAGAGGACGCGAGCGAGACGGACGAGGACCGGCATGGCGAAGCAGGCGGAGACGGCAGTCCATCGCGTTCACCCAAGCGCTCATCCGGGGAATGAAGTGCTGGAACAGATGACGATAATATGCGGTCATGTTTGAGGTCGGCCAGGAAGTCGTGAGAGACTGCAGCAGACCGGCGGTGGGCATGGGTTCGGGACGGGGAGCGCTGCTTGGGCTCGGCAACGGGCGGCAATGACAGCGACGGGCAAGGAGCGCATGAAAATGACGCCGACTCGTGGCGCGCGTGATGGAGCGGGAATACGAACGGGGGCGGGCTTAAGGACACGGAGGACGTCGTAGACATTGTGGACATCGTGGCCGCGGACTGCGAGACAGTCAGTAAGTACGAGCAAACAAACTTCGAGAAAAGGAGTCACTCACCAACTTGACAGGGTTCGGGAAGTCGCGCAGGGTCCGGGCAAGAAGTGAAAGTCAGTTAGTTCATGAGGCCAAAGTCGAGTGAGATGTAGCAATGCAAGTGCAGAATTACGCAGGAAGGAAATGGAGGGGTAGGGGAGGATAGGAAAGAGAATTAGAAGCAGAAGCAGAAGTGACGAAGTGACGGAGTGAAGGGACGACGACGAACCAGTGCAGGTTAGTGAAGGGGTCATTCACACTTAACCGCGCAGTCGCCCACTAACAAAGTGTGACGAGTGACGACATCGGACCCGATGGTACAGACCGGGTTGCAACAATTGGGTCAGACTTAGCGTGGTAAACAAGCCTCAATCAGGCACTGTTGCCGCCGCAGTACAAGCAGACGATTAACCAGGGGTTTAGGCTGCACCTTGTCGGGCAGGCAATGACATCATCGTGTGTCAGAAGCGCCGCTTGTCGTACAAAATAGAGGCGGCCAGTGAACGGTCTAATTAATTGATTAAAACGCACAATCTTTCACCGATGGCCCACACTTCTGTTATCAGACGATTCTGAGAAATATACAGAGCTTGAAATTATGCTTTGGGGTGTGATTAAGAATACGGCCTGGTAGCTTGTGCAATGTTGACAGCCACTTCGTACGGGCTTAACGATGGTATCGTATTGCTGAATTGATTTCTAACATTATCCTGAATTTTGACAAGGAAACAATTCGCCTTACATGGCTTCGGTTATCGGTATATAGCGAACCAGCTTAGCAGGTTTTTACTGTATCAAATCAAGTAAATAAATACGCCTACAATAATATTCAGCCTGTAGGTGGCTACTGGAAATGTAACGGGCGGAGGCGCAACGCTAAAATGCTAGATAAGGTTGTAGTCCATCTTGTTCCTGCATCCGAGGACTGATCCGCAGCCCGAGTCCAATAACACACTAGAGTCTAATGCGGCTTTGCAGGCACTAATTTAAATCACCGTTACTCCCTGACAATAAGTACTATCCCGCGGTTCGACCTATCCTGTGGATTGTTATGAGATTAGTTCGTATTAATGAGTGTAATCCCTGCATGCCCCGCTCTGCCACTCATACAAAGTCTGCCGGTTGATGTGACTATTTGGTCGCTTGCGCGGTATCATCTCTCATCTCATTGTAACTATTAGAATTTGTTGTTGTTAAACACCAACGGCAAATTGAGCGGCACATATCGCATGAATATATAATACAGGTGCAAAAGACAGACAATTTTATAGTAATCTGTTGCGATAAAAATTTCCCGAAAATCTATGGTCGCATGTATTCATCAAAACACATCTGCCATGCATATCCGACTGTACAAAATGTCCTCAGGTTTTACCGAGAATCTGCATTTTTCGTGGAATCGCGACCATCTTTTATCATGGCCGGTATGGTATCGAACGCCGCGTTGAATATATATATATATATATATACAAAAATCCTCATTCTAAGCCAGTAACATCTTTTTGTATACCTACATCTACTTGCTCTTCTTGCCTCCGCCCCTCTTTTTCGCAGGAAATATCAGCTCAATAGCTTTCATTCCTAATGCCATCTCCTCCCACGCCATAGCGGCCACCAACGCACCACCCAACCCGGATATCATTAGAAACTTGCTCCAGCAATCCACTCGACCAATCGCCCGTACACCCGCCCATACAACGACGGACGCCCCAAGAATTTTCCCGCTAGGATACGCATCCCGTCGCACAAGCGGGAACAATTGCCCACTGGCCCGTCCCGCATTCGCCCGCTTTTCATCTGTCACATCGCCAATCTTTTCCGCCATAGACCTATAATACCGTCGAATCCACACTGCACACGCCACTATCCGCAGACCGAGATTGATCATGTTCGCATACACTAGTCCTGTCGCACCGAGCTTGAGGGCACGCATGAAGACGTAGCCGGCGACTGCAAATACGAGGGAGAAGCACAGCATGACGAAAGATTGTTCCCGGACCTGGGACGGTGTCGCGATTGACTGGACAAAGGCCTCGAGCACGCCGTTGAATGCCAGCAGCGGAATGTAGTACGCGTACGCAGACAGCACTTCTGGTGCCGAGGACGACGAAGAAGCCCATCGAGAGCCGGCAACTAGGGACAACAGGAATGGTGCTATCGGCGGCCCAAATAGGGACGAGAGAATGCTGACCAACGCGTACACGCGTAAAATCGATGTCAGCGTGTCACTTGAGAATCGAAAGTTTTTAGCCGAAAGTGGCGGCGCAAGGAGCTTTGCAAACAACGCGCGAACTGCTTCTTCGATTGGCAGGAACACCAGTCGGGCGATCAACGATCCGTAATTTGCCGCCAACGCGTACACGCCTTGCTCCGATATTGTACTAAAGTAGCTCGCCAAAAGCTTATCTCCTTCCGTCAAGTAATGCTTGAAAACCGTCTGCACCCAAATCGTCGACGCCAACCGCACGGTAGTACTATCGAAGTAGAACCACGGCGAACGCGAGATTTCTTCTCTCCATATCCGTTTCGGAAATATCCCGTTCTCTTTGCCGCGAGTGGTCTCCCACACAAGGCACACGTACATCCCCGTAATAACAACAGCATACGCAAGCTGTCCCAGCGCAAACGCAAGAACGCCAGTATCCTCCCTTGCAGACACCGTCAACAAGAAAGTGACTGCGCATCGTGCAGCAACACCCCCGGACTCACATAACGCACGTAACTTGTACTGCATCTTGTACTGCGTCAATGCGAACATGGGCTCTGAGAGCAACTCGACCAACGAAGCAATTCCGCACACCACCACGACACTCTTGAAATACGGCAAACTCGCAACCTCACTCGATGCCCCCCTAAAATAGTACCAAACGCATGACAATCCTGCCAATGGAAGACCGAAGAGAAATGGAAGGTATCCTGTATTTACCACGCTCTGCGCAATTCCCGAAACTGTACCTTCCACCACGCCACCCTCGATCCGATAAATATCGGGCTTCGGGTGTGCCGTCTGCCGCTGTAGCGCAAGCCGTATCGCCTCCCTTGAGAAAAAAAGGATCGACGAACACAACAACTCAAGCTGTGTAGACACACCCAGTCGTTCTGGCGACAAAAACCGTAGTAATGTCTGATTAAGCACAAACGTCACGACTTTGGAAAATAACTGGAGCAAGATCAGAAACGACGCACCAACTGCGGAATGTTGGATCAAAATTGATGGTGCGTCACCAGTGTCCGATTTGGAGGACGCGAGCGCGGCTGGTGGAGGGACCACAATTGTTGAGTGCCGTCTGCCGTGTCGTTTAACTGTCGTGCTCGGCATGCGGTTTAGATTTGTTGGTTCTTGGAGATTCATGATCACGGTCGCGGGGTCACGGTCGCGCTCACCTGGGAGGTCAGCACTTTGATACACGGACAGAGAAAACCCAACTTACCTTTTGTAGTCTTTGTATATCGACACTTCACGTAGCCAAATCAAGCGTATTAATGTACCGGATTAACGACGACATCAAAGCTTTCCCGCTCCACGGAATGAAGCAATGATGAACGTTGTATGGGAGCAGCGGGCTAACTTTCCTAATAGATGTATGCGTGGAGTCACAAAAAATGATTCCGAAGCGTAAATGCTGCTGACAACCGAAACCGGACACGTCAGACGTTCAATCCAAATACACAAGCGCAAACTGAATTCGCGATGAGCTGAATAGGTCCTCCGACTAGAGATAATTGAGGGCAAGTTTCTTTCGCCGGGGCAGTCCCCTAACCCATACGGTAGGGTCGGGTGCCGTAGAATTGTTTTGGAATTGTTGTGGGTTACATATATGCCGCAACTTGAGCGAACCCAGGGTTGCGTGGCGGTGAGTAGATTATTCAGGGGGCATGCATGCGGCGGTGCACAGCGGTCCAGCCGCTACTGTGCACGTGCGTGCACTGTACTGGCTCTAGGCGCAAACGTAAGGGGCCGGACGCATTAGGAGAGTACTCTCCGCCGTTTGTATATACTCACAGATTCTAAGTGTCTGGATCTCCAGATTTATTACTCCCCTTGATACTAGTTTGTCAATTGAAAAACTTGTTTTCACTGTAGAAAAGTAACCGCAATGTCGACGAGTTCCCGACGCGGGAGTACGAGGCATCCGTACATGGATAGCGTGCCACTAGACGACACCAACGACACAATCTTCCTCGGGGAATCAGAAGACGAGGAGGACGAGTTCTTTTTCAATCCAGTTCGATCTGCTACTTCTGAAACACGTATGTCGTGATAATTATCATGTATGTGTGTGTGCTGTGTTGAAAAATTTCTAATTGCCGCATAGGAAGATCGCCGTCTACGACGACGGCCCCGGCTGGTGAATACAAAACGCTGCCGGACGCTCAGGAGCGAATATACGTTTCAAAGCCGCCGTGGGAAGATAAGCTGTCGCAGGACCATGAAGATCAAGCGCAATCTGCGGAGGAAGCGCAGGGATTTTCGATTTTGTTACTGCTCACGAACGGGCTTGGTATCGAAAGTGTGAATAATCAACGCCTCGCTGACGAGTTTGCTCGAGAAGGTGCGTTTTTTTGTCCGAGTGATGTATCTGGATATGTTGGTAATGACTGCGTAGGATATTTTGTCGTCATGCCGGATCTATTTTCCTCAGATCCTAACAGGCCTGTGCCAAGTATTCAACAGCAGCAAGGGTCCCTGTTAGCGCGGGTCAAATCGCTAGCCATATCTTCTGCTGCAGGGTTCATGACAGACATGTGGGTCGCGAGGCATACTGAGGAACGAACTTGGCCGATGCTGGTCAATATGGTCGAAGAAATCGTGGACCTTTACCGGCCTAGGGACATGTGTGTCGTGGGTTACTCATTTGGTGGAAAGTACGCCCTGAAGATGCTGCAACTGCCGATCTCGACATCGGCCACTAGCGAACAGTCATCCACCCCTACAAGTCCGTCTGCCACACCGAGTAATGACGATCCTGAGGCACAGCTAGCCAAATCACCTCAGTCACCGTCGGCGCCGACAATGCCGATAGATGTGGACCTTTCTAACCCATCATGGGCCCGGCTTATTCTGACGGGCATAATATGCCATCCATCACTCGTTGACCCAAAAGACTTTGTCGGGATAAAGAAGCCAGTTCTAATAATCGCTGTCCAGGACGACCCTCTCTTTCCTACGGAGCTAATTCTAACCGCAACCAAGGCGTTGACAAAGAACACAGTTTTTCATGACGTCAAGTGGTACGATCGCAAGCTCCCGCACGGGTTCGCCGTCAAGGGAGATTATCCGACTGACAATCGGATGGTCACCGAGAACCAGGCGCACGCTCACCGGGAAATTGTGAGCTGGATTAAGTCGTTCGTTGCGTGAAATTGTAGTGATTGGTGTATTATATTTACAAGGCGTATCATTGCTGTTTGATGTACTTTAAAATATTAGATTGTACGATACTAGTAATAAACGTAACACGCTTATAAAACAAGTCGCAAAAAAATCACAGTAAACACAACAGCCCGAAATATTACATAACAAAATATACCACAATAAATACACGTCAGAACACCTTCCGTACCGTATCCACCATATAAACTCCGCGTCTCATGTAGTCATCCATATCATAAATTTGTGCTCATTCAACCACGACTTCCGGCGCGATCGCGGCGTTCGCGTCTTCCGCTTCCGCACACTTTGCACGTAACACTTCATTATCCAGCAAGCTTCTCAAAACCGAAGATGTGCTAGCTCGCCGCAATCCTGGTGTCGCAGACCATAGCTCGCTCTCGAGTTTCTGCACGTCAAGTCGCGGAATGTAATCCAGCATGTCCTCATCGACGCCCACTGCAACCGTCTCCTTGACAACGCGCTTCAATTCGAGAATGTATTTACCAACTTTATAGCTCTGACTCCGCTCGAACGCTCCTAAATATTTCCAACCCACATTGATATCGCAGCACGTGCACGAGATGTCGGCAACTGTGTGCAGTCCAGTGACAAGCATCCTCTCGCCCGACTTGCCCACTATCACGTTCTGTACGTCTGACACTAGTACCGCGCGTCCAAGACGACCGGTAAAGCTCTTAGAGATGATGCACGCATATGGAACGAGATGTGCTTGGCACCTACGGCAGCGGAATATGGTGAGAGGATGAGGGTGCGTATCCGGGAGAAGCGTCTCAGCCACTCGTTTCGGACTCGGCAGCGTAGGTATGGCAGATTCAGATGGTGACGGAACCGATGACATGCGCGAGCGCGACGAGAAGTACTCGTCTATGCTATCAGATTCGTCACTGCTGTTCTCATCGTCGTCCACGTCGTGCACTCTCTTCCGCGGCGGAGCGAGGTATGAGAGGATTTCCTTCGGCTGTAACATTCTCGCAGAGTGCTGCTTGATCGAGTAGACACTCGTTCTGTGGAGCTCCCGTCCGGACGCAAACTGGATCGTAGACCGACCGCTCTCGCTGACACCGTTAGACTCTGGATCAGCGGTCGAGGAATTCTGGGCAGTGGAAGATACGGACACTGGGTAGTAGAATCCCGGACGGACTATCAACGACGCGAGCAAGACCTGCCAGAGCAAGAATGCTACAAAGAAGAGAACTAGAGTGAACGTAATGGTGGAGGACTGACGGTCGGTCGGATCTGTGTAAACGGAAATGAGGTAAAACGCCGACAATGTGGATCAAGATTCCCGATATTGTAGCTTATGAGTCAAGCGCAAGAGACTGCCAGCTGGACGAATTCACTCAGCTCGCATTGCCAGACAGACAGACAAAGAAGTCGCAAGATTATTGTGGATATGAGAAGAGGGAGTAGCAACGGATCAGGTGTAAATGTCAACGATCGACTCTTCGTTGGTTGGTGGGGAAATCAGGGCCCTTGCGCGAGTGCTATGTCGGTTGTCAAACTCCCATTTAGAACACACACTATAATGGGGCGCATGGCGATTGTATTGTGCGAATATCGACAACAAAATCCTCCCAAGCACCCGTGTATTTGACACCGTGTCAAGCCATAACTACTGAGCCGTCCCTCTACGGCGAAGCCGACCCCGGTCAATTGGTCGCAGGCGAAATCATTGAATAGTAATTGTGTATTACCTTTGCGAAATACACACTATAAGGTTGCGATGTCTACGAACGACTGCGGAACCCAAACTCGGCCACCTACGTTCTGCTGGAGAATGGTTGGCAACTATGCAATGCTCTTGCTTACAGTAGCTCTTCCATTGTCAGAATGATCTGTAGACAAGACTCAAATGGCGCTTTCGTACTATGCTATATTGCTCCTTCTCTAGTATGCAATATACATTGTACGCCTATCCTGTTGTAAGTTAATTAACTTCTGTGTTCCCCGTCCGAATGTGGTCAGCGTTGCGTAATTATGACGTGTTCAAGTGCGGCTGCTCCAATTAAGCGGTTGGAGTTTATGGACCAAATCTTCCTTACCACCGCGGTAGGACAAAAGTCGTTCTACAATATTTCGGGTGTTTTAGGTGGTTTATCGGTATATCGGCTATTTTAACTGTTAGGATTGGGATTTTTAGTTTCTATTGTCTGGTACAGGCCGCATTCTGTTGATAGATGCGCGTTTGTGTTTGAGGCTGTCTCGGCTTGTACAGCCAACAGCGGCGCAACCAGAACGCGCTAAGCCGTATCAGGCAAGTCCAACTGCATGGCCCCACCTCATGACCATTAATCCCTAACCCACTTACTCATTTGAACCGCCGTCTCGCTCCATCGCGAAGTTTCTTCCCCTTTCCTTGTCTATCCACACACCGTGTTCTTTTTCGAAATCGCTCTTATCAGCTAAGTCGTTAATCGTCGACAGTTATCAACTTACGTTTCGGTTTATCCATATTCACCAGAAGAACCTTTTTTTCGCAGTTACCCCGGAGACAATCAGCATTCATGGCGAATCTTTTAAGTAATCCCACCAATTTAAGTAGTAGTAGTAGTAGTCGCAATGGAAGTGGTCGTTTTGCTGCATCGGCGCCTACCGAGTCCAACTATTACATGTATGACGGCCAAGCACTTCCCGTCGGCGCCACCCTCGCTTCGTGCTACACCTACTCTACCGCTACAGGGGCCGCCGCCTTCCATTATCGCACTACGTTGGGCGGAGTAGCAGAGTGGCGTCCCTGAGGCCCTACTTAGGAAAAGTCCTTCTGTGGAAACATGGAAGGCATCGTTGGACCTGGCATCGCAGTGTGAGAGACTCTTTGCTAATGGGACAGCGATCTACGAGGGGACGTCGGAGGAGTTCAAGCTGGCGAAAGCGAAAGCCGAGGCTACGCCGGCAGTGGCGGCTCTCATGAAAGTCGCGTATCCGCGACGTGTCAAGGGACAAACCAGAGGCCAACCGCCGGCAGACACAGTGTTTTTCAAGCTCGTCGATATTGAGGAGAATGTCTGGATGGGTGCTGTTGTCGACCGCACCCTACTCATCTATTTCGACAAGTCGATGGCCGACAGCAACATGGAACTCAAAGCTGGTCTCGTCGCGCTTCTCGACCTCGCGACGGAATGTCTCGATTGCGAACGTGCTGTTATCTGCATCGACAAGCAGCTCATGAATCTGCCTATGCTTATCCGGAACTTTTACTGGGTCGGATTTGTGTTGGTGAAGAGTCCGTCAATTGTGAATGGCGGATCGTTGTCTGATGCTTGGGTCGCTATGGACATGGATTTGTAGTGCGTCGGTACTTTGTAAGAGCAATACGGTTTTATGCGTGATTGTTATTCGTTGCTTTGAATTTTGCTTGAGAGCTATTTTTTTTCGATGGCGGGTGATACATAATATTGTGGTAAACAAGTTTGGTCGTTGGTTAATTTGTACCGGCACATATATACAGGTTGAGTTCGTTCTTTGAATGCATGTATTATCTTAGTCTCGTTTTAAGATTGTTAAATTATTTGTGTTTATTGCAGTTATTGAAATAATACTATTTCGTCAAAGAATTAGTCATAGTGTTGGTCCATGTAGCTGAGTACATAATCCTATTTTATTTGTCGATGCTGGCGTGATTTACAGTCCTGAACAGCATCATTTACCACATTCCGCGATAGCAATTACGTTGTTCTCGTGTAATTCAGCTGCAGGTTATATGAGTCTACGATTATTTTATTGAGGAAATGGAATATTGTTTGTTTAGAACCCTAAGTACTGTAGATTATGGCTGGGTTGTTAGTACTGGAATGCTGTCCTTGTTCCGACTGTGCCTATATAACCGCATTCGCTTCTGATTGTTCGTTCGCTGACTCCAGATCACTTCATATGACTCTTGCAGACATAGTCGGCAACAATTTGAGACCAGGCACGGGAACCAACAATGACAGTAGTTCCCCTATTGTCGCATCGTCTCCGATTTCGTCGCTGTCCAGCCTGCAGGATATTAGATGTCTTTCTCTGGAGAGCGATGACGTGCGGGAGCTTGTGCCACGCGTGACGGTGACGGCGCAGAAATGTCCATTGAGAATATATGTCGTGGAGAATATCTTACCTACCAACCCTTATCTTTGCTTTTGGTTTAAATAACAGTCTTTACGAAATTTCTGCGCCGGCATATAGTCAATTTCTCATAATATCATAAATCCTCAGACTGGGTGTACTGACTCTTGCGTGCATGTTATCAGCTCAGTGTCGCATAAAGACGTTCGCAAGGGACATCGGTAGTTAATAGCGTTGACACAGTGGAGACCCGATGCTGTTGTTCTGAGGGTCGGTACGATGGAGATGAAGGTTCGTGACATGAATTTGGATATAATGATGGTCTATGCCAAAAAAGTATAGTCGTCGTTGACACTGATATTCAGAACGGACAGGATGGCAGCGGCAACTTCCACTGTCTTCGGTGGCTCAGGGTATACTGACTGTTCCGATTCAACTGTGTGGGCTATTCCGACGTCGTCCAATACCCAGATGAAAGAGCTACGGGATTATATCAGCTGGTACACTCGCGATCATCTAACACACACAGATCCAAAGCTGTCAGTTCTCACTTCCTCCATCCGGCCAGATTCATCGTACAATTTCGATGCTTCAGCTGTGTGCAACATTACAAATATATGTCAGCTTGGATCAGCACTGTTTGAACTGGACATCGTAGGCGTTAAAAACCATATGCTTTGTGGCAGGTGTTACACTCTAGGCCCGATAGCTGTTAGTTTCGTTCACAAGTGCAAAGGTTCTAGAGTTGCGGTCTCTTCTTGGGACGGAGATAGGGGCTCTTGAGGACGGACAATCTGGAAGGGCCTACATTGCTACAAGTAGTTGGCAACTCTTGCACAATGCTTCTAGCAATGACATCATGACTCTACTTACCGATGCGTCACACACAGCAGCCGCAAGTCCGCGAGTCGATCTAACAGTGCAGTTGGACGCGGACGTACCGTCTGCATTCCACGAAGATGCTGGACGTGAAGTTGTACTATTTAGCAGGAAACACACCGCGTTCGCTCTTGTTGACAAAGTCGTGTCTATAGAACGATTACTGATTCTAAAATTTAATCCACGAGGCGCTGGCTTTCTGTCCGGCAAATGCTTTGCTTTTAGTTCTGATTGAGTTTTTGTGGTTGGAGTGGATCTAGGAGTTATTGGTCCGCGGAAAGAGATTCTGTTTTGTTGTGGAACGACGAGAGACGCTCTGATTTAGCGTGGCATATGTATAGAGCTGAGGAGGGTTAAGGATATGATGCTGTACGTTGGGCATAGTTTATCAGCTTTAATTATGTGTTATTCTTCAGCGTTCAGCTTAAATCTTCCTAGACCGTGCGTAGAACAGTGAATTGCTACTAGCCATAAGCTTGTCCAGGATAGCGGCGAAGTATCGTGCGGCTCATTTGAATTTCAAGACCGCAACTTTGCCGAGGAACTACCAAATTCGCCAGCACCATTCATTTCTCATGGAGAATTTAAGAAGCATCAATAATGGAGATTCCAATACTACGGCATACGCGACACTTTACAATCGTTAATAAGCCGCCGTTAGTGTACTCCCAAGTCAACCACGCAGTGCCCAAGCTCGGTCGAACCTCCGGTCAATTACACGACAAGCAGTTAACGCTGCTCGACCTTCTTGCCCGGAGCCACCCGGACTTGTTTCCGGAGAAGCCTGAGGCGCCATTTACTGAACCGAAACTTGTGCATCGGTTGGATTATGGAGTCACTGGTGCGATGGCGGTTGCTACTAGCTTGCAGGTGTGTGAGGATCCAAGACTGTAATGTATGTTCTGCATGTCTGACTAAAAAGATTTAGGCTGCGAGAAACTTTTCAAAAAATTTGAAACTGGGTGGCGATAAAGGCTGGCAATTGAAAAAGACAGTACGCTCTCAAAGTTCAGCGAACAAACGCATGTGTTGTTTTGCTAATAACAGGCAGTATCTTGCGATTGTTGCGCCGAAACGTAACAGCCCACTAAGACTTGGTCGCATTGTCTCCAATCCGCCTGAGGATATTGCATTGAATACCGACAACTCTCACATATCCGGAACTATTTCACGTCCATTGTTGTACGATAAGGTCCCGGAGCCGCTGGAGGCCGTAACCAAATTTGAAGTGTTGAAGTTCCTTGGCAATGGCAAGATCCTGCTTGCGTTGGAGCCTGCAACTGGTCGAAAACATCAGCTGCGTCGTCATTGCGCTTTCGTTCTAGAGGCTCCTATTGTCGGGGATGAACGCTACAGGTACGGCGCCGACCACTATCAACCTGGCGGCGCATCGCAGTGCATTGCTCTGCATTCCTGGAGACTAGACTTTAAGGTGAAACCTGTGTGGTTATTAAATCATTAAGGTGTGCATGCTGACCATTCTACGCTTAGACCGGTCTGCATTGGGACACTGTTACGGCGCCGATACTATGGGGCGTTAACAATTTTTGGGCCGGTGTCGTGGATCCTGCCACTAATGAGGTGTTTCCGAATCTCTGGCCAGGTGCACCAAGTACACGTACTATCAACTCAGTCACTGTTCCGTGTTAGGATTATTCGCGTATACTGTCATGTCTCACGAATCACCAAAGACCTTGAATGTGCAATATGCTGGGCAAGCCGGGTTTTTTACAGACTACATCCTTGCCAGCGTAGTCGTCGCTCTATTTGCTATCACACAATGGACAAGACCTGCTGTCTATTACAATGCGACACGCATATAATCATTCTGTTCTTCAGCGGTGAATTAAGTTCAAGCCCGCTTGGAATTCGGAGTTTTGCTGGGTAACTTTGGGTCCTTGTGCAGTGTTGATGCCTTCTGTTCCCCGTCTTTCTTGATGGGAAGCACCTGGATGAGGCCGTGATTCTCTGACTTTCGACAGGCGTCGGGGGTGTTCTTCCCACGGTCTGGCTCTACCTCGCTTTGCCCCACTTTCCTTTTCGACACTCGCACCTCTCCTTGTGAAGCCGTCCATTCTGCCGCTAGTCTTGCTCAGCTGTCAATGGCCGCTGTTGGCAGTTCCGAGTCGACAGATCCAATGGCAAAATACCTCATCAGCGATTTTGGTCGCAATCTGTCGGCTGTGCCGTCGCCGACGGCGACCACCGCCCGGTGAAGCTCAGATCGCTCCATCTTAGATTGGCTGAGCGATCATCGCTATTTATTTGTCCCCGTAACACTCGACTGCGCCTCGTTCACTAGATGCACCAATGCCAGAGCAAGCGATTCTTATGCGCTCATTCGGTCGTTCTTCGTCACAACTACCCATTGGACATATCTCGACGGAATGCTCACACGCTGAATGGTCGGTCGATCGGATGCCATTGTCACGACGGCGTCGCTCCTAGGGATACTACACGGAGCATCGCGGTCGTGACGTCGGCATTTCCAGCGAGTTCCTTTTTGGAATGCATGAAGGTCCAGCCCGGGAGATTGCGCGACTTTCCGGGGCTCCTGGTGATACCCGAATCGTAGCGGCCGAATTGGAACTCAAGCGGGGAAGATGATGGAGGTCAGGGAATGCACCTGTACTTGGTGGGATGGAGAAGGCACGCAGGATGATTCCGTCGGCCTGCAAGGATACGTCGTCTCTGGAGCGTGAATGCTCTGTTGATAGCAGGCGGAGTCATAGTAAAACTTGGCACCAGTCTTATGTTCGCTCGCAAAATTACGTCCGGCCAAGTAGGAAATCTGGATCATTGTTTCTGCCAAGGAAAAGTATGCGTTTTGTAAGAACATTATCAAGTGTTGTCAAGATTCTCAATATTATTATTATTATTCCCCATGTTCCTTGAAGCAAGCCCACCTCCCCGGATCGACCATCATAATCCTAGGAGAGGATCGGCTGAGCGGTGGGATACCAGAAGTTCATGGTCACAGCTGCTCCTGCCTGATTACGGACCGTTGTAGCAACGCGCTACTGAATACGTACGATCTAGGATGATTCTTCATGATGGTAGGCTCACTTAGAAAGTCGCCAGATGTGACTAGTGGCAATGGTAAAAGACTATCAGTCCGAGGAAGTGCTAATCGCATTAAGATGACTTGTTATTTGTCTACCCAGTATTTTGACTTTGTCGCCCTTCAGATCTTACGAAATCGAGTGCCTGGGATGCTGTGATACGACTCGAGGGCTGAAATCTCATCAACCCCTCGATAACTAAAAGTTTGATCATGCACTCGTTCGTTGAATCTTCGTTTTAGTTTCGATAGTGGATGTTGACAATCTTCAAGCAAAATTACTAAGTCCCTTAAGAACAGCTTCTGCAGTTGAAAGGATAGCCTTTAACTCACTCTTTTTTAGTTCCAACCTATGTTTGGAGTTCAATCGCATGCCTTCCCACTTCGGGTGCCACTCTGTCGGCAACTCCTCCACAAAGCCAATCATTTGTGCAGCCAGGATATCATCATCCCCTAGGTACTAATGCAAATATGAACGAATAAATCTACAAAGACAGGGATAAATATCCATTTTTGCAAATTGAGTATGGCCGCTCACCATAGATCGACTCTGTGATCAAAGCATTCTGCGAAAACTTAAATTGCGAAGTTCTTGAGACGCCTGCGAGCTATCTGCCGTCATAACTGTGATCGAATCCCACTGATTGTGCCTTGTATAGATCAGTTAAGGTCAAGAAGATTTTTAGAGGGAAACTCTCTGTCATTTGCAAGCCAAACGGTAGAAAATTCTCCCTAACATATGGTGTATCCTGCAGCGTCCATTTTTGAAGGTATCGCCAAGGCAGACTAGATGGTATCCACCAGGCTGATACTTTGATAATTTCTCCTGAGTATAAAGTACTGGGACGATAAACAGATAAGTCCTCCATGGCCAAGACACAAAGGGAGGAATGAAAGATAGGTAAAAGGGTTGGGTTTATGGAGATGAAAGAATTTACCGGTGTTGCCCTCGGTTGAGAGTAGTGCCTACTGGTCTCAGCAGAAAGTGCTTTTGACCAGCAAGAGCACGATCCTAATTGTGAATTCCATATCTAACATATCGAACAAACTGTACAAAATCGGGCACGAATGACTCACGCCGCACGCGATGTGGTTGGCACAAGACGCAGAGTGACGACACCAATTCCACATATGAATTAGCGCAATCAGCTCAGTCCCAACTTCGCTCGGTTTGTCCCTAACCGTAACACCGCGTTGGCGCGGTGTACACATCTGATGCGTGCTGGGATTGCTATTAAGAGTACAGGGCATGGAGCATAGACAACAGTGGACGCATCCAATTATTCTGTTGTCGCGTAATCAGCAGCATATAGTTGTTAATACATATAAGACTGCTTGTATTTCTTAGTGTGGCATACGCATGTACTGTCTACGCGGTATGGATTGAAGCGAACGGCCAGATCAGTCGCTAACACGGTTGAGGTAGACAATGACGGCTGCTGTGGGGATTCTCGTTAAGCAACCACCGAATAAAGTGCATAACATTGACGAGCACGACCTCGGGAAGCACTCACATGGAGAGCACGAGAAGTCGTCGATGGCTGCTGTTGCGGAGAAGCTGCCTCCGCTATTTGCAACCAGTAGCGAGGAAAGAAGCAAAAGCTGCGACCACACTGACTCTAGCGACGATACTGACTCGAGCGGCAAGACCGGATCTCCAGATGCAGAGCGCGAAGCACCCGCAGACGCCAACGAAACCGTGCCAGGAGTCCGACTTGTCGGCTCAGACTCGAACGTACCTGCGACACTTGGTAACAGTTCGGAGCCTACAAGCGGCGAGCAGATCAACGACACAACGACCGCAAAACAAGATCGTCTTATGAGTGTGCCGCAGCAGCGAGCGTTGACGTTTGAAGAAAGCGGTTCGCCAACCGAATCGCGAGATGAAACTCACACGCCGCACACCCTGGAAAATGGTGCTGGATGGGGAAAACTGTTTTCAGCGGCGGACGGTTGGCTGGATCGGTTACGAAGTGCAATGGCTGCTGAAGAAGGAGAGGATAGCACTGGCAATCGCAATTCTGTTGTCGAGAAAGCGCAGGAAGACAGAAGAGATACTGCGTCGTCTGGCACAACAAGTCCAGTTACTCGTAAAGCTTCTATGCCTCGGCGTGCTACCGCATCAGCAATTTCAGATAGCGTAAAGTCGCGCAAGATTGCTCCATCAATTATGCGGTTTGCGGGATTCCACAATGACGAATCCGGCACTAGGCACGGGTCCACCTTGGACGTTGATGCCGGCGAACAGGAACATCATGGGGCTGCAGCTGGTCTCAACCCTCAGCGTTGGAAGGAGATTCGATCGACGTTGAAATTCATGAACTTCACGAAAAAGAAGAAAGAAGAAGACATAAATCACGACCACGAAAAGTCAGCGGAACTTATTGCCGAGCTGTCGGCCGGCACCCCAGCGGCAGTTATACTTGCGTCGTCGTTCAAGCGAGATGAAAAGGGCCAACGACGACTACCAGTCTTGCTGGAGCAGTTGAAAGTCAAAATCACGGACTCTACACGTCAAGAGGATCGCCAACACACTATATTCCGAATTGAACTTGAGTATGGATCGGGTCCTACGCGAATGAAATGGGTCGTTCATCGCGATTTCAGGGACTTTTTCGCTTTGCATTCTAGATTGCGTATGCTTAACATCCAGAGGAATATTTATTCCTCTACTACTGGAGGTACTATGGGTGTAACTCCTGCCCGCGACATACCGCATTTTCCAAAAGCCGCTATTCCTTATCTTCGAGGAGTACGTGGTCTCATCGATGAGAGTGATGGAGACAAGCTTGGCATACTCAGACGAGGGGGGTTCAACTCTAAGCAGAGTCTTGTCAGTGTTCCAGCAGAAGACAGTCCAATTCCACCAAGCTCGCCTGGACCAGCGTATTCACGTGGTCACTCCCATACTCAGTCGCAGCAGGCATCCCAGAAGCATTTCAAATTTATTGAGAATCAAAGGCATCAACTAGAAGCCTACCTCCAAAGTTTGATTAAGTTGATGATCTTCCAGGGTGAGGCGAATCGTATTTGCAAGTTTCTTGAGTTGTCTGCTATGGGACTGAGAATGTCGATTGAGAGGTCATATCATGGAAAGGAAGGTCAGTTGTCAGTAATTTCTACATCCTCATCTCGCGGTTGGAGAACGCAAAACTTAAGACCGAAGCATATTATATCTATGTTTACACGATACAAGCCAAAATGGTTTTTAGTTAGACATTCATACATTCTCGTTGTCGACAGTATGTTGGACGTTGTGCCGGTTGATGTATTCATTGTTGACGCCGATTTTAAATACTCTTATAAAGCCAGAGGCGCTTTGCATAGGGAAGAAAATAATGAGGCGGAAGGAGAGGAAAACGGTAACAGACAGCAAAAGAGTATCACGCGGTCCGTGCAAGAAAGTGCCAAGCTTCGAGTGACACTAAAGCTGGAGAATTCGGAACGCAAAGTGAAGTTGCTGGCTCTTTCGGACAAACAAATGAAGCAGTGGATAGACAGTATTGAATATATGCAGAGACATACTTTGTGGTCCAAGAGCCATCGCTTTGATAGCTTTGCACCTGTCAGGTATAATGTCTCTGCCCAATGGTTTGTAGATGGAGTAAGTCAAGTTATCTGACCCAATGACGATTAATTACTAACAATATTATAGCGTGACTATTTCTGGAACGTGAGTCATGCAATCGATATGGCGAAAGATGTCGTATATATCCATGATTGGTGGCTTAGTCCCGAGATTTACCTCCGTCGTCCGGCCCACGGTAATCAGCAATGGCGCCTCGACAGATTACTCAAACGCAAGGCGGAAGAGGGTGTCAAAATATTTGTTATTCTGTATCGCAATGTCGGAGCTGCTATTCCGATTGACTCACAGTACACCAAGCAGTCTCTTCTCGATCTTCATCGGAATATCTTTGTCGCGCGATCACCTAATCAATTCCGTCAGAATATCCTGTTCTGGGCGCATCATGAAAAGCTAGTCATAGTTGATCATGTTATTGCCTTCATTGGTGGTTTAGATCTGTGCTTTGGTAGATGGGACACTCCACAGCATGTCCTGACAGACAATAAGCCGACTGGGTTCGATCGAGGCAGCAAAGTCGATTTTGGACAGGACACTCAATTGTGGGTTGGGAAGGACTACTCGAATGCTCGTGTGCAAGATTTCTACGAACTTCACAAGCCTTATGACGATATGTACGATCGTGCACAAGTTCCTCGTATGCCGTGGCACGATGTCCACATGCAGATTGTCGGTCAGCCCGCTCGCGATGCCGCACGTCATTTCGTTCAACGGTGGAACTATCTGATTCGCCAAAAGCGCTCGACCCGACCTGCTCCGGTGCTTCTGCCACCCCCAGACTTCACTGACGCCGAGATCGAGATTATGGGCCACCTGGGTACGTGCGAAGTTCAACTTCTCCGATCAGCTTGCGGTTGGTCGCTTGGTATGCGCAATGACAAGGTTGAGCATTCGATTCTGAACGCGTATCTCAAAGCAATTGAACAATCAGACCACTTCGTCTACATCGAGAATCAATTCTTCATTTCTTCGACTACTGTCGATGGCACAGTGATCGAGAACCAGATCGGGGATGCTCTCGTCGAGCGTATAATGCGTGCACACAAGCACGATGAAAACTGGCGTGCAGTGATTATAATTCCGCTCATGCCAGGTTTTGAAGCCGAAGTAGATCAACAGGATGGTACTTCTGTGCGATTGATTATGCAGTGCCAGTTCAGGACAATTTCGCGAGGTCCAAACAGTATATTTGGGAGATTGGAGCGTGCGGGAATTAATCCGGAGGATTACGTTCAGTTCTTTGCCTTGAGAAAATGGGGAGTCGTGGGACCTAACCGACATCTTGTCACCGAGCAGCTGTATATTCACGCGAAGGTAGGGTTGACTTGTTCTGACCAGTGTATTTGATCTAATCATCATTACAGATATTGGTTGCGGATGACCGCGTCGCAATCATTGGCTCCGCCAATATCAATGAACGATCGATGCGTGGCTCCAGAGATTCTGAAGTAGCTGCCTTCGTACGCGATACGGACCAAATTGAGTCGACTATGGGTGGCCAGCCATACATGGTCGGTCGTTTCCCTCATACCTTGCGAGTCCGTTTGATGCGCGAACATCTGGGTATCGACGTGGATGCGCTCGATGAACTCGAACGGCAAGCCATGTCGCCTGCAAAGGGCGAGCAGGAAGATATCGCATTTGATCTCAACAGACAAAATATTTGGACGACGCTTGAGAAGCTCCGTGATGCTGGTCCCCGACCGCAGAGCATGGTCAATGAAGCCATGTACGAATCGAATGTGGAGGAGGAAAGCGATGGTGACTATATTCACAGCGATGACGACTCAAGTTTTGTGTCGGTGACATCTTCTGCTGGTGGGCCGACTAATTCGAGGCTTCGCGTGAATTCGACAAACGGAAAGGGCCCAGTTATCGATCCTAATGACGATGAGATTGCGGAGTCCTCGGCTGATGCTCACAGAAACTATTCGCCCAATGATAGCCCCCTTGAGACTGAGAGCCAGCAGCACGAGATTGACAGAGAGTTTCACGCGGCGGATCTCGCTGGTTATGGGCCAGATCGTATGCGCGAAAGCGGCGAGGCAGAGGCAAAAATGGAAGAAGCCATCCGCCGGCACATTCGCGAGAAGCGATATTCCGAGGTAGTAGACGCAGGCGACAGGAAACATACTCGAGAAATATCTTTACCGGCTGGCCATCGACTCAGTAGTACTAATATCATCAAGGAGGCGAACGAGCCCTCGACTCATATAGATGTCAATGTTGAGCCTCCCAGTGAAGAGCCAGTTGATTTTGAGCGGCGCATTAGGTCGCTTACGTTGGATCCGGCAAAGTCATATTTGGCAGATACTGAAATGTGGGAGATTCTCGAGACAGAGACAACGACTTTGAAGAGCATTAGTCCGTTTTCATTTGAAGATCCGCTCGATGAGAATTTTTATTATGATATCTGGCTGGCACATGCGCTCAACAATACTAACATCTACCGCGAAGTCTTCAGGTGCCAGCCTGACAACGAAGTGCGCACGTGGAAAGATTACAAAGCCTATGTTGCACATGGCGAGAAGTTCGCCCAGATGCAACGGGGTAGTGTCTTTGGTGGATTTTCAGACGATCGGGTTGTTCGCAAGCTTGGACCGCAAAGCGGGAGTGGCGCTGGCGGCATTGGAACGACAGCGATTAATGGTCCATTTAGTGCAGCGGCACTCGTAGAAGGGGAGCGCAAGGTGTCGAATGTTTCGTCCACTTTCTCAAATGCCAAGGAGCAGGCTAAGGATCACTTCTCACAAGATTCGACCCGCGGTAATGAAACCATGATGGACAAGCACACTGGATCCGATGAGGACGTGCAGGCTGCGGGCAGTAACGGTACTGGGAGTCGTCGTCGCCGTCGTACAACTGAAAGCAGCATCTATCGAGGCACTACCAGGCGAACGCGCAGAAAGCGTAGCAGCACAATTGACAATGTTTTGGATAAAGATGCTGCTGAGAATATGTTGAATGAGATTCGTGGGCACTTAATTGTCTTCCCATCCGACTGGTTGCTCAAGGAAGACGAGGCGTATGCTTTGATCTGAGTTAAGTTCTTATGACATTGGCTAACTATTGGTATAGTGGAAATTGGTTTTACAATATCGACAGAATCCCGCCAATTGAAATCTACGATTAGTTGTTTCAGATTGATGTTAAGGGAATTGTAATTTATGTACATAGGCATTTTCATGACGTGTGTCGGAGGTTGGCACTAGGCAATTCTATTACCTTTCATTCTCCAAACGTGATGCCACGGTCATCAATAGTCATTCTGAGGTTTTTGATGACATTGGCCTGAACAAAGCCAATAGAGACTTCAATATTACTTGCCTTGAGCCAGTCTGAGTCCGATTCGTCTTTCCTACTGTCGATTTCGTCATGGAGACGTTGCGCGACGGAGATTCGTGTTGAAAAGATATAAGCGTCAGCTCCCTGCAACATCGGCCATACTGTAGTACTATTTAGCGGCGACGCCGTTGCTGATGGTGGTGAAAAAGCAGTGATGCTCACAATGGCTGGTATATCGCCATATCGAGCTGAAATCTGTCGCACGAGCTCGAACGTTCGAGATGTAAGATGCGTCCACGTTCCAGCGACTATGGAAGACCAATAATAGGATCCCAGGCCATCAATTATAATAGCTGCTAATGGCTCACGTAGTTTAGCTGCTGCTTCATTTGCAAATTGATAGAATGTGGTGCTGTTGGAAGCAAGAGTGAGATTGCCGCGTTGGTCGTCGAACTTGGCGAACAATGATGCAGACAGCAATTGTACAATGCATTCAGCAAACTCATCTTGACTAGATGGTCGAAGGACTAAAATGCTTGCTCGCTCGTCAAGAATGTCAAATCGGCCATCAAGATCTAGTACTACCACCAAGCCCTTGAAAAGGGAGCCAAATCGCGAGAGCAGTTGGGTTTTGCCAGAGAAAGGTGGGCCGGAGACAACAGTAATGTTATGGAGTGGTGAATCAAACGTGTGACGGTAGTCGTCGAAGTATGGAATTGGAATAGGCCGAGGTGGATCAGTCGGCTTTTGCAACGATGGGTCGATAAGCTAACAACGTTAACATGTCAAGGTTTCAATCCAATATTGTCTTAGGAGAACACTACATACATTGGTCAGCAGACTATCCTTCTTAACCGACATGTCATCTCATTGTGGCAGCAGGTGTCATATATGGATCAAGACTCAGCCGTCACGCAGATACGGATCGGATAACAGGTGAGTCCAACGGGGAAGCAATGAATAATGATCGAGCTAGCGCAAAGCGCGTTACACATCACATATTGTAATATTGGCAATGCGTCCAAACGAGTCTACTGCGAAAATTTGTTCGGAGCGATTGAGACATTAATTACAATATCAATATCCTTTATATCATCGAACTGGACAGCGTCATATCTTTCTATCATATTGTCGGAGCTATACTGATTTGGGCTCTAACACCCCTTTATCCACTCGATACACCATCTGAGGGATGTTCAAACAGATGCTCTGAGGACTGTGTGAGTCGTCGACTTCGTACTTCGAGCAAGGTCGGACTGGTACCCAAGAAATATTCTCCATTGGATACAAGACGGGCGAAATTATTGCGGTGCCCGACAATATTTCCACTATTGTGCTTCTACGGATTGCTTGATAGCAAACACTGCGCTGTCCCTGCATTTTACTGTATACTTTACATGCCTATCACGTCCCGTTATAAAAAAGTAATAATAGTCTTATATAAAATAAAACCAAATGTTTAGAAAATCTGGCTCAACTTCAACGTAAGTGTGTCCCTAACCTAACACGCAAGTATTGTTTTCCCGTTGGCGTGTGAGCGGCTCTCCACTCGTAATTCCGATTCTATGCAAATGCAAGCCTAGAATAAGAGCTTGACTTTGGATCATATCCGCCACATGTAACTGGCCCTGAAATTTGTCACTGTTGCAGCTTGTAATCATTGTGGTGTCAACCGATCAAGTCATCGAGTTATTCGTCTGTCCAAAGCTAAACTCGTAAATAGTTCTTTCCTTAGAAGGAATGAAGTCCTTACTCCAGTCTGTTAAGTTTGATTTATGGAATATATTATTACTCATTGCAACAACATTTCAAAGTTATAATTACAATACCATGACCGAAATATGAATTCCATAACTACGGGAACTTGTAATAGTTCTTCTGGGAATCACACGAGAGTTCAGCAATAACGTCACACTGTACTAAGAAGACTTCGTAGGCTTTGTAGAATCAGCAAATAATTTCGTTATTTTGCGTATGGACAATATCGGTCTTCCCTTGCTCTTCGGAGGAAGACAATTTCCTGATGATGCAAATGTAATTTGGCCAACACGACAGTCCGTACAGTGCTTAGCTCCACTCCTTATTTTCATCTTTGATTTCACAGTCAAGAATTGCTTGTGGAACGGTTTCAGTGTATTTCTTATTCGTCTACTGTTAACTGGCTTTCTAGTGCGATCATCAACTGTTCTATACAGGCTCTCAATCCCAAGATGCGAACCTGAAGCAGCTCCAAGCATTTCATTGACACATGACGAGCTTTGCGTAAGCGTGCTTAGTTCGTTGGCATTGGTGCCGAAATTCGATAAAAGCTGCGTACAACGTACATGCCTCCGGGATCTAATCGGCTTATTTTTCCGACGCTTGCAAGAGAACTTAGATAAGCATTCCGCGTATAGTTTCTCAGTCCCCCTGTCAGCTCTTATATCTCTGATAGCTTCAGACCCGCGACCCCATAAATATGTCAGAAAGTATGTCACAGTGCCACTGGTCTGGGGGGCGGCGTGATTTTCAACAACAAGAAGTTTGTGCATGCACTCTGTAGATGAGGCAATTAGTAAACACAGCAGAGCTATTGACGGCAATAGCCAAAAAGGTGCCAGAAATACAAAAGGATATTCAAGCAGAATCATAGTACTGATGATTGAAGAAATTATAGCCATAAAACTGCAAATCCGCGCAAATCAGTGTATGTAGGATGCCTACAATTAATCCGGAATGATCACTGCGGAGCTGGGTGCCAGCTGCAGCAAGTGTGGTGCACGTCTAAAATGCAATGTACTTTCTGTGGCGAGTTTCGGCATTTATGCCCTAATCGCCAATCTTTTATCAGAGCAGAGGACGGCCACAACGAAGCTGAACCCGAACGCTTTTATATCACTAACGCGTACCGTCTTCTGTAATGTATATATGCTTGCAGATTGATAAGTTCAAGCGTCCTGGAATTTATCAGGAGTACAACGTGGTCTAGTTGATCCAACAGGAGCCGTCGCAAAATTGTGGTCAGTGTGCGGAAGGGATTTGGAGCCGATGCGCCGACTTCCGACGCATTACCCTGAACACAGAATATTTGAGACCGAGAAAGCTGATGTGTGCAGTTTTTTTGCTACATTTACCGCAGACGACTGTAATTGCATGCAAAATTGGTGATTTACTAATTTGTCGTTGTTAAGCCAACCAGTGCGCTCGGCAATTACATAATTTCTAATCGTGACTTCTGGTATGTGTTTGTATTTCAAAAGTCCAAGCAGATTTCACCGGGCGAGTCTAGCTCACTGTGCTGGAATCTAACTTGCCATGTTCTACGCCATAGCAGTTTTGATCAATTTCGAAAGATTATTTATGGCGTACAATGCATAATTTAGAATTTTATCGCTAACGAATTTGTTTGGATAATCAGGTGTAGAATCATATCATACAATTAGGCGTGCGAATCAGAAATGGCCCCAGCATCACCTGTTCCGGTTATAACATCGGCACCCCCATCACTATGGTCTCGGTTTTCGAAATTTGTTGCAGATAATAAGACGCTAATATATACTATCGGCGCCGCTACTTTTGTGGTTGTGTCCGGTGCGGGTGTTTACTACGTTTACTACAAGAAACCAGAAGGTCCAACTGCCCCGTCGTCCCCACCCGCCGTGGCGACCCCTGAGACCAAGAGTGCCAGCGATAAGAAGAAAGCCAAAAAGGAGAAGAGAAAGCAGAAGAAGGAGAGGGAGAAGCAAGAAGGTGGGTTTGGTTTATGTTTGTCTTATGCAGGTATTGACAGTGGTCGCAGGTGCAAAAGAATCCAGCGGAGACGAAAAATTAAGCAGCACCGAGACTAAGCCAGTGGCGCAGCCAACCCTTGAAGATGACAAGTCAGATCTTCCGGATATTAGTGGAGAAGCTTTGACTGGTGTTTCACCAGAAGTATGTTGAATTTCTTCAGCATTGCAGATTTACAGTCTAATCGACGCATATTTAGACCCGAAAAGAATATTCGATACAGTACAAGAATGCTGGAAATGCTGAATTCAAGAAGAAGAATTATGAGAAGGCAATCGAGCTCTATACCAATGCAATCTCATTGAGTCCCGATGCCGTTTTCTACTCGAACAGGGCTGCGTGCTACAGTGCACAGGAGAAGTGGGAGAAAGTGGTTGAGGACGCTACTGCAGCTCTTGAGTTAGAACCAGAATACCTAAAAGCACTATCTCGCCGAGGGAATGCCTATGAGAAGCTCGAGCAGTATCCGGATGCAATCGTGGACTATACTGCGGTGTGTATCTTGAGCGGTTCCCCTAACGATCCTCTGAGTGCTTCCATCGACAGACTATTACAAAAGTGCGGTGAAATAAGAGCTCAGGAACTGCTAAAAACCAAGAAGCGCGCCTTGCCATCGATTGCGTTCGTCACGTCATATCTCGATTCTTTTCATGAGCGACCAATTCCATCTGAGGTTTCCTCAGCCTCTGATGGTTCCGGTAATTATTATTTGAAGTTAGGACTGGAGGCTATGGAAATGAAGACTGTGGAGTCGTATGAAGAGGCTTACAATGCCTTCACAAAGGCTGTCGAGCTCGACGCCGAGAACTTGGCGTTGGCATTGGACCTTCGGGGAACTTTCAAATTTTTGATGGCTGATAACCAGGGTGCTATGGAGGACTTGAATAAGAGCATTGAGCTCGCTCCATCTGTTCAATCTTATGTCAAGAGAGCACTTCTGTTCATGGATCTATCTGACCCCGTCAAGTGTAACGTCGATTTTGAGTCTGCCATTGCTCTTGATCCTACTTCCCCAGATATTTACTATCATAGAGGTCAGATTCATTTCCTACTCTCCGAGTTTGCTGATGCTGCCAAGGACTATCAGAAGTCTATTGATTTGGACAAGAAGTTTGTATATTCTCATATTCAGTTGGCCGTTACGCAGTACAAGCTTGGATCAACTTCTTCAGCCATGGCTGGGTTCAGACGGTGTATCAAGAACTTCGACAAGACTCCGGACGTTTTCAACTATTACGGTGAGCTCTTGATGGATCAGCAGCGATATTCGGATGCTATTGAGAAATTCGATCAGGCATTCGAAATAGAGAAGAGCCAAAAAACTAGCGGTATCAATGTTCTGCCATTGATTAACAAAGCCTTCGTTTTGTGGCACTACAAGCAAGGTACTGTTCAGGAGGCCGAGGAGCTCTGCAAGAAGGCGTTATTATGTAAGTCTCCAGTGAGTGCATTTGAATTCCGGCTAATATCTGAATTAGTGGATCCCCAGAGTGATATCGCTGTCGGTACCCTTGCGCAGTTGGTGCTGTCACAGAATAGAATGGATGACGCCTTAGTCTACTTTGAGAAGCAATTAGAGCTTGCACGAACTGAGACTGAGATTACACAGGCTGCTACATACATAGAAGGTGAGTCATGAATGGTTCAACCGACACCTATTGCAGATCAGTTTTTGCTAATGAAATTTAATTCACAGCGGCCAAGACACAGGCCAAGTTGATTGAGAACTATCCACAATTGAAGGCGCGTCTGGCCGGGATGTCACAGGGGATGGGCATGTAAGGGGATGACAAAAACATAGGAATGAATTTTATCGCAGATTATTTGGGCATATAACTTGTACGATTTATGTCACACCTGTCATTGTGAGATTTATGGATTAGTTTATTGGCTAGTATTGCCATCTTACTGATATGTCATCATTGTATTATTGTGATATACGAAATCAAATTCACTCCAATCATATATATTTTGGATAAATATTTTACTTCTATTTATACATTACTCTAATCGGTAAATACAATTTTTTTGCCCTCTGAGGGTACGATCGAAACTTTTTGGCGCTGAGAATTTGCAAGCGCCATACCGGGTGTGATCCTCATTTTGGAAGATTTTGAATTAGCATCAATCTTCTTTTCAATGTGTCGCTTTCGAGCCGGTTCTTCAGATGGCTTTTGCTCACTACTGTTCTGCTTCGCTTTCTCTGTCACATCCGAAAAGGATGACTTCTTCACCGGTTTGGCGCTCTCGTCCTCGTGTGACTCGTCGTCCTGCTTGTTCTTCCATCGGAACGATCTGTCCTCGCCAAATTCGACTTTAACTCCTTTTCGCCCCAGGATCTTGATATTTGATCCTAGTACGCTCAAAGCCTTTTCTGCTTCGTCACTGGAGGCGTAATCTATGAATGCAAATCCTTTGCAATTACCTGAATCTTGGAAGGTAGCCATTCGGACGCGACATGGCTTAATAATTTCAAAAAAATTTTCCCCTTCCTCGCCGTCATCACTACTTATGCGTGATTTAATAGGAATCTCAAACTTCTCCTGGAGGTCTGTCTCTTTGGTTTCAAAAGGCAAGTTCCCGACGAATAAGATTTTGGTTGGTGGCTTGCCTGACTTTGTCTTGGCTACCTTACTACCTGTGGAATGGGATCCGTCGAAAACGCGCGCGTCTTTGATTAACACTTTTCTCCCTTCAAATGGAGTCTCTGATAAAGCAATCGCATTAAGCATGGCCGCTTCCGTGTCGAAATCAACGTAGGCGAATCTAGATCAACATAAGCTTCAAATTAAGTAAAATATTTATCTGCCACGCACCCTTTATTCTGACCGCCAGCTTTTTTCGGCAAATGTACTCGTATTATTTCCTCGCTCTTTATGCCGCCTGAGCCGCCTTCGCTACTAATAGACTTGCTAACGAAAAATCGTCTAAGATCATCTTTGTTCAAGTTGAAGGACAAATTTCCGATCCAGACGCCATAATCTGACTGTTGCTTCTTCTTAGGCGACTGAGTCTTGTCCAGTGTATTCTGGTTACCGGTGCTTTCTTTTAAATCGCTCTCAGCAGTCACAGGTTTGTTCGTATTGCTTGAATCATCGTTAGAAGTCGACTTCGTAGAAGATTTTTTTCTGCTGCGTTGCGCCTTCTTGGATAATGGTTCAGGCAAATTCACGTCAATTTCAATTTCCTCGAACTCTGCGTCACGTTTCCGCTTTGACGGTTTCTTTTCTTCGCCAGCAGTCATTTTTGCGAGTGTCTTCGAAAGTTGTTGCGTCTGTGTTTTATGGAAATATGATTTAAGTGGCCAGGGCAGAGCGCCCGTGAACTGCTCTGGCGTAGGTTTGATGACTCAGGTGATACGTAATCACCAACTTCAAAATTTAATAGTTAAAGCCGATGGAATGCTAA
The DNA here is from genome assembly GCA_018804115.1 of Lipomyces starkeyi. Classification (NCBI taxonomy): domain Eukaryota; kingdom Fungi; phylum Ascomycota; class Lipomycetes; order Lipomycetales; family Lipomycetaceae; genus Lipomyces; species Lipomyces starkeyi. The sequence continues at coordinate 268,853 of JAGJTG010000005.1, read as the reverse complement.
TGTAATATCGTAGCTCTTACAATGGCAATTTCACAAAAATTCGTTAAAAACTTGCTGTCAAACGCTAAACCGAAAAATAATTGGAGCAGGCTAAAGGCGTACGAATGGTTTGTCTCGGCCGAACTCGTCTGATCTTGCGGAGCAGTCAGGGGTGGTTCTCTCCGCCGCAGAACTCATCGACCGCTGCCGGCGGTGTGATGCCAATATACCCCGGCCTCCACATCAACACCCAGCTTGTACGGCCTCCCCGATCTAGAAGAATTGTATGGTCTCTAGGACTAAATAAAACGGGTAATTGAACTCGACAATAGCTATAATCAGGAAAAACCATCAGTCGCTCAGGGGTTTAGTTTAGGCAAGCTCGGCTGTGCAGCCCAAAAATGTCGTCCCGACGTCCTGGTTCGAATCCTGGGTCCCTGATTTAAACTAGATCTAACACTTTTCTCTACAGTCTCACCGATACCAGAGTATCCACGTCTTCGAACAAGGCGGGCATGTCAGATCTGTCGCCGTCGCAAGGTCAAATGCGATGGTATGACTCCAAGCTGTGGACAATGCAGCTTACGCGGCGCTATGTGCTATTACAAAGATGATGACAAGAGTAATGCAGACAGCAATGGGTCCGCCGGATCGAGCCAGTCATCGCCTATGACAGAGCAGTATAAGCGTCGCAAGACTGAGTCCCCTGCATTGATATCGTCATCCACAGGACAACAGAGTCCGATCCATAGTACAGTGTACAGTGGTATTACGGCAACTAATCCTGGCCTCGACAGCTTTATCTACTACGGGCCGGCGTCGTCGTTTTCGTTCATTCAGCATATTCACCAGGAGATAAATGCCGGAACCATTGAGATGAACGGCGTGGGTGACGTGCCTGAAGGTATTAACAAGTACGGATTCCGAGACTTGTTTTTAGGATGGAATGTGGAGCGAAACCTGGAAGCCGGCTCATCTGCAGGTACCGTGAAATTTTTGGATCCGGGGACAGCTGTAAAATTTCTGGACCATTTTTTGAAGACAATTGGGTATGTCATGCCGGTCTATTCACAGTCGTACCTGCAGGGCGCGTTGGATTCTATGTACAGCTCCAAAGCACTCTCTTTCAAGAGCGAAGCAGGGCTGCTGGGTGTTTTAGCTACTGGAGCTAGTCTTGACGGCGAGAACGATTGGAGTATTTTACTGTACGATCGAGCAGTTGAAATCGTGAAGGCAACTAGCGAAATCATAAGTACTGACCGAGTGAAAGTGCTTTTGCTGCTGAGCCACTATCAAGCCATGTCTGGAAATATGAACAGTGCTTATAATTTATCAGGGCAAGGCGTACGTTTAGCATATGCTTGTGGCCTTCATAGGGAGTTTCCATCGCTGTCGCAGTATGCCTACGATGCTTCCCGAAGCAGTGAGGATCGACGGGTCACTATATGGTCGTTGTACTCTTTTGAAAGGCGAGTGAACCGGATGCTAATCGATCTGAGACGTCATCTAACCGTTATCGCAGACTGTTGTCGATTAGTCTCGGTCGTCCATCTGCATTCAATGATAGCGAATTGGACGTCTCCCTCCCAGATAACGATTTTCTGCGCTATATGGCTCCGTTGGGCCGAATTAGCATGAAATCATCGAAACTGATTTACGGTCTACATAATTCATCAGTGCTAGCAATTTGGGAGAGTGCTAGAGCCATTGACGAAGAACTGGTACAGTATCAAGCCGATCTACCTTCAAACTTGAGATTCGAAGATTTCGGAAAAGCAGAAGTTGTGCTACACGCGGATGCATTTGTCATCGGCTGCCGTAAGCGTTTCTCGAGAGCTTAGATTATGACGTGTGGGCTAATGTTATTGTAGACTACTACATATTCAAGACTCTCACTTACAGACCATTCTTGCTGATTGATGGACTTATACGGAAGCAAGAAAGACTGCACGCAGAGCAAGGATTAACAACACCGCCTCATTCAGAAGATCGTGCGTTTTTGCCAGAGGCATGCCGTCGAGCTGTTGACGCGGGAAGAGGACTCTTACTTCTATTGGCTCGGTCGTATTCTTCGAATCCTATGCTAGCTGTACGTACAGACTTCCAATTATTCATTGCAGTTGAGCTAATGTTTATTGTAGAAAATGAGGTTTAATTCCATGTTTTTGCAGAATGCCTGTGCAATTCTTCTCTTCGACGTTCTGCGAGATCCATCAAGGAAGGACGAGGTTATGACTAATTTCGACATCATCAATATAGCGTTGGAATGCTACCGACTGATGAAGCCAGACATTGGCGTGGAGAGTGGATTGGCCATGATAGAGCAAGTGCAAGCTCGTGCAATAGAGGCTTTCGAAACCGCTAAAGTGGAGAAGACTGATTTCGCCAATGACAACGTAGGCGCCCATGTAAGTTTCTTTCCGGGGGGACCGGTTGCTATTAACGACGGAGTACCACCATCACTGCCACAAGCGCCAGCACATTCTATACAGGGCATTAGACATTTCAAGTCGGAGAGTATAGATTCGTTGGGATCCAATCTTGCCGATGACAGAGTTGCAGAAAATAACACTTCTCTTGACCTTGATAATCTGCAGTTTTGGGATCAATGGTATGAAGGCTTTGATTGGCTTAAATCGGGCTTTATGTTACCCACGGACAATAATCCGACGGAAACAATGTGAGAAATGTATATGAAATTTACATGACTAACGATAAGCGTGTACGATAAGTTGGCTAGTGTATTTTATGGATTATTCTTCCATGTATTATTGATTTCTCTATGCTATGATTGTGTCGCGGTAGTATTGACTGAACATTGGCGTTTGTCAAAAATGGTGTGTATCATACCCTTCTGAGAACACGGTTAATATTAAGGGTAAAAGTCCAAAATACCACTGAAACTTTTCAAAAAGTCCAAAATACCACTGGGCTGTGTACCAACCGGACCCGAGTAATTTTTCGATTCCCTTGTACAATTTACCCTCCTTTTACAGTCTCGAACGCGTTTCTGTTTATCCCATGAACCAAACTGACGCGTTTTGGTTTACACACGCGAGCTCTAGCTTAGGTCCAACACTACCGGTTTACCTTAACATTATCTACCATGCCCGTACAAATTGGAGACAACTTCCCCGACAAAGGAGCTTTTATGTTGTGCGATTAGCTTTGCGGGCGGAGATTATGTGGACTTTGTCGATGATTATCTCAAGGTCGATGCTTTCGAAAGAACGTATGCCCGAGGAATTCACGCCATGTCCGCGGTAATCGTGACAGAAGATGACGATTTACCACACGTTGGACCACCCAACACACGACGTCCACCTGGACGCCCTCACAAGAAGAGGGTCAGAACGGAAGACGTTGGGATCGCGAAAAAAAGGGTGAAGGTGACATGCGGCCGATGCCACAAGCAACTTGGGCATAATGCGTCGACATGCACAGAGCCTCAGCAGGAGTAGTGAGGTGGGAGACTGGCACGGAGAAGGCCTTAATATCATGTACAAATGTAGCTTAGCCCCGATTTAAATGTCAAATTTTGTTTGCACTGCTCTAACTGTCACAACGTTCACTGCTTCGCTACTCTGACCCGTTGACCTGGGTCCTGACGGTACGAACCCAGTGGTATTTTGGACTTTTTGAAAAGTTTCAGTGGTATTTTGGACTTTTACCCTAATATTAATTTCGTGAGCTATGCATTTCCATAATATTATAGGCTCATGTGGAGCAGGATAGACTTCCCGGTAATTCACCACAGAACAGCCGCACACAATTCGACGTGCTTCGACATGTATTCCACATTTTTTGCAAGTTTCCACTGTTATGCCATAGGTGAACTTTAGCGTTGGAAATAATTGAATGTTTAGGAGAACTTCAGTGAAATAATTGAATGCTGCTTTTACAGCTTCTCTAAAGGTAGTACTCCTTTACCGAGTGAATAATAGAATGATATCCGGGTTAGATTTCTGTCGCCAATAATCCGCCTGCGACTATATAGATATACGCTATTAAGATCAGAACGATGGAGGAGAAGGTTCGAGTAGCTACTGGCAAAAAACGCCTAGGTGTTGGAAGGCGAGATCGATATATAAAAGGTATGAGCATTTCCCGCATCCCCTGATCTTTTGGGAGTCACTAACAAATTCGGATAGAACGAAAGGTCGGTGAAGGTACTTATGCCGTTGTATATCTAGGCCGACAATTGTCTACGTCTCGCGTGGTTGCCATAAAGAAAATCAAAGTGGGACAGTTTAAAGATGGACTTGACATGTCAGCTATTCGAGAGATCAAATTTCTGGGTGAACTACGGCATGAGAATGTAATTGAACTTATTGACGTATTTATCTCATCGGGCACTTCTCGAAGTCTTAATTTGGTATTGGAATATTTGTCAGCAGATTTAGAAATGATCATCAAGGATCGATCGGTCGTGTTCACAGCTGCCGACATAAAGTCATGGATGCGTATGACATTTGCTGGTCTCTATCACTGCCATCGCCACAATGTCTTCCATCGAGATCTAAAGCCCAATAACTTGCTGCTTTCTCCGTCCGGGCACTTGAAACTGGCAGATTTTGGCTTAGCGAGGAAACAGCCCGGGCCTTACGATGTCATGACGCCAACGGTCGTAACGAGGTGGTATCGTGCACCGGAATTGCTACTTGGCTCCAAGATTTATACTAGGAAGGTCGACGTATGGGCAGTTGGGACTATTTTTGCGGAGCTGATGCTTCGGACGCCGTATCTTCCTGGCCAAACTGATCTCGATCAACTCGACTTGACATTCCGAGCGCTTGGTACCCCGACAGAACAAACGTGGCCAGGCGTTTCGTTGCTACCGGATTTTTTCTACGATACGGCCAAGACTTCGACAGCAGACACTGGCAAGAAATCTGGAATCTATCCGGCTCCTTCGCGAGATGAAATGAGAATGCGATTCTCTGCTGCTTCGGAAAACGCGCTGGATTTACTGTGCAAGATGACAACCCTTGATCCCGCCAAACGAATAGACACTAGAGACGCGTTGGGCTCGGCATACTTTAGAGAACTTCCGAGACCAACGCAGCCTGACTTGCTACCAAAGTTAAGTAAGAAGGATGATATTGCGAATGATGTGAAAGTCGGTAGTAATAATACCGGATTTTCGGGCGCATTGAAAAGAAGAGAGAAGGATGACGTTAGCAGCGAAGCTGAGAAGGAACGAGAGCGGAGATTGGCAGGCGTTGCGAAGAAGTTATTTTAATGCTCACAGGATTAGGAACGAGTCGGCGTTGGGTATTTACGGATTGTGTATTGTGGCTCATGAAAACTGAGTTGTATTTTGAATAGCAATAAATTAGCACGATTGCAAGATCTTGTTGTAGCATCGTCAGTAGGAATGAATATATTAATTTTTATATTTCTAAGCTCTGTTATGTAGGTTGCCAATACATCACAATAAAAAAGCGTTTAGATGGCGCCCAATTCCTTCAATTTGCCAATCAAAGCATCGACACTGTCGACCTTGCCTCCACCAGTGCGCTTGGGGGGTTCTATTAGATTGTTAACAATTTGCGCAGGACAGACGATACATTGAAAACCCATACCTGACAGGGAGAGAATTTCCAGTCGAGAGGAGATATCGACCCCAAGATCTTCTGGGGAGACCTTCTCGGTCTTCTTCTTCTTGGCTTTCATGATGTCTTGCAATTTAGTGTATCTGGGAGTATTGAGTCGTAAATCAGTGGTGATGACAAGTGGTAGAGGAGCAGACAGAGTCTCTGTACCTCCATCGACCTCTCTTGATACAGTAACGACACCGCTGGCCTCGTCAACGGTGACTTTGCTGGCATTAGTAGCCTGGGACCAGTTCAATAGTCCTGCAAGCATCTGACCGGTCTGGTTGCTGTCGTCATCGATCGCCTGCTTACCCATAATGACAAGATTGGCATTGGACTTCTTGACAAAAGCTTTGAGCAGCTTGGCAACAGCCAAAGGTTCAAGCTCTAGTGACTTGGAGTCGTCTATTGCTGGGATCTCTATTAACGTGGCCTTGTCGGCCCCTAACGCCAATCCCGAACGAAGAGTGTCTTGTGCTTTTGCGCTCCCTGCAGATACCAGAGTGATTGATTCAACGAGATCCTTGCTTGATTCACGAAGTCGAACGGCTTCCTCGACCTAAGAAGCCGCAGTCAGTATATAAGACGATTTAGTTTTACACTGCGGATCGTCGACACGTACGGCAATCTCACAGAACGGGTTCAAACTGAACTTGACGCCGTTAGTCTCGATGGCGTTCTTGCTCGCATTGATTCGCGGCTTGATGGCGAAGTCGATGACTCGCTTGACGGGGACGACAATGTTGAGACGTGGCGGCATTACGACGTTGTGCGGGTTGTATGAATGTGAGTGTGTGCACATTAACTAGTTGTCGGTCGCGATGAGGTTGCTCACGTTAGTTGCCGACGCCAGAAACCTGTTTGCCGAACAGAGTTTTGGCGTGGCGTTGAACTCCGACATTTTCAACCAGGCTTCTTCTGGACGTGCACGTGCAAACCATTCAAATTAGTGTTCTCTTCAACATCACCCAAAGCAACAAATGGAAAAGAATCCAACCGAGTATGAAGTCGTACAGTTTGTGCTGGATATCAAGAAGTCCGAGCCTGAACTAGGAATTGCGAAACTCCACGCACGAATCAAAAGTGAGGAGCCAACATGGGTACTGTCAATCAACAGATTGAAGGCAATTCTACGGTCCCATTCGCTGAAACACACTTCATCGACAGCTACCTCGAACGATGACGACGCAACCATTGCGGAGGAGTTTCGTGACCGCTTATATGTCTCGCAGACTGTGTCAAGTCCCATCGCGGATCTGAGCTTGCCACCTGCAATAGAAGTTTTCAACTCACAGTCACGAGGCAAAGGGCTTCAGGTCAGTTCTAAATTGCCAAAAACTGAATCGATCCCGGAAGGCACAGTGTTATGGACCGAACCGGCTCTAGTCCTGATTCCTCCAATCTCTCTGGTCGGATTAATACCAACAGGTAAAGCATGCTCGTACTGCTCCCGGCCGTTAGTGTCTATGTCCTCATTGATAGCGTCGTGCTCGACATGCAGCGGCAGATGGTGCTCCAGTCGATGTCGAAAAATGGATAAGCTGCATAAACACATAAGGCACGGAAAATACACATCAGAGTGGAGCGCTATTGAGCAGTTCGCGGTTGAAAATGAATGGAGCGCGTTCTATCAATATGCGTACACTCTGGCCGCCGCGACTTTCGATGACCAGGACGAGGACCCGTCTTCGAAACATACTATCAGGGAGGGTGTCGACGGTTTGGCAAAGATCAGACAGGATATCCGCCAGAAAGCTGATCCTCAGTATGAGAAGGACTTATTCCTTGGCGAACAATTGGAAATTTTGTGGCAAGAGGGTTATAAAGTGCTCTGCAAATTCTTCTCTCACCTGTCGACACCGTCATACGAAGAGTATCTCTCCGGTATCGGAATGGTCAATATAAACAATCTCGACGGGAGCATATACCTGCTGCAGTCCCATCTCAACCACAGTTGTGAGCCCAGCGTCGACGTTAAAATAGTCGGGCGAACTGCGGGTGTGAAGATAACCGCAAAGCGCCAGTTACGTGCCGACGAGGAGTTGACGACTACGTATGTAGACTTAAAGAAGGATGTAACGTTTAGAAGACAAAAGTTACTGGAAGGCTGGGGCTTCTGGTGTACTTGCCCCCGATGTATGCGTGAACAACACGGGAAGTTATACGCCAGCCCAACGGAGCCAAGCTCAAAGGATAATGTATGTACGAAGCCAACCGCTGATGCAGACGGTTCTAAGAAGAAAAAGAAGGCGAAAGGCAAAAGTAAGAAAAAGATTTCGGAATCGGTTAGAGTGCGAAAGAAATCTGTGACATTTGATGACAATGTTGTACAAATTGAGATATGAGGACATTTGTGCCGACCTATCGTCATAGCTTGATTAATTTTGAAACCCTGAACGGATCACTTACTACTCTTTATCAATAATATACACCCTCCCAATAAGTATAGTACAAAGAAAGTAATTTTGGACACACGATAGCTCCGTACTCACCAACACCCAAATAGAAGTCAATACATCGTCAGACTATCTGCATCTATTGTTGTAATTTCCTCAATCGTTCCTTTACAACGTCCTCAGGAGCCTCGCAATAATACAAAGAAGGCTTAGCCTTTGTCTTCTTGAATAGTTCACTCAATGTCTTCACTTTGACATTGGCCAAGTTCGCGGTGCTAGAATCTATTTGACATGTCAGAGTCACGAATAAAGTAAACACAACTTCATGAGTGCGTACCTGCAATTCTTATGTCCCGCGTAGTATCCACCCACGGTGAATTTCTTGGATTAAGTCTGTCTCTGAATGAAGGACCATTGTTTGTTGGCTTCGTACCTGCTTCGATGAGTTTTATTTCGTCCGTATCCACATCGTTACTTAAGCCATCGCCAAAAGCAACCTCCCATTTCCGCAATCTACCTTGATCACTTTCTTCAAATGCTATCCATTCGTCGACTTTAGAATCTGGAATGTACTCAGCTATTAATTTCTTCCGCCCCTTCTCTTCTAGCGGAAAAGTCTGCCCGTAGATGTCTTCCCGGACTTTAGTGGCCGCCTCCACCGACTCGAAGATAGCGTAGCAATGTGTCCGAATACTATCAATCCAAAACTTAACTAGTTTAGATCCAGCAACGGTCTCCAGATGTGTTTTCAGTGACGGAATATTTAAAGGTCTGGAGAAATTCTGCATATAAACAGACTTTGTAGGGCGATACTTCTCCATCGGCGTATTCGGGTTGCGGTCCACAGTCACTAATTTCTCATCCACCTTCATTTCCTCCTTGGTAGGCTCGGTTGTTCCACTGGGTTCTGGTTCTCGTTCAGCCATTCGCTGATCGTAGCGGGACTCATTCTTTACGCGCTTAAGAGACGAGTCTTCGACTTCAGCGTCAAATGATGCCTTTCTCTTCGTTACCATCGATAATTCCAGTACTTCCATAGGATTTGACTCTTCTGTAGTAATCGAATCCTGCTTGATCTCAGCTTCTGCTGGCCGCTCCGGAGTCTCGTTTGCCGGCGCAGACTTGTCAGTTAACAACGTCTGTTCTGGCACCTCATCCTTTGCAGGTTCTTCAGGCTCTGGCTTTAGCTCCAACTCCGGCACCTTATCTAAGTCCGCTGCTTTAGTGACCGTGCCTTCGGGCTCCGAATCGGTGATCTGTGCCGAAGCCTGCTTTCCTTTCGCTGATTCAGAAGTCGGTCTTGGTGGCTCAACTTCGCTGGCGTCTAACGCAGACGCGCCTTCTGCTGCCTGCTCTGTCACTTGGGCCTGTTCCTCAGTAGGCTCATTTGGTTCTACTGCGCTAACCGCATCTGCCTCAGTCAGACGCTGCACGAGATCCTTTTTTAATCCACCTGTCGAGAGTCCCCGATTTTTCAACTCCTCCTTCAACTCCACCACCTTAAGCTTCGAATAATCCATATGTAAATATACCTTCCGAAGTCGCAATCAATTGAGGCAATACTTTCAGTCGAATACGTCCATGCAAGGAGTTGCACCAAGGAATCCAGGTTAACAAACTGGGCAACTTATTGTTGTGAGTTCCTCGAGACTTGCTGATCAAGGCGTGCTACGAGTACATTAGCCCTAACCTGAAGCACATGCTGGTCCGCAGAATGGGTTGAATCACCATGTTTACTAGGTTTAATACAGCGACGGCATTACAACATTTGCTGTACTATTCCTGTAGATAATGCTGTAAGAAGAAATGCCATGGAATCTACTGAGTCGGTCGCCGGCACCGCCTCGGCGGGGTGTTATGTGGCGTTCGTGTTTCTATTGCAACGAGAATTCTTCGGTCGAACTTACATACCGTAGTTCGTCGAACTCGTATGAATGGACATGTCCACTGTGTGAAGCCATCAATGCTATGGATGAGGTAACTAATTGAGACGTGATTGTGCGTATGCATTGACTAACCAACTTAGACTGGCGAGATAATGGATTTTACTCCTGAAGACGCGCCAGCATCAGAACATGCTGGCTCAGCCAACGATGAGACTGAATCGCCATTCTGCAGGAATTGCCAAACGAATCACAGAATAGTACTGGAAGCACTAGCGAGCTATCTGCCACCAGAATGGGATAGTCAATATAAAGAGTACGAGAAAGGACTGCCGAGGTATAAGGCGGAACTGGAACGCCGGTATCCGCCATACTGCATTAACTGCCAAAATGCCGTTACAAGCAAGCTCTCTGACAATAATTATAAAGCGCGCGCACGTATTCTTGGAAGTTTTTTGAAGAATAAAGCGGATAAGGGAGCTCTCAATTCGACGAGTGGGATCACCAACAGCAATGGCTTTGGAAGCACCTCAGGAGGGAAAATACTGCGACAAAGATGGACATTTCAGACATGGCTGAAGCTTTTTGTATGGACATGTCGGGGAATACTTTGGTGGTCACATATGTTGGGCTTTTGTGGATTATTTGTTATCAGTATGTCTTTTATAGTTGCTGTGTGGGCTTTGCTGATGAAAATAGATTCTCTGTATCCGAATCTTCAATTACGCAAACTAGCCTTGGCACATGCCGAAAATAGCCGATCAATTGGGTTCATATTCAAGATCGTACGTGATGCAACAGTGCAAATGTGTATAGCAAGGAACCGGCCGCAAGGTCTTTACCTATCCGAGATGGGAGTATCATTGTTTTATCTGTTGTATCGCATCACACCGTTTAGTGTATTGTACTTTTTTTGGAACTACAAACTGCTTTATGCATTGCTGTCTTCCATGCGTGTTACCGTCACCGGCAAATCGGACTACTATGTGTGTGACTTAATGACGATACGACATGTGCGTTGGCTAATGACGATTTAGAGATGTCAATTCTTCTTATTCGTACAATTGCTTGTCGGATTGTACACACTTCCCCGTATGTACTACTGGAGCATCTCCGAGAAGGCATTTAGGTTGATTAACATGCTTTTTGCGACTACGACAACTCTTGTGCTCGCTGTGTCTTTGGCCTGCTTAAAGGTGCAGCCTGTTGAATATACTGAATTGCAGCGGCAATTTCAGCATAGTACCGATCGCAATAATTCGGAAACGACGGAACTAGGACAGCCTCTATCTTCACAATCTCAGCTACTCAGATATCCGTTCTTCAGCGTACCGCAATCGATCCCTTCGTGTCAGGTGGTTCCTTCGACACCGCGCGTCGAGATGGAGACTACGGTTACAGATGATGACATGATGGACTGGAAACCGTCCTTTGTTCCCGAAGTATCCATGACAGATGCCGTTCCTGCGGAATTACCAGATATTCCAAAGCTGCCCCCCGGATATTCATTAGCGCCGCCTCCGAATGGCTCGAAAAGTAACGCGGGGATTTTGAAGCAATGGATCCCTGTGGTCAGCAACTCAAGTGCATCGTCTCAAGGAAAGGAGAAGTATTTCCAGCATAAGCTGGCATCAATATCGCACACACAACGTTCGCCCAGAAGTACTATCAATGACCCTAGCACTCGCGATATGGGATTAGCAGCTCAGCGTTTTTTCCCCAAAGAAGAACCAACGGGGTTGGAAGATTTATTTGATCCAGTCCTTCGCTTGAGTGATTCCGCAGGATTCACTAGCAACAGTACCAGTAGCGCACTATTGTCATGGAAAGCAACAACAACTAATGACGTACGCGTTATGATTAGATTAAGGGAATGGTTTAGCGCATCCGCCATTGTGATTGGACTTCTGGCCGTGAGCATTTATGTGTACCAGCGTATTATGCCAACGGCGACTGATCGATTGGCGTAGCTAAGTCAAGACGCAGGCGAATGAACATTTCTCGTAGCATAGATATTTATGGTTAGTGTATGTAAATAAATAGTTTTTATTTGGATTTTAAGAATTATTCGCAATTTCTGGATGCGATAGCGTGACCCATTCATGTGAGCAGTGAATTGTGATCTAACATTTGCACAACATTTCTGTCGATGTTAGGGTTCTGTTATTCTAGATAGCTGATTGGTTGCCGACTGCATCTGATACCACTTTGACTTCTGCCGACGTCACTCTTTTACAGCCTTTTTGATTTCTCAAATTTCAGCTCCACACAACTATCTTATTACGGCAAATATAATCAAGATGGCCGTTCCTAAGGTTACTGGAATGATGCGGCGACGCGTCACTCGTGACATTGTCAGTGGTGAGTAAGATTTGCTGTCTGGTGCCCTATGCTGGTTGATGTAGTGGTGCCGCTTTGATGGTGATCGATGGTGCTAACTGTACTGCTTTAGCTTTCTGTAAGTGAAGCCTATTTTGTAGGAATGCGTACGAATAGATGAACGAGAAAATTGCTATGCGCGGTGAATATGTGCTGATGAAGGAATGCAGCTCTCGGAACTGCGATTACCGGGTACTACTGGTAAGTTCTGCACATTGCAGAAGATATGAGAATTATCGTGCTAACTGATTAATCTAGGTACTAGTAAGTGTATTATTGGCGGATATTCATCATATTCATATTTGCTCACATCAGTTTAGCGTCCACGTTCCTTACATTGGCAGACTCCAGCAAGAGGAGCCCGACGCCGCCGAACTGAGAAAGCTCAAGCCATTCCTCTATGGTTATCCATCCCCACCAAAGCCAGATAGCTGGCCTCCTTATCCTGCCTTCCCGGCATAATTTTACACCTAGCTAATAGAGATATTATTGGTGGATATTGTAATTTCATGTGAGACAATGCCATTACAAAATGGTCGGATATGGGTGCTTGGTCGTTTATGTTTATGGCTAGCTTATGGAATCTCTGATTTCTTTCTTTAATGAATTGTGAGAAAGTACGGTTGTGCATCTACGCATCTCATCAATGTGAATGTTAGCAGAGAGCAATTAGTTTCTCATTCGATAGCTCCGAGCGACTAACTACCTTCGAAATACCTTAATCGTTACGGAGTTTACATTCTACCAGTGAAGCGAGAAGTGGCCAATTTTACCCAATCATATATTAAATCCATATACCTACAACTTGCTCATGCAAAATTTCAACACAGAGAATCCCCCAAAAAGGCTAACCTAATAAGCACTTTCCTTGACTTCCACTAACAACTGCCAAGTCATGACTGCTACGGCAATTAATCATGCGACAGTGTATCTCTGTCAAAGATCTTGTTGATTATGCCCATCGGTTTCCATCTCGTCGTGGCAGATTCGGCGATTCTAATCCGTGCCTGGCGTTTCACTTCGGCTCTAGCCCTGGCCTTGCAATAGCCACACCTACCAAAGAGCCAATTCCACCCCTTGTCCGCGAATGAATTCTTATGGTTGCGATTGCGATTCCGATCGTTGGAGGGGCAGGTGCAGTACAGGTAGTCATTATCCTCAATGACATTTTCTTGGTCATTGAACGGATCGATCGGGCTACCACAAGACGCATTCTCGTCATCAAACTTGTACTCGTCGTCATTGTTCCAGAATTCACGATGATTAGCATGATGCACTGGACTAGATGGATAGTACTCTTGCTCAGGAAACGTTAAGACGCCGTAGGAGACCATGTCGAACTCCATTCGGCGGCGGTTTATCGCGCGTCTACGGCGGCGGCTTAGCTTCGTGAAGGGTGCGAAGATAATGCGTCTCTTGTATGCCCCAATTCCCGTCACCTCGGAATCCTTCTCGGTTGGTCTGCTGCAGAGATACTGCATAGCGGAATTATGGCTCTCGTTGGGTGAAACAACGCTATGCAACGAATACTGCACCATGAGAGGCAAGCGGACAGCGACATTTGGACTCCGATTGCAAGTCGTCGCGACGCGAAGCAGAGAGAACAACAAAGAACAGTAAACAAGGAGGCAGTCATAGTTTTTGCTAGGTATGGAACTAGGGAAGCAACGCCGCAAGCATGGTAGTAACCTAAATCATCTCATTGCAGATCATGATTATATCCAGAAATATGTAAGAGCCACATGTAGATCAGCCATATTCTGGTCCTGGTTGTGGTTTAACGCGTCGAATTTCGCAACGGCGGCGACTGCGAACCTCTCAATGTACTCCAACTGTAGTAACCATTAGATGTCCAATACCTCATACAGACTTAGTAAAATCATGTTAGCTCAAAGTAGAAGCAAATAAGTTCCCACATATTCTCCACCCAAGTTAGCTATTGTATCCATCCAAATGCGAATGAATCCCCGCATAGATCTAAAACAGGCTCTAGTTATATGCAGGGGAGAATCGTTGCCGTGGTGACGCTCAATATTTGGCAAATAAGGTTTGACAGGCGAGTTTCTCATCTTTGTTTACCAATCTACAGTTTGCGTTTTGTTAAGCGCCACGAGACACAACTCCAAGCCGAGGATGTACAACAACTCGACCCACAGCACTACAAGCTAGCACGACAGCGTCATTGATTTGTACGAACGGTCGACTATTATCAGCTTTCTGCTATAGTGCGTTGCTTGGTTTGTTTAAAGCACCGTCAACCTACACTTCGCCGGCGATCCCTGATTTGCTCTTCCCAGTGACCTACGTAATGCCCTCACAGCCGTCGCCTCGCAGAGTGCGAATTCCTACTATAGAATTTTTAAAAGGTATCCGCACATAAATTAGTCCATCCATGTGATAGGTTGTCGCTAACTCCAAACAGATCGGCTATACCTAGGAGCATTTGACAGTACTCCACAAGATACAGACTCCATCGTCCATTTTAGTGTGGACGATTCTCTTCCATATAACGCCTTCCACCACGATTTTGGCCCGTTACACATAGGACATCTGTATAGATTTGCGGTGGCGCTACATGAAACTTTAGCCGTAAGTTACCGTGTTCCTGCTCCGGGTTTTACAGGTTTACTTATTATATAACCAGGAAGAGGAAAATAAAAGTAGAGCAGTTGTATTTTATTCCCGAACGAATCCACGGGCAAGAGCTAATGCCGCTTGCGTGCTATGTTGTTACATGGTATGATTTGTATTGAGTTGTGTTGATCTCTGAGGCTAAGTATGTTAGGTTCTTGTCCAGTCGTGGCCGCCGCATTTGGCGCTTGCGCCTATAGCACAGGCCGAGCCTCCGTATATGCCATTCCGAGATGCCGGATATTCGGTCGCTGACTTTACGTTGTCGGTGCAGGATGTCGTGTATGGTGTTTGGAAGGCAAAGGATAAGGGGCTACTAGACATGAGAGAGTTCAACTTAGAGGAGTATGCTAACAATGGAATAAAGAGAGATGAAAATGCGCTAACGGAATATAGGTATGAGAAATATGAAAGGGTAGAGATGGGAGACTTCAACACAATCCCTCCACATTTCGTTGCCTTCGCATCGCCACAGTATACCTCTTCGCCTGACTCGACTCCTCGCAAGGTGCCCGCTGCAATTCGAAACGTGCTAGATTTCTTCGTTGAGAACAATGTTGCTCTTGTTGTCCGTCTGAATTCGCCGTTGTACGACAAGCGCATTTTCGAGAATCGCGACATCCAGCATGTGGACATGATTTTCGAGGACGGAACGTGTCCTGATATGGACATGGTTCGCAGATTTATTGGAGCATGTGTTGAGGTCACAAGTCAAGATAAACTTATCGCTGTGCACTGTAAGGCCGGACTGGGCCGAACAGGATGTTTGATCGGCGCATTCCTGATCTACGCATATTCATTCACCGCCAGTGAGGTGATCTCATACATGCGATTCATGCGTCCTGGTATGGTCGTTGGTCCTCAGCAGCATTGGCTTTACATTCACCAGCACGATTTCAGAGACTGGCGATACACGATGGTGCTGGGTGCCCCATCTGCTGCGTTGTCTGGGTACAGACCGCTGGTGCCATTGTCGTCGTTGAAAGAGAAGACTGCCAGCCCGCGTACACCTATCCGCAGCATATTAGGCGAAGTAGAGAATAACGCTGCCTTGCCAGCACCTACACCGGGACAGCCTCGAAAACCCTCGCCGGCACAGTCCCGGTCGCGATCAGTTTCAGACGCGCCGGAAGAACGTCATACCGAGCGCGACGTAGACGAGCATATGACAATTCTGAATGATGAAAACGCAGGCATTGACGACACGGAAGCACTAGTTGTCAGGAAGACACGATCGACGACCGTATCACCTAGTGGCCGAAGCGTGAGTTTCTCTGCGGTCACTACTACCACCACCACGACGATGACGACAACTACGGTCGCGTCGCCTGGGTCGAGCACTAGAATAAGTTCCGTGAGACCGCAGAGACGTGTGAACTCGGGATCGATTCCAGTTGAGAAAGTGAGAGGTGCATCGGGAGGTATCCGCAAAGTCAGCGCAAAGTCGACCAAACGACTGCCGTATTGATGCGAAAAGATCTTGTGGTGTACATAAAGGAAAGCTCACATCATTACTCGACATCATATATATCTTCAATTACAGTGGTTGTAAAGGCGGATATGGATTTTTTTGCTTAGCCGAGTGTCACATTATTCGCATTGTACATTGTTACTTTGCTGGCTGTTTTGTTCACTGTGTTGAGTGTGGGAGGCCGAAAGGAAGCAGCTAGTGCATGGGGATATCCGTTGGTGTTGCTTGTTCACGACTTGACAGGTTAGATTTTTATGTACGAAGTTGCTGTAGGCGTTACAATTGTTATGTATGTAGTGCTGTGTCCGTTGGTGCATTTAGAATTGTCCACCAGCAATCACAAAGTGCAATATGTCGACTACTTGTCGGTGGGAGCCATATCCCATAAGATATATGTATACTCGAAGAATAATGCATGAACATGCAAGTCATGTACACGAAGGAACCAAAACACTGTGAGCATACAAGGTAGTCATAAATACAACATAAATAATAGAAAAATTTAAAAACCAGTATGCCAAATGCATCCAAGCAAGAAATGATCTATTGAGTAAAATAAATATATGTGATTTCACGAATACAAGATCGTTCCATATTAATAGACATTGGCTTTAAGGACTGCTTCAGTAGAGCAACGGGCCTTCTTTCTGGGCATACATTACCAAGCGTGCGGTATGCCGCCAGCACAAAAGAAAGTAAACCAACCAACCAAAAAAAATATGCAAAGCAACTGTATATAGCAAGAATACGATAATACCTCAAAAGGCACACTATAATTTTCGTGTCTTCCTGGGACAATCTTCCGATCGTTCATTTTGCCAAATATAGTGATAATATCATATCGCGTTTGATAAAGAACCTTCTACTTCTTCCATCTATATCTTGTCGGCGGAAGCACAGACAGTGTTTTTCGAGCAATAGTACGCATGTACTAAGCGATACTGCGTCACTTGCTGATATTAAACTTAAGTGAACGTTGCCAACCTTCTCGTCCAATCCAGCTGAATATCTTCCTATATATACAAACGTCATCTCCTTCTGCGGTAACAAGCGCGTTGAGAGTGGCGTATCACAGCTTAAACTTGCAATATCTCGTTGAGCCAGTGGCAGATGACAACTTCGCCTTCCTCCATCCCCTTCCAATCCATATGACGGACAATGATAGCAGCGTGTGCCGCCTTCGTCTTCGTGATCTGCACCGGGAACTTGCGCCACTCAAGACTGTTAAGCGAACGAATCATCTTGTTCTGATCTTCGGTCAAATCGAGTGGCGGTAAGTGGTAGTGGCGAAGTCTTTTCTCCTCCGAATCGCTGTCCTCGTCGGACTCACAGACAAGGTTATCTACGAGGGAGTGAGAAATACCGTACGGAATGAAATCTCCAAGGACAGTGTCCACGACATCCTCAACTTGCTCATCTAAACGCAAAAGACGGAATTCATCCAGACCATAGCGGCCCTTCTTTTTAGTATGGAATTCTCGCAAACGACGAGATGAATAGAATGTCTGGATCGTGCCTGATATCAAAAAAGCCAAAACCCAGACAGGTGAGATGAAGAAAAGGTTCACAATCATTATGATCACACTCTTACAGAGACCGGGCAAGATTGTAAGCTGCTGGGCGCGAGTACGGACCCCCACGGTGCGGCCGCCTCCAGATACATCAGACAAGGAATCATACGCGGAATATGTAATGTCTTGCTGCATCTCAGAAAGACTCTTGCGGGTCACCGGATGTGACACATCAAGGATGGTTGGTCCATAACCTGGAAGAGGATTTAAGACGACATTGTGCAAATCCAAGAACGGATCGGTATGAGAAATAGCGGCAGTGAACCATGACGTACGACGATCATTGGCGATGTTAGCGTAGAGAGCACGGTTGGGAAACAGAGACAAAGCGTGATAGAAGATCGAAGACTTGTCTGCCAAAAAGCACATCAGAGGCATAGACGAAGTCGAAAACTTATCGAGCATGAATAGCTGGCGCCCGGTGGCTGAGATGGTGCGCGGAACAAGCGTGTTGAAGAGAGTTGTCGGAAGGTCCTTGCCAGGGGCGCGAACGCCAACGTGAGGAGTGCAAAAGGTTGTAAAGTTCTAACGTACGGAAGAAGCAGGCGTCAACCATGTCCGCACAGAGCAAATCGAACTGCCAGGATTTGGAATCTGGAGTCGTCAATTAAAATTTGGAAGAAATATGTGCACTTACCACCGGGGTGATCTTCTTGAATATGCCCTTCTGATACAAGATGCCGATAGCATAGCGAGCCATGAGACCGCCGAGAGAGTATCCGACGACTGAAATCTTGTTTATGGGGATGTTCTGTCTTTCGTAAGTGTCCAGAGCTTGTTCAATCTGCAACGAGTTAGTTTACACCGTTTATGCATGCCATCCGCTCCGGATATACCTCATCGGCGACCTTTTCGCCACACATGTCGATTCCATCGTACGTCAAATACCCCTCGTTACTGCGCGTGACCAAAACATACGGCTTCCTATATTTGGAGTTTTTTGCTAGTTTGCCGCTCTCACGCAGCCCCTTCACCTTCTCCGCAATGGCAAACACATCCTTTTCATGATCAGATTGGGCTGCATGCTCATCATCGTCGTCGACGTACTCATCCTTCGCTGTCCAGTTCGACGCAAGATCATCGTAGGTGTAGAATTGGTCGATTGCGCGAGTGATGTAGTCAAAGTGCGACGCGTTACCCCATAGACTGGATAATGAGTAAGAGTGTGAATGTATACAGTGGACTGTTGCAGTCTATGCGAGCACTTACCCGTGAACCAGAACGAGAAGGTGATCGGAGTGTTGTTCCATTCACGTGAATCGAAGAATACCTGTTTACAACGGAATGATAGCTAGCTACTGACTTAGAGGCGCAAGGATGTAGGGGAAGGAAGACGGAGCGGTACAGAAGAATGGGAACGAAGAGAGAAGGAGGGAGAAAATTGAGGGGAGGAGGGAGGACTGACGGCAAGACGCTTGAAGCGAGCTTGGGACGAAACGCAATGAGAAAACCTGGGTCGCGTGCCACCTTGGATATTGGCTTTGGTTACGGCTCATGTGGCAAGTGCCAGAGTCGCCAGGATAAACTGCTTTGTTAAATCAGGAAGGTGCGCACGCGCCAAGGTCGCAGTAACGGTGCGCACACCGTTGTGAGTATTGCAATTGTAACTACGGAAGCGTTCGCGCAGTTACCACTGCGATTGGGTTTCAGGGCGAGCACGGCCCACATGTGCCTTGCGTGTAATGTCCACGATTATCACTGCCCTAACCCATAATAGATGAATGGTTCCCACTTAGCGCGACATGTCCGCATTTTCTCGTTACTGCTAACCTACACCACAGCCGGCTGCTATTTTATTGTTCTGTTTGACGGGCTCTTCGATTTCGTCGGTTTATCAACTATATTGAGTTGTGGATATTGCTGCACTCCGTAACCTGCACTGAAATGGTCCATATGTCTCTCGGGTCACAGATACATGTACAAGCAGGATATTCGTCAGACAATCAGTCAAGATAATGCATTCATGAGCGATTAAACATACAAAATGCAATACATAGCGACAATTACCAACAGCATTTTAACCTGTAGCCAACAAGAATACAATTTAAATCAAGTATAATAATGCATCACCGAACCAACGATGAGAGCCAAACCCACCCGCATCTATCCACACGACGACGTCTATGAATGAAACATAAAAGCAATAGTATGACAACATAGTTGAGCTTTTTTGCCAACCACAAGTCCTATCACATCAAAAAAGTTACCCTTGGAAACACCGCATGCTAAAAATCCCTCCCCATAAGATCTAGAATTCAAATCGTTAATATTTACCCCTATCCCATAGGTTGCTATCGTTGGCGCTAGTATATTCATGTGCTGCAACGCTAACTATTCCAGTATGCTTGATATCCACCATAAGCATCAGCGCATTGACGTACCGAAACCTTTACTTAAGATCCAAAGGCTAGCTCCACACCGCCTCGAAAGTCATCTTGCCTTTCGTCTCCGGGACAAACTTCCACGTGAAAACAAAGTAGCAAGCCGCGATCCCAGACAACACGAAGAACACAAAACCGCCAATTAGCTCGTTAAGAATCGGGAACAAGTATCCCTAATTCCCAAAATTAGCATGAGAATTGTGTGAGAAAAATTAGTCAGAATGGAACCTACCACGAGGAAAACCGCGATCCAATTGCATGTGAATCCGACACTCTGTGCGACGCCAACAGAGCTGGCTTCTGTCAACTCTGGAATGATCAAAAATGGAATTGGACCCAAGCCGACCGAGAAGAATGCGACGAATATAGTTGCCGCGACACCCGACAATGCTGTGACATTCTTGAGAATGCCAAAGGCGAGAAGAAATGAGGAGGTCGACATGCCGCCAATTGAAATCAAAAGGAGCGGCCGGCGGCCAACACGGTCAACGAGAGGGGCCACGCCAAGGTTGACGATGCAGTTCAGCAGTGAGATTAGCACGTTCACAAGGACCGCGGCGGTGGGAAAGAGTGCGGACAAGATCGTGACACCGTAGAAGATCATGGTGTTGATACCGCAAAACTGCTGTGCAGTCAAGATACCGATGATCGCAATTAGCGGACGGCGGAAACGGCGCGCAGTAAGGAACTCCTTGTACGAGACCTGGTGGAAACTATGTGGAGCGTCGGCAATGGAATCAGTGGACTGCAGCGTACTTCCCTCTTCCGACGAGAGAATAGTCGACAATACCTCCTGCTGCTTGCCAATCTCGGAGACAATCTGGGTGGCTGCAATCTTCTGAACGGAGTCAGTGTCTTCCACTGGCTCCGAGTAGGTCGAATCAGATGATGAACCGCCGGAGTCCACAGTATCGACGGTCTTGAGACGTTTTTCTCTCCACGACTCGATAAGGTCGTCAATCTCGATAAGGTCAACTTCCGCAACGTCGCCGTGTGAGAGTCCTCTTAGCTTGATCAACGCGACACGGGCATCATGTATTCGATTTCGCAATGTGAGCCATTTTGGAGACTCGACGCAAAAAGGAATCAAAAGAAGGTTCACAAGACCAAGAATGCCACCGATGGACACAATAACGCGCCATTTCGTGAAATCAGAGAAAAAGATACCAAAAACCTGAGCAGTCAAAATACCAATATTGACAAATTCCTGGCACATGGCACCAATCATGCCAGTCATGGCAGCAGGACTAATTTCATTGAGATACATCGGAATCACAATAAGAGATGCACCTGAGCCGAGACCAGATATAAATCGTCCGAGCATGAGAACGTAAAAGTTCGTTGACACGGACATAATAGCAGGTCCGATAATATAACTGATGCAATTAATCATGGTCAACCCTCTTCTTCCAAATCTATCCGCGGCGCGACCGGCAACGGTAGCGCTAATGAGACCGCCGATACTGAAAATCGAGTTGACCAGGCCTATCTGGTTCGCGTTCATGGGAATACAGTCGACGAGCTCGCTTGTGCGGAAGAAGTCTCTGTACCGCGCCTGGCATGAGATATAAGCTTCAGGAGCATTCAGTTCGGACTTTGGACTAGTTAGCATTACTTGCAAGACGTGATATTGACCGCCGTGACATACCAGATGATAGCCAAACTGAAGAGCCCCCAAGCACACGATGGCGACATGGTACACCAGTCGAAACGTGAATGGTGACCGCGACATGGTCGCTGTAATCTTTAGCAGCTGCACCGGTGAGAAGTGCGACGTACACAAACTGGTCGCTACCGTCAATAGACAACTAGCGACAGAATACAAACAGCCGTGGAATCAGTATATGGAGACGCGAGTATCTGTATAAGAATGGTATATTCCGGCTGACCTCAGAGGAAGGCGTTGCTTGGGCTTACCAAAGATTGGCTTTTGTGCTCCTTAATTTGGCACAGAAATCCGCATGAGTGGCTCTCTATAACGGTGTCCTGATTCGGAGTCTGGGCACCAGATCCTTTGTGCGCAATTGGTCGAATGCTGATAAGCCGTAGAGCCGCGCACGAGTCACCTCGACTCCGGTCGCCGCGGCCACCTGGAATCAGCCAAAAGTGAAAGGGATGGTAGCCAATATGCTGTACTTAGTAATATGCTCTCCAACTTCATGGCTCTACACTCAGCACTTGCTAATCTGATCTTACAAGTTTTATTTCAAACGGAGTATGAACTTGTGTGAGCCAAGTCGCTACCTTTGCTTGCCCGGCCGGCTCCTCCAACCTGCTAGATTAGGGCTTGCTGAGGAACCATTTATTTCTGTACAAACTTTAATAAGTCACGTGCAACACTGTGCGTCTCACTAGCTTCACAACAAAGTACACACAGGACAAAGGATAGCTCGACCTAAACCAGCTGCAACCCAGGCGCTCGCAACGCATCGAGTTATGCTCTTTATATTATAATTCTTCTCTCAAACTTTTAGACATCGTTGTCAAAGGTTGTTTCAATCCACTTCACTGCTTCTTATGATGTGACTAACGCGTTGTATTCGCCAGCAATGAGTGCTACAACTCCTTCATCAACTCATTCACAAATTCACGCCTTACTCGACATCTATCAAAATCTCTCGTCAAGATATAATCCGTCCAAGGTGACTTTTAAGCTAGAAATATGCAACGACGCAGATCTCTCGTCAGACGACATCGTTTGGTCCCAAGTTTTGTGTTCACCGACCGGGACCGTGACTGCGAGTGGTAATCATGAGTCTCTGGCAGTGCAATCTAGCAGAATCAATAATAGCAGTATGAGTTTGCGAGACAGACGTGATGCTCAGTGTTTATCGAGGTTACTAATCGTGCCGCCTGCGCGGTCTTGAAATAGGCAGACGTCCCCTCGCAGTTCTCTACGCCGACATCTCTCCAACCGAAACCGAGTCTCCTGCAGACGGAGGAGGCTCTCACCTGCCACTCTTGAGTTACGCGGAAATGAGAGCTATACTAGCTGGACATAGCGACGACGAGGAATACACGCGATATCAATCTGAAAGCTCTGAAACGGATCCTCAACATACAGCAGATTCGGAAATTTTTCTGACGACAAGATCTAAGCTGTTGTACGGCGACATTGAGAGGGATGCTAAGCTATCAGTTATAACCGAATCTGACATTCCAGAGGTACAAGAGAAGGCTCCTCAGTTGGAGTTACCGGAGTTTGAGGAGTTTGCTGTTGAGAAGTTACTGGATTCTGTTATAGCCGAGCACGACAATGAACTCGGAAGCGTATTCGACGCAGGTCGATCGTCTGCGTCGTCTCACCGAAATTTGTCGTTTGGTCATTTTGATTTCTCAAAAGTGACGCCACGGTCTCGTTTTCGACAGAGAGCACTCAAATTGCGACGCTGCGCAAGTACTAATTTCTCACCTATGATTGAGCGTACAGAGCGCGCGTCTCCGTGGTATACTGCTGCAGTTGGAAGACGTGAAGTGGTGTATTATGGCTGGTTTCATCCAGATATTAGTTGGAGTGTTGAGTACAGACACAAACAAGTTCTGCGCGAGCTCAGTGAACGATTTAGATTGCAGCAGTATCAAAGAGAACATAAACAAGATGGATCATATTCTTGTGAAAATGCACCCTTATCTCTCAAGTTAGTTTGTGGTGATGCGTTTAGTCCAGCAGGAAATGTCCGGGAGTATGTCCCTTTCAATTCGCCTCAGACTCCAGTCCGTATGAAGGTTTTCAGCAACGGCATGCAGCGGTCCATTGGCAAGCTGCAGCTGTCAAGATTGGCTCAACATCAGTCTACGGATCACAGTCCTGATATAAGCCGCTCGTATATAATCGCCACTCCTCCGTTAGGCAAGCGTTCAGTTGGTTCAATAGGCACGGTCATTCCACCTAGAAATCAGGCAGGTTCAGATATTGCAGACGATCAACGGTCTGACACCTTTTCCAGTATTCACGCAGAAACCGGCAGTACGGCTGGCGTATTAAAGACATATAGTGGACGTCGGCTTACATGGAGTAAGATATCTGGCAAATCGACTAGCAAATACTCGTTTCGGAAATTATTGGCACGTCCTGTTAAAGTGCAACATGCACCCGCTACACCGCGGTCTCAATTAGGTAGTTTCATTACAACTGAATATGTCCGCTCTTCCGAGTCAGTCAGCCGTAGGTCTGGGCATGATCGGGAAAAGTCTGCATCTTTGACAAGTCCAGTCAGATTGCTGCTTCAGAAACTGAATGTGAAGAGGCATCTTAAATCAGCTGCAAAAGGGAGTCACATTTTTCGGTCGTTGAGTAGCCGGCGAATTCTGTCGCGAAGAGCCGTGTGATTTTATTATTATGCTTGCTAAATTGCTGTTGCTTCCGCGAGGTCTTTTGACTTTTATATTCACTTAATTGCGGGATATTATTCTGAATTCACTGTCAAAATATTGATAGTTCCCTTGCAGAGTATATCTATAATGTAAACTATTATATAATATGATTTTTATTTTAGCCCCCATCAAGTACCCTAACATTTACAAATAACACCAGCGATGACACGTTCATGATTACATCCACTAAGACTTATCTTACGTATACAGTACACCGCCGCCCCATTACGAAAACTTCCATCTATTTCCGCAATTCTCGCATGTACAAAACGTGGTGAGCGGTTCATCTGCCGATCTTGTCTGCATCTGATAATACGAGACCTTCTTCTGCTTGCATTTGCCGCAGGTGAACCTATCTGTGACCGCTCTTTGTTCTTTCGCACCCTGTGCGTTAAATAGGTTCTTTTCTTCTAGTCGCTTTATTTCATTTTTGAGATCCTCGGACGCCATTTCTTGTGCAGACATACGGTATAGTCTCTCTGCGCTAATTTCACCCGACACTACCCGATATCGCAAGTTGGGGTTCTTGGCGTCTTTTAGGTTGAGATAGAGGGATCGCATTTTGGTCCTGTAAGCTGGAGTCGCACCCTTTTCGTTTTGAAAAACTACCCGTTCAATATCTTTTGAGCATTCGAAAATCGTGTCCGAATCTACACATAGAATATGAGTACCAACATATCTATCAATACTCAGAATAAACTTACGAGCATCAGAATCGCTGGCTAAAGCATTGTATGTCACAGTGACGCAACTATTCCGCACTCGATCATCGTAAATATCAGTCTTAACGCCATCAGTCTTAACGTCCCGCGGTGCACCATTAGGCGGTCTTTGCACCTTTGGTTTCGAAGCGGCTACGTCTGGTGGTGGCGCGAATGATGGTGCGGCGACTGGTGGCGGCTTGTTTGCTGTGATGACGGAGGGTGTCGAGGACTGCCCATGTGAGGACGCTTTTTGTGCTGTCACCTCATCTTTCCACTTCTTGATCATGGACTTCACTAGTTCAGAAATCTTCTTTTCCGAATGCGACCGCAACTTGTTCACTGCAATTCCTAACTTCGTTTCCTGTATAATCATCGTCAGTCCCAATGCTCCTGATCAATTTCCTGAATTCCGCATCGCCCTTCCAGCAAGCAGCAATGGTCGCAGTCAACTTATCGATATTCATACCCTCAGTAATTTCTCCGTAGGAACGACGTCTTTCTTTAACTGCTCCAGAATATCAATTGTTATTTGCGGAGTATTAGCTTTCTCAAGTCCGCTCATTAAAGACTTGATTTCCTTGACATCGAGTCCACGAGTTTGCACCATCGTGAATTAACCAAGAAAAATTTCGCGTGCAGAAGTAATAAGGCTGTGAGTAGATGGCGACTACCACGGGCGTAATGTAAAGAAGAAAGCGCTCTAGTTGTCAATTATGCTGAATTTCAAACGTCACACGCACAGTCGAATGTCGTCGGTGGTTAATAACATGCGCCAAGCAACTGAAACTCTCCTAAATTAATGAACCGTAGATATGACTTCTATAGAACAATAATAAATCAAATCTTGTAATTGAATGTTGCGAGCGGACAATAATAAAGAGGCGTATTGGATAATAAATCCGTTCGAACCGGCTAGCGACACTTGAATTTTGGAGTTTGTCAGAGCTCATCTCACACGAACGCGCCACCGCTTATATACCGTCTCATTAAAGGGACGAGACGACAGGGAGCTACTTTTCAACAAAATAAAGCCCTGGAGCTTCGAATTTATTCCACCATTGTACAACTACGGATGTAGTCTTTTGGATTTAATTTTTTATTATGCTTTACCGAAGGTGACTAGAGTTTCAATATGGCTGGGCAGCTGACAGGTGCGTATAATCGAACGACAGCCATATACAACCCTCAATACAAGTAATATAAAGTAATATACATTCTTCAATTGGCTTGTAAACGAATTCGAACAAAAAAAGATCTAACACCAAAGTTCACGACCGCTCCCAATCGTGCAAACAGCGAGTCGCAACTACTCACGGCCTTCTAAATTCTGTACCACTTCTGACTGCAACTTCTTCTCTTCTCTAGCAGTTGACAATGTGCTTATACCTGAATAATTGTCAGCTCTGTTTGGCATCATAGCTGACAGTAAGAAGAGTGACTTACTTCGCAGATCACTGACAATGTCCTTTGTCTTTCCGAAATAAACTTCCTGGAGCTGGTTTCTCATCTTCGACTCAATGTCTTCGACCATCTTGCCGATATTAGCAACGTGGCTTGTTTCATCCTCGACAAGGATATCTCGCTCGACCTAATAGCGTGCCAATTAGTGGTTGGAACGTCACGCAGTCAAAGAGTGTCGTACCTGACGAGTCAAGTTTCCTCCCAAATCAAAAGTCCCCAAAGACGCTTTACTGGTAATCACATTAAGAATAATAGTGCTGGTGAGCTTGTAATGTGCGTTGCGACCTCGCACTTGAGCCTCAAAGACGTGGATCGAATCCCAGTCACCTTGGCCATTAAACGATTCAGTGGAAGCTACCTGCTATCAGTACAATTGCTATAAATTTGAGTACAGAATTCCGGTGACCTTTCTTTAGTAGGACGACGCCAGCGAGACCATCGTCCAATTCCCACATGTAAACACTAGATAATCCACCCTCATAGTATCTATCACCAATCAGCACGGTTCGTGGCACACAATCAGCCATGTCACCTACAGATCTCTATAAATATCAAAAGCATCGTTGGCAGTAATTTCCAATTTTCGAATTGCATCGCTAGGCACGGTACCGTCCGCGAGTGGGGGATCATATTCATTGCTCCACGGACTTCGGAAACTGTCGCCGTCGCGGTTATAATCACAGGTGAGATAATCCTTTCCAGTGACTCTGCATCTCTTAACTTGCAGCGGCTGGTCGACTGATGACAGTAAATCTTCAGTCAGATCTGGTACGAGACTGCAGATGGAAGTCAGGTTCTGGGAGATGTCTTTCGGGTTGAGACGGCGTAGGAGATCGAGCGCCGCGTCGAATGGATCCGCTGCCTGCATTCTGTTAGCCAGTCTCTATTTTTAAGTCAGAATCCGATTATGTTCTGAACGTACCATTTTGGAATGAATACGCGCGTGTAGAAATTGTAATTGAATGAGATGGCCAGCGGATAAGTACCACTCAACTCGGGAGTGACGCCGGAGTTGAAGCCGAGTTCAAACATCTGACCCGGCCAGTGAAGGTATGATCGAGGGATCGTGAGCAATCTGAGAGGGTACTGACCCCATTGCAGCTTCGACAAGAGAATCATGCATTCCCATGACGGCATAGCAGTTCTATACACATTGTTAAGTCTCGGAGATCATTCATTTCACACCCTGATTAATAATAAGATGCGTTGATAGAAGCAACGAGTAATCAATTGGGTCAGATTCCGCTTCCTACCATACAAACGAGCCGCACAAGAATACCTAAATCCTAACTTTACGGCGACGAGTGGAGTAAAAAAATTCTTTTTTTCGTCATCTGGCATTCGACAGCTTCTTCACAGCAATATCTCCAGAGAAGCACGCAAATTCAGGATGACCGACGAAAAGCATCAGAAGAAGGACAAGTCGCACAAGAAGCGGAAGTCGCTGCCAGCAGGGGAGAGTCCTGCGAAGACTGCTAATGAACCTGAGCTAATGGAGGTTGACACCACGCCGGCTGTTGAGGAGGCCGTCATTGAGTCTAAGAAGGATAAGAAGAAGCGGAAATCTTCCCTTGGTGGCGATGCTGCGGATGATGGAAATTACGACGTGAGATTGTCGGCGTTGTTGCCTTTTGCGAAGCCACTAGCCCCGAAGAAGTTGAACAAGAAGGTCATGAAGACTGTCAAGAAGGGTTTGTCGCCTTTTGCGCTAATCTGGTTTACAGTATCATATAGAGTACTAACCGTGTGATCTAGCTGCCAAATCAAAGCATATTAAACGCGGTGTTAAGGAAGTCGTGAAGTCTCTTCGCAAGGGCGACAAGGGTCTCGTTGTTATTGCCGGCGATATCTCCCCGGCTGATGTCATATCTCATATTCCAGTCCTATGCGAAGATAACAGTGTTCCATATCTTTTTGTCCCAAGCAAAGAAGACTTAGGATCGGCTGGTGCTACCAAGAGACCGACGAGCTGCGTCATGGTGATTCCTGGTGGATTCAAGAAGGATAAGACTGATGGCAAGGACGCTGATTATAAGGAAGGATTTGATGACATTGTGAAGGAGATTAAGGCGTTGGAATAAGTATTGCGGAAGATGTCGTTATCTTGGTAGAATTTGGAGAACAAATTGGTTAATTCGGGTTAAATTGGGCTGCTACGATGTGAATGTACTTGTAAAGTTAACGGTTATTGCTTGTCAATATAATGGCATCTTTTGTCCTTCACTTAGTGTTCCCATGGACATCCAGTACTGATAGCTTGTCTGGTGGTTGACCTCCACTTCCATGCGTGGTCTAGCCTTCTTTTACAAGACTCGCGAGCAGGATAGCCGGTGATCGTTAATAACGATGGCAACAAATACGAAGTTACCGTCAAGAGGACTGCAAAAAGGGATAGGACAAGCAGGAACATCTCAAGCTCTCCAAAGCGCGAGCTCGGTGCCCCAAGGTTTTTAGCAGTCCAGATAGGTGTAGCCAAACAGAGCTAGTTCGGAATGGGCATAGCGCTATTGCTCTAAGAAGGGATAAATAAGGTCACCGTTAGAAGTTCCTTAACGTAAATATATTAAACGTTGCAGCGTAACGATTTAGCCAAATCCGATTCACGACCCCAAAATGGACATCGCGTGACCGGCATCTATTTGACTTAGGTAAAATACCAAATGGATAATATACTCGAAAAAGTCCAGTTCATAAATGCAGATTAATTAAAAGGGGACCTCGACCTCAAAATAATGATAAAAAAACAAGTGACATCGGAATCCTAATGATACAAAATTGATAACATTAAACATAATCCAAAATTAGTCGTAATTCATACATGCCTAATGTACAATCTACAATCAAAGAAACCCAATACTTTTCAACTATCAGCTGAAATGCAAATATTCATATAGTTCATCTACTGCCATACTCCACTGCGCAACCGCAGTAAGTTCTGAACACACTCGTACTCGGATTCCACAACAGTATCAGGGATTTGCAGTGACGCGTTTTCTTTACCGTCGACGGCGCCAGCTTTGTCAAGCACAACTTGCGCCTTTCCATCAATGGACATGGTAAGCCTCACTTGTGCGCCCGACGTTGTTCTAGATCCAGGAGCGGTCGGGCCTGCCGTTGGGGCGGCTTCGGTCGTAGTTGTGGGAGCTGCCGAGGATGCATTTGTAATCGCAGCCATTGACATAACATTCACAAATGAAGAGTTGGTTGGCGTAAGGACGCCTTTCGAAGATATTGGAGAGGTGACAGAGTCAGACCGAGTGAAAGGCGGAGGAATGATATGTAGTTTCGGAGCAAGCTTGACGTCATGAGTCTTGCTATAGTCAAATTCTACAAAATTGACAGAGTTTGGTGACTCTGGGCCAGGAGACGAGCTGGCAGAGAATGAGGATGATGACGGGATGTTATCGTCGGAATGTGGAAGCTGTTTTGTGGATGTGGATGAGGACGCGTTGGAGTCCGCGTTCGAATTCTGCGTTGCAGCGCGTCGTGACGACTGTCGTCGGTTTTGAAACCAGATCTATATATACGTTAAAATAGTTCTTTCGTGTCGCGACAGTTGCGTCTACGAAGAGCGAGATTCGGCCGTTCTGTTGGCGAATTATACGCGTCGACATGCCGCCTGTGCAAACAACTAACTTACTTGAACCGCCTTTTCTGTCATGCCAACGCGTTCGGCGATGGCAATTCGGGTGACTCGAGGTGGTTTGGCACACCTCTTGAACTCGGAATAGAGAATCTGGAGCTCATTCGGGGATGTGCGCCTTCTCTTTCTGCGGGCCAGTGGAGGATTGTCGATTTCAGGTTCGTGGAGAGGATACGTAGTGGGGGAGTGAGAGATGAACGCGTAAGTCGAGCGCGTGAGGTCTTGAGGCCCGAGCATGGCGTCGACTTCAGTAGCTAAAGGGAGACAAGGGAGAGTGGGAGTAATAAGAGGGAGAGTGTGATGAACGCATATGAGATGAAGCCAAATGGTGCGAAGGAGAGCAGGGATGGCTGGCCAGGGCCCGTGTTGTGTTGAGCCCGACTTAAAATTACACAGCCGCCTAAAATGGAAGCCTTTACTTAGCGGGTTCACTCGCGGCGCGTGGCCGATATCAGTCCATATGTTGGTTCCATTCACGCCGCGTTTTTAGAGCTCAATCGCCCGTAGAATATGCACCGGGTTTGCGCCTCTAAGGCTCGGTGAGAACTGGCGAGGCGATGGTGGAATCTAATGGTGGCTTAATGACATTGCCATATTAAGCAAGCATCTCTAATTAGGCAGCTAAGTGTCAGCCACGCATCGTGCCTTTCCTTAGCCACTGCCAACCCCAAACTAATACGCGTAAATAAACATAGTCAATTCGAAATCC
This sequence comes from Lipomyces starkeyi, assembly GCA_018804115.1. Taxonomy (NCBI): domain Eukaryota; kingdom Fungi; phylum Ascomycota; class Lipomycetes; order Lipomycetales; family Lipomycetaceae; genus Lipomyces; species Lipomyces starkeyi. The sequence continues at coordinate 237,674 of JAGJTG010000005.1, read as the reverse complement.
TAAGGGCCAGGCCCGATGCTATATATATGAAGTTCTGTCTTCTTTAGGAGCCATAGACTATTATCGTGCCAACTGTGGCGCAATTCGAAAGCATAATTCTAAGTATTCTAAATAATGCATTCCAGTATCGTACACAGGTCTACCTATATTCACATGTAACAATGCACTGAAATAAGTCTAAATTTTGAAAATCATCTTCTCAACCAGCTCCGCGTTCTTCTCTTCCATCTTGGCTTCATCGCTTTCGTCGCTAACACTTTTATCCAGCGCCAGCTTTGTATTGGCGAGTTGTAAAATGGCCTCCTCAATCGTGCCTTTCGTAACTAATCTCACAACCTTGACCTCTCGCGTCTGCCCTACCCTATGAGCGCGATCTTCTGCTTGCCGATCATCATGCGGATTGAAGCTCATGTCGAAGATGATGACCACATTCGCGCAGGCAAGATTGATGCCGAATCCGCCAGCTTTTGTCGAGAGTAGAAAACAGGTAATGTCCTCCTCGTCGTAGAATTTGTCAATCAAATCCTGTCGTATTTCAACTGAAGTTTGACCATCGAGACGTAAGAATGACATATCAAGAGTCGACAGCACTGATTCGAGAATATCTAACGTCTGCGTGAACTGTGAAAAAATCAAGATCCTGTCGCCATTGGCCTTCATGTCGACTAGCATCTTAGCGAGTTTCTCAACCTTACCCGAATTCATCCACTCGTCGTGTTGTAAACGGTGCTGGTTAATACTGCGGAATTTTAAGCAAAGATTATGAAGCTCAAAGTCTGACATAACTTCCATATCCTCAAAAATATACTGCTCATTGGCATCCTGGTATCTCTCCTCCTACTACTTGTCAGTATGGGTATTCTGCAAACCACCGATGGACACTAACCTTCATAATACTTCTTGCCATCTTGCGCAATGTAGCGTCATCGTAATACTTTCTGAATAATAGTGGATGCACGGCAGCTTTACGCAATCGCATCAACACATTACTAGACGACCTCTCAGCCTTAGTCGTAATCTTGCCATTTTCTCGTGCCTCAATACTACGTCGACTGGCTTCTATTTCCTCGTCATAAATGGCTTTCTGCTCGGCTGACAACTCGCAGTATTCAACTGTATGGTGCTTCTTCGGCAAATGTTGCAAGACCTGATCCTTCTTGCGTCGCAACACAAACGGCGTCATCATCGTCTTTGCTCGCGAAATACGCTGCTGCGATAATAAAGCCAGATTACTTGCATCTCCAGAGTCGGTCGTAGTCTTTGCTTTATGCTTGAATATACCTGCCAAATCTTCCTTTCGATCCCTAAATAAATTCGGTAATATAAACGCGAGCAGCGAAATCAATTCCTGCAAATTATTCTGCAGCGGAGTACCAGTCAGGAGTAATCTAAATTCAGCCTTTAGGCGCATAAGTTTCTGATACCGCTCGGATTCACTGTTTTTAAGAAGATGACCTTCATCGTAAACGCAAGTGTTGAACTTAAACGACCGCAAAAATGAACAATCCAGCGGACTGCCGCACGCGAGATTATAAGTAGTAACAATAACGTCAAAATGAGTTTCAGGATCAGACAGTATTGCCCGAAGTTCCGCCCGATCTTTTTGCAGTCCGTAATACGGCTCGACGACAAAACTCGGACAAAACCGTTTGAACTCTCGGAGCCAGTTTTCCAGCGTCGAAGAGGGCACCACGACCAGATGCGGACCTTCCCGGCCGATTTCCTTGAGATGCGCGAGAAAAGCAATAACCTGACAAGTCTTTCCCAGGCCCATTTCATCTGCCAATATGCACGATAGCTTCTTCCTGTATAATAAGCTGAGCCAATTGATTCCAACTTGCTGGTAATTCTTCAGCTTTACGTCTTCGGCGAGTAGACTTGGTTGCGCAGTGAAATAACCGCCACCCGGGGTCGCCGCTGGCGTCTGACAGTCGCCATCTGAAGAGTCCGAATCTTCTCCGAGGTCCACGATTTCGAGTTCGCCATTTGATCCACGAACATCCACTCCCCACTTGGCGATTGCTTCTGAGACACTGTTTCCAAGCTGCTCGCACCTATGTATCAACGAATCGACGGCCTCATAGCCAGACAGAGTCTGCAATACGTTAGCATCAAATCGTGTCAAAACCGCGGTGTGACCTACATCAATCGCAGTGTCAACAGCCTTATCCCCGGCGGCTTTCCGTGGCCTCCTCGATTTTTTCGCTTTCGGAACATCTGTGTCTTCCCTCACTATATCGACAGCACGAACGCCATCCAGGCTTGAATACGGTCGATTAGCGACGATAGTCTGAGCCAGCTCTTCAGAACAGCACGCTACATCAGCAATAACTGCGGCTGAATCATTATTGAATACCTTCAGCAAACGGTCCTCTATATCTGCATCATCTCCAGACTCCTCAACACTCATATCGGAGTCGAAGTCATCAAGTTTGACAATCTCTTCTTCCTGGCTCCTGGTCTCGGTCCTAGGCCTCACACGTGACTCCGTAACAGTTACAGGGCTGGAGTCAATTGGCGAAGACAGATTGATAGCATTCTTGACCTGAGCAGCGCTGAACTTCTCTCTGATGGATTTCGCAGGCTTGGTAATGTCACGTTTGGATGTAGCAATGATAGGTGATGTCTTCGGCGACGGTGTCCGTGATACTTGCTTCGTTCCCGGGGTCACACCACCTATATGCAACTCGTCCTGCTGCTCCAGCCATCCTGCGGCTTCATCATAGCTACCAGCCAAGCGTATTGCCGATAGCAGTGCTGAGCTGGAAACTGTCGGGAAGGCAACCTGCAACCGAGCGATCAACTTCCGCTCCTCCGATGTGATACTCGGATCTGGTGAGTCAAGTTCCACCACAACAGGCCTCGCGGGAGCCGGTCTTCGCTGTACGAGCTTCGTCACTGCCTGACCCTTGCGAGTGCCATCAGTCCCGCTACTACTTGCTCTCGTGGTCGATGGTGCCTCCGATGTACCAGATATTGACCGGCTCGAGAGTGATGGCGTGGCGCTGTCATTGCTCTTATAAGCAAATTTGTCGAGAATGGACCGCATACGAGTCGAAGGCGACACATCCTGCTTCTTCTCGTTCGTCTCACCTGTACTGCCAGCGCTCCGACCTAAAAACGACGATTTCGAGTTCGAGCTCGAGCTACCGGATGACCTGTTAAACAATAACGGAAACGGGTTATTTGCTGGCTTGCCGGACGCACTGTTAAAAGTTGTCCGTGGCAAATCGTTCAGTCCAGGTCTTCCGTCGTTGAAATGCTGTTGAGAAGCACTATTTGACATAGAGCTTGTTCTCTTGCTTAAACTTCCATAAAACGAATCACTAGACACGGCTCGGCCGTTACTGCTACTCCAACCATTCACTGGCTTACTTTGCAATGCGACATTGTTGGAACCAGGAGGTGAACTGGGCGACGAGGACAGTTCATTGGGCTTTATCTCGTCCCTTGCGACTTTCTTCTCTGGCGGCGCGTGCAGGTGCGACCCGACCACATCCACACTCCGATGTCGTTTCAGTATAGGCTCGAATGGATCTGCTGGCATTGTAGTACTCCAGCGTCAATGACTGCACTGCGAGCCAAATACGACGCCGTCGGTGTAAATAAATTGTGGAGAACTGAATGCAGGGCCTGTCGAACCGTGACCGTAGAGGGAACAGCTGCTGGATACAGGGACGCGAAAAATGAAGCGCGGTTGGCACAACGGCGCCACACTTTGTTGGTGCGCGTCTGCTACTCTCAAAGTGTCGATGTAGGTTTAGCACATTCAGCCAGCCACAAGCACCAGTTGTGGTTAAAGGTCACCTTATCCATATTCTGGTAAACTGCTCGTTTGGTATGAATGATACCCTAGAGAGCCAAAACATTATTGTTGCAGAATCAAACTATGGATCATCGAGCAATATAATTAATAATATGAAATATAATACATTAAACCACTGGTAATTCAAAATCCAAGCAAATGTCCTCTATCTATGTACAAATTCCTGCGAGAAATCTAATGCCGCACCGATTTAGAGACTGCTTCCAATGCAGGGGATATGTCCGTCTCGCTAATAGACTCAATTGTCATCACATACATTGACGAAACGAGCTGCGATGCGCGATCAGCGTAGTAACCCAAATTCATTTTTTCAGACAACTACACGACTGTTAGAGCAACTACTCTTTAGATTCAAATGGCACAGAAAAGAAGACTCACCTCTTTGGTGGATACCCCATCAAATGGCCAATACAAAATAAGTAAAGACACGCTATACGACGAGTACTTTCTTAATCTTCGCAAAGCCTCATATAACGCCTCACCATCAAATTGCAGTTTCTTGTCGACAGTCATAGTGGGATCACTGCCCGTCATACCACATTGAAATATCAATACACCCACATTTTCATAGCTATCAGGATCAACTTCCATGGTCGAAAATGTTAACGTAAGTGATTTTCCTTCGACGGTCCTACTGAATTTCGCGCCATCCCAGTCCAGACCGAGTTTTCGACGTAGCCAAACTGCGGCCGGCGCATGCCAATCAGAAGTGAAGACATTAACATCCAAAATTCCATCGAGAATGCCCGAGTTTTCAAAAGTTTTTTCCACATTTGGTAGAAAAATCCCCTTCAAGTCGACAGGCATCCATAGTCTTTGCACTGCGTCCCGCTCCTTCTTCATAAGCGTAATCCGCTCAGACTCGGGCAAAAATTCCCCTGACCGCCTGGACGAGAACTTTTGTTTCTTAGACGGCCGTCCCATCATTTGCGAGGCGACAATATACTGCTCTCGTCTCTTCTTCCTCAGCTCTGAATTCGCCTTAGAAATCATGGCCATCTCTTTAATATGCTTGAGCGCGCCTCGTAACAGTTGCTTCCTTCGGAACATGTTCGCCTTGCTCACCTGACAAGCCTCCCATGTATTATCGTACACTAACGAGCTGTATAAGTCTATCGCAATCTTGCTTTCAAGCAGCTTTCTTTGTTCAAAGTCCCGTTTGGTTTTGTCATCAACCACTTGTTGACAAATCTGCCGTACCAACTCAGATACACTGACTCGAACGATGCTGTCAACTACCTTCGTCGTCGCATCCTGCACCATCGCTTTGATTATTTCCTTCGACTTTCTGATTTTCTCTGCCCTTTCTGCCGCAATCTTCTGTTCATCGACAGCGGTTACAGCAGCAATATTGAAACCAGAGGCAGCCTGTGTTGGAGCTCCAGGAGTTGTCGGAATCGCATTTGCAGACGGTATACTGAACGCTTGAGACGCTGAATCTACTGCACGTTTCAAAGAAGGCGCAGTGGTGCCGCTTTGCTTCGAAGCACCGATTGCGAATGTGAATGCAGGAACGTGGGATGTCGACGGCCGCTCAGCAGCTTTCGCACCAAACGGAATGGGAGCGGATTCAAACGTGGATACTCTTGGTGCACCAAAGGAAAATGGCGCAGGTGCACTCGATGCTGAGTCCTTGAGAAACGAGAACCCTGCTTGTTGCGGCTGACTGGTTGACGCTGGCAATCCGAATGACCACTTTGGTGGTTCTGCATTAGCTGCTAGCGGCACAGCCAGCTTGCATGTCACTCCAACTGACGACAAGGGAAATAGAGACTGCATACTGATGATCTTGTCTGACGAGTTCTGAGGATATATACTTATATTGTTGCCATGAATGATGTCCGGCAACTGCATGTTTCCGCGTTTGGATTCGACAAGACGCTTGGAATAAGCTTGCCGAAGCGGTCCCTTCTCTGTTGCTCTCAGATCTAACGCTGTTATCAGAGACGGACTCTTCATATCCAAATCCGTACGTACCATTCCAACTTGTCACATCGACGCATTGTACACCATCAACGACTTTTCGGGCAAGCTCCCAGTGATCACAGAGTTCAAATAACTCAGTCTCGTCATCGCAACCCAAAAACTCGACAAGGTGTGACGCTATGTAAGGTTTGCCGCGTTTATGGTAACCCGGAGCCATAGACTTCAGCGCCCACATCCGAATATCATTAAAATGAACTTCGGCCAGGCAAGCCATTAGATAGGGCACAGCAGAGCTCTTGACCAATTTGAAGAACCTGATAAACATATTCTGCGCATTTTCTGTATTAGTATATCCTCGCTCTGTAATATTGTTCTGTTGCGCTAGACTGCGTAACTCCAATGCGAGCTGGACCATTGAATCAAGAAAAATGTTTCGTGGCAAATCTTGGATTTGGCGATCGATATCTGGGTCACGTAAATGACTCAGTAGTCGGTACGCTTGAAATTCTGCTTCATTGGGGCACTGAGCGCCATGTTTCTTAGCATCCAAATACAACTCTGAGAGAGTTTGCAATGCTAACCAAAGTTATTTTCGTCCAAAACTTAAGAATCACACATGGAATACCTTTATTAAACTGCTCAAGCTCCTGCTGCCGACTGTACTCGACATCAGATCCAGCCATGACGTGCAAGCAAACAATATGCATGCGTGCGATTCGCTCATTACAGTCAACAGCCTCGTAACCGGAGTAATTCTGATATGTGAAGTCCTGCCGGATAGAGCGCGTCCGATCCCACAAAAATGCATGACTATGACTCTCTGGAAGACGCGGCACAATATTATCGATAAGATATGTCAAAGTGGCCTACAAAAATTCATCAGACGCAGCCTATAATTCAAAGATCATTGTTGACATACCTGCAAAATGCCAGGAGGACGAACGTCAGAAGGCAGTGGCGGGGGCTGGCCAGCAGCTGGCCTCGAAAATGCCTTGACAGCCAAATTGCGATCATACTTGCCGCTCGCATTCCTTTCGGTCGGCGAAATATTATTCTCGCGAGCCCGTCGCACTCTCTCAAATACTGGACACATGTCCATACAAGTACCTGTGAAAACAATTGCCTCATTCAACGTTTTTCGCGTATCTTGCTTGTCTACAAGTCCACGACGTTCCATTTCCAGACGCTCCTTATTTCGCAATTGTTGCAGCTAAAATTGATCGTCAGCCAAATTTACATGACAACACACAATATGACTTACGTTGTCATACAAGTCTTGCCAATCACCTATCCATGTCTCCTCCAGTTTATTCATTGCAGCTTGATTTCTGGCATCCCAACCATCGTCTGGATCGACATTCTGCATCTGCATCCCATTCATCTTGTTCGCTCCGTTAACCACTCTTCCCTTGCTGCCCCTCTTCCGAAACCCAGGCGCAACATTATTTTCTCCACCTTTCTGGTGTCCGTTCTGGAAATAGTTCACATTACTAAAATTTGACGGGAAGGCGCTATCTAGGCCGGGTGTAATACCCCTCGAAGTAACAGGTCCATCGCGCAAGTGAGGTGGTTTGTATGGTATTGCAGCCCGGGGCCCCCGAACTTGCGGTTTGGACGCCATCCGGCAATTGAGTTATCAGCAATGCACCAGATTCTCCGTAGAACTATAGATTTCTGGCATCCTAAACTGTGCTGGTACGAATCAAGACTTCGTCGTCGGTGATGAATCTGGAGTGGCAGTTGGTTTGAATCTCGGCTAGAAAATCCTGACCTAACCCTATATATCTTACAGTTGCCGCACGCGAAGCCCATGAAGAGCATTAAATAAATATTATTTTCATTGACTGGCAAGTGTTGGTTCCTGGCTATGATTACATAAGAATTAAAGCTATATACAAAATCTCGTCACATAAATGTAAGAACACCGAGAAAGCAATTGCACAAATGCCCATGCCATGCAACACTACAATATAACAATCCCCGCGAGGACGTCTATGTACACAAAAATGCTGCGTTTTGGTAGAATGACACCATTGGATTTTCTCCATCTTTAGTTGTGGTGGCCTCTAAGTCGGCCCATTGCTCCAGGAAAGAACTGTGCGTAGCCACGGTAGCGACTCTTCCGCAGATTTTTGCGTATAAGGCAGCTGCCAGTTCGAAGTCTGTTGGGAATAATATATCAAAATATCCTTGAAGAACCTGTAAATAATTAGCGTAGAACTTCGCGATGATCAACTGATAACATACCATATATGTCTCAACGGTAATCATCTGCTTCCTCAACATTACCTGCACAACCGGAGAATTGTATCCTCTAATCGAGTTCGGCAAGTATGTGAAGTCTGAAGCCAGCAATCGATGCTCAGGAAACATTTTATTCAAAATTTCCAGAAACTGTATATACCGAGTGGGTATATATTCTGGGGGAGTAAGGTCATGAGCCAACGGGTTGATCATCGTTTTCATTCGTCTCAGCAAGGGCAGAGTGCTTAGTGGATGGCCTCTAACCTTTGTCAAATCCAGATCTGGCAGCACTTCTTTCCGTAGATTTATGAATCGCTCCGCCCAATAGTCTAGCTCTGGAGTATAGTGCTCTTCGAAATCACCCATATCATTGACTACCACATATCCCTGGTAAGGCTTATTATCGATATGATTATATCGAATCGCGTCATGGGCAAAATTGTCGAAGACCTCTAATGCGATGAAGAAACAGGGCTCAGGGACATCTGCCGTCCAATCGAAAATTGACTTGTTATAAATTCGGACTCTATCACTAAATCCTTGTGACTCGACCTTCGCCCGAAGATGATTTGCTTGCTTGTCAGCGAGCGCTCCACTGATTTCAATAATGTTATAGCGAGTACGTTCATAGACATCCGGGTGTGTCTCACGGATGTAATCGAGGATATTGAGCATTAAAGTACCGTTACCACCGCCGACTTCGTAGATTACTAAGTCATGATATGGATATAGCGATACAAGATAGTTTAGCAGAAGGTATCTCGCAATAGCTTGCCCATAGTATGGCTATGGGAAATTATTAGTATAGGCTCGCCAGACTAGTACGGTGCATGCATCTTACCTGAAAGAGTTCTGTAGGGGTATGCCACAATTGTGGTATTGAGTCTGGGTCCTCTGGCTTCTTTTCCAAGATCTTGTCGTACCGTTTATATGACGATGACCACTCATTGACAAACTCGTCCGGGCTCTTAATTTTTGAATACTCAAAAGGCTTCTCGGGAGAATAAATCGTAGCTTGTCTCGCGAAATACCCGTAGTGTGGATTGTACAACGAGTCTGAAAGGTTAGTCTTAGTTATACAATTGCAATTGTCAGTTGAAGCCCATACCATCAATAAAATCCCGAGTCAGCATGCTCACCCGCTTCGGCCGTTGCGGATCTTTCGCAGACGTGAGCTCAGCTACGCGAGACGACGTAATTGTAGGATACTTCTTGAAAATTGCATAATCGTCCTCTTCAGCCAAATGCACATAGGTCGTCGGTCGGACGCTGTAGTCATGAATTGGGTGCTTCTTCTTGTCGCCTTTCACAAGTTCGACCTTGTCTTCTATCTTCTCTTTCACTGGAACCGCGAGGGAGGCACCACGCCCTCCTTTAAGCTTTGACGTTGCTCGTAGCGCTGAAGTTGACGATTTTGACGGTACTGATGGACGAGATGACTGTTTCCCGTTCTTTGGATCAATTTCTTCTATTTGGACTTTAGTCGTTTGTGGCTCCTGGGGCACAGGGGGCTCTTCCTTGAATGCGTCCGTTCTCGCCCAAGATGTTGAAAATTGTCGCCTGCCCCTTCTAAATGTCTTACTGCCGTCATCATGACACCTTAATGCCGTCCTTCTCGTCCATTTTTGACTACCGGCGCCCAGTCGTATCCGCGGTACTCGCGACACTAACCCTGCCGCTGCTGGTACTCGTAACGGCATTGCGTGTCAGATCCAATTGTGTTAGTAGCTACAAATTTTTCCTCCCATAAAGCCAATTGATCGCAGCAAATCGCGACGAATCGTATGACACACGTATTGCCCCCAAGTTGTTCGGCGGAATCGCCAGCTGTACAGGATCCTACTTGTTCACTGTCCAAATCTGGCGATCTAGAACTTTGTTTGTCAGTTACCCTGCCGTTTTGGTGCGGCTCTATTGACGTTCGTCATCGCCAGCTAAATTGAAATTCGCGCCACTCAGTGAATCATTCGATTTAATTTTTGAGAAAAGACTCTAAATGGAATAGAAGTGCCAATGATCGGTCGAATTGGGGTCTCGCCGCAGCTACTATTGGGATTCTCGCTTGGAGTACTATTATCTGCGTCCTACAGCGAGATCTGTTCAATCCTGAGTCGACTACTGGGAGTTCGAGATGACGATTCAAAATTCGAGGGAGGTAAGATTCAGATGACAAGCGAAGAGGCCGAGGTCGTTAAGAAAGAAATCCGAGTTGGTGTGGAAGGGTTAATCGGAAACACGCCACTTATGAAGATCAAGTCGTTAAGCGATGCTACCGGATGTGAGATCCTCGCGAAGGTCGAGATGATGAATCCAGGCGGAAGCGCGAAAGATCGGATCGCACTAGCCATTGTTGAGCGGGTATGTCACTAATTTATTCTTACTTGGATAGGTCACCTCTTCTCATAAGATATAGGCGGAGGCCGAGGGACATTTGCGACCGAATTCAGGCGACGTGGTGTACGAAGGAACCAGTGGATCAACAGGCATTTCTCTCGCAATGATCTGTCGAGCAAAGGGCTATCGGGCGCATATTTGCCTCCCGGACGATACGAGTACGGAAAAAGTGGACCTTCTGGAGAAGCTTGGTGCAGAAGTCGAAAAAGTGCCGCCAGCCAGTATTGTCGATAAGCGCCAGTACGTGAATCGGGCCCGCTCGAGAGCCATGGAGCGCAACAACGATGAGAGCATAGAAGGACGGGGCCTGTTTGCTGACCAATTTGAAAACGAAGCGAACTGGAAGGCGCATTATGATCATACGGGACCGGAGATATACAGGCAAACTGGTGGACATGTCGACGTTGTTGTAGCGGGAGCAGGTACCGGAGGCACAATTTCGGGTGTGTCGCGGTACCTGAAGCGAAGGCTTCCTGACATGAAGGTCGTGCTTGCCGATCCACCTGGCAGTGGATTATATAACAAGGTCAAGTACGGAGTTATGTTTGATATTATGGAGCGGGAAGGTACAAGGAGGAGGCATCAAGTGGATACATTGGTGGAGGGTATTGGTATCAATCGGATCACGAGAAACTTTGACGTGGGGAGGCCACTTGTAGATGATGCAATTCGCGTTACAGACGAGGAATCGTTGGCGATGGCTAAGTTTCTAGTGGAACACGATGGTATTCTGCATCCTCACTTTTTCGGTTATTACCAATTTGAATCGGCTAACTTGTACCAGGGTTGTTTGTCGGAAGTTCGACAGCAGTTAACTGTGTGGCTGCGGCAAAATTCGCTCTAAAAATAGGACCAGGCCACACAATTGTCACCATCATATGCGACTCAGGCACTCGCCATCTTTCAAAGTTTTGGAAGGCAGTAGGACCAATCAGTGGCGAACTAGCCGCCAGCTCGCTGGAAGATATCCTTGATCTTTCAAGCACCACAAGTACGTCGAGGACGAACACTCCTGTCAATCGATAGAAGGACGTAATTCGAAATATGTGCAATTTTTATGATACAAAAACTCAATGCCAAAGTATTCTCTCAGTTATCGTACAAGTACCGCCGTTACATGCATGAAAAACAAAAATTCCGACCACAGTGATAGCCTTCCATTCCACACTCAAAGACAGGACCAGACGGCGCCACGCCGTCATCCTCTTGTTTGGCCTTATGTGACGGGGCAGGTGATGGTGCTGGAGACTGTATCGATGAATGTGTAGAAGACTTGTGGTCGTCGTTCCATATTTGTTCGTAGGAGAGACTAGGTTGGGTTGGCACATTCGATATGTCGCATTCACCGCCTTGGATATTGGTCACAGCATTTTCATCCTTCACACCAGTGTCGATGAGAACTTGTGTGGACCATGACTGAATTAGAAGATCCAACTCGTGTACCTTCTTTGACCTTGCATTCTCTGAGTCCTCATACTCCGAAGATGACAGCTCATGCGACGAGGATGCCGAATGGCACCGTCCATGGGGTAGTGGTGATGATGCTAGAGCCTGCGAATCTCCACACGATCGCGCTATATTTCGTCGTGCCGGACTATGCTTCCGTGGCGATGAAGAGTATATTACGCTAGTCGCCGGCGCACTTAATAGTTCGTCACTCCGGTCGGTCTCATATTCCTGGCCGTCATCATCACTCATATATTTCGCCGATTCAAGATCGTAATTGTCTTCATCATCTTCATCCACGCAACCTCGTTCATCGCCGAGATCCTCCTCATATTCAGAAGTGTCTCCGTGGCAATCGACCGACAATGTGCGTTCCTGCAGAATTCCATCTTTATTTCTCTTTCGATACCGCCGTTTCGGTCGCCATACATCTGTCGAGCCGACACCGGCCATGCCGCTCAAGTGGCCGTGATCTTCAACAATTTCGCCAGTGATAATGTCAACGACGTCGGTCTCGTCGCCAAAGTCGCGCCCGTACTTGCGGCAGATGTCGTCCCATGCCGCTTTGAGCCGAAACGACGCTTTCTGCCGTTCGAATTCGAGACTGAACGGCTGATCGAGAGCGTACGATTGTGAGATATCGGTGTGCCGATACCGCACGTGAAGCGCGGACGGTAGACTGTTGTACTCGCGGTCTAAGTCGTCATAGAGAAGACGCCGTCGCTTTGCGTCACGCGGTGGCATTTGGAGGTGCGCGAGTCATTCAGAAATACAGGAACTGTTCGACAGATTCGTAGCAAAACGATTTTGTGAAATATGCAATTGTGTTTGCTTTGGTACAGCGGACATTCGACGAACGCGAGCGAGATTCATGGCAATCGACGAGGCGCGAGGTAGCATTCATGAACTCAACCCGGGTCGGGAATCTGCAGGCAGCCGGGGCCGGACAGGTCGCGCCACTCTTGCCATCCTATAAGAACGGGTCAGGTCGGACGGCGGTCCCCTAACCCGATACCATTGCAGTATGGCTGCATTTACAAAACCAGGACGCGCAATTATTATATTGCACAGCCAAAGAGATCGATAAATCAGCCAGACGAAGAGAGCAGATGGTCACGGTAGATATAATGTTCCCGTGGGTTTAATATGAGCTAACATGCAGCTGCTGGCAGTTTGTAACAGCACCGCTTGTTCGAAGCAGAAAATGAATAACAATGTCAAGTTGATAGTACAAGCCGTTACTGGGGTTATTAAGATAAGACACTAATATACAGAGAATAAGAATACAATAATATTACAATACATTTCTACGTCATCCCAGCCTAAATAAAGATAATCAAACCATGACCAGTCCATAACATAAAAATAAATCACCCAAACGATCCGAATTGACACAGGTACGAAACAAACAAACCGGCGCAAGATAACCGTAAACCGGTGTCATCTCTTGGCCATCATCTCGCGCTCCAAGAAGCCGAGTCTATTGTCCGATCTGGCCAAGCGCTCTTCGAGGTCGCGCACGCGATCTTCCAATCCACGGACGTAAGCCCAGAGCGATTCCTCGATCGAGGAATGGTGGTGGCCGGTAGTGACTGCTTGAGCCTGGAGATACGGCTGCGAGTTTTGCAAGAACGCGTTTGCATTCTGGGCCGACGACGGACCGGATGTCTGTGGCATGAGCCCGGAGAAGTTGGAATACAGCGCGGCCGACTGCGGCGACTGGGTCGCGCCCCCGGGACCGGTTCCCTGACTCGGCCCCGCTTGATGCCCGGGCCCATGCGCACCTGGAGGCCCAGGCTGCTGTTGCGGCGGTCCACCGTATGCGTGCGATAGCGGCGAAAGTATTCTCGGCGACTCTGCGACGGCGGGGGAGTATGTGTTCGCCTGAGCGTAAATGGACTTTTGCTGCTGGGCGACTGGCGCGCCCGACGTGTCCTGCGTCCTGATCGACGGCAACGCTTGTCGCTTGTGCGCGTGGTGCGGGTGCAGAAGCCCGTCCGATGGAGCGTGGCTAGGTGTGTTATTCGATGCCGCGGCGGCGGCAGCAGCAGCAGCAGCGGCCTGATCGTCGTCTTCTTCGTCCTCGTCGGAATTATCCCCGTCTGCGCGACCGGCACACCCGTTCGCACCCTTGCCGTGCCTGGCCAACGCGTCGCCTCTTGCAAACTTTCTCCCGCATTTCGAGCACACGTAGGGCTTCTCGCCGGTGTGCAACTTTGAATGTCGTTTCAGGTCGTGTAGGCGGCGGAACTTGGAGTTGCACGTCGTGCACGTGAATGGCTTCTCGTGTGAGTGCGTGAGTAGGTGGGATTTGAGGTTATGGTGGCGGGTGAAGGATTGTGAGCAGTGAGGGCAGGTGTGCTTTGAGCCCGGGGTTGATTGAGAAACAGTTGGTGTTGCTGGGGACGCAGATTGCTGTTGCGACATGGACGCGAGCATCGTGATGGCGGTCGACAGTAGCCGGTGAGACTGCTATACTGGAACTGTCGTTGCGGTTGGCTGTAGGTAGAGTCTAGTATTAGGACAGTGGAATTACTGTGGGTCTGATTGTTGCGGGTGTGGAGGTGGAGGTTGAAAGCAATGAAGACGGAGACAGTTGAAGATGGAAGCGGCGGTGCTTAAGAGGCTGTGAGTGTGGCTATTGGCTGATGCAGCCACGTTGTTGCCGGTGGCGAGTGCGTCGCACAAATGACGGGGGGAGCCCTCATTGAGACGACTAAGCCCCATTTGGCAGCGCAGGCGAAGCCACCGATGGCGCAATCGGCCAGCACAGGGCCAGAATTGCAGACTCGATTGTTTTGGGTGCACTATCAGACTGTCGAGTGCCGCTACTGTCTACTGGATGGAAGTAATTAGTATATACGGAACAGAAGCCTCTTAGCATGTACAATTATATTTGTAAGATACAATTGGCATACATCGGCGCATGCCACGGATTAGCTTTCATGATAAACCTTCGTCGGCGTGGCGGCATTGACGTTGTGGCTTACTGATCTTTTACACCGCAAAACACAAGCAAATCAGGTTACCAAATGCAACTTATGCTGAATTTGAAATAACTGAAACGACTTTTGTCGGGGACAGACGTGATTGACGGTTTTCTGAAGACGCTCGTGGACCCTGACGCGTGGAGAGCGCAGCCCTCGACGCGTGTGCACGTGTTTTGAATTTGACTGATGGCTGTTTTTGGTGTGGCTGGCTAGTGTTTACGTGCCACAGCGCGGCCAATATAACAGCAATATTCAAATGATGCCGCGACAATCTATAAACAGTCTACAAAGATCTATCTATCAATCAACACCAACAATAGTCATTTGGCGCTCCGCCTTAGTTTCGGATTAACAAGCGACTCTGTCTCGCCATGGCCGCCCGCGTTCTCGGCATTAATGTTCATGAACGAGCCATGTAGTGGTCGTAGCGCATGCTCTTCTTCTGAATCTTGAGTAGTGGCTTCTTTGAGACCGGTTGTCCTGCGGATCGTGAGGGAGGATGCGCGTTTGAGAGCGTTGATCATGCGGTCTTTGTCTGCGAGGTATTCCTTCAGTTCTCTGATCTCAGCCTCGGCGCCCTTTAGCTTTTGCTGGAGAAACAGGTCGGTCGACGACGATGATGATGATGATGACGACGACGGCGACAAAGCCTCGGGTGTTGGACCGTGCGCAAGTTTGCGCTCTAGTTCTTCGACTCGTGCTTTGTACTTGTCGAGCTCGGCACGGTCGGTTCGTTTCTCACCAGATATCCCAGCCGGCCCACCGCCAAGGATAAGTCTGGTGAGATGGGTAACGCGATCTTTCAGTGCGTCGCGCTGCATCTCCAATTCACGTTTCTCGCGGTCGTATTTTTGTTGTTCTTTGATCTTGTTGTCGTACGCTTCTTTCCGGAAGTCCGATAGCTCGACTTTGAGAACTTCAGTCTCTGCGCGCTCGCGTTCGAGGTCGAGCCGGAGCGATTCTATTACCGCGTTTGCCGCGGCGGACGTTGTGGCTGCGGCCGTGATTGCTCTTGCCGGGGTTATAGCGACGTTTTTTGCACGGGCGGCGAAGCGGAGGGTGTTGACTGTTTCTGCCAGTGCCTGCTTTGCGGTGCTGTGGGTGTCGATTGTGCACAGTACCGAGACCAAGGCGCCGCCGGATAACGAGTGCTGTAGTAATCTCGTCAACTTGGAATCCCGGTACGGAATGTGCTCGTGGGAGTCACCGGCGACCGAGGACGCGGACAATCGCGCGATGATGGTGCCGAGCGCGAGGAGCGACCGGTTGATGTACGCGCCTTCTTTCCTTCTTTCTGCGTCTGCGGCCGCGCGTTCGGACCCGGCCAGATCGCACAGCGAGAGGACGGTTGTGGCAGTCGCGCGGGTGAGCGGGTCTGATTTTTCGAGAAAGATTTGCAGGACCGCGTGGGACCGGGACGAGACGGAGTTGAATTCCGTGCCCTCTGTACGGCGGGATAGGTCGCCGTGGGATATGAGGTCCTTGAGTTCTTGACTGGTTGCGACTCGCACGCAGCGGAGGTTGCGAACGCGGACGAGGCCGTCGGGGGTGTCTTGTAATTTCAAACTGTCAGATGCGACGGTCGGGTTCAATAAGTCCTTCACGCGCTCATTGTAGATCTCAAGATAGGACACTGAGATCGTGGTGGTCGCGAACGAGACCTGTGCGAATATTTCGGAGATGGAGAGCGGGATTATGCCAGGCGACGACGGCAGGCCTTGCATCGAATACGTCTTGCCGGTGCCTGTCATGCCGTAGGCGAATATCGTGCCATGGTACCCTTCTACAACGGAGTTCACGACCCGCTTCGCGACGGAGGCGTACACGTCTCGGGAAGATGCTGCAGGCCCGAAGACATTGTCGAAACTGAACACGCCGACGTCAGGAACGGATATTGTCGTCGGTGTAGCGGGCCAGGACGACGACGACAGAGCCGGCCCGAGTGAGGGCTTGAGGCGCACGGAGACTGTGATGTTCGTTGGGACGGCGACGTCTGGCGTGTCGTCGCGGGAGGTTGCTGATAGCGTCGAGGACACGCGGCGGTGGGCGGGCATCATGTTGCGTCTGGATCGATAGTCCATTTTGCAGATATCCGCACCCTCTCGTATGCAGTGCCGTAGTGCTATCGCATGTGTTTCGTACAATCTCGTCAAATTTGGCAGTCTAGTTGTAGATATTGATAAGTATGCGGCGAATAATAATAATACCGGTAACTATAGTAGTTGCGCACATCAACAAACTCGGAGCCCCTTAATCAGAACCTTGCACGTGACTTGCACGTGAGTTTGTCGCGGTGGCGCATCAGCGAGTTGCCATGATTGCCATAATCTCTGCAAATGTGCCATTATTTTTTGCGGGCACCATTTCCATGGTTTGCTTTGGGTGGCTCTTTCGTTAGCTAATGGCGTCATGAGTGGGGAAAGGTCGTCTTCGTGTTCTGGTAGCCTGCTGAACTGTCTGATGAGTCCGCATACGTCATTCGTACGCACGAGATCTGCTGGGGGCCTGACTGAACTACGCCTTCTGCCACTACTTAGTAGCAGCGGACTGTTAACTGTCAACTGTCTACCACATCCTGCTCCTTGCGGCATCCGCTATCCGTCGGCAGACTCACGTGACTCTATAGGACAGCCAGCTCATCGTTTTGGCGGACAATTACGAGGCCGGATCCGGAATGCGCAACGGTGTCCATATGAGAGCATCGAGCCGCAGCGCTTAGCAGGTCGTGTGCGAGGACCCGTCGGCCGTCGTCATGTGGAATAGGAGAAAGATGGCTGCAGACATCCGACGGGCCGAAGCCGAAGATGAAGAATCAACGTGCAAAAAAAAAGAAAAAGGGTTTTGAAAGGTTGGCTTGATCGGGAAGTTTTGGCGACAAGGCGAATTGCATGCACTCAAATGCAATTTCAGAAACCTGGGGTAGAAAGAGTCAGGCGGGCACGATGATGCTGCTCATTAGAACGATAAAGACCCTGTTCCTGGCTAATTAGATAGAGAATCAGGTATTCATACTGAGCACTACTCTTGCTCTTTGTTGGGCCGAGGGTCAGGTGCAAGAGAACCAGACCGGACGACGCCCTCGGCTGATCGCTCAACACTCGCCGTGTGTGCTCACAGACCACTGCTTCTGACTCTTATATCTATCTTGGTCGCCACCTGCCATCTATCTTTACTCTTCTCGCCTTCTCGCCTTCTCGTCCTCTCGTCCTCATCTCGTAAAGCTCTGTATTCCTCGTTATACTCTTATTATTATAGATCGTCGGAATGTGTCTGGTCAGACTAGCAAGCGCGGACGACAATTTGCCTTACTACTCCTCCCACCCATCTCGCATCCATGCCCACTACGGCTCTTCCTCCTGCTTCCATCAGCCGCCACCACACCTTCACTCCTCCCACCCCATCGTTTACGACCCGCACTATTATCACCATCATCACCAGCAGCAGCCGTCGCTCTGCAGATCAAGTCGCCGATCACGGCTCTTCTCTGCCTCCCAGACAGACCCCGACGTCGACGGCGCCTTCAACGCGGTGGCAAACGCGGCAGCCCAGGCTGTGAAAGACGTCGAGAACGAGCATCACCATCAGCCAGACGTCAGCGCCTATATGGAGGGATATCGTGCTGGCAGGAGGGGCCTGTGATGCCTTCTTTTTTTTTGCCTGCTGTCACGTGAAAATATTGGTGTTACAGGTGTTACATGTTGGGACTTTTGATTTTGGCGTGGTCGTGCTATGATATGCTTGCTGTTGGGCGGCGGGAGCTAAAGATTTGTTTGCTTTGCGTTGTCGCTTATCACTTTGCGCAGAGTATACTGTATATATAACTGTTTTACGCATGTTTGCCGGCTTTGTACAGTATATGTATCACTTCCAATCGATATAATACAATTAATGCAATCACAATATAAAAGCAGCTTATATACATTCACAACATACATACATATATGGATACATTACGAAATGCAAATGCAAACGACCGCAACGCAATACCATTCAAACACCTATCAGTGCCATTCAAAAAACAAAAAAACATGGCCACAAACAAACAAATTACGGAGTACAACAAATTACGGAGTACAATAAAGTCTAACCCATGCACCATGCTTTTTTATAACCCGACGCGAACCCGTACTATGACAATCATAAAGACTTGAACTCATGCAATTCATTCAGCCTGCCACTGCCGGAATCCCCACGTCCAGCACCAGACTAACGTCCCGCACCCGATTACTCGCCAGATCCTCCAAAAACGGGATTAGGTCCAATAACTCGTTGTCGTGCGCGTCCGAAAACCAGCTCGACACCGGCACGGCGTGCTGCGGATGGAATATGTATGACGCCGGCGAGTTGTCGAGAATGATGATGTCTTCCAGCGGCCGCCCGAGTTGCGACAGGTCCTTGACGTAGTTGCCCAGGTGGTTGTAGCAGCTCTCGCGGAATAGCCGGTGGTGCACGACTTTGTGCACGTCGAGCTGGTCCAGTAGCGGGTCCCCGTATTTGCTCACGCTGGCCGTGAACACCACGACTTCGTACAAATGCCCCACCCGCCGCATGAATTCGTCCACTCCCGGCCGTTTGATCACGTACACGTTGTGGTACTGCGCCTCGATTTCCACCGGGATCACAAAGTCGGCCTGCTGCAGATACTTGAAACTGCTGTGCACGAGCGTCTCGTCCAGGTCCAGAACAAGACATTTCCGCCCCTTCAACTCGTCCGCTACCGGCGCCAGCAACGCTACCGGCGCCTTGGCCTGGGGGTCGCTCGGCGTCGCGGGACCGTATTCCGTCACTTGGTCTGCCTGCAGTGAATGATAAATCTCCACTCGCCCTCTTGCCAAAATACTCTGCTCCTCTACTGTCAGGGTCGCCATCTGCGCCGTCACGTGAGGAATCGTGTCCGCTTGAATCGGCTGCTCGTTCGCAACCGCAGCAACTGCCGCCTCAATCTCTTGCTCGGCCTTCGGGCCGTGTTGTCCGTGCATCACCATCTCCCCAGCGTTACTCTTCCCCGCGCTCTTCTGCCGCTCAAAACTATCCCGGAATGACACTTCATGAGACACAACCGAGCTGTCCGCATCCAATTCTTCTGGTGTGCGTTCTCGGGTCCTAGTCGACGCATGCGACGACCGCCGGCTCCGCTGCCCTTCCGCTTGCGGCTCAACCGCGTTACCATCCACCGCCATGCTTTTCGGCAAATTATCAAGCACTATATCCTGTGAACTCGTCGTCGGCGTCTCCGTAGCTTCCTCTTCTTCCTCCTCCTCTTCCTCCTGCGCCCGCCGCTTCTCCTCCACATCGTCGTCCTGCCGTAGTCCCACCGACGCGGAATCTCGTGCCTGCGCAACCGTCACCGTGCGCGAATGATACGCTCGCGAAGACGACGGCAGCGCCCCGCCAGCACCACTGGATGCCGCACCACCTGATCGTCGGACGTGCACGCTTCCTGCATCTTCGAACGGAGCAGACGCACAGCAGCATAGCAGCCCAGAGAAGAACCGGCTGAAGAATGTCATCTTGTTTGGCGGCGGTATTGCCGCTTGTTGCGCCAGTACGGACGCTGATCCGCGCCGCGGTTGATATACTGCCAATTGAGTTAGTTTATGCGAACTACGTTTCGAATATGTTATCGTGAAAGCTGTACTCACGCGGTGCTTGTTGCTTTTCGCTCGTCGTCATGGTGCTATACCCCAAAGATACGTAAATTCGTAATTGACAAGTCGCCAATGATTAATTCAACGGATTCCGCAAGAATGCTAGCTTCAGCACCAAAAGACGTCGTCAGACGTGGATTGCGTGGCAGCAAGAGCGGCCGTTGCAGGATGATAATGAGGCGGCGAAGTGGAGTTAGCTTGTGAGTTGACCACCACGGGCGCGCGGTGGCTAAGGCTTAAAGCACGCAGGGTCAACCAAGCATGCCAAAGTTGGCGCGATGGTTACCGCGTATCTGTCGAGAGCCCTATGCCGTTGTGGCTCTGCACCAGAGTTTTCGGGACCGCACCATCATAACACCTGTCCTGTGCTTAATGTGCAAGCAAGTATTGTGGGGAGCAGAGCACGGCACTTAAGGCGCTGCGGGTATCATACACTACATTCTTGTAAAACAGGCCACTTCTCTTTTATCTATCCACTAAGAGCCCTATCCATGACGTCGCGCACCCAGCGCCCAAATACACAATCTCGTCTGCTTTGGCGCCGACCCCGTCAAATACGGGACTCGCGTGCCCGACATTCACCTGGTCGTCTTCGCGCGGGCCACAGTTGCCATGCTCACCCCAACCCCACGCATATATCTTACCGTCGCGAGCCAGCGCGACAGTATGTTCGCTTCCGCAAGAGATTCGTAAAAGCGGCGGTGCGGTTTTGGGCACGTGTTGACAGTGCGAGTTGTTGCCCCACGAAACCATCCTGCCCGAAGACAACAGTACGTGCAATGTCGTCCATCCACACTGGAAATCTGTCCATTCTGCCACCGTCTCCTGCGATGGTACGTCAAGGACGCCGTGTCTGTCTGTTCCGGAATGCAGCACGACAATCCTTCCCGCACCGTCAATCCCCGCTGAAAATTCCCGGCCACAAACCACTTTGACCGGAACAAATCCGTCGGGAAAGAAAACTCTAGTCGGCGCCCAGCATGCCGCACATGACGTGTTTGTGGGACCGAGTTGTCCTTTACGCGACTGACCCCATCCGTACACATTCCCGTCGTCGAGCAAGACGAGCGTATGCCCCATTCCTGCGCATGCTTGGCGAACCCGCCGCCCGCGGGGTGGGAAGTTTCGAATCAGCTGCGGTGTGGCCGCGGTCGTAGTCTCGCCGATGCCTAACTGGCCACGAGGACCGTGACCGGCAACATAGATCTCGTCCTGCGTGGACGAGCTTGCGATGACGACCGAGAAATCCCATCCTGCCGCGACGACACTGGCGCGGAACGACGTAGCCGTGAAGCATGGATCGATTTTGCGGAACATGGATACTCGCCGAGCACTTGCGGACGCCAAACATTGGCCGAATGTATTATCTCCTGTCGCATATACTTCTCCCGAAATCAATAATAGTGTGTGATTCCCGTTCGACGACACAGACACATCATCCACGGAAACTGGTGAGGGCAACCGCACCTCCACTCGCGTCGGCACGTCGACATCCTCCGCCGACGAATGAGACAGCTGGCATTGCGCGTTCGAGCCGAATGAGAAGAGCGAGAAAGTTCGCGACGTCGCATTGGTCATTGGTCGAGACTGTCATAGTGTCGTTACTCTGTCCACTCGGCCTCCTTGTAGACCCGATCACCGCTTTTAGCCCTAACCCAATATAATATTGCGATCAATTGAAAGCAGTGATCTTTCCTAGTGACATAATAATCATATCTGTTTATACTCGTACTGAAATACATGGCCGCCAGCACCGATGACGATTTGTACCGACAAGGCTCACAGTACCGCCTCTGGTCCTTTACCGCGACAGAATTGTCCTCCATTCGTGAGAAAGTGAACGCGCATGCGATAGCCAAGATCAAACGCGACCATGCGACTAATGGTTTTGACGACCTGCCGGTTGAGTTTCTGACTGCGGAAGAGGAACGGGATCTGGTCCTGTACTATTGCGGCAAAATGCAGGATATGGCCGGGCTCTTCAAGTTGCCATCGTATGTTAAGGTGAGCTGGGCGTCTGGAATATTCGTTGGTTGAGCAGTGGGATGACTGATCGGTAAGGCTACTGCTATTGCGTATCTGAAGCGGTTTTATCTACGGTATAGCGTGATGGAATATCACCCCAAGAATATACTGTAAGTTGCCTCACCCAGCTCTGGTGTCATTCAACGCTCACAAGTACCACTAGCCACGCATGTCTCTTCCTCGCAGCAAAAGCAGAAAACCACTTCATCTCGATCGACAGCTTCACCCAGCTCCTCACCAAGGTCACCCCGGAATCCATCCTCGAACTTGAGTTCACTGTCGCCCAGGCGCTCTCGTTCACGCTCATGGTGCACCATGCGTTTAACCCGATCCACGGCTACTTTCTCGACATCCAAGCCATCTTCGCATCACGTGTCGACCAAATCGGAGCAGCTCATGACGCAGCGCGACGGTTTGCCAATGACAGTTTGTTTTCGGATGCGGCTTTTATTTTTACGCCGCCTCAAATTGCGCTTGGGGCGCTTGCGATGGCGAATGACGCCTTGATTAAGGACTACTTGGGTGTGAAGTTTGAGAAAAAGCCGGAACTGCTGGAACAGCTGAACACAGTTATAAAGAAGGTCAGGAGTTATATTGAGGAGGGGGCGCGGGAATTGGCAAAGGAACGGGTGGTGGCTATTGATAAGAAGTTGTATTTTGTGAGGAATCCGGGTAAGCTCAATAAGCGCAAGGCGGACGACAACAATGGTAACATGCTTAATGGCGATGCCAAGAAGATCAAGACTGAGAAAGCTGAAGATGAGGTTCCTGCTTTGTCGTGAACACAGGAAGAGTGGGCCGCAATTGGTAGTGATCAAAGTGGACTTTTGATCACTGAGCGCGGAGCATGCCTTTTTTGTATATAGATAGACATAGCTGCTAGGGTCATTGATGATTATGGTTGTACATTATTGTATTATCGGTATGTAGGGAATTTTGGACGTTTTGCTTTAATAATTGATCAATATCATTAAACTTCCAACGATTGCTGAGATGAAGGCGCGATTAAAACTGCAATTCTAATAATTCGTTCGTGCTGTGCGACGACAACCCGCGATAAACTACTACTGAATCATGTGTAACTTTCCCAAACGGCTCTCGCTCAACGGCGCATTTCCTTCACGAGAACACCAGACTGCCAGAACAACTGGCCTGGACACGGCACAATCGCTCCAATGGTGGGCCTCTACCGGTCAGCGCCGTTTCTGACTCTGGTAGCGTCGCTGCTGTCAGTTTTTGCCAGTTTCGTGATCCCGTACTCGCGCTACCTCTTCTCGGCCTCCTTCTCGTGGGCATCCTTCTTTCTCGCGACATTCTTGCCCATTGATCGGTTTCTTCTTACGAACGAGAGTTTTCAAAAGTATAGACGGATAGATGTGGCTATTTGCTCGACATGCATTGTGCTCAGTACAGTGTGCGCCAGTTTGTTGGGCGAACGCGGTAATGGTCTCGGGTCGGTATGTTTCCAGCAGTTCCCTGCGAGTTAGATGTATCACCAAAACTAAATATCTTCAAGGTCCTGATTCCATTACTGGTCCACATCTTGCGGTTTCAGTACATGACGCATCCAGTAGCTGGTGACATAGACGGCAATCTTCACGAACACGAGAAAAATATCACGTACGGCACAACGAACGTCGACATGAGCACACTCGTCTTCATCACCATCACTTCGTTTCTCGCGCTTGCGCCAAATTATCCCGGCGCTTCGCAGCTCGTTTTTGGAATGTGCTCAAGTATTTTCGCGGCAACGTATTTGTCGATCTCGGATATCAGTATACCCCTCACGCGGTCAGTCCTGCGCGAGATTTCCGCATATACTTGCTTGGGCCTGTTGCTGATGTCGCTACTGCTCGATGGCTGGGCGGGATGGAGTGCATTGGGAACTTCAGACGGGCTCGCGACAATGATATTCGTCTGGTCGCTGTTTTCCGCGATCAAAAACATCATCATCATGGTGCTCATTCAACAACTCTCGCCGATAAACGCGTCATTTGTTGATTTAATCGGCATCCTCAGCACAACGCTGTACTCGCACACTGCCTGGAAAGTCAGCTCGATGTGCATCTCATACATGGCGATCGCGAGCGCATTGTTGCCAACTCACATCGGCGACAGGAGGATCAGGTACTTGTCGGTTCGGCTGAGCAAGTTGATTACCCTCGTCATTGCGCTATTTCTTCTTAGTTTTGGTGCTTATATGGCTGCGAAGCCGCGGATTGGTGGTTCTTCTCAGCGCGTGATGGTGTCGAATATTGGAGGGAGGGATTCCTGGAATGCGACTATACATCCGATTTCGTATCTCATAGAATTGCATTCAACAAAGTTCGAGGACTTAATATCCAGGCAGACGACCACATATCCTGAAGCAGTAAAAGAATATAGACGCAGATATAATCTCAATCCACCACCAAACTTCGACAAATGGTACGCGATCGCGACAGAAAAGAAAGCAGCTGTGCTAGACGACTACGACACGATATATCACAACTTACACCCGTTCTGGGGCCTATCCCCGGCCACTATCAGAAAACGCGTCAGCGACGCATTAGCCAATCCAGATAGTTTCCTACTCGGCGTGTATATCCGCAACGGCGCGATCGCAAATGTGACCGGCGCCAAGGGCCAGTGGTTTGACAATACTCTGACAGAGGTAATATCCGGATTTGCTCAGTTTTTGCCGGATATGGATCTCGCGTTTAATTTACTGGATTCGCCGCGCGTTGTGATGCCACATGCGGATTTGGCGGCGTTGTTAGACAAACCGCAGAAATCCGGGACGAAGAACGAGTTTACAAAATTGCCATTGGAGGAGTTCGATATTCCTCTGGTGCGGGATGCTGGAAGTCTTGATACTGTTTTTGACTCGTTTTCTCAACAATCATCCTGGGGTCACGCCAAGTTATCTTGCTCTCCCGACTCACCTGTGAAAACTACACATATAGACAGTGTGAACCAATATGCGCTTTCAATTGGCTTCATTAAGAATTCCACGGCTGCTTTGGATATCTGTTTATCACCATCATATCAGCACCAGCACGGTGTATTCGTGCGGCCCGAGTTCTTCAGCATAGTAGCGGAATCCGTACCAATATTCTCACAAAGCAAGCTTTCCTCATTCGGCGACATTCTCTATCCATCGCCTTCATATTTCGCCGAACGCGCTCCGTATGATCTCGCGTCTGATAAACTCTGGGCTGAAAAATCGGCCTCGATGTTCTGGCGTGGCGCAGCAAGCGGGGTTCACTCCCAGGCCGGATCATGGCGGCAGGGCCATCGGCAACGGACTGTCTCGTATTTCAGCTCGTTTGAGGAGAATTGCACAATGTTGATGGACTTAAGCGAGTTGGAAAAACTGAATCAAGGGCTTGAAAATGGGGATTTGTTGGGGTGGCAGGGCAAGCTGGCGGAGTTGGCGCGTGAGTCGCAATCGAATGCGCTTCATGAGAATATTATTCATAAAAGGAATGTGGATGAGAAAAACAAAGGCATGGCAGACGAGAAGCAAAAGGCTAAAGATGTTGACAAGACTCCTGAGGATAAAAAGGCAGGCGATGATAAGGATACTGAACAGGCCGACCACGAGTTCTATTCGGAGCTGAGCAAGCAGCAGGAGGCGAACGAGCAGAATTCCGAGTCGCAGTTCGCTGAACAGTCAGTTCCTAAGGGAACGTTTGAGAATTATATTGATCTCAAGTTTTCTAAGTACCAGCAGTGCGACGATGCTGATTGTCAAGCTCAGACACAGGCGCTGGGAGCAGTCGCGGCGTCGTCGAATTTTCAAGACACCTGGCAGTACAAATATTTGCTAGACATGGACGGAAACGGACATTCAGCGCGATACTATGCGTTCTTGAAATCGCGATCGCTGGTGGTCAAGCAAACGTTGTTTAAAGAATGGCATGATGAACGCTTGCTGCCGTGGGTGCATTACGTCCCTCTCTCGGTTGGCTTGAAGGAAGGCTTTGAAATACTACGGTTCCTCATTGAAAACGATATTTCGGCGAAGCACATTGCGGACAGCTCCCGGCGATGGTCAGCAAAAGCATTGAGGAAGGAAGACATGGAAGTGTATTTTTTTAGACTCTTGCTAGAATATGGAAGATTAGTTGATGATAAACGGGACATTATCGGGTGCATATAAGGTTTGAGTATTACATTTTTGTAAGGATTTATCGCTGTTGGCTGCATGTCACGATTAGGACGCGTTGTAATGAATTGTAACTGTACTATATGCATATTTACATTCGAGAAACTATACCAAACCCAGAACAAAATTACCATACAATATGCAAAATATTCACGCTCTACATTGTCTTAGCTAAATTCGCTAACTGCTTTCCTGTGATTGACGTGAGTGGCTTGACTCTAATCCTCGGCTGTTGCTGACCACCTTTCACAGTATTCCCACTACTGCTCTGTTGAATAATATTATATATCAAGAACGGCGCCATTTCGTTGATATTCCGTGACTCGTCAGATGAGAGCAAGACTGAGCTGGGATGGATATACACTGGCGACTCCGGTTCGCGAATGCAAGACTTATCAACACCACCTTTTCCGCTTAAAAACACGGTGTCGCGGATGAATGTGTACTGGTTCAGTCGGAGATACGGGATGTCTGTCACTTTTACCTTTTTCTTGCTTGGGCCTGACGCGGAGGATGAAAGGTCAAAGCCGGCTACGAGATCGGCGCGGACGACGACTTGGTCGATGAAGCCGGATGCGACAATTTGCTTCAACGCCTTTACCTGCACGGTCGATGGTGCATCTAAGCGTGTGTTGAACTGGAGATTAGCGAGATTTGGCGTATTGATCGCAACAATGTGCGTTAGTTGTTGCCGTAGCTTGTGGATTTCCTCCATGGACTAATACCGTTTTATCAGCTTAAGTCGGCAATGTGAGTTATGAATCAATCATACCTTTTGACGTACGAAATTTTTAAAGCAGAACTCAGCCTTCGCGTTCTCGAATTCATACGCACAAATAGCACTCAGCATCTGCAGCACGTCAGATGAAGCATCAAGTCCCGAAAACTTTCGCCGAACAATATAGTACTCTTTCCGTCGTCGTTTATTCAACTCGATCTCGCCATGCGTCATCTGACCTTCCTCACCGCTATCGTCACCATCTACGTTGTCTAGCATCTCACTTTCTATTCCCAGCTCGTGTTCGGATAAGAACGGGTCACCGACGGATAAACCTGCGACTATGGCAATGACGTATTGTAGACAGTCGAATTGTTGGCCAATCACCAACATCTTTGCGAATCTCGGGGCTAACGGGAACACGCTCATTGTCATGCCGAGATCAGTTAACCGACCGGCCCTGTTAATCGCACCCAAGTAATGCAGAAGATTCTCGGCCATCACTAACGTATTCCGATCCGGCGCAGTCGGGAATGGGAAGTTGGCGATGGTGTCAATGCCCATGCTCTTCATCTGCAGAACGACGCCCTCGATAGGCATACGCAGAATTTCCGCTTTCGAAAACTGTTTGAATTCGCTCTCGAAAACCGCCGAGGAGTAGAGTCGGTAGCAATGACCAGGCCCCGTACGACCGGCTCGACCAGCGCGTTGATCTGCACTCGCTTTGGAAATCCAGCTGACGTCAAATCTCTGAACACCTGTTTCTTCATCGTAGTGTCTCTCTTTTACACGGCCGCAGTCCACGATATATCGGATACCCGGAATAGTCAAACTGGTCTCGGCGACGTTGGTCGCAATCACACAGAGCCGTGCACCGTCTGGAGGTGGCTCGAAGATCTTGAGCTGCTGGGCTGTGGGGAGGAGAGAGTATAGAGGCAAAACATGCAGTGGAGCTGAATTGATTTCATCCGTCTGCTCCTCGAAGCCTTCTTCTATCTCGCCCGGTAGCTCACTGTCCGATACGTTGTCGTCAAAAACATCCTCGATGATGTCGTCGCCGAGATCAATATCTTCCACTTCAAGGCCGGCTTAGAAATCGTTAGCACAAGCAGGTAATAGTGGATAACCAGTTGCACTTACCTTCTTTTGCAGAGAGTTTGAGAGAAACATCAACAGACGCATCATCAATCACGTTCTTCTGATGTCTTCCTTTCTTAGAGAATGCCTGACGGAGGCGTCGGCATAAATGAGTGATCTCGTTCTGTCCGGTTAGAAAGACAAGGATGCCACCCGGAGGAAGGCGCTGATGAATTTTGCCGATCTTTGTGAATGCTTCGTCCAGATATTTAACTGCTGTACGACGACTGAAATGATTCGAAACCTACGATCGAATTAGAAAGACGAAGACCAATCGCGGATAATGACATACCGGAAACTGTCTAGCTTCAACGTTGAGAACTGGGGGGGCAATTTCAAAGAGAGTGCTATTCTCTGAAAAGTCCGAGACTCGTAGCGTGGCAGACATGATAATGAGTTTGAGCGGCTTTGTAGATGATCCCGACTCTTTGCTCATCTCATGCCGGAGCTTCAAAACGCGGCTTAATACGCCGATCAGGATATCTGTATTCACGTTACGCTCGTGTGCTTCATCAATGATGATCGCTGAATATTTACTAAGCGTAAAGTCTGTTGACAGCTCACGTAGAAGGACACCATCGGTCATAAACTTCATGGCTGTACCCTCCCTCGTGTTTTGTTCAAATCGAATTTGATATGCAACTCTGCCCGTATGTTTCGAGCCAATTTCATCACTAACTCGTCGTGCCATACTTACAGCAGCAACTCGCCGAGGTTGGGTGATGCCTATCATACCGGGGTTGTCGCTGCCAGGGTCACCATATCCAGCTTCAAAGAGGAATTGTGGTACTTGTGTGGTCTTGCCACTACCAGTCTCACCACAAATAATGACGCACAGATTATTGTTGATGGCTTCCATAATCCGCTGCTCATCTTGAACGACCGGAAGCAAAATCCGCACTGCCTGAATATCAGGATGGCGATCGAGCTGGACGTAGTACGCTTTTCGATTCTGAGCATCGTCTACTGTCACAATCTCTGGCGGAGGCGTCGCGCGGTCTTCGGGACGATCAATTGGCTTGTACTGACCGATGGTTTTGGGTAGTGTGTTGATGTTGGACAACTCTTCGGCCTCACCACCTCGTACCTGGATTTCAGCCCATTTCTTGAAACTTTCTCCCCTTGATATTCGAGATCCTGGAGTTTCTTCCTCCTCTTCTACTTCGTCTTCTTCCTCCTCCTCGTCCTCCTTGTCGTCGTCGTCGTGAACGACAGACTCGTCTGAGCCGTCACTATCCTCCTCATCGCCATCTCCCTGGCAATTTTCCGCATCGTCTTTTGAGACGTTGTCTGCTAGCTTTCCGTCCTCGAAGAGATCAGTAATAGTAGCGCCCTCGGCAACCGTTGGATCATCGTCGAATCCGTTCCACTCGTCCTCCTCCTCTTCCTCCTTTTCTTCGTCGTCATCATTGTCGTCAGAATTAGACCCGCTACTGTAGTCATCGTCACTATTCATCATAGGAATCTTTGCTTTTCGCAGCTTTTCTTGCTCCAGTCTGGCACGCCAAGTATATGGCACTTGTTTGTTACTGTTGATGAGTGTGGCAGTCGTTTTCGGCCGTTTCCGCAAGTTTCCAAAACCAAATCCGTGGCTTGATCCAAATAGACTCATCGTAGATCCGTTTCCATTATTCACGGCGGATATTGAATCTATGACTTGTGAGGTAGTTGACGGAGATTCTTCGAGCTCGCGCTTCAAGGGTAACGACGCCGGTGCAGTGGCCTGAGTCGATGCGGGCGGCGATTCGGGTTCGTTCCAGCTAATCGGGAGCTCTGAAATAATCGTTCGCTCTTCGTATAGCAGCTTCGAGGCCTCTTCATCCAGAATGCCTAGCTTCTCTTTCGATAGCGCCTCCTGCAGCTGTTCTCGTCGCGACATGTTGTTGGTGCCGAGTCTCTTCAAACTATGAAGCAACGACGTATCGAATTTCGAGTCCGCCAATTTCTGCAGTAGTACTTTCTTCTCCTCTCGTTTTAGCTGTCGTTCGATGTATTTATCTAATCGTTTTGACTTCGCCCTAGACCATTTCGACTCTGGAGGTTTGAGCAACTGCTCTAACTCGGCTCTCTTCGTAGCCTTCTCTTCTGCTGTCATGGGCACAAGGACCTGCGCATTAGGATCCTGCTCTTCGTGCTCAGTGTTTATTGTAGTCGATGTCTGACTACCAGCTTTGTCCTTTACCGCACCATTCTCAACAGCCTCAGGAAGTCGACTGGCTCTCGGCTGGCGCGACGATCTCAACTTCCTCTGCTTCGTGATCGATCCGGAGCGTGCCTTAGCATTATGCCGAATTCTATATTTTCCCATAGCAACAATCTAATTCCTAAATACTGTAATAATATATAGAAATATCAGGCTCATCTTCCCGACCTGTATACAGCAGAGCTTGATAATTGAATCGGCTCGACGCGAGTGCTCGCTCCATAGCAGACCAAATTTTTTTAGAGTTTTTCAGGAGTAAGTTGCTACCCGGCCTCAATATTGGGAGTAATAAAAGGGTACAAGAGCATCTATAGATGGTTCTACAAAACAAAGAGATCTAATTAGGGGATGCAATAGCGGCATCGCGGTTGGCTTATTTCATCATGTGGGATGCTGTGTACCATACTGTGGGAGTCTTACATTCTTATATGGTCCTACTCATTTACATGATTTTTTTTAGTTTGCGAAGTCATTTCATTTTTGGTTATTTCGAGGGGCGGATACTAACATGGTCTGCTGCTATACATTTAGCGGTGACTCTTTCCGCGAAGATTCTATATCATCGCTTGTTGCAGTGCACTTCTTGGGTTTGTCATTCATCCATCTTTCTTTGATTCTTTTCGCGAATATCTGTGTATTAAGTTGAACTATATATTTCAGTTGACTTGCACGCGAAATTACGACGTAGTTGAATTATTGCAGCATACTCGCAACCAAATTTCATTTTATTGCACCATATATGTCTTCTCGGGGTGAGGAGTTTGCGCTAATTCTAATTGAAACTTGTAGAGAGCGGTCGAAGATTGCTCCGGGTGCTGAATTTTAGTGTAGTGGCTAATAGTGTTCTGGCTCACTTTGAGTGACGGCTAGAGAGCATAATAAGGACATGCTAAGCATGGTAGCTGGCTGTATGTGGGGGCAAACTATCAAGTAAAACCCTTTCCGACAATGTCTGGCTAGGAAATTTGATTTTAATAACAGAGTATATTCATTCATATTAGTGCGAAATCATATAATTTAGTTGAAGTTAATTATACAATACCGTACGTTATTGGTAAATTTTTCTCTATCTAATAATGGCGGGGAAGCTTTCTCAATGACCATATACACAAACATGACCCAAACATGTAAATCCAATAAAAATCCAATTCTGAAATCCACCAATAACGCCGAATGAATTTTGTAAACCCGCTATGGATCCGATTATACGACAATTCACATATCACTTCTTGCTCTTCTTCTGCTTCTTAGACGGGAATACGAGCGACTTGTTTCCCTGTTTCTTTTTGGTGATGATTTTCGTCGCTTTTTTCTGTTTCCATTGCTCGTTTCTGGATCCTTTCCACCCGCTTGTGCTGATTGTGGCGGTGGAAATCGAGTCAACGTCCATTGCGGCTGCACCATCTGAGCGTAGAAAAGCAGAAAATTAGCACTCATGAACATGCATAAATGTAAATATTCTTGCCCTTAAACCAGTAGGAAAAGCTAAACAAAAATCAAGAATGATTCGCTATTCATAGGCTGCGATGAAGGAAAGGCACTCATGATCAACTAATCCCAACAATGAAAAAAGCTCGTCCTCCGGGATCTCGGTCCGCCCGCGAGACGAAAACTTAGATAATAATGAAGAAAGAGTATTATACCAACCTTCTTGACGATTAATGTCCGCAGGCTCAGATACGCTGGCGGTGGATGCTTCAGCGTCGTTCTGTGGCGAGACATCGGCCCCAGTCAGTTTTTTCGACAGCCGGGCTGTTCGTGCTAATACGACGGGTTCAAAAATAGTCGCGCGCTTGATTCCGCGGTTGCGAACTTTGGACTTTGCCCGTAGAGACTTGGCCATTATGTAGTTGTGCTCGTAGCAAACGTGGCGGAAAGTATTCGCGGAGTAGTTGGTGCGAAAAAAAAAATAAGCGGAGATGGCTTTGTTAGTTGTGCGAAACCGGATCCGTCTAACCCTTGCCGTGCCCCAGCTTAAAACTCATCGTCAACACGGTGGTAAAATCATGAGCACGACATACGATTCGTAACTCCGATCATACATAGTGCTGCATTACGATACACACGATAACGGTTAGATTTATCAAGAAATATCTTGAGTATCGTTGCGACTAACAGCATTCGTAGGCGGAATATCTGAGCTTCGGTAATAGGTATCTAACCGGTGCGAGAGAACATATGCCACTTCAACTGGTACCGCCATCTGACCAGAAATTCGAAAATGATACCGGAAGATACATTTGCGAGGCACAATGTTCGTATTAATTGCTTCCTTTATTGCGCCGCGATTAATCGTGCTAACGGAGACGAAACTAGGAGCTGCTACGATACGTGAACCAGAACCTGACTGTCCCTCCACTTAAGGCGATTTGTAAAACAGGAGGACTAAATATGCAGGGTCGCAAGAATTTGCTGCAAATGCGAATTGTTGGTAGATTAAATGATCTTCGCACCGCGAACCGGGTTCATGACTACGAGTTGCTGAAGCGCGCGATATTGGACCAGTATGCAGAGCATTTCGCCACGAGACCAGCGTACGTTTTCTCCAGTCGAATTTGGGGAGGATATGGGTACTAATGTTACAGTAGGTGGAATAGTCCGCCGGCCGGGGCTGGGGTGTCGGCGTATGCGGGGACAGCAGCTTCGGCTAGTAGAGTCGCTTCTACTCTGCCTAATGGCACGATTGCAGGGACAGGGGGTGCTGGTAAGTCTAATGGAACATGTAATAAACTAGTGCGAAGGCTGAATTTGATTAGAACCAATGGTTTTCAAATCGAGCCCGTTCTTCGTGCTACTGGCGCAATTGTATAATCCCTGCTACTGTGGCGGTAAGTCAATCCAATTATCTTCATCTACGTCGTCTTTGCAATGCTAATTATAGTTAGCCATTCCTGAACATCGGAGTTCATTCACTATGACCTTTCGTTTCACACAATCACAGCTTGACAAAATGAGAGATAATACGTATCGCATATATCTCCTGTCAGCATTATCAGAAGATGCATACCGACAAGCGACAGTTCAATTCCCTCAAAGCATGGAAATTAGAGTGAATGGTAAAGTCGTGCAGGCGAATTTGCGAGGATTAAAAAATAAGCCTGGGACGGCGAAGCCGGCGGATTTGACGGATTATATAGCGAAGGATACTATGACTCGGAATATGGTGGAAGTGATTTACGCATACACGAGGCAGAGATATACGGTTACGCTGCATATGGCCCGCAAGCGCAGTGTGCAGGACATCGTTACGCGGATAATAGCTGGCAAACGGCTTGCGAAAGAGACTGTTATGGAACAAAGTATGTTCTATGTCGTGCGCAGTATCCATAACCGCTAACTGTTATAGTCACCAAGAATCATGGAGACGACGATGACGACGACATTGTGGCGACATCGAGTATCGTGAGTTTGAAGTGTCCTCTGTCATTTGGCCGGATACAAGTGCCGATCCGAACAATAAGATGCTCTCATGTGCAATGTTTTGATGCCACTTCATATATACAACTTCAAGAACAAGCGCCGGTATGTAGTCGTACTAACGGTCTGAAGATAACTTGCTGATTATTATTTATAGACATGGCAATGTCCTATATGCAATGTTTACGCGCCGATAGAGGATATCGTGGTGGACAACTACTTTGACGAGATTCTGAAACACACGTCGAAGAGTGTCGAGTCGATCGAGATAGATCCGAGTGGAGTGTGGCGTGTACCGGAGCAGAACGGTGCGGCCGACGATTCTGATTCAGAAGATGACTCGAGGGCAGGACGGAATCCTTCGTCAACGCAGCATCCGGGCGGGCTTGAGGTGATCGATTCGTCGCCAGCGCGTGGTGGCAGTCGGGCACCTGCAAATGTTATTGATTTGACGCTTAGCGATGACGAAGAACCAGCACATCTGGCCCCCCGGCAGGTTCAAGAGGTTGCTTCGCACAATGGGTCAAACAATGGATTTCACGAAACCTTGACTGCGGAGGATCAGGAGAGGCGTCGGGGGTCAAGTGGTCTGTCCGGGTTGTTCACTCCCAGTGAACCAGGAGAAGACGCGGGGTACCAGACCGATCACGTTCTTGACGATAGTCGTGAACAGAGCGTTGATGAAGGGGATGGTCCGTTTTCGATGTTGACGGAGGCACTGCAACGTGGTGCTGCTGAGTTTGAGGAACCGGCTACTTCGATTATAGAGACGCCAAATCGGATAGAGAATTTTATAAATTCGATTCCGGATTTCTCGGATTATGTACCATCACCTACTCCGCCTCCTCTACACCATGAGCCGCGGCAGGCGCAGCAATCAGAGCAACTCTTTAGACCAAGTACACCGTCTCGTTCATATCCTGGAACGACGACGCCATATTCTTTGCCGGCGATATCGAGTCCTATGGGTATGCTCAGACAAGAAGCCCAAACGGCCACGACGCCATCGCCTCCGCCAATCCGAGGATATTTCTCTACGCCGCCTAGACTCCACTTCCCAACTGTTACTATGACCGCCAGTCCAAGTCCCAGAAGCGCCTCAGTAGCCTTGCCAGTTGCAACGAGCACAAACGGTAGCAACCGGTTGAATGGTACGACCGCAGCGCCTAATCCACTCAGTGCTGCGGCGCCTGTAATTCCGTATTCGACACGATCGGCATCCGAAACACCTGACGAGCCTTCCGCCAAGCGACAGAACGTCGGGGCTGTGCCATCAAGCGGTGACGGCGGGTTTGGGATTCCAGAATGGGCAGTTATGCCATCGCCTACGGCTTCGACAGTTGTTATAGAGCAGTCGTCGGATCGAGGCGTACATGACGACGAGGGAAGGTGATGTGTATTGATAGGTTTGGATTGTTTTCGCGGTCAATGAGTGTTACGGTATATGGCGTTATTTGTCGGATTGTTTATGGCTTTGTATATTTGTATGTTAGATGCCTGCCTGGGTGACCCGTGGACAATAGGACTGCGTTGGTTAGAAGCCTATTATGGTTGATCGTACGGACGTATTGAAAGCAATCCCGTTGGCTTTGCCCTGTCATCACCGGGAAACTCCCAGCTTTGACACTCGCGGCGTTGCCGCCGCCGATCCCGAAGCCGCAAAGTTCGCATCACTTTAAGGGCTGCGCTGTCGGCCTAAGGAATAGAATTCACCACAAGACGAGAATTAAACCTTGCAAATAACGTGTTTGTGTGAGTGAATAATATGACGCGTCCTGCTGTGGCTGTGCCCTGGCCATGCGTTGGCTGAGCACTTGGGCCGTGACCTCTTCTAAAAGTAGTTTTGAGTTATATTTGGAATTCGGACTTATCTTCATAGGAGGCTGCCTGCAGCAAAAGAGGAGGATAGTGATAATTGATGATGCGTACGAAGTAGAAGCGCTTCTTACAGACCGTTGCATAACCTCGTACTACTTCGAGACTTGCCTGACGACTACGCGGGAACTCGGACTAAGCAAATGTATGCGTTGGTCACGGGTCACGGGTTACGGGTCACAACAGTCAGTCACTTACTTAAAGTTAGACAGGGGAAAGTCAGGAACAAGTGACGTAACCCACCTGCAGCGGCTGTGCAGGCGTTCAAGTTCTAGACACGCTCCTTCTTTCGTTTCATTTTTCATTCCCCCCTCTCCGCCGAACCAGTAGACGTCGCATTTTTTTATAACACTCATTCTCGGGCCACCATCTAAGCTACTGTCTTTCTTCCTTTCGTTAATTCTTCTTTCCCTGTACATAGCATGCAACCATGAAGTTCAGCACGGTCTGTACGCTCGCGCTCCTGGCTTCCGGGTCCGTCCTAGGGTCGCCGATAATAGAACATCGCTCGACAACCCCCGGCGTCGTCCACTTCCCCATAGAAGCCCGGTCAAAGCCAAAGGAGCGACTGGCCAGGCGCCTCCGGGGACGAGACTCGAATTCGACCGTCGCGATGACACTCAACAACGACATCAGCGACGGCGCGTATCTGACAAACATCACCATCGGCACCCCCGGACAAAGTCTCCGTGTGCAGCTCGACACGGGTAGCTCGGACTTGTGGGTCCAGAGCTCGGATAATCCCACGTGCCAGATCTCGCCGGACTTTTGCGCAACGACTGGGACGTTCGACGAAATCAGCAGCAGCACGTTCACCAGCACTTCCGAGGACTTCACCATCACATATGCGGATGCGACTTATGCAGACGGAGTTTACGTAAAGGATACTCTGAGTTTCACTGGAATTTCCATCGAGAAATTTACGTTTGGCTTGGCAACGAATTCTAGTTCCGGTCTAGGAGTGTTTGGTATCGGATTCGACACAAACGAAGTTGCCACCACGACGTACCAGAATCTGCCGGACATGTTGGTGTCGAACGGGCTCATTGGCGTGAAAGCTTATTCACTCTGGCTTAACGATATTGATGCGTCGACCGGCAGCGTTCTCTACGGCGGAATCGACCTCGGCAAGTTCACGGGCTCATTGGCGACTGTGAATATGCTGCCAACAGGCTCGATATACTCGCAGTTCTTGCTTAGTCTTACGGACGTTGCGTACGTTTCTGGGTCGTCTAGCACTACGATTCTATCCTCATCCCAAGCCGGCAGCGCGATTAATGTTGTTCTCGACTCTGGCACGACCTACGGCATTCTTCCTGAGTCCATGGTCAGCGGTATTGTACAGGCGATCGGCTCCGGGCAGTACTCACAAGACTACGGCTTATACATTCTCGACTGCTCACTCCAGAGTTCGAGTGCGACCGTCAACTTGACGTTCAATAATGCGGCTACGCTTGCAGTCGGGCTCAATCAGCTGGTCGTGCCAATCGAGTACAATTCGCAGGGCAGTACCGTCTGCGCGCTCGGCGTGCAGCCTATATCATCATCCTCGACCGACGCGCGTCAGTCAGCTACGTACCTCCTCGGTGACGCGTTCCTCCGGTCAGGTTATATCGTCTACGATCTCGACAACAAAGAAATATCCATCGCCCAGGCCGTGTTCAACTCCGACACGACGGACATTGTCGTCCTGAATTCGACCGGAGTGACGGGGGAGTCTGGTAGAGGATCCAGCAAGACTTCGGCGGCGTTAGCACTGCGCATTCCGGGCTATTCGGTGGTTGTCTGTGTCGCACTTGTGGCGGGCGTGTTTCTCTTATGAAATGATCAATTAGGCGTTTGAAATGTGAAGGCTGGATTTTATGTTTGGCAGCATATATCGGATAGGAAAATGCGTGTGATTACTGTTTATATAAAGGCGTGACTTTAGGATGCTATGTATTGCTTGCATGGTTTTATGTATAATTTTTATATAATGGAGAACAATTAACAACAATCTAAGCAATCATCAAATATCTGCAATTGTGAATGCGGTTGCATTTGTTCTTGGACTTCGGGCGGCGTACTGTAGACTAGGATTGTGTGCTTCGATCCAGTAGTTGTTTGGGAGCATTATCGGATAGGAAAATGCTCAACGCTAGGCCAAAGTGGTTCATGGTGTCATTTAAGGAGGAAATGTATTGATAGGATGATTTTATGTATGTTTGGTGCCACTATGTCATCGAACAAGTGAATTGCTATTTATATTTACATCTCACGTGCAGACTAGCATTAAACCTTATCTCACTCTTGACGCCGGGCCGCCCGCGTTCCGAAGCGGCGCGGTTTCACCTTAAGAGCAAACTGCCGGTTGTTCGGCAATTGACAGATGGAAACCTTGGTTATCCGAGGTCTTCGTAAAAGAACGCGAGACCAGTGGGAATATTGAGTAGCAGAGAGTGCCCAGGGATCCAGTACAAATGTCCAGGGCCCCGGTATGGCTTGTTATGTTGCGGCAACTTAAGGCTGTGCTGACTGACCTAAGGTTTTGTTTGGTGTGCCTTACTTAATATGAAAGCCTCTGCGGCAAGGCACCCAATAAATGTCCCGACCATCCTTGGCTATACTCTGCTTGTTTTCGGCGTCGCGCCTGATCCTAACCCTTTCTTTCAAATAAGGCGCAGGTTTGTATACTACATATTATAGGGACAGCTTATTGTACACGTTCGACTTGTTTTCACAACTGAACGGCGCCTCAATGAAAGACAGCATCATCTCGTTCGTCGCTGTCGCCAGCAGCTTGGCCCTCCTGCCCGGCGCTCATTCTTTTGTCGCTCCCGACCTTGAACCCCGCAACTATGGCAGCATGCTCCAGCTCGGTGTCGAACGAGTCAAGCGCTCTGACAGCGACCTGATGCGTCGAGACGTCGTTCCCGTTGTGCTCGACAACTACTACGGCGTTGCATACATCGCAACCATCAGCCTTGGTAGCCCGGCCCAGACGGTCAAGCTACAGCTGGACACCGGATCATCCGATTTGTGGGTGCAGGCCTCCACGAACCCTTTCTGCGCCGCAAAAAGGACCAATTGTGAGGAATCCGGCACTTTCAATGCAGCTAAATCGAGTACTTTCTCCCAGCTCCTGAATGATCCGTTCAACATTTCCTACGTGGATACTACCGGTGCCGAAGGCATCTATGCAACAGACACTCTCGAGATTGGTAACGCGACAATCGACAACTTCGTCTTTGGCTACGCGGAAAACTCAAACTCATCGCTCGGAGTTCTCGGCGTGTCATTTACACTCGGTGAGCCGTCGAACCAATCATACCCGAATCTTCCATATCGTCTCAAACTGGACGGTATCATTGATCTTGTTGCATACTCTCTCTGGCTCAACGATCTCGACGCCAACGTTGGTTCGATCCTCTTTGGCGGTATTGACATGGGCAAGTTCACTGGCGAACTGTCGGTCATTCCCATCTATCCCGCTGTGACCGTACAGAACACTGAGTACTTCACCGACTTCAACGTCACGCTTACTGGCATCAGTGTCAGTTCCAGCAGCGATGCCAACAGCAAAACTATCGTGTATGGCACTTCCGATGCCCTAGTGACAGACCACAACACGATCTACACAATTCTCGACTCCGGTACCTCTCTCGGCACATTCCCCCTTCCTATCCTCACAGGGATTGTCGACGCGCTCGGGCTATCCGACACCGCACAATACCAGGACCAAAGCGCATTATACCAAGTTGACTGCAGCTTGATGACCACTGACTCGCTTGTAGAGTTTGAGTTTGGTGGGAAAACATCTATTGTCGTGACTATGGACCAATTCATTCAAGTGCTGGGTACTGATGATTTCGGTCAGGATGTTTGCGGGATCGCTGTGCAGGCTTCTCAGTCGCTCGACCTGTACTCTGAGTCGTATATAATTGGGGACACTGTTTTGCGGTCGGCTTATGTCGTTTACGGTATGCATTTGTTTGTATGGCTTGCTGACGCACCCCCGCTAATGAGGCAGACTTGGAAAACCGAATGATTGGCCTAGCCCAGACGTCGTTCAATTCCTCGGTCACGGAATTGTACAGTCTTTCGAGCGGCGGCATTCCAAACGGCCTTAATGGCACAGGTAGTAACAATTCTGAGAATGACAGCAACTTATCTGTCACATTTGTTTCGACAGTTACCGACACTGCGAGCGTCACCGGAACGGCGATCACTACAGACTCTGGTTCCCCCAGCTGGCTCACAGTGCCGACGTCACACTCCCATGGCTCCACGACGACTAGCGCACATACAACACAAAATACGAGTTCAGGATCGAGCGCAAGCGGGGCCAGCACTCTTACTTCTCACCCTGCTTCTGTGGTTGTGACGATAGTTGCGTTTGTGCTTGGTGTTGGCGCAATTTTGATGTAGATTAATTGCATGATGAGTGGTAATGTAAATAGAATTGAATCTTTAAATGCGTATATAACATATCCGTGTTTCTCGGCTCGGCATTTGTTACATGTCAGCGTCTACCTTTATATTTTGGGAATATTGGAGAATTGACAAACCCCACAAGTGTGCAACTCTTCTAAAATATGAGAGAAGTATCTGTAGGGTCAGCATGACAGGAACTCACGTGGCAAGAGTCTGGATTGTATGATGCAAAGTTTGTGCAGGAGCGAAAAAGATGGAGAGAGGGATAGGGCAGAGGTTATTTCCAGTCAATTTTCGCACACTTTGTTCGCCGTAGGTGAACGCATCCAGGAAGACGCGAAGCGCTCTGCTCAAAGCGTCCGAACTCAGCATCTCAAGAGGGGCAACGAATTGACACAGTTGAAAGGTTCCCTTTGCCTGAAGGTGATTGTTGAGGAGCTAGATGCGTTACGTCATATCGGTGACGACGATCCTGATCGTATCGACGAACACAATGAACAGTGCGGCTGTCTTTTCTTCAGGAAGTAAAGATAGAATATTTTAATTCGACTGACAGAGAAGTTGGAACGGTCTCTTTTTATACCCGTTATATCCGTTTACTCCAACCCTTATCGTCGATATCTTTAATAATATGTACAACATGAAACATCTAATTTCCGATATTGTTCCGAGTTCCGAGCAGCGCCAGTGCATACAGAGACAGGACGTGAGTTAATGGTCTCACGTAAGTCCTTAAAGGCGTTCTTGAAGTTGCGACGCCGATGAGGGTAGCGGAAGCCGCACGCGAATATCAATCAGGTGCATCAAATGTGATGCATTCCTGACACAAGCTCCTCCCAATCGACCGCTTTATACTCTATCTGAGTCACATTAGGGCAGTAGACTCATGATCAAAGTGCTCAAGAGGTGTTGGTATGGATAAATGTGCTGTGGACGGAGCTGAATCTGACATAGTGTCTTGCGTAAACTCACAACAGATGACCTGTCCGATATCGCTATGTAAGACTCTCGGTGACTATATCCTTGCTCAATAATCAATTCCGTCAACACTTGTGCTCCTGTCTCTGCTGCTAATCCAGCTGATATGGCTGCACACATGGCTCCGATCAGGAAGATACCTATACGTGCTGATGCTCCTGCCCCAAACGAATATATCTTCAGCACTAAGCTGATTCCGTAGGCTAATATACCAAAGAACACCGTTCCACCTACTCCAAAAAAGATTCCGCATCCGCGTTTATGCAACGCCGCATAATGATCCGTCTTATCAGATGAATCACCTTGACCGTTCTAAGTTTTTCTACGATCATACCAAACGCTAGCAATACTGCACATGTAAGCAGCACTATTGTCGCGACACGCGCAGGAGACTTATTATTAGGACCTGTCATCTTGGGCTCAGCGTATGAGCGATCAAAACTTATAGGAGGTGTCCCTAAAAGAATTGCGAGCGCTGGCACGAAGCAAATGACTGAGGCTAGCTTTAGTCCTACGGCAGACTCATCAGGTGCTAGGAGAAAATGTGCTGCTTTTGCAGGCACAGAATCAGGGGCTTAAAGCAACCCCCATTCCTCTTTGGGACTAACGCTAGATTGCGACTTTCGACAACCGTACCAGAATTCCACGACTCACGATTATTTGGCATTAGGAATAATGACGTATTCTGATCAACTTTTGTGAACCCCCTCCTAGTTCAATTCCTTTATCTCTTTGCACCATATGCCCACGATCTACGGTGGCTTTTTCAGCACTGTTATATGTCTAAATGTCGGCCTACATGACCTCATTAGATGCACAATTATTTTCACCATGGTCAGCTGGATACCATTCATCATCGTCCTCATTGTGTTCCGCTCATCATTCTGCCAACCAAATCTTCGATCTCACTGAGCAAATGTAATTGATTTGCTAGGTCTTGGAGGGGAGTCTTGTTGTTTCTTAACATTGTGGTGGAGTTAGTCTTGTTATTTACTGCTATGTAGATTCAGCCGGGCTAGACTACAGACAGCAATACACAACCATACACTGACGATGACAGAGAATAACTGAATAGAAGAGCAATATTTCATATATTACAGCCTGAGGTCATGAAAATCGAACAACTACGTTTCGCAAATCGAGGACTTCAATGAAGAATAATATTGTATTGATCAATGGCCAGCCGTATTTCTTCGAGAGACCACGAGCTGTTGTAGCTATATTTCCGATAGGCCCGCTCTTACTATACCAATCTGTTGAAATATACTATATTTCATGGCTTAGATTGCTGAACTGTCATAAACCAGAATTTATATAAATGTCGGTCCCAGATATCGCCAGTATCTTGCGGCATGGTTTCAGATGGGATGACTTACCCTAAGCCTAGGTGCGTCGATATCGCGATATGCAACTGGAACAGATATGTCTAATTACTTACAGACTAGTTTCTCCTCTGGGTTTGTTCATATTTAATGGTTGTCACCAAAGAGCAAGTTGAAGGTATGAAGAAGTCCATAAGCAGCGGAATGGAGAAGCATTTCGATCGCGCCACTAATTGCAACATGACTTCCGCGTGTTGGCTTTGTCGAACGGTTCAAATATCAGAGTAAGTCAATATAAGTAGTATTACACTAAAGATGCATGAGAATGATACAACTGTATAACCGATGTGGTTTACAGACTTTTACGGGGCCTAAATCACAACCGCTCTCCATAGTATTTGCAGATAGCAGATGTAAGTGATACTCTCTTACGAGGGAAGAACGACAACGGTTCTCCAAAGGCGGTTAAGAGCGGTGCGCACCATTGCACTTTGGAATTTATCCTCGAACCAGTCGCGTCGAAAAAAGTTGATTGGTGTTTGCTCTATTTGACGGGACTGGAAGAGATGCGTAGGGACACAGTCACCCAAGACCATGTCCCGAAGGTTTTCCGACACATTGTGTCCAACATACGCTCCGTCTGCCACAAGAGTCTAGGAGTTGTTAGTTTATTGATTTTCATTGTATCGTCATTCTTACAATCTCTTGGCATGGAGCGAGAACTGTGTCTGGTGGACAGTCCTCCTCGGGCCTTCGATACGTGTGGAGTAGCACACCTCGCACTTTTCCGAACCAGACTACTCCGTCTCGTTCTAGTGGTCCATATGGATGGCTTGACAGCTGACTCTCGAAGTCGGCCTCGTACTCCGCCAGTGTCGACTCAGCTTCTCTTAACGATGCAAAAGACCTGGTGCCAAATGCGCTCCGTCGTCGGCTTTCAGCTATAGCCATAGTTAGTCCGAGACGACATTCAAGAGCGCATATTGACCAAGAGATTGCTCGTTGTAGACTTGTGTGCGACTGGGAAACGGCCACTTCCACAGCAATCATCAGTGTGGCATGACGCCCTTCCTGGAAGTACAGTGCAGTATCCCACTCGCGTGTTGTGCGACCACGTCCAGTGTCCCCTGTATTCGTTTCTGCAGAACTTGCCTCCAGCCGCCCTGAAATAGATGCCGCTCCAATGGCCGAATTTGCAGCATTACTAAGATGAAAGACTAATGACTCGGCCATTTGACCATGTAGAGCGCTGGGAGCGGCTTTGATGATAGCCACATTTCGTACACCATCGTATAACAATCGGGGATATCTATTGGTTAGGCATTAACCACAATATAAGCATATACGTACTCACTTTTGTTCTTCGTTCTCAAGAATATCTTGGACCTGCTCATATTCGAGCCTACTAGCTGGTACTTCCAACGTTATGTCCGGTGATAGCGGGCGCCGGACAATCTCTAACAAGTTTGACTGAGACATGATAATGCTATAGGCTAATTTGAGAGATTCTTCCGGGAGCGGACATGCCAGTAATGACGTTTTAAGTCCACGAGTGCCTGCCTCAGTCTGTGTCACACTTCGGACTGTCGATCGTGTCCATATTCGATTGGTGAAGCTGTAGCTAAGCCAACAAATTTTTAAACAAAGAATTAAGTATGCAGATAGTCTTGGAGGGCTGATATTCTGTGCAGATTAATGGCATGCGACAATACATGCTAGCCAGTCAGTTTATTTATGCCCATTCCGATTCGGCCGAACGCGCTGCTGTAGATAAACACAGTCGTTCACGGGCTCAAAAACAAAACTAACTAGAGGCAAAACTCATGTATTACAGTCTGGCATTAACGAAACAACTGCAAAAGTGGGCCTGATTCGAGACGTGCGTAAGGATGCCAGACCAGCGAGAGTATTGCTGTTAAACCAGAGCCTAGCCCGGAGCCCAGCAGGTTAATTATCGAGCGTTGAGCCTGTCGCTCCCATTACGCCGACGCGCGAGAGTTGTGCAGTGAACTGTCACAGGTCCAATGAAAATATTCCATGGCAATTGATTCACTCGAAGCCCATAGCCTATGAGGATCAAGAGCCTGTTAAAAA
The DNA here is from genome assembly GCA_018804115.1 of Lipomyces starkeyi. Lineage (NCBI taxonomy): Eukaryota > Fungi > Ascomycota > Lipomycetes > Lipomycetales > Lipomycetaceae > Lipomyces > Lipomyces starkeyi. Next base: position 192,868 of record JAGJTG010000005.1, on the reverse strand, counting down.
TTTCGGTATATAGAGACAACTCTCACTGGTCAGGTTGCGAGAGTGCGGCGCGCAGAACAGAGTAATAACTCCTGGTTATTAGCGATTACAGGATGACGTAGGTGGCGGTTCTCCCCGTTGCTCCGTGCGGTTCCTATTAATCGATGTAATGCTTGATAGTTACTATTATTCGGGGCAAATAGTTACCATGTTCGGGCAAGGCAATTCCCTCAACTGCCAAAATTATATATGTGTCTACAAAACAAATATGCAGAAGCGCATATCTTGGACTCCAGGGAATCCAGAGCATAAGAACTAGGTGACAATGCGAAACGTCGTGCGCCGCAACTACATCGACACGTCAGCCATTGGTGTCTCCTCGATTTGCATGGTTTTGATAACTCTAGATTTGAGCAACTCATTACCTGTCAGCCTCTTGAACTGCTGCCATCGAACACTGCCAAGTCGAGCCGATAAACCTTATGGCATATCCAAACTTAAAAGGCTTGTGGCCGTTTGTACGGTCTCTATTGGTTTTGCTTCTTTTGTCACCCGCTACAGCACCGTCGCCGCACTCGGAGGCGGCTTTCAACTGGATGGATGCTGTCCTTGATGATGCTTACGCTGGCCGATCAGTAAACACGGACTATCGACTGTTCGAGTCAGTGAAGAAGCACCATCCTAATGATCAAATACTTTTCCTTGACGATCCATATTTCGACTTGTCTGGATTCTTGACATCAAAGAATGTCGCCGAAGATGTACTGATCGGAGCGCAGGTCCCCAAGCAGCATATCATGCTGACTCGTAGCGACAAAGCGAGGAACAGCAGGGACTTCGGCCACTTCCACCATGAGGAAGAGACCCACCAACCGCCCGCGCTTGAGAAATCTCTCCGAAACGGCGTATTTGAAGTAGACTACGCCTCAACGCATTTCAATATCTACCAGTTTCACTGGACTGATTTTCATGCACCCATGCGGGCGATTTATTTGGTCTTTGACGGTGAGGACCTAAAGGCTGGAACGCAACTCGTGCAAGATGTATATCACTGGATGGAGAATTTAAAGGACGAAATCTGGGTGTTCGATCAAGGTTGGAGAAAGGACAAGGATATGTACGAAGCTGTCCAGAGCGCAGATTGGAAGGGCATTGTCTTGGAAGCAGATATGCTTCACAACCTTCGCCGAGATACTTCCGTATTTTTCGACAGCGAAGACGCATACAAATCCCTGAACGTGGCGTGGAAGCGCGGAATTCTCTTAATCGGATCTCCCGGGAACGGTAAAACAGAAGCAATCAAAGCGATCATAAAAGGCGCGTCTGTCCCTTGTCTCTACGTGAAATCGTTCAAGTCACCCATGGGTCCCGAATTTGGGATTCGGACTATTTTCAAAAAGGCCCGGCAATCGGCCCCGTGCATTCTCGTTCTCGAAGACCTTGATTCGCTCCTCGAGCCCATGACCCGCTCGTTTTTCCTCAATGAACTCGACGGCCTTGAGAGCAACCATGGTATCCTAACTGTGGCAACTACCAACCATCCTGAGAAAATCGATCAAGCCATCCTCAACCGACCATCACGTTTCGATACAAAGTATGTCTTTAATCTGCCTTCGCCACATCTACGGAAGAAATACATCGACATGTGGCTCTTGAAACTCGAATCTCTAGGCATCGTCGTCAATGGCGATCAGTACGCAAGTATGGAAGAATTTGGCCAGGAACTCGCTTTACAGACAGAAGGATGGTCGTTCGCGTATCTCAAGGAATTATTTGTGTCTTTTCAATTATCGCGTGCTGCATTGCAATCCACGGGCGTTGTAGCTGGCGATACTACCCAGGAGATCTTTCAACACGTGGAAACTCTTGGTAAACAGGTTGTCATGGGCGCGTCATCGTCAGGCGACGAGCCCGATGCCGCACTATCGGATGCGTTGTTGCAGACTATGCGAGTTGTACATATGGGACGTATGGCGCATTAGATTGTAGACTGCACCTCAAAGTTGTGCACGCAAGAGTTTCCAATATGTACTGCATTCCGAGGCAGCGGACTATGTAGCTAAATTTATGATTGGAACTGTGTAATGATTCCTGGAACTACAATATATCTTAACGGAAGAACGGAGAGAAAGCAGATGAATAAATATACCTCGTATTAGCTTCAAGTTATTAATATTTAGTTAAAAAACAAGATAATTGTCCACCTGATCACAAATCTAAAAGTTAATGCTTGAGACTGTCAGGCGTAGGTAAGGGTAGTGCGTAGGACTATCGTTGACCAAAAAATACGCCACAAAATTCTGAACCGGCTGAGTTGCATGAAAGAACTTGCACGTTATAAATGGAGAATTAGGGGTGCAGGCGAATAACGACTTTACGAATATTCGTAAATCGAACACGAATAGGGGTGGACACGAATAAAATTTTCTCTATTCGCATTCGCAATTCGCAATATGAACTTTTATAATCCGCGTGCTTTATGTGGCTCAACAGACTCGTGGACCACAGGGATAATATAATAATGTCAGGGATTGCGGTAAGAGTGCCACTTCTCTGAACGGTTGTGAACCAGGCGTGAGTGGTTTAGAATTATATTAACCGGCGACATGAGGGATCGAGGACGTTCTTTTATATTACTCCCGTCGTCCGGACACGTGTACATAAGCGCAACTAAAAATACATGAAAACGAATGAGAAACAAGCAAGCGAACGTGTCAACAATTAAACTACTTAGACGTAGTATCTCGTACCTCTCGTACCGTCATGCGTTCGTGTCAGGTGTCCTCCCTTTGCACGCTGAACGAGATCATATGAGAGAACCTATAACCGGTCAACTATCGTCGGGAGGCCCGCTGGCGGTTGGACGGTGGTGTTCATGTGGACTCGGTCGAAGCACCGTAGAGCGGTGCGGCTCTAACGGTGCGGCGCAGCTTGAATCCAAGGCGCCGAGCGACACAAGCCCCTCAAATCCAGACAATATCTTATCTCTGACACAAATCGTATCGCTCAGTGGACATTCCAGAAAATGTTTCAGCAACATTATACACAGTGGCAGCAACGCCTACTGTGTTAATTATTGCTAGAACCATTAGCAGCAGGATTATTGCCCTCATACTCCCGGCCTTGATATTAATAGCAGCAGATGTGCTGGTGGCTGTAGGTACCGACCCATTAAAGAACAGTCCATTAGTTGCGCAAATAACATTTGCGGTAATCGGATTTTGCGCGCAATAACTCGTAGTGGCATTGTCAGCACCAACGAAACGACAACATTCTTTCTCTATGCTGAACGTAACTGACATCTCTAATCCTCAGGACCCTGGTGCGATGAAGCCGACAATCTGATCGCACAATTATTGCTTTAAGTTATGGTTTAGGTAAGCTTAACGCGTCTAGAAAGGCATTAGAGCAATCTGCAATGAGATATACATTTATTATTCAATAGTTGATCCTACCCTCAAGAATGATTGTGTTCCTTCCTCCGTGCCGAGAAGTTTAACTCTGCTAAGGTATTTGGAAGCTTGACTGGCCCCGAAGCTGAAGAGGTTTATTGAGAGACGGGAAAGGTGCCAACGGTCAGAACTGAACACCTGATATTTTGTCGCAGGTGAATACGGGTGACACTAGAATATCCAGTGGATCACTTAGACTGAGCAATAGCGTGATTTATCTATTGACGCGCTAACTTAGATTGCAGACGCGGACCAACAGCGGATTGAGTTTAGAAGACAAGACGCGGGTGCGGCGGTACATATAAATTTGCGCCTCCTGTTGCTGTTAAGACATGACCAGACTATCATTATATTCCGGGTGTTGTATCTTCTCTGCACTCTAGCTATACAGTCTATTCCGCTCCTTTGTCGCCATTCTCAGCTGACCCAATCTCATTTCCAACCCAAAAAACCCTCAATTTCCTTATTCGGATTGAAGTACGACTGGGACTCCTTAGCGCTGAACTCTATTGCAGCCTTGCCTCTTTGTAACTGTCAAAGTGGTCAGTGATAAGGGCTCGTGCCTTCATCAGTCGATAACCGGCCGCATGTCAGACAAGCCTCCAGTGAGAAGCTAAACGCTGACTAGTCGTTTTGATTTAAATGGGAAGATTCATGGAGGGTAAACTAATGATTCCTCTTTGGGCCTAGCGTAGAATAGAGGTCGGTACCATCGCCAGATGACTTCCCATTCAACCGGAGTTATCTAAAATCCTCTTAACTCCGAACCTAAACGAATCGTCCAAATCGCGTGTCCCTCATTGAGGTCTCTACAACAACCACATAATCATCGCATTATTCTTCCCCGAGCTTATTACTACTATTATGGATCCAGTAGCATAGCAGTTGGCTTTCCAACCATGGCAGCACACAATCTATGCGATTTATAAATTGGCATGGTCATGGAGTCGGGATGATAAACCCAGCAGTAAAGAACGGTGTTGTCAAGCACATAAATTAGACAGTATTGCTCATTTGCAAATGCAGCAGAAAGCCGCTCAATACCGGTAAGTTCCAATTGCAGGGGGGGACTACAGGAGACAAGGCCTCACTCGCCGTAAATTTGCGCGCAGCATGCTCTGTAATTGTCCTTGGGAGATCCCGCTTTCAAAAACAACTCAACGACGCGTGGATCCTTACGTAGCTTGTTGACCACCATAATGGACACCAGCTGGAAGGCATCAATCCCTCGGCTATCTCGAGAACCGACCCGTGACTGATGATACCGGGAAACTATGTTCGACTCTCATGCATTCGTGTTAAACACCACATATGGACGTTCTTTGTTGAGTAGGGATGTACATAATCGAACCTACGATTACACTTCGGGCAAGGGGTCCTCGACTGCACAATTCATACAGAAATTAAGAGATGAAGGTTGTGGCCGCGGGTAATACCTTCGACCGCTTTGTCCTTTGCAAGCCTGATGATTTTCAAATGACACGTCTTAATGGCCAAATGGTTATTATTGATGACACGTACAAAATGAATAAGTTTCGCTTGCCACTGGTCGACTTCGTACGGAGCCGCCATGTCAGTTATAGATCCCGCTCCGATTGTTATACCAGCGGTATGTATTCATAGCTTTGATCTAGCGAGTAATATGTTCTAAGAGTTTGCCAGGATGCGGAGATTCGAGATTGTCACATCCGTATCGACCGTGCCGGAGACAGCGACATCTAAGCGAAGAAGACCCCATTGTCAAGATTGTGGCCTAGACAGAATTCCAACAGATGGATCCTTGACGATGGAGAGCGTACCAGTATCAATATGCTGCGAATGGACATTGATATCAGGGAGTGTTGCCTGAAAACTTCTGCGAAGATGAATGGCTGTGACGTCACTAGGAAACCAACCTGTATCTGATGCGAGCATGGCAAACGATAACGGCGACTTTCTGAATCTTCTTCATGAAGCTGTCAAACTCGGCAACGTTGCTGAAATATTTCCTGCAGTTCGTCATGATACTTTGCTCGATATGCCATCTGCAGAGCTGCTTGTCTGCATCGGCATGGGCTTGTCTAAGTTCTGTATGTGTAATATATTGCAGGTATTTGTTAGCCAGAGTACAAATTAAAAAGAACAAATGATCTTGGATTATTTTGGTACAATCGGTGACTGGTCTATATCACGTGCAGCGAGCTTTAAACCTTATCTCTATTACAAACGTTAGAATTATTTGCTGACCAGATGAACTCATTCGATCAGCGACAGGCCGACGAAAGTGGACCTGATCCGAGAGGTGCCGTGCAAGAATGCCAGACCATCGAGTGTATTTGCTGTCAGCCCATCGCAGATGCGTCGGAAGAAGCAATGCGTACGCACTACAAACGAAAACATGCCGATCAAGTCATTGTCGAGCGCTGCGATCCCCGTCCCATTACGGCGACGCGTGAGAGTTGTGCAGTGAACTGCCACAGGTCCAATGACAAATATTGGATGGATCGATACGAAGTTCTAAACAGTGCTTGAAACTCCATGGCAATTGTTTCACTCGAAGCTTATAGCCTATGAGGATCCATGAGCCTGTTAACATTCAAACCCTGAGCTACGGTTGGTAGCGATTACAGGATGACGTAGGTGGCGGTTCTCCCTGTTGCTCCGTGCGGTTCTTATTAATCGATGGTATGCTTGATAGTTACTATTATTCGGGCAAATAGTTACCATTATTCGGGCAAGGCAATTCCGGCAACTGCCAAAACTATATTTGTATCTACAAACAATAGGTAGCGCATATTTGGGACAAGGGCTACCAGAACTAGCCGACAAGTGCGACGGTCGTGCGCCGCAACAGCATCGACACGTCAGCCATTGGTGTCTCGATTCTGCTATTTATAAATCTAGGTTGAGCAAGTAGCCCATTATTTGTCACTCTTTAGAACTGTTGCGATCGCACACTGCCAACGTGAACCAATAAACATTATGGCATATCCAAACATAAAAGGGTTGTGGGGGTTTGTACGTTCGCTATCGGTTTTGCTTCCACCCGCTGCAGCGCCGCCGCCGGACTCCGAGGCGACTTTCAGCTGGATGGATGCGGCCCTTGATGATGCTTACGCTGGCCGATCAATAAACACGCACTATCGGCTATTCGAGTCAGTGAAGATGCACCATCCTAATGATCAAATACTTTCCCTTGACGATCCATATTTCGACTTGCCTGGATTCTTCGCGTCAAAGAATGTCGCCGAAGATGTACTGATCGGAGCGCAGGTCCCCAAGCAGCATATCATGCTGACTCGTAGCGACAAAGCGAGGAACAGCAGGGGCTTCGGCCCCTTCCACCATGAGGAAGAGACCCACCAACCGCCCGCGCTTGAGAAATCTCTCCGAAACGGCGTATTTGAAGTAGACTACGCCTCAACGCATTTCAATATCTACCAGTTTCACTGGACTGATTTTCATGCACCCATGCGGGCGATTTATTTGGTCTTTGACGGTGAGGACCTAACGGCTGGAACGCAACTCGTGCAAGATGTATATCACTGGATGGAGAATTTAAAGGACGAAATCTGGGTGTTCGATCAAGGTTGGAGAAAGGACAAGGATATGTATGAAGCTGTCCAGAGCGCAGATTGGAAGGGCATTGTCTTGGAAGCAGATATGCTTCACAACATTCGCCGAGATACTTCCGTATTTTTCGACAGCGAAGACGCATACAAATCCCTGAACGTGGCGTGGAAGCGCGGAATTCTCTTAATCGGATCTCCCGGGAACGGTAAAACAGAAGCAATCAAAGCGATCATAAAAGGCGCGTCTGTCCCTTGTCTCTACGTGAAATCGTTCAGGTCACCCAGGGGTCCCGAATTTGGGATTCGGACTATTTTCAAAAAGGCGCGGCAATCGGCCCCGTGCATTCTCGTTCTCGAAGACCTTGATTCGCTCCTCGAGCCCATGACCCGCTCGTTTTTCCTCAATGAACTCGACGGCCTTGAGAGCAACCATGGTATCCTAACTGTGGCAACTACCAACCACCCTGAGAAAATCGATCAAGCCATCCTCAACCGACCATCACGTTTCGATACAAAGTATGTCTTTAATCTGCCTTCGCCACATCTACGGAAGAAATACATCGACATGTGGCTCTTGAAACTCGAATCTCTAGGCATCGTCGTCAATGGCGATCAGTACGCAAGTATAGAAGAATTTGGCCAGGAGCTCTCTTTACGGACAGAAGGATGGTCGTTCGCGTATCTCAAGGAGTTATTTGTGTCTTTTCAATTATCGCGTGCTGCATTGAAATCCACGGGCGTTGCAGCTGGCGATGCTACCCAGGAGATCTTTCAACACGTGGAAACACTTGGTAAACAGGTTGTCATGGGCGCGTCATCGTCAGGCGACGAGCCCGATGCCGCACTATCGGATGCATCGTTGCGGACTATGCGAGTTGTACATATGGGACGTATGGCGCATTAGACGGCAGACTGCACATCAAAGTTGTGCGCGCAGGAGTTTCCAATATGTACTACATATTGAGGCAGCGGAGGACTATATAGCTAAATTTATGATTGGAACTGTGTAATGATTCCTGAAACTACAACATATACATGATTACGGCCCGCAGGAAGCCGCTCCGACCGTCGATCACACTCATAATTTAAGGCTGATGAATTGAGTGCGGAAATCAAATGACTATTGTGTCCCGAATGTTAATGCTCGGCGTTCTTGATACCTATAAACTGGAATTTTGCAATGACAGCCAGTCAATTTCTGCATATTTAGATTCGGACTGGCTAAGCGGTGTACAGCACAGACCCGCACGCCGAAGACACCTTGTTGACGTCATTGCACAGGCTCGAGCCGCACGGAGCCGTTTTAATGACAATTCGTAGTAAGCTATAGTCGCGTACCTCCCTCCTGGGCTCCTTGAAAGTATAGGAACGAAGAGGAAGGCAACGGTATTTAAGCCGAAGCTGTGTATAAGCTCAAGTGAAAGGGTACAGTCACTCTGGTGGAATCTGAAAATTCCGGCTTGACTTTGACAAACTATAAGATTAAGGTCAGAAATTTTCCTGCGGTGTACTCCATTTATAGCGGGTGCTACCATCTCCTGGGAAGGGTCACTGTCATGTATGCTACACGATCCTCACGCGAATATGTGTCTGGATTTTTAAGGGCACGATCGGTCCTGTGATAGGAGACACAGTACAAACACCTACATGTCGCGCTGTTCACCAAACCACATGGCATTTGAGCCGCCCATCCTTGAATAGAAAAAGGACTCTAAACATTGAGGGTATGTGAGCACCATTACATTGAACCCTGAGGACTGAATTCCGGCCTGTAGAAGGGAATAACCACTTGATCCCCCTAACCAAATGCGGCAGAAGCTCTGAATCACCCAGGCAATGCATGTGATCCCAATGCGTCGAAGATTATAGCCGGTAAAGCACTACAAATATCTCGTCCCTGCAGTTATTTCTTTCTTCGAGCTCATTGGTGTGGCTCATCATAGCAATTGTATGGTCGGCATTTAAACTGTAATTAGTCGGGGAATGCCTCCTTCGCGTCGAACCTTGATACTTGATGAAACAGCAAGCACTGGTGTGGAGCACCTACAAACTGAGCCCGCAGGTCTTCCCAAATTCCAAAACTTAGAGGACGACTCAGCCTCGATACTCCTTCTCTCGTACCAAGTCCGGTGAAAATTTAGCGTGGTCTTGCACGGACTTCCTCTGATACAGGTGAGTGACAGTCACTGTCGGCGCCGTATCCGCCTAACAAATGCCTATGCATGGCATTGATACTTGTATGCAAAACATGCTATTCCATTTGGGGGAAATAACTGTTATTCGTATAGCACCGTTAGGATGGTCTCTAGCCGATCACCTACATCTCATATTATGTGGGAGCATTGAAAACTATTCATCGACCATTATTAGGTTTTCCTGTAGTTACCTGACCCCATACATAGAGACTAGTTTCCAAACTCCTAAGCGCTATCACTGAATTTCACTGTAAAAATGTCTACGCTCAATCTTCTTGCTTCTATCAGTAAATCGCCAGGAAGCACAGCAACATGTGTGTCAACGTTATTGTCGTCGTTGGGAGAAACAGGGGTATGCTCTCTCCATTGTCGCACTTCTATATAATGCTGCTGACAAGAAGGCAGGTGTCGGTCTCGCACTGGCAACCGAATTTAGCGAGCATGGAGATAATTGCGACGGCGTTTCCTGACAATGTGGGATCTGGTGCCAGTCACATTACGACAAAAGCCAATGAACCTTAGAATTCAGTAACATTCAATTGTAAATAATAATAATATAGTTAAACTAATTACTGTATGAATTCATTTTGCACTAAAATACACGCATACTTAAAAGAACAATGATTATACATACAACAAACTCTTTTGTCTATGACAATTACTGCTTAAACAATACCCAAAATACATAGACACATACATAACATATAAATACATAATACACAAATAAATAAGCGAGACTTTTTGCCTGCAGGAAAGTATACGTACAAACTTAGGCAAAATAAAACAACGACAACAACACCGAGGTCATAATGTATACGCGATCCTGTAATCCATACATAACATAATTAAAAATTTCTTAACAGTTGTAGTGACGAACGAAAGCAAGTCTAACTTTTGTTGATTTTGTAAAATCACATACTACTTAATCAGTCAAGTGACTGTAGAGGTTATTCGAGGAATGACGATTCTGATGGCCGCATGCCTGTACTTGATTCCGACGATGCAGACACGGGTACCGGCACTACAGGCACAGCCACTGGTACAGCTACCGGCACAGCGCTCTCCTTCTTCGTCTTGACTCGTCTTTCCGCGGACGAGCTGCCATCCGACGCCGTCTGCTCTGCAGCACTAACTGGCTGCTCCGCGCTCGCACTCGCGATACTCAGCGCGCGTTTCTTTCCGCCGCGTTTAGGCTGATAATCGTCAGGGTGCAGCCGTCGGATGTGCTGTTGTTTGTGTGTAGACGATTTTGGCCCTCGGAAGATGCGGCCGCAGATATGGCATTCCTCGCTCCGTAATTCTGGCGGGATGGCTGACAAAGATGAAGATGCTGGCGGAGTATGCGACACGCTGGGCTTGGTGCTTGGTGTAGTCGAGGTCGGCTTTTGTCGTTTTGACTGCGGTGCTCGTTGTGGAGATTGCGACGGCGCAAAGAGCTCTTGCGCCGGGAAGAGCGAAGGAGGGGAAGTAGTATACTCGCCCTTGACCTCTTCGGATTCTGCTCGAGATGAGCCCTCGGAATCAGGCGCCGCGATAGCGGGATCGATCGGAAGGAAGGCTGGGTCGATGGCAGGGGCCATCGATATCGGGGACTCACTCTCGCTCAGCCCGTCCATGTCGAGACCGCTGAGATCGCCGGCGGAAATATGATGGCTACGCTGGCGATGATGATGGTCCATTGGGAGCTTACTGCTACTGCTCGCCGGTGGGCCACGGGGATGATGTGAGTGGTGGGAGTGATGATGGTGGATGTGGCTCGCGTGGGAGGAATGGGAGTGTATGTGGTGAGCGTGGATATGGGCGTGGTGCGAGTGCGAGTGCGAGTGATGGTACGCGGTTCGGAGAGTCTTGTGGGCTAGACCAGGAGGTGGAGGCGAAGGCGAGGCAGACGAGTTGGACGCAGAGGAGGCGGCTTCAACGGTTTCAATGGCGTCGCAGATGGCGAGCAGGCCCACGGCGTCGTAGTAGGACATGGGCAGGCAAACACGATTCAGCAGCAGGCGGCGGACATGGAGACTGGCAAGGAGTTAGCAATCAGCGGTGCCGAAAACCGTCGATACAGATATGGAGCGCATACTTCCACGGCCAATGGGAACAGGTCGAGTCTGGGCGGGAGCGGCGATGGAGGAATTGCGCAAACGCGACTGACCGGGAGGACGAACAAAGCACAAATATTGATTGTCAGCTGGCGATCTAGACAGCTGAACGGTATCGGCTCCCACACAGGTCGTTTATATCGAGAACAGTGTTGGAAGGCTTGCGCACCGGGCAGGGGCCAGTTGTGAGTCCAGGGGGGAGTATTAAAATGAGCTGAACTTGGAAGATAAGCTTAGCAGCAGTGCAATGCGAGCGGTCAATAGTAATGCAGCGCGTAGACCGACAGGGACGTAGTAATTTGGGAGCAGGATCCGATCAGGAGAACAGGCGATGGGTAAAATGGATTTTGACGAGCTACTGTTAAGAAGAGCCCGACGGGGGACGGGGCGCGAAATGGTACAGGCCGTGCAGCTCCCACAGCCGTTGTTATGGGGGGAGATGAAAGCAGACCCTAGCCCTACAACGGATTTTCCAAGTGGCTGAGTTGACATGTCTACCGTAAAACGCGCCCCAGTTTAACACGGGACGAAAGCGCTGGGAGTTGAACGCAGAGCTCATTGGGCCCTTTTGGTCCCAACTCCCAACGAACCCCGCCTGAGGTGGTCTGAAGAAGCAGCAGCCAGCAGAATCCACGAGCACTATTTGCAACCAGTTCTGATGGTCAGTGTGCAATCCTGCCGACGTGTGACTGCGGTGCGAATCGCATCCTCCGTTACTTGTGCCGTAATTGCAATTGCAATGCAATCAGCTTCCCGATCATCGCTTGCTGCTTCCACTACGTCATCAGATATATGTCGCATGCAATACGGCCAAATCGCGGTTGTAAACTGAGGGCACTACAGTATAGTGTACAATTGAGTTACTCCGTATATTGCACGCTTAATTCCATAATAATTGTACATAATTCAGGCATATCTTGGGCAAACGCATTGTGTCTGTTGCTGTTCAGGCCGCGTCCTGTTGCCCGTGTGTGTTGTATCGGCTCCTGTTGGGACATTTTCGTGACTGCTTTTTCGCCAACTCACGAATCTGATCGCAGTCACAGATCACAACAAAGTAACCCTACGTCGTCTAGGGCCTAATATTAAGTAACAGACCCTTACACTTTCGTCACAAATCAAAGTATATGCAATTACAACCCAAACGATACAATAATACGATCAATACACTTTTAACCCAATTTGATCAATTCATATTACTCCGTGCGAATCCTCTTGCCATTCCCACCGCGTCCATGCTGTCTATACTTCTTCTTCTCGCTCTTCTCCTTATCTTTCATTCCGGCCCCTACTAACAAGTTCACTCTCGGCGGCACTTTAAACCCAAACGCCCTGCCGACCTTGGCCAGATCAAGCTTGTCGACCGCGTAGACTGTCTTGAGATGATGACTCGCATACGCTTGCACATACGCACGGTACCCGTCCTTCGCGCTTTCATGCAGCCAGTGGTTCCCCGCAACAAGTTTCTCCAATTGGCCCTGGACGTTCGCGATCTTGTTCGTCGGGAACTCGTACTCATTCAACGGCACCTTCGCAGCCTTAAGGTATCTCAAAAATCCGAGCTCGGATGGGAGCAAGAACATAAGTGACTTACCCTTGCCCTGCGTCCCTCGCGCGGTTCGACCGACGCGGTGGATGTAGTCGCGCGGATCATCTGGCGGGTCGTATTGGATGATCCAATCGACAGCCGGAATATCGAGGCCCCGTGCAGCAACGTCCGTGCAGATCAAAATACCCTGCTTGGCATTGCAAAACTCGAAAAACGTGTTTGTCCGCTTCTGCTGTTTCTGTTTGCCGTGGAGATCGAGAACGGGCAAGTCGATGTAATTTAGCAACTCGCCGAAATACTTGACACAGTTGCAGGACGACAAAAACACAATGATTTTCTTCTTGACATTGCGCTTCAGGAACGAAAACAGAAGTAAGAACCGCTTGTCCGAGTCGCATACAACGTACCCCTGTTCCAAACCCTCAACCGTAGACGTCTCGCGCCCTTCGTCGACGTTAATATACAGCGGGCCCGGACGCAGTGAAATGCGCGCCAAATCCTCAACCTTAGTCGTCTGCGTGGCGGAAAACAACATGCTCTGACGATCTTCTTTTGGTATGATTTTGATGATCTGCCGCATTTCGTCCTCGAAACCGATTTCCAAAATCCGGTCCGCTTCATCAATAACAAGTGCTTTCAAGTTACGGAAGACAAAACCTTGGGTGTTCTGCAAATGGTCCAGTAGTCGTCCAGGAGTCGCTATCAACAAATTGACACCCTTTGCAAGCTTGTCCGCCTCTGCACGACGATTTGCACCACCAATAACGATGCCAAATGTTTGGGAATGATATTTCATTAATTCCCGCGCCACTCCGAATATCTGTAACGCGAGTTCTCGCGTAGGCGAAACAACTATCACACCCGTGCCGTTACGTGGCTTGAATCTGAGCGATCGGAGCATTTCGACGGCCGGGATCAAGAATGCGAGGGTCTTGCCCGATCCTGTTTGGGCAGCGCCTAAAACGTCCCGGCCGGCAAGGAGGGGAGGGATTGTACGCGATTGCACACTCGTCATAGTTGTGAACTTCATGTCCTCTGTCAGTGCTTGTAGAGTTGGTTCCGAGAGCTTCAGGTCTGTAAATAGACTTGGTGTGCCGGCCTCGGAGGCTGAGGGAATAACGGTCGATCGGGATGCAATTTCACTTGACTCTTTCTCCTGGTTTTCCTCGTCGTCGCTCACTTCAGGCAATTCATCATCGTCGGACGCGTCCTGGCCACCTGCATTACCGTCGTCCTCATTATCCTCATCCTCATCATCTTGCACACCTGCGTCCAGCACCTTCTCAATCTCGTCAAATTCAGCATCCAAATCCGCAACAAACTTCTCATCAATATCATTATCCACCTCCTCATCTCTACTTTCCTCAACAGGCCGCTTCTTCTTATTCTTAACTCTCATGTCGTTACCTTGCTTGTGGCCATTCTGCTTCGATCTCGAAAATTGGATTGGCTTCGGTGATGAATTTGACTTTGCTGGTTTTTCCGAATGTTTCCGCTTTCGCGAAAGTCCTGCGTCCGGCATTTTCCTCTCTACTATATCTATGATTTTATCGCGAAAAGAATTTTCGGATCAACTAGCAATTGCCAAAGAGATATGAGAGTGACTGGTGAGAAAAAGTTTCTTAAAGTTACTGTGTTCGTTGGGAGCAAAAGCAGCAAAAATTTCGACGGGTTAAGGCTACTGGGTTAGGGGTATCGTGCGGCGCGATGGGAGGTTTTAAATTATGTTGGGTTTAGGATCTGCAAAATTTCTGGAGCAAGTTGTAGCGTAGGAAGTAGGACTTGCGTGCCCAAAAGTAGCCGAGGTTTGTTCGAGTTACACTTTATGTGTAGGTGCCATCGCGAGATTACTTGTATCGCGGTTTTTATGAAGTGGTTTAAGGCAACCGCAATAGCGACGTTTTTAATGTAAGACCGGGTAGGTTTAGTCGCTCCAGGTATTGAGGTGATGATGGCCCACACTCGCAATACACCGTCTAGTCTCTGACCTGCGATTTCCTTTTGACGTTTTAGTTTCTGTGTTCATTGGGTTGTTACGAAAGCCGAGATTTATCATGACGGAAACATCATCACCTTGGCAATTTTTGGCCTTCTCGCCTGGACAATATTGAGCGAATAGAGAATTATCGAAAAGGCGGGTTTCATCCTGTTTCTATCGGAGATAGCTTTTCCAATGGAAGATATCGAACCTTCACAAACTCGGGTGCGGAGATTCTCGATGTCTGGTTAGCTCGAGATGAGAAGAGTGATCGACTTGTCTCTCTTAAAATTATCACTGCAGAGGATTCGAACCCATGCAATGAACTGAGGATTCTCCAGTATCTTAAGGAACGCGCAACAGACCGCCCTGCATGTGATCACGTTTTGTCCTTTCTCGACCATTTTACATTTGAAGGACCCAATGGTTGCCATACCTGTCTGGTATCTCCAATTGCG
Organism: Lipomyces starkeyi; assembly: GCA_018804115.1. Taxonomy (NCBI): domain Eukaryota; kingdom Fungi; phylum Ascomycota; class Lipomycetes; order Lipomycetales; family Lipomycetaceae; genus Lipomyces; species Lipomyces starkeyi. Next base: position 177,610 of record JAGJTG010000005.1, on the reverse strand, counting down.
GGTCCTGACCTTTCCCAGATCTCCATCTATCACCATCCGGATCGATCAGCTGCACGTTACAGACGTCGTGGAGCATTGGCACGAAAATTTGCGAAGCAGGTGACACTCGCGGTGGGGTATCTGCACTCTCATGGAGTCGCCCACGGAGGTATGTTATACATTTCGGCATCTTCCTTGACCTTGTGCTGATTCGATGGTTAGACATTAGTAATTCTAATGTCCTGATCCAGCTTGCACATGCAGACTCGTGGTCTGAAATTTTTATGAATTACCCGGTTCCCCAGTGACTGACAAAGCCTGACTTCTTCAGGAGAACTCAATAACATGGCATCTGCACCAGAATATCTGGTTGAGCCTACGAATCTCACAAACATTGAATCTAAATGGTTCACTGATAAAATGGTACTGGTCGATTTCAGTCACCTCTTTCATGTTGCAGTCACCGCCACAGGAGGATATAGCTATGACGATGTCCTACTGAGCCCCAGAGGTCTATTTCGAAGGCAAAGCTCGGATGGGGAGATAGAAAGTAAAGAGCTCTTTTTTTGGGACAGTCTCTAAATTTATTGTGGATAACCAATCCAAATAAGTTCAGTGAACTGATATTTATTCTGCCTCGCGGAGAGGATACCTTCAGTGACCACGTCACTGGAGGGTTAGTGATAACATCTAAATCGAGGTTCTATAGACACCTAGCAAGACGTAAAAGAGGAAGGGTGCTCAGGGCACCTGACGTCGATGTATGCGCTGTCGAGTTAGTCTTAGTTATTGATTCCAGCAGTACAGCTATTTTGTTAGCTACTCTCCCTAGACCTCTCCCCCCGAACATTTTCATAGTGTGCCGCCATGGACACTAAATATATTCTGAACATGGAGTTTTTGGCAAGTCATGGGACCACCGGCAATTGAGTACGCTCATGCAATCAGTGAAAGAGTTCTTATGGTAAATGAGCTAAAAGAACCAACGATGTTTCGCGTTATATACAACAGAACTGATAGAAAGAAATGGATGGAGGCCTGCAACTCGGAGTATAACTCGCTGATACCCAACGACACCTGGGATTTCGTTGAATTGCCCAAGGGGCGGAAAGCAATATCAAGAAAATGGGTATTCAAAATCAAGCACAAATCGGATGGGGAGATAGAAAGATATAAAGCTAGGTCAGTTGTTCGAGGGTTTTCACAAGTCGCAGGGGTTGATTATACGGAGACGTTCTCCCCGGTAATCCGACTTGAATCCATCAGAACTCTGCTGGCTACTGCCACCGAGCTGGACATGGAAATAGAGCACTGCGATGTAAATACGGCATTTTTAAATGGAGATCTGGATGAAGAGATATATACGAAACAGCCTGAGGATATGTTCAGAGAGGAAAGGAGGGACTGGTTTGCAAGTTGAAGAAAAGTTTGTATGGACTAAAACAGGCGCCGCGATGCTAAAACCATTGTATAAATACGTATTTAGAGAGTATTGGTTTTGAGAGGGCGAAAACAGAGTACGGGATTTATGTAAAGGGAGAAGGCGATGATTGATGTACATTGGTTTATATGTGCATGATATAATAATTGTTGGAAAGAGGAGATATGCCCGGTGCTGCTAATCTGGAGAACGGAAAGCTGAAGGCAGATATCTTAAACTAATTATCGCACAGGTAAAGAACAGCTGCTTTGATACCTTATACACGTACACACCGACTTGTGATAACACTTTGACAGCATATTCGTCTGTATGTGCAGTTATGTTGGCTGTCACCGCTTCAAATATTTGGCCTAAACGTTTTATATGAAATTAAGTCATGGTCAATACCTTGAGACCTAAGGTACCAACTCAACGCCGTCAGGTTTGTCAAGTAATGATCCATCCGCGCAATGTCATTGTGGTGCAGTGCCACTATGTCATCTGAGGGCAGTTCTATAATGCTTGGATGGTAATTGATAACTCCTAAGGCTCCCACTAGAAGGGTAAGGAGTGAAATGAATATCTTGAATTCCATGCCGCGTCGTTAGGGTACCTATTACACCATATTAGTCAGTCACTCAAAAGCTTAAGCTATAATTAAGGCGATCCACCTAGTAAATGAGAGGCGTATCTGATTTTTCCCTGTGATAGCTACGAAGATAAGGAAGGCTATAGAAGTTAATGCTGCGACTTGAAGCAATGCGGGCCATCGTCTAGTAGACTGCATCATTTATACCGGCACGATATTGCGGGTTGTTGGTCCCGCTAGTATTGGTGAGCGACAGCAACAACCGACCATAGCGGTAGAAGCCACCAAATTGACTACTTCTTTCTCTCCGGCTTGAAGAGCTGGCAGATGCACGTTCCCATCTTGATCCCAGTCCCTCATCCTTGCTCTCCATATCAGCATCTGCTTTGACCATGAATTGCGATACTCCTTCACGTCATCACGTTCTTGGCCATCATAATATATGTCTTGCTGATGGCTATTTTTATGAAAACCCCAGGCACTCAAGTACCTGTGGCAAGTTTTCTCCGAAATGATAAAGCGATCGAGGATGCCCATGTATGTCGGGTAAATCTTCGTTTCTATGTGGATCTTCAGACGACGGGCAGATCTCTGTGGAGGTGGGATGGATCGGAAGAATTCTTGACAATCAGCGGCAACATCCTGGTCGGCCAAAGGGACTTGAACTTTACAACCTCGCCCGGATTGAGTCCCTGGTGGAAGAGTCTCCATAGTCTGGAAATGCTTTCCCCAGTTCGGAATTACTCTTGCCATATATGGACCACGAAGAAAGGAAATCTCAGTGATTGTCGTCGAGATCTGATATTTCGTCTTGCCGGCACGGAGTCCATGAAAATATGCAACGATAGCGCGCACTATGAGCTTTTTCATATTCCATCAGATTTTCATCCGATAGATAGACCATTGCCTTGTCAATAATTGTAGTGCTTAGTCTACCACGCTTAAGGTTGCTGGCATCGTTACTGGGCGTGGCATCAGCGATAGAATTCGCGATTGCGTCGATTGCCTCGTCCAGAATGTCGCCATCAAAACAAAAGCCTCTGTGCCATTGGAGACTCGATATATCTTCTTAAGTGCCTCCGCCTAGCGCATACGAAAGCCTAGTAGCACTTAGCATCGTATATGATATTATAGATTTAATTCATTGACAACTTGCCTGATATCTGTGTCCTGAAAAAGCCCGTGATTGGTTTCGTGCCTATAGGGAGCCGCTTCCTATATTTTCGCTCTTGTGTACGCTTGGAATCTCCACAATATGTGCGAGACAGATGGGCATCCGCTCCTTCAAAATAATTCAAGGAGGACAATGCATTTCTCAATGGCTCAGAGTGCTTTCCATTACCCGCGTCATCGAAGCTGACACAGTAGAAATCTTCGGTAAAGTTATTGCCATCATCCGCATCTATCTGATATCTCCACGCAACGTTCTCGCACCCGCAACCTGTTTCTTATTTTGCTGGCATTGCAGTTGTCGCTGATGAAAGCTAAATGCTTTGGCTCATTGTTATTTACTCTGTTTGACGCGTCGACGCGCGAGAGACCCTGAATCGGCTGACCTTAATATTTATAGCATAAATGCGCAAGTCACAATGGCATGTATTACGTAATCCCGCCAATTTTCACAATGCCGTAGCGTACAAATGTAGCAAACCTCGATCGGTTTTCTTTTTGTCAAATATAAACTAGCAAATTGTATTTTTAAATGGACAATCTGTCGTCTGATTAGTTTCTAGGAGGATATCGATGTGGTACTGTGACGTGATGTGTTCTAGAAGTGTGGTCAAAAATTTGGTCGGTTCTTTCTATCCCGCACCATAACATCCAGCTTTGCCCACGTTAAACACGACCCTAACCCTAGAACACCGACGCCGCACGCACACCGAGCGCGTCAAACTGTAGCAGGTCGGTACGCACACTTCCAGGAAACTATATGGTTCGGTTTAACAGGTATGAGCTCATTACACCCATGCAGACTAATAAATTAGACATAGTCCCATAATATGGGAGCCTATTCACAATCTTAATGTCGGTGTCGGACAATGAAAGAACGGGGCGAACCAACCCCGGCTCGTGCGGCGCTCCGCCTTCACTGAACGCGAAGCCCCAACTGCCTGCGGGCCGATATCAAACATGAATACACTAACTGGTCGAACTCTGAATCTCCAAGACATTACTTGATCTGTCAAGCCTCTGAACCTTTATACCACTTTGCGTAGTTGCTGTCATTCTGATGTCACTATTCCTTCACTAACCGAACATGGACGCGATCGACAGCCGGAGAAGTAAGAGATCTGCGGCTGTCAATCGCCAGCTTGTCGCAATACAACATATAACCAGCCAGTGCCTTGAGACATGGACGAAGAGCAAAGTCACCTTTGCGATTTCTCCAGCAGAGAAGAGAAAGCCCGCGTCTGAGTGTCAAAACTCGATGGAGCACTCTGAACTCTTGGACATAGTTAGGCGACCGCTCTCTCCGGACACCAGGCTTGAAGTACTAGCGAGTAGGACAGAGTACGAACGAGTAGAAGAAATCCTTGAAAGAGAGGAAGCAAAGTATGAGGCTGAGGCTTTACAGATTTATGTCTAAAGCACCCGCTGACAGTGCACAGATATCCACAGCTATGGTATGACAGCATGAGGAGCGTGGCCATAGTCGTGGCTCCACCGACTCCGCTTCACGCTGGAATTGGGGGTGGATTGTTATCAACGATCTCCGATGAAGTCAAAATGAATTCAGGAATTAGTTCCGAAATCGCACGTGGTCTCCGTATTGAATCAGACTCAGAGACGACCATGAATAACACAACAAGAGCTTCGGACGGCGCACTGCTATACTGGGAAGGAGATCGCGCCACATTAATGATTGCAGTGGAAGTCGCGGTCTCCCAATCATATGATAGTATGCGGGCAGCCATTTCCTGGTCCGTGTGCGCGTTGCGCTGCCGTCTCGGCTTGGCGATGTGTATTCGCGAAGAGAGTCGTGAAAGGAGACCATCCAGGCGCTTTTATATGACCGTGGAGCACGCAAACACTGCGGCAGATGAAGCCCGAGAAGACTTTTATCATCAACTAATCCAGCGTCCTTATGGGCCGTTGGAAAGGGACGGTGTAACCTGGTTTGGGAGAGTCAGCCGTGTCGTCCTGCAAACCTACCGCCGAGAGGATGAGTACTGCGCACCCGAAACATTACTGGAGCCAACCCAGTCATTTGCATGTGATAAACGTATAATGGACTATATTATGCCAGTTTAACTAATATGGATTTAGACGCTTGTGGAAAATGGTGAATATGTGGCGCAGAACATTTCACCAAACCTTCGGGAAGTTGTTCTAGGCGACTGTATTCCTACACATCTCCTCAACAATCGACACTTTGAAGCGACCCCGGTAAATTTCTTCCGGCGTGAATGGTTCGAGACACAATTCCGGGGCTCAATGGTTCGCACCGCGATCCTGCGCGTATGGCGAAACATTTCCTATGGACCGCCGGTTCCTTGATAATTGTTCATTTGTGCTTCATATTCGCCTTTGCTTTATGTCCATTACATGTGGTAGTATTATTGCCAAGTGGATATCTGAGAACTCTTCTGCTGTTACCTCAAATATTCTCTGTGTCTGTCCTAGTGAAAGAAGTCCTCACGCTTGACAAAAAAGCCCTAAACATATAAGCTGTGCTGAACCAAGGAGCGACGATGCGACTCTCCCATAGTAACGAGCCGCACGCCGTGAGGCAAGCAGCCGCCCATTGTTCAGGTAGGTGGAAACCAAGGAGCGACAAGGAGCGACATTTTCAGTACGTGCGAATTTGGCAATACCGCTAGAATAGTTGCATTGTTTCATAATTTTAGTTTCATGTCAAGTTTGGCGCAGTTAATTTTTGGTGATGCCGCGGCACTTTGTAATAGGGCTAGGGTAGTAAGGAGCGACTAGGGAGCGGGGGCTAGGTTCGCCAGAGATGTAGCCACGCAGCACCTAAGATTATATTGTATTTCAAATATACCTAATAAACTAACGGCCCTACCGTGAAAATTTCATATCTTTCCGATATACCAAACTGTAGATAATAAGCTGCGAAATAGGGCTGCTCCGAATATTCGCACCATTTTGCGTTGCGAATAACGAATATTATTCGCAGGATGTCCGCGGAACGAACAAAATTGCGAATATTATACGCCGAATATTCGCTATTCGCATATTTATTCGCAACCCCTGAACCCTGAAACTCAAAAGCAGTGCTCATAGTTTATTACGGTTCCAACACAAGAAGAAGCAAAGGCATTAAGGCACAAAATGACAAGCATATGAAAGGCGGGGGCATAAACCGCAAAACGAAAGACGCAGACCACAAAACGCAAGACTGACGCACTGTTCAGCCCTGCTCCTGACACCTATACACCTTGCAGCAGCATCAACATCCGCATCATCTCTCCCTGCGTTAAAGGGCCTCTCTACTGAAACTTCAGAGGCAGGGATTGCCAAGAAATCTCGAGCAGCAACTGCCATCCGAGGGAAATCATTTATTGGGGGCATACCCCTGAGCACGTGATTAGATGCAAATATTCGTTATTCGCCGAATAAATTACGAATATTATTCGCACTGCTCAGGATTTGCGAATAAAATAGCGAATATTATTCGCAGCGGTTGGGACTTGCGAATAACGAGTACGAATAATGCCGATTACTGCGAATATTCGTATTCGGAGCAGCCCTACTGCGAAACTTGCAAATACCCGCCTACCCTGACCATTAAAATGCAAATTGTTTGGCAGTTGAGGATGTAAAGAAAGTTAACGCCTAATCACTCAGAACTTGTCAGGACGTATGGAGTAAAGGTGTCGGCACGGTGCGGAAAGTTGTAGTCGCGACAATTACACAACCCTACCCCTGTCGTGACAAGGCTACAGTATACTGCATTCTCATTGGTCGAAGTAAAGTTATTGCTCCAGCATTCAGATTAAAAGGTCTAACATTAGTGATCACTTGTAACTGAACAATGACTGATTATGGACGTTTGTATTGAACTTCGCCTCCCTCGTTGCTGGCTCCTTACAGAGCCTCCACAAGGTGCCGTATACCGAAGAGAATCATTTGCCTCGGGGAAATAGGATAATTGGTACTTCCCATCTAGCGTCACCGTGACGTCTTCGGACCTACATTGCTTCTGTGCCTGTTGATCTTCGCCAGGTGCAGGCAACTATGGACTTCAGCTGGCGTCGAACTCTTCCCTTATGCAGTATATAAAAGTCAGGCTATCAGTTTGCCATCAATTTCAATATCTGCTACGGACGATGGCTGGACAAAAGTACCACATCGGCTATCTGTCACTTATCACACCAAGAAGGCGTGTATATTTTGCTGTCCTCTCTCATTCCTGAACTCCTATCTAACACAAGACAGGCCAGAGGTTGAGGTTCAGCCTTCTAGCACCCCTGTTATTCGCGATGTCATTCCCAACGTCGGCCGGGTTCGGGTCGCCGGCGAAGAGGTTGCCCCGAACCTGCCAAACGAGCCAATGTACACTGTCGTCGATAACATAAATGATGGCACAAAATCAACCATCAGAGAGAAGGATATCATTGGTAAAGCGGATGTCTACTAACTGCTTCGACGACTCTGGAAATTGGATTCAACCACAAGCCGGATATAGGGGTCTGCGATATCATGTACTTAAGGACTCAAAAACTGGAAGATTATTGTCAGTTATAGGTCCTAATGCAGCGTTCAGCTTTGCCTTGTCGATTTAGTCACGTCATAAGCCCCTTTCCGATCGGCGGCGACCAGCAAGCTCGAATAATCGTCGCCGCAGATATTGTCAAGACCGTTGAGTACGTATATATATCCCATGCCAAGCGACCAACAATCGTTTTGCCTTGATTGCCAGCGTCGTAGCTGAAACCCAGGGTTTTACGGAGCTTGTATATCACCGTGAATAGTAGACTTAGTAGTGAAATGGACTTGTCAGCTCATGTATTCACTTTAATGCTCTAACCCAATAATAACGGCACAGCGTCATATCGCTGAGAAAAGTTTTACTCTAGCTAATCATAAATAAAGGACCTTATCTGGTTTCCTAATCTAAATTGCCCGTGCCGCGTCTGTACATATTTAGATGTGCCACAGCTTGAACTATGACCACCTTGCTTCCCTGTGGTTGGGTAGCCTATCTTCGAGTACAACCGCCACCATCCACAGGGAATACGGTTGGGACTAGTGGCCAGGCCACAATGGGTCACCTTTCTCGGTGAACCACATTAGCGCGAAGAGTCACGTTTCTTTATATATGAGGTATATATCACCATATTGTTTCAAGCGAGCTCTCGATTGCGACCTGCAGAGTACACAGTAGCGGGACAAGGGATGACAGAAGTATATGATAAGCCCAAAGAGGCATAAGGACCTACAGTAACACCCCGCTAAGCCGATTCACTGTAAATCGATAACCCGTGTCAGCCAAATTGTACTCTTGCCAGACTCGAGCTAATGTTAGAAAATCCACTTTAACAAAACCGATAACTCGATAAGCCGATGCGAAGTTGGCGTAAACATTGCATTGGCTATATCGGGGCTTCTACTTTATTTGCGTTCCAAGCACATCCGCTTGGACAAAGCTTAGCTGGAAACCTTAAACAGGGCTTAACTTTGAAACCTTAAAGAGGCGAGCGTACCGTACCATGCCTAAATTTTGAGTGATTGCGCAGCTCGCTACACGCCGCTATCTCGATGTGCGTACTCTTTTTTGATCCAATGTGGCAGATAGCAGAAACGATACTAAGGATTGCACCTCAGACTAAGTGGACATCGGAGAGGGATCACTCAATAGATTCGCCTTGTCACAGTTCAATTTTGGCAATCAAATGAACTGTATGACAAACTAATAATGGCTATCTGCTTTGAGCAATTGATTAGCTTCTAGGGAGTCACGCTTTGAATCGCGAAATCGATAACACAGCGATTAAGCTCTCTGATCAGACTTGCAGTATTTCATCAATTATCTCTTTGATGATCATTCCATAGGGCTCATGTAACATTTTCCAGCGGTTGTACGTGGGCCGTGCTTGGGCCACTTATCGTAGTGCCTGGACCATACGCAATAGTTTATTTTGTCCATCCTATAAACTACGACTGGCTTTTGATAGTTTATCGCCATTGTTACTGCAAAGCAGTAATTTCGTCAAGCCTCTTATCGTCGTTGTATACTGGTTTCTGGCTCGGCATCTGCCACCACATACTGATGGGTCGGCATTAGCTTAGCGGGACTTAAGTGTCAGCTTATCGCGACCGCCATGTCCAAACACTCGGCTCGATGAACCGTCGCTGCCGTGCCGCCTCGTGGCACCGCCACACGATAAGCCGACACCTTTATCAAGTCGCTTATATCCTTCACAGAGGTCTCGTTCTTCCTGGTCTCCAACAGTGCAAATACGATGGACGTGAAAGGAAATTACGACGTGCACGTCGTCGCCACAGACTACGACAGTAACGACAACTTCGCGGGCGATACCCAGCCTGCCAAGCCCGTCGGCTTCTGGGCCAAGTTCGACAAATGGATTCAGCTCGACTCGGCTTCTGAAGGCCGGTACTCGAACCATGATCTTGATCCCGTGCCAGTTGAGGAGCGAACATGGCTTGCTCGACATTGTGAGACTATTCGAAACAATTGCCAATAATTCACACTGACGCATCATACAGACGCGCTCTTCTGGATCTCCGACCACTTGTCAGTGTCCGGGTTCCGTACGGCTGCCTCGGTCATGGCCATTGGCTTGTCGTGGAAGCTGTCGCTTGTCTGCATTGCGCTCGCGAATATCATCCAAGGGGTTGTCATCACCGCCAATGGTATCGGCGGGACAAAGTACCACATCCCATTCTCGATCCAGAGCCGCGCGTCGTACGGATACTATCTGTCGTATCTCATGATCGTCATGCGCATGATCGTCGGTATTTTCTGGTATGGTGTGCAGACATACACCGGCGCCGAGTGCGTGCAGTCCATGATCTACGCTATCTGGCCGTCCTTCCACCATGTCAAGAACCAACTCCCTACATCTGCGAACATCACGACGCAGTTCATGATCTCATACATCATCTACTTCATTAGCTGTCTACCGTTCCACTACGTCGGCGTACACAAAGTCAAGTGGCTCTTCCTCCTGAAGTCTATCACGACTCCCATTGTTGCCTTTGCCATCATGGGCTGGACAATTAAAGAAGCCGGTCTTGGCCAAACATCGCTGTTCAAGCAAGGCAACACAGTGTCTGGTTCTGCACTCGCGTGGGCATTCATGTCAGGGTTAAACTCCAACATCGGTGGCGGTACAACGCTCATGGTCAACGCGCCCGACTACTCCCGTTATGCCCGACGAAGAAGCGACACTTATATAACCGCGCTCGCAATCCCGTTGACTGGCACAGTAATGACCTTTATCGGCGTCGTCGTTGCCTCAGGCTCGAAAATTCTCTACGGCAAAATCCTGTGGGATCCCCTCCTCATTATCAACCACTGGACATCCAAAGGAGGCCGCGCAGCCGCGTTCTTCTGTGCTCTTTCATTCTACTTCTCCCAGCTCGGCCTCAACATCGCGGCAAACTCCTTAGCGTCGGCAAACGATATGAACTGCCTCTTCCCGAAATACATTAACATCCGTCGTGGACAGTTCATATCGGCGGTCGTCGGAGCTTGGGCGTTGACACCATGGAACATCCTCACTTCCGCGCCAGCGTTCTTGAATTTTATGTCCGGCTACTCCGTATGGCTCGGGCCACTTGCCGGCATCCTAGTCTCGGATTACTACTTCGTTCATAAACAAAAATACGATGTCTACGAACTCTACAACTTCGACGGCATATACAGATACAAATACGGAATCAATTGGCGTGCATTTGCAGCGTTCACAATCGGATGGGTGCCGCTCTTGCCCGGATTCATCCCGACCGTGTCGTCAGGAAGAGCGACCGTTGGGATGGTACATCTCTACAAAGTCGGCTTTTTCTACGGTTTTGGAGCAGCGGTGTTGTCGTATGCCGTGATATGTAAATTTTGGCCGGCAAAGGAAACATATGTCGAACGCGCGGTTTCGATTGACGATGAGACGAGTGATTTCGTCGACGGTGTGGAGAGTAACGCATCGTTTGGAGAGAAGCGCCGGTCAGTGTAGGCGATATATATTTTGTTTCATTTATTTAGTTGTATCTTAGGTTTGTTTTGGTAGCTTAACTTGATCGTAGTTTACATTCGAGCATACGCATGACCAAAACAGAATTCCGGTTCCTCAAGGCGCCATCCGGAACACCGAGCAGATCTGTATAAATGAGTTCGTAAACAGTGTTATACGAGTCGTTAGTTAATCGTTGAGAACCTGAGGAACGTAGCTAGCTGCACACTTAAATCCGGAAACGTGAAGGTTATCAACTTATGGTCACATTAATAAGCCTGATCTCGGTTTGCTTACATATAAGATGCTCTTGAAGTGTGAAATTTCCTCGGTCTTTCCGCTAAGTTTATCGAATATGATGTCGATACCCGATGGAATTCATCGTTCTGAATGCTTGATGATGGCCTACGAGCAAGATTGCCAGATCACCGACAATGATTGGGGCCGACTTAAACAGATCGACACAATCCTCTCCAAGTTTAACGAACTTAAATCGTCTCCAATGGGAAGCCTCAGATCAGTCTTACTGTTCCAATTACTACGAGCTTCACGACCTACTGCACGATGTATCAGAGCGCCGAGGGACTTTCTCTACCGTAGATGTGGAAATTGCCGATACAGTGCAGGGCGGAATGACAAAATATCAGAACTACTATACCTTTATGGATGAATCAGATACGTTCTACACTGCACTCTTGCTGGATCCGAGGGTTAAGGGCGATCTTATTCGACAAGAGCTAAGTGAGGATCAGAACAGCGGTCGTCTCATCTTAGAAGCAATGCGGAATGAACTTCACTTAACTTATCAAGTTTGGGAAGCTACATCCCCTGAACAGGGTTCGCCGTAAATATATGCGGAAGATAATGAGCCTCTTCAGTATCGCCGGACTTTAAAGCTCGAAGGATATCCTTGACTATCAAATTGAGTATATACGCTAAACAACGAAAATAGCTCTCCATACCCCGGAATCGAAGGGCACTGGGATGCTTTTTTTGCAGGCTATCGTATAGTGTTGAAACCATAGTCTCATTATTGCTGGCGTTATCTCCAGCGACAGTAATCATCAACTTACGCTCCAGGTCTAGCTCCGCGAGTGTAGCTTCCACAGCAGCTGCCAAATTCTCTCCGCTGTGTGAGCCAGGGAGCTCCTTAAAGTCTAATACTTTCTCTTGATATTGGGAGTCTTCGGTAAGCCAGTGTCCAATGATTCCCCGTATCGGGATATGATTCCCTTGTCCACATGCCTAGAGAAAGAGCTATTGTGCAGCACTTTCTGTATAACTCTTCCTTCAAGAGTCGTTGTGACGTGAAGTTGTCCACTAGTCGGTGGCGAAGTGTATGGCGAGAGCTAAAAGGAATCGTAGTCCCTGGGATATCATGAAATATTTGACGGAAGCTGGCGAGCGTGAATGGTTGGTTCTCCGTGAAGATCCACTGCCAATCTTGTAATGGCGGATGATGGATGGCGGATATCTGCATTCCAATAAGCCGTATTTCATAATCCATGACTCTTTGCTTCTTCGATATCCCATTGCTGGAAAAGTACATGTAGTTGGAAGACTGGTAGTCCGCATATGGTAGGCCAAGGCCCATACCCTACGTTATATTTGCTGTTGGAAGCAACACTTGACCGCTCGAGTAGTTCCTGGTCTGGTAAGGCAGACATGTCGCCGTACACGGTCTCACTTATACTCAGCAATGTAACAAGGATCAGCATATATGATATATCAAGGCCATTGCGATCGGACTAGGGCTGTTGTCCTGTTGACGATATTCGACTTGTAGAATATTATTCGACCGATAATCGGCGTCGGATACGATATCGGCAATTCCCCCAGCTTCGAATACGAATAGCGAATATTATTCGAAACATTCCGACAGTCGAATCGAATATTCGTCATATCGTGCCGATATTCGATATTCGACACACTATTACTCAATCATTCTTATAGAAATGATAAATTGGGATCTCAAGCAGTCAGAAAGAGATATGCCTTTATATACAGTCCTCTGCCGAGATATACTAATAGTGGTCAGATTTGAGCGGCCTTGTCACCACCGCCGTCTCCCAGCCAGGCTGAGATCAGTGATGCAGGAATTTACACAGTAGAATACCTTCTTGTCGCAGGAACCTTAGCGCTATGTATAACCACAGCGCTGATATGCCTTTGCTGCCTATATCCAATTCGCAAAGTTTCGGCTGATATTTTTCGATTATTCTAAGGCTCTGCTAGATTTTCTGCCCTGTCCACCACAAAGTTACTGTATATGTCGTCCATCAACATCAGCATCCTCATTGTTTCTGCCTTCATAGAATGCCGTAGACTTCGTTGAGAACGAGATATTTTGGCGGTTCCCTCGGGTGTTTCCGTTTGACTAATGATAACTAGTAATCGCTGGATAATCAGTATATAAAGCTATACAAGGGTTTGCACAGAATTGAGAGTCACCAGAAGATTGCGGGGCCAGGAGAGTAGCTTTTGGTTTCCAGATGATTGATACTTATTTGGGATCTCAGAGGCTAGGCTTCTATAGGAAGTCTACTAACTAATTTAGGCAGTTTCACGTGATTTAGTGGCCGATATTTGCACAAAAAGAGCCGCCATTATTCGACCCCATCCCTATTTTTCGAATACGAATATCTATTATTCGAAGGCTTTTCAAGGGTCAAATAGCGGATAGGAATATGGCGAAAAACTGCCGATATTTATATTCGCAACAGCTGTCGCAGCGCAACTTTCTCGTGATTTAGACAGGAAAAAAATAGATCTACAAGAGTCCGAGGCTGATATGACTTGACATGTGCAGAATCCGTTACCCTCTAATCAATTAAATTTGAGTAACGCAACATTCAGTAAAGTTCTGATGGGGCCTAGATTGTGAATAGTCCTCTAGAACTAACTTAATGGATTATTTCCTGAGAATAAGAAATTTTGTACCGTCCAAAATCATGCACTGGCATTGTCTTGACAAGATACATGGTAATAGAAATTTTTGTCAGCGCACAGTAGGAGAGTTTAATTTTTTGAGTGTAGAAGTTACAGTTCAGCAATGGCGCATGTACAATGATACGGTCAGAAAAATCCAATAGGCACTAGGATTGCAGCAGCAGAATTGAATCGACCATTGGTTGATCCGAGCATAGATCTGCCCTCGACAGTCGACACTGGTCACTAATTTGCCACGGCGACAACGAATCGGAAATAACATAACTAGACTCCTAGCGACCATCCATTCTCCACGCGAGAAAATATATGTTGCTGCCGCGTTCTCGTTCTCGTTCTCGTTCTCGTTCGCGCTCGCATGCTCATTTCCCAATGCTAATAGTGGAATGAGGAGATCAAGACGGGTTGAATCGGTGTGGTCTTGCTGTCAAGAGAACGTAAAATTTGTCATTTTTCTCACAGTTTAGACTGGGGCCCCTCCACTACCGCTGACTAACTATGTGCACCGCAGTAGCCGCTGATTAATTCATATAATCGTAGCTAATATTCGGCCGAGTCAACTGACGGACGCAGCAGGGACCAATCGCAGCAGTTAGGTTCGACTAGTGGACAAGTTTCGGCCTTGTCAAGTTCCGCTGGCACCTGCTGGCAGCTAACTTATACGGTGATCACCGTGATCACACGTGCTAGCGCACGCTAATGCGAAAGGCATCGAGGCTGCCAGACCTAACCACCCGCTATCAATTAGACACAGGTCAGAGAGAAAGGGGCTTGACACTCAGTACCTTTAGTTAAGGTTCACATATTCTGTGCCCGCGTCCAGTTGCATCTTTTGACGAGAATGTCATCGGCAAGACGACGGAGCTGCTACCGCATGCTGAAGCGGTCGATATGGCTACGTACATGCTCTTGTATTGTTGATACTCTGAGTTGCTCTGCTTGCTAAGTATACCTGTACTCTGCCCTGCCGGTGTCTGCACACTGTACACGATGTCTAATTGAGCTTTGTGCTCTGCAACACATAACTTTCTGTACCTTTAATAGCCTCCTGTACGCTGGCCCTCCGGGGACTGTGGTGGAATGGGTATATATTATCGTCTATTCCCCCGTCTGCCAATCACTCAATCCGTACTGATCACGATGTCCGTTGCTTACGCTCCTCTCGCTCCCTCCTCATCGTCTGGTAGACCAGCCAGCCCCGCCTGCCCCGCCAGCGTAGGGTCGCCTCCCCAATCACCGACGCCATCAATCACGATCCCACTCCCGGCGTGGAAGAACCCGCTTCCAGCGTGGAAAACGCAGCTGCCGGCATGGAATCGACCTGTTGCTGTCTTGAGCAAGAACCAAAAGATTCTTATCGGCATCCAGGTCTTTGTGGCTGTGTACCTCCTCTCGCTACTCGCGAAGTTCCACTACTACGGCACCATAACTCGTGATCAGTTGTTTTCGCTTGAGATTCCACTTGGCGAATCATTTGAGTCTGCCAGTACGTTAACAACCGAGCATGCTTGGAAAGATAATTCGCCAATCAAGGGACATTCCGAATATCCGCTGAACATTTTCTTGGTCAACACTCCCAACTATCATTTTGAGGTCTTCGTGCCAATTATTGAGACGTTTAAGCGCATTGACAACATCAACATCACTCTGTTCTCGACTGAAGAAGGCATGAATAAGTGGGGTCTGCGCAATGCCATGGAGATTGAGGTGAGTTCTACAAGTATCCATTTATTGTACGCGTCACTGATGCCACCCCCAGCGCGACGGTTTAACTCTCCTCGATGCCAGAGTCACGCCCGTTGACCAAACCGGAGTTAATCCAGAATTTATTTTCCTGACTACTTGCCCGGAGGACATGCGCACGCTGGGCAAGTCGCTCCATGTGGCTCTCGCGCATGGTGCCCACGTGATGTGCATCGTCCACCAAGCTCATCTCTGGGACTACCGCAATGTTAAGCAGTACGCCAGCGAGATCGCGTTCATGCGACCATGGGTCGAGCGTGGACAATGGCATTTTGCCGCGCTGTCGCAACACGTACATACGTACATCCGGTCCAATTTCGCACAATATCTTGAGACGCCGGGACGAGAGTACCGTCCGCTATTGTTCCATCCAGTGTTCAACTTTACCGCTCCGCAGAATCTCGACTTCAACTCCGCTGCCCCGTTTGCCATAATTCCGGGGAAGTTCGAGACCGAGCGACGTAATTACGACTCTATCTTTGCGGAATATAGCAAACTCAACTGTGACATCAATCTCCGCCTTGTCGGTTCCGGCCGTATTCCACGAATTGTGGACGGCCTAAGCCATAAGATCGGATTCATTACCAACCTCAACTTTTTCGAGTTCTTCCAGGAGATGTCAAAGGGCGTTGCAATCATCCCTACACTTGGCAACGAACATTATCTGAAGTCTCAGGCTTCGTCTACGGTCGCTACATCGATAATCGCGGGCACGCCATTAATCGCGTCGCAGCAATTCATTGTTGCGCATTCGCAGATCCCAATTGAAGCAGTCTGGCTTCAAGGCGAGCACGAGACCGAATTACAAGTGCTGCAGCGGGTCGGTCATTTAAATTCGTCAGAATGGCAACAAAAGAAGGACACAGTCGAGCAGCTGCGGTGGACTTTGATTCGTGATAACGTTGCGAGAGCTGAACGCATGTTGAATGTAATTGGCGCCAAATATCGTCCTGGCGTAGAGACCCACGTCTCATCATTTTAGAATTCGTTTTTTTTCGGTTTGCAATTTGGCATGTAGTTGGATGGAGTTGCGATTCTGGTAGAAAAAAGTACTTGTCCCCTGCATTATTTCTTCTGTATATTATACCGTCATTCATTATTAGAAGCACTAGATTTGCAATTGAAATTTGTTATCTCCTTTGTTTGGAATCGCTGTCGCATTGTCTTACCACTTTCAGACCTTGCTTTTACAGATTTGTTGGGTTGTAGGTGTGAGTAATTTCTTTTCCTTGCCTCGGAAAACCCAAACGCAACAGACAGCACCCACCTACTCTCTACAGCGTAACTCTTCGGGTGTCCGGAGACGGCGCAAACATTAGTAGATTGCATTAACTGCTCGGGAATAAAGTCTGTCAGGTACAGGAACCTTATTTGGCCAGAGAGAGCAACTTGGATCAATTGAGTTTACAGACATGAGAATGCAAGACATCGAAACTAAATGTCGGCGGCATAAAGAATTCCACTCTGACATCCGATTGGTCTTCTTTACCTCGCTGCAATTGACGGGTCTGATAGAAAACGACGCAATTGTACCAGCATGTCTGTCCTGACCAGTTCGTCAAAAAATGCGATCGTACCGCACCCACCATACCGAAAGTGTAATACGCCGAACACGGCCGCGTCAGCAACAGGACCTGCAAAGAGGCACCGGTGGCGGCACCGGCAGCGATCGTGATGATAAAATCATTTACTGCGACGAAGTCATAGGAACTCGGCCAAAACGAGCAGTATCTTATTTTTAATAAATATGAAATAAATTGATCAAACGAAGTGATTGGCTGCATCGCGGGACTATGCAGTCCATTCCGTCGTCCGTTTGTTCCTATTGACGGGCAAGAAAAGTTTTCATTTGTCGACAAGCGATTGCGGCTGAGGCAATTACTTTGCAGAATACGGAAATCTTAAAGAAGCATGCACGGAACAACTCTGTGATCCTTCAACATCAAACTATAGCAAGGAAACCTGCGACTTTGTATGTGCCCCATGTCGAATAAGTCTCAGGTCCGGGTAATGTCTTGCTCGAGAAGTCTAAAAATGCTGGAGAACTTTGGACATGTGTCTTCAAACTTTATTTTCCACCGCTTCATATTGCCTTTTTGCATCGCTGCCAGCCACTCACTTATCGCACAAGTAGTGTTAATTTGCTTTGCTAGCTAAGGTTTCTCTGCTATCGAGTAGACGACTGTGCCCGTGTTCCAAGCTTTCTGGCGCAGTAAATGACGACGAAAATGGCAGACTCTTTGGCCTTGCAAGTCTTCATCATTAAGGCTCACTCGTCTCAACTGATTACTTTTTATGCTACTGCATTAAATTTAATAAGCCATGTAATCAGGTTACAATAAATGTTATTGCAATTATCACGATTGTTAGTCATTCACGATCCAAACTTTAGTTCAGTCTGTCATGCTGACAGTGCCTGCGACCCCAAAAGCAACCGACACGACTGGATAGTAAATAACGCTCGGAAACGCTGACGTAATTGTACTTTACTATTGGGTACAAAGGGCCTTCGTAATCTCTTGAAAGTCTACAGCCGGAGTCCCTTAGCCCTTCCTTGCTACTGGTTGCCTGTGCATGCCGAGGTCTGTAGGCTCAGGCGCAATAAGTTTTTTTTCCGTCACTGAACTTTATCTACGATACTGTCATGCAGCAGAACGCCGTTAAGCCGATGCAATGTTTACAGCCACTTTGTATCGACTTAGCGAGGTTATCGTTTAATTGAAATGGATTTTCTAACATTATCCTGAAATTTTACAAGGAAACAAATCGGTTTAACGAGGTTATAGTCTTACAGCGAATCATTTTAACGAGGTTCTACTGTAAATGATATCGCGTATCAAAAACCTTGGCAATCTCTACGTGTGTAGGTTTGTTGGCTTTGGCTGTTCCAGCGTTTTGACGGGTCTCTTGGTCGGGCAGCTTTTCTCACCACCGGTAAATAGTTACAAATGGTTTGATTAGTATTTCGGCTGACATTCAATTTTGTAAACATCATAGTCGCTACTATCCCGCTCAGGCTGCCTCTGGTCCACTCTATTGGGCTCCAGGTATATTCATTTGCTCACATGTGAATGCGTTAGAGTCGATCAATGGTACACAAAATTTTTCAACCAGAAATAACGGGTTTTTGACATACCTCTTGGGTTTTTTTACCCAATTTTATATGATTTACTCGCATGTTTATATATGTTGGGAAAGAGGAAATAAAATAAGTGGATTTTGTTTAGCATTTATATTACGTTCAACCACAATTTTAACAATTGCTGATTCTAAAATTCTACTGACGATTCACTTCTATCAAACAAGATCTTTCGAAAGTTGTTGATTTGCATTGTCAAGCCTTAATTTAAAGGCATAACTAGTTGGAACTCGGCAGGCTGAACCCAATTTTTGCCTCGCCAACTGCAGAACCAAATGACCTGTGTCATACATAGGGATGGTTTTTGAGTCGGTATACAGCAGGAGCTCATATAAACTCATATGCGATACACCATAATTTGCAGTCTAAGAATAGTGTAAGTCAAACACAAAGAATCAATATCTATTGCTTGTGTGCTAACGAAATACCCGATAGCAGTAGCTACAGAAGATAAGGTCCACCTCCTTCTGCAGGAACCATGGTTTCAGACTGTCCTTGGAAATTCCGCTTCAAGACGCAGCTAAACGACTCGTATATCCTTACGCAGCTTTGTTGATCAACATGAAAGACACCAGCTTAAAATCGTCAGTCCTTTAGCTTGTCCGATCACGGACCCATTGCAGCTGTGCTAGTGACCACAAATTTGGGCCATAGATTAGCATTCGGACGATTGTACTGTGTATAGTCCCGAGGCTCTGAGGGCTCTGAGGGTGGCACCTGGTAATGGAAGTCCTTAGAGAGGCCTGAAAACGGGATGAGGGCAGTGGCATAAGGCGAAGACGGTGTGGCGCAATTAAGAGTGCGGCTAATTGGACCCGACTCTCGAAGGTGACAATCTAACCTTTCGGTCAAACTAGTATCGCCACTTTGGCTTGTCTCAACCCACTTCACGCGTTACTTGCGCGTCAACAGCTCAGTTTCCCTCACCTCCCCTACGTGCCTTTGCTCGCGATAAATATTTGCTGAACGGTCGACGCTGACTACGAAAATACGTATGTTTAGCCAGATGCGTCCTTAATTTTGGTTACCTGGACTAAGTATCATCTGTTCGGTGGCTAACGTTTACTGTGCAACGACAGACCCTGTGAATCCTAATATGCATAGTATGATCGTCCAACCTGACCCGGCTCTCCTGCACTTCCTTTACTTAGATGCTACAGTTGACCTAGTTACCCCTACACTTCTTTACTATGATACTTCATCTTGACACGCTCCTACTGATAATTTGCCTACCATGTACTCGAAACTCTCTCTATGCCTTTTCACACCTTGACTATGATGCTCCACCCTGACCCGACCTCTTTTTAACCCTTACCACTGATATATTGCGAACATAAGCCTCCGCTACACTTTTTACAATGATGCTACACCCCCTGCTACACGCGTAATATATAGAGGCATGGGAAATTAGTGAGACCGTGAGACAGTGCGGCTTTCTACGACAAGGACGATCGAGGGAAGTCCTATATGCTATAGTATATTGGCTGCTGGTCGAAAGTCAGAATGCTGAGATAACGACTCTACGGAAGGAGCTTCAAGACTGTAGAGTGTTGCTTCAGACCCGTAAGAAACAAACCAAGGGCAAGAGGATCAATTGCAAGGCGAATTTGTGTTTAGTACAGAGGAAGAATCGTTCGCGACGCGTAAGTAACCTAAGGAAGGAAAAACGACCACGTCGGCGGCCACGTAAAGGCCCAATTGAAGAAGTAGGTGAAAGTAGAAGAGGAGCAAGACAGTAGAGAATAGTTCGAGCGAGTCGGAGTTGGATTTGCTCAGTTGTGTGGTGCCTAGGACACAAGAAAATTAGGAGTTTGAATTTAGTGACGGAATCCCATATACATTATGTTATGTAAATCTTCTTAGACGATTTTGTACGTATCACCTTCTGAGGTCTACATAGACACAGTACACGCGGCGAATCCTCCGGATAATTTGCGTTGTCTTAGTTTTGTTCTCTCTGTCAATTGATTAATATATATATCCTGTTTCGATCTTAATCTTTTGATATAGACCAGCCACCATATGTTCAAATTTTCCGCATAAAAGAATAGCCAACAACGATTGTTGCCAACGTACTAACACGAATTTACATTCATGACACTGTATGCACACACTTTTGGATAATAGTTGTCTGCCTGTATCACACCACATTTGGTTTCGTCACATCTGAAAGGCTGCCAACATATGTCAACTATTACTCTTGACTTAACAAGTATCTATCTACCAATAACAAATGCCCGTCTTGATCTGCCCTTTGCTGCTACTATAGCACATGACCTATAGGAAGCGAACCCTCTGCCTTCATGGTCAAATGGAAGTTCATCATTGTAGTGAGTACTCGCAAGGTCCTGATCAACGTAGTCGCAGTCACATCTATATGCTGCATGGTTTGTGTGACAGGCTGGCGAGATCCTCTTCTATAGTGAATATGCACTGTAGCTACTCGTTGGGGACTGTTGAACCGCCTCTAAAATAGTAAGGTAGTTTGCACCTGTCCTTCTCTTCATCGTCATGTTCCAACTTCGCATATAATGACCAAAGATAGCTTCCGTACAGTTGCTGTTCAACGAGGTGGTATTGGCACCAGTAATGGCTTGAAAAAATATGCGAGTTTCCTCATTGTCATATAACCCCGCCGCTCCTTAAACGTCTCCATCTTCCAATCGACGAAGCAGCTCATGGTAAGCTTGCTCATGAGTCAACCCATCGGTTCTAGGGAGGTCAAGAATGATGGCCACAGAGCCACCAGTCAATCTCGTGAAAATCGAAACGCCGAAGATGCCACCTTCACAATCGAAGTCATAGTCGATCGCTCTAATACCAAATCTCTCGGTCGTATATTTGCTAGCCAACCGCATTAACAAATAAGACCACGGAACACAGAAAAAATAGGCGGACAAGACCATGCATCCTTTTAATTATACCAGGGACTTCGCTATAGTGCGGAATAGACTAGTGATTCCCCGTTATCTCTCTGAAGTGTTGGTAAATGAGCGGAGACTAGAAACGATGAGCACAAAGGCAATATATAGATAAAACCAGGGGGAGCCGCCGCAGCTTCGTTTATATTATTAGTCTCCTTGCTGACGAAAGGAACCCTGAGCGTGTCGTGCCACATTTCGTGCACTGGCCCCGAGGGCGGCGTCCTAATAAGCCACAAAAGTTTGGTGCACATAGTAGAACATCCTGCCTAGGGCTCCGGGACCGAAGACAGGTTTGCGACCGGTCCCGACCGGAACCGGCTTCTCGCTAAAATGAAATCGTCTATTGGAGAGGGCAGTTCCGCTGCAGAGGCTGTGTCCGGCGATGAGGACGTTCGCATTCGTGAAATACGCCAACTTGCTTTAGCAAATGAGCCAGACAAGAAATACGAATTGAGCTCAGTTTGAGTTCGTATGAGAAACTAAAGGCTGAATTCGTAAGACATGAAGAAAATGAGGAGTATGCACTGCAGTTGCAGGATCGTTTAATGTTATTGCTGACATACGGTACAGTTATCCAAGACTATTCTATGACTGGACCCGCCATGAAATCACTATTGTGATTGTTCCGAGCCGTTGACATGAAGACACGTCGTGCGCGATACTTGACAGCATTTACAACCGTACACAATCCATAATATAACGCGAACAGGTCCATTTGCTTGCTAACGAGGTGCTGGGCGTAGCAAGTAGCCCTAGGACGTTGGTGAACAACAGAAACTCAAGATTTCACATTGAGCCGGATGGTCTGATATTCTTTGAAACCGTAGATTTTGTCGATTCAAAGTTGTCGTCGAAGTTGGAATCTCGCAGACTTATGATAGTCTTGTGAAGAAGGCCAAGAAATGGATTTTTGGAATGAATTAACTGTATTGTTATTTTAATTGCATTCAACGAGAAGCGCAGCTATTCTCCCCCGCGTAAACGTCTCTCTTTAACTTCGCGCCAGGTGGATGATCAGGTAGTACCGATGCGACGACACTGGCTGTCCTCAAGTGTCTCAGAGTTCGGCCCCTTAGAATTTCAAAGGACGCACCTACTTCGTTGAAATCCAGGAGTGCTTCATTGAGATACTGGACACTGGAGGAAGGACAATCTCTCGAAAGAAAATACGTGAGTCTCGCTTACTCTAGCTGATTAAATTCTAATGTGCATATGTTATCAGTGTATTAAGTAGTATGATATTACCATATATGAGTTCATTTTGTCAAATCAATACGTATATGATACGAGCTCGTTTGAACTAGTATCATATGAGACTGATATAGTATGATATCGTATATGGTAATATATATGACAATATGAATCACGTGATCAATTTATACAGGGTTTCAGGGTCTTGTCGGCCATAAATATTGCGTCGGACTGAAATAACCCCCCTTTTTCTTCGTTAGTGTCAAACATCGTGTAAGGACATCTCAGTCCAACTCCTCCTTGGGCCTTGAATACGTTGTACTATATATATATTCTAGCGAACACCAAAGGTGCCAACAAGCACAAGAAAAAGGCAAAGGTATACAACAAAAAACTTAAAAATCAAAAGCCAACGAACACCTCAATTGCTATTCATCAACTCCTCCGGACGTATCGAGACCACTGTCAGCAAAAGATACAGTGCTATCTTTACTCAACCACGATTTGAGACACTCAATTGCCTCTATAGTCTCGATCCCAAGTCGATTCCTACGGTCCGTTATTGTTATCTTTGCACTTGAATACAAGCGCTCAGGTTCTGCGGACATCGCCGGAATTGACAAAACATCTAACGCCATGATCGAGAGCGCTGGGTAAGACTTCCGCTGGGTAGGTTCTAACCACCACGCTCGCGGGTCTGTGACCTCAGGCAACACTGGAGCAACGAGATACCTAGTGTATTCGTCCTGCTTAAGGCTAGACTCTCTCTTCTTCTCCGCCCACTTCTGGAATGAGTTCAGGGGACGACCAGCCGATTCTGATGACTGAGTAGGAACTGAGATTGCGGTAGACTTATACTCTGTAATCCAAAAGCCAAGCATTTGTTTCCGGCAAGGTGCATGCCACTCTTTAGGCCAGTTGTTGTCAATATAATCCCATTTCCATTGCGGCGACAATACTAAGGCGGCAATATACACTGGTGATCTCTCCGTCAAACTATAGTACTTATCCAACTTAGACCAACCAGAGTTACAGCAAGGACTCATTAAAGGGTCATTAATGTAGGTACACTTTGCCCCCTCAAACTGTTCAAGCAAGAAGTCCATTGTTGGTAACACCTTATCAATAGTAGCGCTACGTCGTTCTGTTAATAATGTCGCGTCGTAGAAAAATAGAAGGAAGTCTTGAATATTTTGCAAATCCTGCCAATCCTTTTCTGACAATAAGTCCTCGTCATTCTCCCGATATTGATGACAAAATATGGTGATTGCTGTCTTGAGCTTCGTTGCAGTACTAATCATCATATACCAAGAGTTCCACCGTGTAGAATTATCTCGTACAAGATTACGGCCCCCACTAATCTCTCTAAAATTGGCTAACCGTTGTGTGCTCCGCTGAATATACACCACGATATTATGCAGCTTGCCTAGAGGTCCCTTTTGTCGCCATTGTTGCATTTCTAGTTCTGTAGGTGTTGTCAATAAACCTCTATTATTCTCTACAGCAAGAGCTTCAGGGTGGATAGGAAACAAGAAGGACTGAGCTGCCAAGTTGATAATATGACCGTTACAACGAAGTCTGTAATTTTGAGTGTCGTATGTAATTTCATATTGATCGAAAAGCACTAAGTTAAATGAGTTAGTGATGAATGTAGTCTAAAGCGTTTGTACGAACATTCTGAAAGAGCTTGCATCATCGTATCATTGTTGCTTGCATTATCCATCACAAAGTATCCAACTTTTGTAGCAATTCCATAATCATTGATGACACTCATTACGCAAGCTCCTAGATTCTCCCCTGCATGCTTGCCATCTAGCTCTTTTATGGCCAGAACGCAGTGCTGTAGTTGGCCTGACTCCGATACGTAGTTTGCAATTATACCAAGAATCACAAGAGCATTTGGGGAAGTCCAAATATCTACTGTAAAGTGAACCTTAGAGAGCGCCAGTTGAACTTCACTTTTGATAAGTTCCTTTTGAGTAATTCCGTAACGTCCAGTTTCGTATTGTTGGTACAGAATTAGGCAGCCAATTGTCAATCTCTGGATTCAAATAATGAAGCAAAGCCCTAAATTCAGGTAATGTAGCCATGCGAAATGAGATGCCACAGGTCGTAATCCATTTCACGTATAGTTGTTCGACGACAGCGGGGTCCAATTCCCGAGTAGCACCACTAGAGAGGCAGCGACGTTTGTACTCAGGTGTTTGTCGCGCGCTCTTAAAGGCCTCGGCAATATTGGCCTGCATCAAGGTAGTTCGAGCTTCTTGAGCAGAGGATATATCGATATCGTGACGCAGCTTCAAGTGATTCGAAATGGCAGTGGTTCCGCCAGATTCCTGATACTCGGTCGAACAATATTTACATCGCCAAATTGGCTTGCCTTTATTGTTGAAAATGACCTCATTACGGCCTACCGGGGTGTGAAGCCAAACTTTAGAATAGCGTCTGGGCTTTGTAGTTGTAGCCGTCGACGTAGCTAGAGAAAGACGATGGTCCTTGAGCAATCGGCGAACCAAGGACTTCCAATAATTCGCCGTCAAATTGCGAGAGCATGTCAGAGGCCTGCGAACTCATTTCTGCGAATCTATGTATATCGATTGGTATGAATGTGTGTTGTTGAGATTGGTAATCACGTTGGACACACAAATTTGCGGAATTGTCTTGAGTCTTTTATCATCGTAGCCTAAAAATATCGAGGCACCTTTACGCTTCGGTCCTAGATAAGGTTTAAGGGGTAGGGTTATTTATGGTAATATATGATCATATCATCAGGGGCCATATCGTATCATATCATACGGGTTCGCCCAAACTCGTATGATATGATATCATATATGGTAATATGTATTACCATATGGCTCATACTACTTAACACACTGTATGTTATAGGTTCCAGTACGTGATGGCGTGAATGAAAGCTATAGTGAAACCCTGGTCACATACTACTGGCTGAATTGGTACCTCCAGCGTCGCTTGGCAGTGAAGGAGCCGGTGATCTTGTGGTCGATTTTTAGTGCAGACAATTATATGCATATTGGCCGGCATGCCATGATAGGAGCCGCTGTGGACCGTTTCAAGGATACACTGATTAATGTTTATTTCCTACCCCTTTATGCTCTTTCTTTTCTGTAATAATCCCCACCTGAATATAGCATATGCCCGTCTTTTTATCTAGGAAATGTTTCAAACAACATGCGAGACTATATGCCCTGATGTTGTCACGTGCCACCTATGGATGGCGTCGCTCATTGTCTCGTATTGGGAACCCCACGCAGACTGGGGGTTTTCAAGCCAATAATCGCGGCTGATTTTATCCGACTTTCACTTCTGGGAGTAAACTCGATGATTATTATCTGCCCTAACCCTCGTACAATGTCCAATAATCAGCCAACACTGAACGCAGACTGTGGGCTTGAAAACCCTTGACTGTTGGCTCTGAATAAAAATCTTTGCTTATCATGAGTTATATTGGCTTTAAATTATGTCTTTACTATGACACGGATGTGCTTGAAGCTGCACATATTGTACCGTTCAGTGCCATAAACTCAGCGTAAGTAGATGAATGTCGACGCGGTAAACAAACAGGAGTGGAAGGGAACGGTCACCAGAAAGGGCCAGACATACGGTGCCTGGACCAAGGTTTCGTTGAATTATTATGCATTGTATCGTAGAGATTGCTTCTATTCTATTCATTGTAATTTTGTGTCCAAACTCCCCGTATCTATCTACATTTGGTCGCAAGAACAGGTTACTTGCTAAATCGGGTGAACCACTGGACAGCTTGCCAGAAAGCAGCCTCCTGGGTCCAAGTGACAATCTCATTGGACAAATCGCCACGGACTGCGAAACCATGCTCGACGGAGGAATAGAGGACGATGTTATAGGTCGCCTGGATTTCCTTCAGAATAGCCTCGGACTGATGGCGCTTCTCTTCGGGGAAAATCGAGTCAGTTTCTTTTCGAGCGTTAGCGGTCTGTGAAATAATACTTTCAACAACAGAGTATACCGGCAGCGGCGATGGACAGAGGTGCCTTGATGGTGCGCAACTCCTCCTCGGTGACAAAGCTTGGATGTGCAATGTATCCTGCGTTGAGCTTGCCCTCGTCGAGCAATCTGACGACGTACTTCGCGCCATAGCAGTATCCAACCGAGAAGTACTTAGTAATGGCCGGGAACTCCTTCTTGACGAATTCGAACGTCTTCTCAATGATGGGTTCAGTATGCTCGGGCTGGTGTCGCTGGACCCAGTCCGGGAACAGTTTGAAGTCATCTGGACGCGGGAATGGGACGTGGTCATCGTAGAATAGATTCGGGACGACCGTGAGAAACCCCTGCTGGGCGAAGTTGTCAGCAATGAGCTTGTGGTTGGTGAAGGGCATGCCGAAGATGTCGGTCAGGTACACGATAACTTTGTCGGTCGCAACTGCGGGTTTGGCGACATAGATGTCGAAGTCGGTGTATTTCGCGAGTGAACCGGCAGGCTCGCCATGGTGAGCGTAGCCTTCCATGCAGCACGCTCCAGCAGGAAGAGAAGCCATTGATGATCAATTGCGTAAGTGGATGGTGATGCCGAGGTGGTATCAGTGCCTGAGGAAAGCGGGAGAGGAGGCTTTAGTAATCTGCAGCAGGCAAGCGATCCCGTTGACTGAAAAACCAACCAGTAGGACACCGGATGGGATTAACTGCGATTAACTTTTAATTCCGCCCGGAGTTAGTCAGGTCCGTGGTCCGTAGTTTACACTCCCTAACCCTGACTACAACTTCGATATTACAACTTACGAGTATGAATACCAGGATTTTTCGAACAATTTCTATCCACACTACTTCAGCGTCTTTTATCGACTCTATATGTAATATATACTAATTGCAAGTGACACAACCCTTCACTCACTAGGTTCTGCAGCATAAATATTGGGCGAAACGAAATATTACCTTGATTACTCGCACGAATATCAAAAGTTCATAACAAATTTACATATTTACTAAATCCAAGAGCCAAGAAAGCGATACAGAACACAAATCAGAGAAAACACAAATCAAATCATGGCTGATGCGGATACGAATAACGGCAGTATTTCCGCATATTCGTATTCGCTATTCGGCTCCTAGAAAAGCACTCGAATAATATTCGATATTCGTATTCGACAAATAGCGATTAGGTCGAATAATATCGGTCCAAAAAAGGCGATATTCGTATGCGCGCAAATATCAGCCAAAAATCACGTGGACTTCGTTTATACTTCTAAAATGCGTTAGTAGGTTTCCTATAAAAGCCTAGCGCTTGCTCGGATGCCTACTTAGGTAGGTTAGTACGGCATCCTTTGGAAGCCAAACCCTCCTCTGGGCCCGCAGTCTTCTAGTAACTCTCAATTCAGTGCAAATTCTTGTAACTATGGCTTTTCAGATCAGACTCGCAGTCATTCCCGAGGCCAACTGTTGCCGATTCTTCAATTGCTTCACTTCTCAGCCCATCTCCCTGCCGCCGGTTCGCCTCATACAGATGAGGAGCGGCATGGTTACGGTGGAGAGAATGTTTAATATATAGAAGAGATCTACTGGCGATGCGGAGGCATTCTATGAAGGCAGAAACAACGAGGATGTTGTGATCATGTTGATGTTGATGATGACACATACAAGTCATTAATTCGTTGAGCTGAACAGCGCAGAAAACTCCAAAGTGGAGCCTTAATAATAGAAAACTTGCGACTTGTATAGAAGGAGGTAGTGAAGGTGTGTAAGGCTGCGCAGCTACGAATTATATAAATTATACTATACCGCTAAGGTTCCTGTGGCAGGAAAGGCTTCTGCTATATAAAATCCTCCATCACTGATCTCAGCCGGGCCGGGGGCACGGCGGGGTTGAAAAAACGGATCAAATCCGACCACTATTACTACTCTAACTGCGCAGACGCCTGTATATGAAGGTTTAGAACATTTGGCTGCTTGAGATCCCAATTGATTCATTTCTAGGAGGATAATTGGGTAATAATATGTCGAATATCGACTATCGGTATTATATGGCGAATATTCGATTCGCCGGTCGGAGAATGCTTCGAATAGGATTCGCTACAATTCATATTAAAGACAAGGCAATCATGTTTCCATCTCTACGCTCATTATCTCGGTGAGTCTTGACCTAGCCGGCTACCTCAGCGTTGTCTACACAACTACACCGAATCCCAACCCAACAGAGCCATACAAAGGCGACCGCGTCTGGATATTCGCCATTGCATCGACTCGAATATCTTCACCTGGTCAGGAATCATTTGTCTGACACTGTACGAACCCGTGGGACCACCGCACAAACACAAACAGAATCACGAACATTGGATAAGATGATGCATCATTATATCTGTCAGAATCAATCAACTTCGAAAGATGCAAGACAAACCCACATCAGCTTCCATAAGTTACCAAGGAACGAGGGATCCGTCATAATTTTTAAGCACAAATCGTCCGTCGTAGACATGACTTAATTGGGTGCAAGGATATATCGTCTAAGCCAGACGAATTGAGATGATTGTGGAAGTACTATTACTTTAGCGCATGCCCTGAAGAAGATGAGCATAGTTACCCTAGCAGTCATGTAGATTGGATTCGCCGTATACGAACGAGCATTGAGAATATTCATGGACTTGGAGAAGTTCTTGCTAAAGTCGAACGACCCTGCGACACGCGCGCGACACTAACACGGACGTGGGATAGGCTGGCGCTGACACGTTGATCTCGAAGACTTTATGTATGTCCTCGGGGACGACAGTGCGGATCGGGCTCGCGTGACGCACATTCCAAAGCACGTCAATGCCGTCAGGAGTGATCTTCTGGATCTCAGCAACAGCTAAGTCAATTGTCGTGAGATTATCAGCATCCGGCTCGACAAGTGTCACATTTGTAAGCGCAGGGAGTAATGTACCGGCAGTTTTCCTTGGATCGCACGGTCGCAATCACAGCGTCACCACGGTTGCTGAATTGCGTCGTGAGAGTAGGCCAATACCTGGGTTGTAACTCATCCGCTCGTTGATTGTGAGAAGGCATAACTCTGTTGGTTCCGGTGACGACAATTACCTTAGAATACAATTTCAGAGCGTTGGTACGTATGCGCTCAATCAACAATCTTTTGGAGCATTTCCATGAGTCCTTTTTCGTCTATTTATTACTTGTCACCTCGCGTCCACCTCTGCCCAGCTGTGTCGTCGGAAGTGCCATTTTGCCCACAATTGATTGAATCATATCGTTGTTGCGAATGAGGATATGGCATCGAAATCGACACCGTGCTGCCCTGCGTCCTTGGTAGTGTGTACACCTAGATCAAGTGCAGTACCGTAGCAACTAAAATGGGATAGATAGAGATCTGAACTTTTGGGTTTCGGCAACGTATGACGATATTGGTCAGGTTACTCTCCTTCCCAGCCAGGTTCATAGATTGCTCCAATAACGAGGTTCCATGAGATTATCAAGCTGCAGGAAAGCTGTAACATGAATCCGTTCGAGAACACTGAAAAAAAGCAATGGTCGTATACGCCTGCAGCTGAAACTTCCATCGTGAACATGCACGTGTACAAGAATAATCGCCGCTGCATCTTAGTCAGTATACTTTCATTCAGAAACACTAAATTGCAACTGAGCCTAACAACAGCACGTGGGCCATGCTGAGGGCCTAGGCACAATGCAACGTACCTGGCCTTCCTGGCAAGTAACTTTCTGTGCGTGCTGCATCGGAGGGGCTCTTCTGCCAGATATTGCGCCTCGGGGACGCCTCGCGCAGAAGACTAAGGCACATCCTGTGGCGCTTAAGTGGCACTGGCAGAAGGGAAGGAAAGTATCAAATACTGTATATAAATATCAGCCAGAATCTACCCGTCGACAAATAGCCTATTTGGGAACTTTAGTGCGCTCCGCATCATAATCCATTCTATCTGCCAAGCCCGACCGAGAGAACCACAAAAATTTACTGACGATTCTACATCCTGATAATATTCAGATATATATGAGTAGAATATGTGGCATCCATCTACGGAATACGGAGCAATACGACGGCCCAAATTGCACGAGCGCAACTATTGTCTGTTTGAAATACCCGTAAGTCATTATATTGCTGACCTATATATCATGTACCTTTCCCGCTAGTGCGAAGATCGGCTTAGCGTAGTTTAGGACAAAATTTGATAAGATGATGGGAGTTTTGGTTATGTAAATTTAGGAAAATTTGCCATTCTTTTCTTATTTTTAAATTAACCTGAGATATGATTAGAATCAAACTTATTTGAATGATCTTCTTTCCGTAATCGCGCATTTTGAATATATCCTTGTCATTAAACGAAAGAACAGTCATGTAGGGTATCCCAGAACAATTGCGATTGCACCAAAGTCTGCCGTTTGCAGCATCCCATGCCGCACCCAGTCTTACCAAGCATACTGGCACCAAGTTGAGGCTAGTACGGATCCCTTGTCTTGCTTGTCGTGTTGTCGGATATAGCGGGTACGATTTCGTGGTGCATGTTTAGGCATATATTTCTCCCGTCTCATTGGTATGAAAATATTTAACGTCCTCCTTATCCACGGCAATACTCAACCGCGCGAAATTTTAGAGAACACAATTCAGCTAATGAACCGACACGTGAAAGTTGCAACGATATTTAAAGTTTAAGTCCACGAATCTTAAACATGCATGATTCGTTGCCCTTTCGCTCGGCATCGTCTCGGCTCCGTGGGCGTGCCGCAAGTACATCTTACAGAAAAGTGAAAACCCGGGTCGGATTCACGAGCGTACCATCCGGTCTACACAATTTCAGTTGTTGCCTGCATCAATCGTCATTAGTTCTGCTATCTGCGTCCAATATCAGTCACTGACATGTCGAGTGAACCGAGGACTTCCGGATAGCCGGGCTGCAGCAAGCTCTCTCCAATTTCCGGATCGACTTCTTGCAGTAGCTGCCTGAACTAGATGCTCTGCGACGACTCAATCAGACTTATTTTCGTCGATTTTTGAGAGATTAGCCTGTACAGGTCATATTATGCTCTCACTGCTCCCTGTCATCATCATCATATAAATTGCAGACTATATTGATAGAAATTGTACAAGCAAAACCAATAGCAGATCCTCGGAAGGCAACAGAAATCAACCTCTCCGAGCCTACGCAGTGCTGCGCTACCCCCTATCATAGCAGCCTGATTTCCTCTCGCAGCCATCGCGGCTCGAGATCGCTGTTCAACAACATGGTCACCCGTTTCAATGTATCTGAAATTCATTGTGATTGCAACTTTATCGAACGAGTCTGGGGTTACGCCAAAAGGCAAACGCGAGCAGATTACAACTCTGCACTGAAAGAAAGGGTTTGTAAGGATCTGGGGGTCGTGCAGATCTGGTAAGACAGCGGAGAGCAAAAGACAGAGTATTTTAGAATATATTATCCGATGGGCAGAGGAGCTGGAACGGTCTATACCCGTCTCTTCCAGCTCTTGCCATGGGCGTTCATGTACAACAATCGACACCAACATCACTATGTAAACATGTCATCATCTAGCTCGAAACAACGAAAGAAACACACAAAACACGAACGACCATGTCACCAAGGTACGAAAACGCCTTTGTACCAGGGCACTCCTCCCTAACCAACTACCTGTCTTCCTGACAGGGTTCCCCCGTAAGGTCCCAATCGCTCGTGTACGTCATTTCGCTCGTTTAACCTGGCGGTAAATCCATGCATACACAAAGGATCTTGATAACAGGGCCGCAATGTTTGCAGCCAAAAAGTATATGTCTCATCGCAGGCTTCCGGAGCGCTTCGAACTTGAGGTAAGCAGCGACAGCTCTAGAGCGAGGGCTAGTCGTCTGTCCAGGACTAAGTCCGATATGTTACTGTTTTTACGCGGTTTTTGCCATCATCGAATGACGAAATCCGGAGATTTAGTCTCGGTTGTGGATTTCTATTGCCTGCACCTTACCTATCGCACTTGGTCCAAAAGCGGGCCTTGCATATGCATTTCACTCAGTGTTCCTTTCTCGGTTTTGATTCGTTAGCTTGGATCCCAATCCTGTGATTGGTTGAACTGCTTGGAAATAAGCTAGATTAAGTAGTAATTGTTCAGCATTTTGAGCGATCTTAAGGATCTTACGAGTCTTATACACTCGTAAGTCGTAACCTCCAAAAATAAGTTTTTAACCCAGTTGCACGGTATATCTCATATTAGTGACGGTATAATATCTTTTATTCATATTCTCGCAGTCCCCTGCGCGAATATCCGTGGATATCCGTGGATATCACGGATACGGATACGGATAAAGCCCATTCTTACGGATATAGATACGGATACGGATAACTATATGTTGCCTAGATACGGATACGGATACGGATAACAAAAATCCTTATCCGTGCCGATCCCTAACTATTGTCTGTTGCTTATTTGTATTTAATGTATTATTACATGTTTGTAGATACTCGGACGGGGCTGACGGAAGAGTATTAAGGCATATTCAGTCTTTTGGTATGGATACAACCCATCTGGGATTCGTAATTTATAGTTCTTGCCTCGCAGAATTCCTACATTAAATTTTCTATCCGTGGCCCCTCGTTAAATGACGTCGACTACAGAATGAGTTCTATGGATATGACACAATCAAATCAACCACACTTTTTGTGCAACTTTGGATGCTCTGTGAAAGAAGGGCCGGCTGAATTATTGGCTTGTAAACTCGAGGATAATTATCTGACGAAATTAGAATTTGTTTTCTCTGTGCAGGTCGACAGGATGTGAGGATCACCAGATACTTCAAACCTTTGAAACTAGCAAAGTGTTTTATAATCTTTTGCTATATAATTGCATCTCGAGGATCTAAGCCCCTTTTATACCCTGGGCCGGCTCCCAGCCTCATGTACAAAAGTGCCGCAAATAAGCAAAGAGAAACAAGACACCACAACACAAACAAAGGAGGACAAACCAACCAACACAGCGTCAGGCGTCAGGCCTCAGCCTTGATGACCTGGCCTTAACCCCAATTTCTCATACAGGAATCCCTTAAACCTGTTTTTGGCAACCAGTACGATGTCGTGCCTCAGACCTTCTAAAAAGCTAGAACCATTAAAGGGCACAGTTCTGTCCTCGATATTGGCAGCTTCCCATGCATCCTGTGGATAAAAATCACTGATCCTTATCCCAAGAGTGACAGGGACGTCATCATTAGCGACGGCGCATCCCTCTTCAATCAGGTTCTAAAAACAGCCTGCATGTGAGCAGAAAGTCTCGACAGAATCAATCTGGTAATATTACTCACATATCTACTTTTTGAATCTTGCCGCCAGACTTCAATAAAGGCTTCCTTTAGCTCACCGGCCCACGTATGATCCCGGTACCGAAGTGGACCATAGTACCGCTGCGGAATGTTCAGTTGGGCAGTTCTACCCACGGTACGTGACATTGCTGACCGGGTTGCTCGCGAGTCCGTGATATCCTGATATGACGGAGTAGCTGGGTATGCAAACTGCGGGGCTTCTTTAAACGATATCAATATAAAAACATTAACTCCCTCGCCATTGATCCACATATCCTTGTCATCAAGGAGTTTGCTATAGGCTTCACTATACCCAACCTCGTACACAATCGTCACTTTATCTTCGCCATCCACAGGCGAATAGACGAATCCGCCATCTGGCTCTTTTCTGCTCCTTGCGTACAAACCGGGAATGTGCTCGGTGGTCGATCCAATAGGGCGAATATTCTGTAGAGTATACGGACTTCGCGTAGAGAGATAACCCTCAACGTATCGAGAGGTCTTGATGTCGATCCAGCGTGCTGCAGCTTCATGGATGCCACTGGGGGCAGTCACCACAGTCACCGTCTGAGTAAGACTATTGTACGTCAACGATGGGTACCTACAATATCGAATATTATTAACCATTTCTTAAAACAGTAACAACCGACGTACCTCTGCTCCTCTGAAATTCCTGCTGCCGACTTTAGTTCAGAAAATGCAGCATCTAGTTGCACAAACTTTTCATAAGGCAGTTGAACATCTAATCGCTGATCTGGTGGATTCTCATTGAGAAGCGCGAATGCCGCGTTGTAGTTAGAAAGTGCCTCTGCGTCTGTTACTGACATCGTTGTGGATATCCCAGCCAACGCAGTGGATGCCGTCTCGGCGTCCAATTTAATGCGTTTGCCCTGTTCATCTTCCCGGTCGCTGACGGAAGTACTCTCGCGCATGGTGTTGATCTCACGCATAACATGTGTTGCTGGATCGTCATCCACAGCTTTTCGCTTGGCTGTAGTTCGCGTGGCATCTCCTACCTGTCCTATTCGGCGGCAGGATTCGGGGAGCTCTGTGGCCGCGGGAGCCGCGATTGGCGCCACGCTATGTGAGGCTCGGCTGCCGCTAACTGATTGTGGATCGGACACCGGGCCTCACATCATACTCCTCCCCCAAAGAAATTCGTCCTCGAATTCTAAGTCCGTAAAAAGAGTAAACCAAGAAAGATAAAAATAAAAGTACGAAAGAAAGGGCAAAAAAGAAATAGAAGGCCATGAGGCGGGCGCTCAACGCGTGCCGCCGTGTGTTCGTCGTTTCCGTGTCGAGCGTGTGGCGGCTCTCAACGGTTTCATGTCGCTATCCTTGATACGCAGGGCAGGATGATCGGGATGCGTTCTGACGAATTCATCAACCTTTTCAGGACAGTTCGACAAGTGCCACATGGGTTCCCACGTGTTGTCCGTTTCACGTCGTAGCCCTCCCACTTGACATGGAAGTATAATTGATCATGGCCCTCTGGCATATCTCGAGATGCGTCAACGATTGAGTGGACATTCCACTCCTGATGCCCGTGTAACAACCCCGGACTCGTGTGAGATCGACAGAGTCAGACTGTTGTATATGTGACAAGAACAACGGGATATCTTTCCTTGTGTGTGTGATAGGTTTTACTGTGAATCCTTGTTCCAAAGTAGATAGGTAGTGGGACAAGGAAGATTAGGGTATAAGAAGACCTGCTTGACCTGGCTATTGAAAGCAGGCTTCAGCTGGCAACCGATCTATTGATTCAGTTAAGTAATTGAATTAATACCTACCACCTACTTGATACTCTGAACTGCGAACAAAAATCTTGTTTAGGATTATTTAATGTTCAAGGTTGTCGCTGGCTCTTGACGAGGGAGACTCTCATTCCAGAGTTGACGCTCTGGCAGGATGGCGCGCATGCCTTTCTTTGATACTGGGCCAAGTCGGCGTTGCGGTCGGTTATTAACAGATCTAGGAAGTCATGGTACGAACGGCACAGCACTTGGAACATCTCAGGCCGGCGCCGATTCGGAACAGGGTCGACAGGGAACTCGACTCTACCCCACGACGTTGATAGCTCGAAGCGGTCGCCGCATGTCAAGCTTGGTGTTACCAACACGCCTACATTGCTGGGATGCCCGATATACTGACAGATCAACCACACCCACCTCGATCGCACGGTTCAGGATAGCTGGCGAGTCGCCGACCTCTTCGGCGTACCGTCGAAGGCTCTCTTATATAAACTGCTGCAGTTCGTACACAAGGCCAGCATGCTGCATTGCGTGGTATCCATGTACAGTGAGTGATGGATATAATGTAAGCTGAACTTTTTCACTCACAGGCATGGAGCAGGCGATCATCCTCGCACGCTTCGCGTGTCATCGCTGGAAACTCACGGTGAATAAATCTCTGATAAAGGCGCACAAGATATTGATGAGAGTCGCACAGTCTTCTTCCGTGAAGACTGCTTCTCCTTCTTGAACCATCTGTAAGTCGAGATAAAAGCGGCAAGCGTCACGGCTAAAAATTATCTCGTATTTGTGGCACGGAATCGGCCGCTGTGCCAGATACTCATACAATGCCTTCGGCGAGCATACTAGAAACAATTTTCCCACGTAAGCGTTCCTACCATTGCTTCCGGTTCGTTGTACATCGATGGCCCACGCTCTCTCGGTCTGGTTAACATGGCTGTATGTGTGCTGTAGCCGTGCAAAATAATTTATCGCCTTTTGTTGACGGTACAGCTGCACCAATTTTTTGCCATCTAAAGAGAGCGTTTCCTTCGGGGTAGCAGAAGTCTTGGCTATAACTGTGCCCGTCTCACTCGAAGTAACCTGGTCCGATGGCTTCCTTCGCCTTCTTGTCCTTCAGCGTAAGCTTCCTGACAACCGCAGCATCTGGAGGAGGCGCTTGATTGTGACATGCTTTGGTCGAAGCAAAATAACCCCAGACACCCAGAATGTGACTTATCAAAAACGTCAATTGCCTTGTCAAGTTGTTTAATCATGTTATCTGCAACCCAGAATTATTCGCGATTCTTCCCAGGCTCGATAACTTCTCGAGTGTATTGTTCTTCAAATATTGAAGGGAGCCATGGCACGCGCAGTAGAAGTCGAATACCATTTAACCTAGGCCTTGGCCCTTCTTCTTGATGATAGACTCCCCATTTTCCGTGCCAGTTACTCTGACGTCGTCGTTCCTATAAAATAGCATTCATCATGAGTGACGGGCACAATTTCTTGTTCACCGTCTTCAAGATTGGGGAGTATGACTTTGAGCAATCCTCACCGTCATACTCTGTTATCTTTGCTCTGTA
Source organism: Lipomyces starkeyi (assembly GCA_018804115.1). Classification (NCBI taxonomy): domain Eukaryota; kingdom Fungi; phylum Ascomycota; class Lipomycetes; order Lipomycetales; family Lipomycetaceae; genus Lipomyces; species Lipomyces starkeyi. The sequence goes on along the minus strand of JAGJTG010000005.1, from coordinate 139,945 downwards.
ATTCATCATCGTCGTAGCCCAATCTTTGCGATATTCCACACAGGTCGCTCATGTTGGCCATCACAGTAGATGTCCTTAGTATGAGCCTTCAATGTGAAACCCCAAAGCTTCAAGTATCGTGACACTGTAGGCAATGACACGGACGCTTTATTCATTGAACCGGTGATTTCTGGGTAAATAACTCGCTCATAATAGGCCTTGAGTTTCGTGGCTGAGCGAGCATTCGGAGGCAGAGCTCGAAGTACGAAAGGCACCGTTCGCGAACATCTTCATCATCCAGAGCTGATCCCAATTTGGTGTGCTTGCCACGCTTGCTAAACAAAGGCTGAGATTCAGTCTGCTCGTAAATGGCAATGCATTCAATGGCTGTCATCCATTCCTGACGTCCTGGAAAACTTTGGACTGCCTTTTCTCGGAAGTATCTAATGATAACCTTGTTTGACCGACTTGTTCCGATGCCGTAACCTGGTTCGTCCATGTAGAATACATTACGGGGTTCATCGTTCTAAACTGCACTTCAATTGCACCAAACCACTAGTCAACCCTCTCACGCGTAGCCTCTCGATGTCTTGCCGAATCCAATTGACGCGTAGTAACTGTCTTTAAATGTGGGAACCGATTAGCGATAGATCCATTCGTGGCCGATTGGTTTGTATAAGTTGGGGTTTGAACCCCCTGACGCGTGTCGGACGCGTCGAACATCTCTTCAGCCATCTCCACAACCAATGCATGAGTTACCGGGCGTCCAAAGAAGCATATCGCGAGATCCAGCGCACAATCTTCTCCTCCGCGTTTGTGAGATTCTGTTGAGTTGCAGCAGCTGAGACTGTGATTTGCCTCCAAAGACGCGTCGTTGAAGGGTAAATCGACTAACATTGAATTGAGCAGCAGCAGCGTTAATACTGCTACACTCACTATTTTGCAGGGTTGATAGAGCCACTTGTATCTGCTCTTCATTATCCATAGATTTTTGCTTCTTCGATATCCAATTGTTGGAAAAAAACGTGCTTAAGTTTGAACGGTTGTGTTAGCCGGCCCAAAGACCCATACCCTACGTTATGTGTATTTCACACAATTCCAACTAAAATCCCCAAAATGGGTCAAGAACAATAAGATATTAAATTATCGAGTATCAGGATATATGCGAGACAGATATTACCATATCGAATGACAGTCGTAAATCTTGAATCCCTGCAGAAGCCATACTTCCCAATCGTGTCTAACTATATTTACCATTGATGCTTAACCCCACCTAAGTTGTTCCCAGACGTAGACTTCGCCAGACACACCATGCTCAATTCTGCAGAACGAGTAACAAAATCCAGCAGGCGCCAATTGTTGATTATTCGTCGAGTGGTTTGTTGATGCATCTTCGCCAATCATCAGTTGCTTGGCGGCGCAATAAAGGCGATTCGCACACTTAGAATGTGAGATCTGCTTAGTTGCTTGCCAAGATACTAGTGTACATACGAGCAAAATTGCACTCTTCGATTATTACTACAATTATACATTAAATTGGTTTAAATACAATAAAATATCATTGCACCTCGGCCGACACAGTAAAACACCAAAATATTCAACTACCAAATTTCTATAATACAATGTACTTGTCTAAATCCATCCATAATAATCAATCTACACCAAATCCATAAAATCCTCAAACTGGAATATCGGGCCTTGACCGTGTCTCTGTACCTGACCATCACCCTGCATCTCTGCTCCGCCGAATCCGTTGGCGTTTGCATTCATAGCACTGTGTGCAATGCTGCAAGATCCAAATACTTCCGACATCAGCTTCGAGTTGTATAGCTCAAATTCGCGGCGAGCGGCCATCATGTCAATGTCTGGCGTAGGCAGTTGTAGGTCTCCCGGAATGTGCATAATGTCAGACGTTGTGTGCCGTTCTTGTTGTTGTTGCGGCTGTGAGGTGTATACGGGATAGACATATTGCGCCTGTCCTAGAACCTCCGGCTCTGACCGTAGAGGTTGCTGTTGAACATGCACTGGCTGTGGATCGGCGTAAGCCATCAAACCACGTCCAGAAAATAAGCAAGAAAATCCACTTATATCAAACGGCACGTCACCTAACAGATCCTGCACGTCGCCGACTGTATGTGTCGCCGCATCCGCGCCTGGTACTTCGGAGCTGCCCGAAATCGACATCTCCATGCTCATCCTCTCCGACTGGTCGAGTACTGCTATAAAACGGACCAGTACCTCTGCACATCGTTCGGCAAATGCCCATGACCGCGACCCCGCCGTCAAACAGCGCTCTGCTGTTTCCAGAGATGTCATGATAGTCCGAGTGGAGAGCAGTTGCAGACTGTATTCTCTACACGAGAAGTGTGCCCATAGTAAGGTAAGCGCCGCAGTGAACACCCCGCGGCATGCAATGAACGTCGGTGGATTGGTGAATGAGCTATATAATATCGCGTATAGTTCAATAGCCGTCGATGCGCTGTTCGCGCAGATGGCAGCGGCTGAAGTCGACGGTACGGGGAATAACGGTGAAGGTCGGTATAGAAGCATTAAGTGTTCGTGATATTCAATCTCAACGCGCATTCTTGTGCGTTCTGGCGCAATTGTGATCCGGGGGAGATTAGACTTCCAATCATCCAAGCTCCTGTGAAGCTCCTCAAGCAGGGACTCATCAGGGCGAGGGCACGCCCATTGGGCCGTATGGTGTACCGAAAGTAGAATTCTCGTAGCCAGCTGTCGCAACTTCACCATATGCAAAGCAATTGACACGTCCGTATGAAATGGGTTCCCACTAGACATATCGCCTGTCATTTCCGGATCATTACCGAGATCAAGATAATGAGCAATATCGATGTCTCGATCGTGCAAGGTGATTGGTCGTCCCAATATAGTGGATAGTATGCGATCCAGGGAATATATGGCCCAGAATACTCGTTTTCGAGTTTCCTGATTGATAAGATTCAAATTTGCCGCAGACGACTGTCTATGGAAACCCAACGCTATAGCAATCCGTAAGGCCGTGCCGACAGCCAGCCACGCGGACGCGCCTTCTGGATCGTAAAATGAGTACAGCGCTAATAGTAACAACGCGCGCAGCGCACGAATATTATCTTTCATCAGTGCCTTTTGTGCAGAGTGAGTTGCGAGCGCAAAATATCCTCGCTGCTTATCCCGCAGTCCCATCGCAGCAGAGCCAATAGCACACATCATGAAAAGGGTCAACCGCCATCCTGGAATTCCACGAAGTACATGCATTGTATCAGGCTCGTACGAGTGTCGCAAATAGACCATAAAGGTGTGACTGTTAAGAATTGGATAAAACACAATTTCTTCGAAGCCTGCGCGAACGAGCTTTACGGCCTCCTCATATGGCGGCCAAAACTCATCGTCCGGTCCGGGAGTTAACGGCGGAACCAGTGGGTCGTACTTATTCTCCTCCCCATCTGCCTTCACTCCATCTGTCGCTGGCGATTTTGTGTAAGACGATCGTATCTCCGCGGTTGTTGTAGTGAGTGGCCGCTGTATGCCCATTTCCTTGATTATTCTATTCACGTTCGATGCGACTGCCAGACCAGACGACGATCCGATGAACCGCGGTTCAGCAGGAGCATCTGCGGCGACACTCTGTTCCGCCGCACTGCCAAGCGACAAGAACCCGACGTGTACTGCGAGCTCATCCAAGGTCTCGGCCGGATTTCGAAACGCTTCGTAGTAATAATGCTCCGGGCCGACTCTATATCGCTGGTATATTCTGGCTGCCTGCATCGACGGTTTGGATTGCGATGGCGAGAGGTTGACTTTAGAACCTGTTGGGGATTCGGTAATATTGAGCTCCGGGAACTGGTCGTGGATCGTCCGTTCCAGCCATGAAACACGCTCTTCCAATGCAGTGACATAGCCGTGAGGGTACAGCACCGCGCCGGATCTGTTGTTCACATACTGGCATCTTACAGAAGCTTTGACGCAGGCCATGCACTCTGGGTATTTTCCGTCGCACTATCATAGTTAGTCGACTTTGACCAGGCCAACAAAATTGAAATAGAATACCTTGGTCCGTCGTTTATGACATCGTTCGCAAGCCTGGATTGTCCTCCGAGCAGCAGCTGCCCGGCCGTGCTTTTGCTGCTGCGAGTGCGGGTCGTGGAAATTGCGCTCGCTTGTGCCGCTTTTCTGCTGACCCTGTGTCGACGATACTCGAAAAACATGTATCTGGTCGTTCACGTCCGCACTGAGCGACCTTGAAACTGAGAGTGGCGAGGAAGATTGGAACCTTCCGGTGCTAAACGTGGGCTCATTGGTGATCGTCGGGGCTGATGACGACGAGGCTGAGTTAGACAGTGATAGCGAAGGAGATGGGGATATCTGCACGGACCGAGAGTCTGTAGACGCAGTCGATGAGACAGACAAGCTCGGCGTTGATGAGGCCGACCGAGGGAGAACGGATGCAGAAACTGGAGGCGGGGTAGGCGTCATTATTGTGCAAAACCCCAGTGACTTACACAAGTATCAAGTGGGAACATGTCATATGAGAGAGTCTCGAACGATTCTCAGCTGATGATATTAGAGGACGGAATAAGCATGTGTTGTCGGATCGCCGTGAAGTTACAAATTATGGAATTGGGATTTCTGTTAGGCGAGTTTAGGTGAAGTTAAATTTGTAGGCGGCAAACTTGGGGCAACTTCACCAGAATTTGGCACATTTTAGAGCAAGATCTCCCAAGGCCCCCAACCAGTGCATTTTTTCATCGCAATAGGTATTGTGGTGTCGCACTACTTCATTGCAGAAACCGTCTTGCGTCTTGTTTTGTTCGGACCGTACAAAGATTATAACTGCGCGCAATTCCGCCTACCGTATAAGTACATTTCGCAATGGAATTTAGCCTGCAGCTGAATAACATCGCCGAAAACCAATGTTTCCTAACCATAGCGGTGATATTCACCCAGAACACCAAGCAGAATGTTGCCACCGTGAACTTTTAATTCAACTATATAAATCATTGTAAAATGCAAGAGACAGTTCGACTAAGCTTTTGAATCCCAAATTTGGCCCATGTCGTGTTGTTACAAATTAATAAGAATACATGGATACGTACAAATAATTCCAACCCACACGCCCACCAAAACCAAAAGAAAGTATTAAAAATTAATTGCCACAAAACAGAACATATAGTAATACAATCATGGCCAAATTTCAAATGGCAGCTGCTTTCTTGGCCATTCGAACCACGGCTCCCAGTCCTTCCCAAGCAATCTGGCGATCGTGCGAATATCCTTCCTCGTAGTTAATTCCGGCCACCACTTCGGTCCGATGGCAAGACACAGGACAGTCAGGAAATGAATATGGACTACGAGCGCCACTGAATTGCGAGTTCGTAGACGGGTTATAAATTCGTTACTGCATCGGAACGGCCAAGCCAACAAGTATCGTACAATCCCACCGCCAACCATCTGGCCGAATTCTGTGCTTTGGAACGTAATCAGTTGTTCTAGCAGCTTAATCGGTTCATTATATATCTTTACTGACTCCGGATACTGATCTCCAATCATATCGGATAGATACTGCAACTTTCGTTCCCCAAGTGGGAGGATAGTCCAATTAAGATTCCATTGAGAAAAAATCTCAGACTCAACATCCAACATCCGCCATTCCATCAAAACTGCGCCAATACCCTTATGCAGCGGAATCCACCGATCGATCGAAATAATCTGCGGTTCACTGCTCTTCATTTTCTGCTGGTGAGCTGCCGGCCGCGAGGGGGAGTCTCCCTCCACGTCGTTGCCGGTTCCAGGATCTTTGGCAGATCCGTCATCTTCCGGACCATTCTCCTCCTGATATGCAAACGCATCTATGGACAGCAACACTGACGCGAAAAGTGCGGCTTGCAGATGTTCATGAGAGCGCGGCTCGTTAATGGCGGATCTGAATGCCTCTAATGCGCGCTGTCGATAATACACGCCTAATGCTTCGTATTCTTGTCTCTTTGCCGCATACTTCCCCTTATCATCTTCTTCGCCAAAAGTCGACGCTGTCGTCGCCAGAATATGCGTAGCCGCCAGTGCGAAAATGGAATACATCAAGAACGGAAACCTGCAAGCAACCTGCGGTACAGTCTGGCTCCAGATGCTGACATTTTCTGCACTTTGCATGTTTGACAACGAATGTGAGGTGTGGACAACATAGTGCATTAAAAGAGATAAGTGCTGCATATTTAGGTCTGGTGACACGATCGTACTGTGAGACAATCCTGGTATAGCTCCCGCAAATGGGCCCGGCAACGACGAAAATCCGTACTCGAGGACTTCTTTCGCGTATTCGCAGTTGACTCCATGTTTTAGGCAATTGCGGCATTTGGGACGAACTTCATCGCACTGTAATCAATTAGCACAGGCAGGAGCAACATACGATATATCATGCCTTTATTTTCCGCTTCTTGCAAATGAGACACCCATTGCGTGACTTGAAATGTAACTTTTTCTTAGGCGGTCCATCTGAACCTGATTCAATCGAAGACACCGACAGTAAATTACCAATACTGTTGCCGTCCATTACGCCATTCGACATCTCAGTCTCCGATCCAGTTGATGCCATTGCAGACGATGTTTCTTGCGTGACCGGAAGACGAGGAGGAGGCAATTGGGCAACCGGCTGCGGAGTCACATAACCGTGCTGACTGTGATCTTCGTATGCACGCGGGGCTGGTAGATACGGATGTCCAGCAATCGCGACAGTGTGGGGACCGTAATGCCCAGGGGACATAGTTGTGGTAGTTGCGCTACCAACGGCTGGCGCATTATCAACGACAGGGGTTGGATATGGTGATAATATTGGTGGAAGAGTCAATTCTGTCTGAACCTAGAAACGTTAGACACAATAATAATCGAAAGTGATATCGAGCATACATTCTTCGGTGGTTGCAAAACAGCTCCTTGCTGGAACGGCCGCAAAGGAAGGACTTCTTGCGAATGCGAGGACGGGGCCCCAACGTGAGTATGAGATCGCAACTGCGGATGCTGCATCATCCCCGGGTATGTTCCATGCTGCTGTTGGTGCATCCGCTGTGGTGGCATTTGCTGCGGATAGTACGGCGGAGGATTTGGCTGCCAAGGCAAGTTCGGTGCCGGTGACAGCTGCTGTAAATGCCCGGATCGGTGAGTTTGGGATGCATCACCACTTCCCTGACCAGTCGAAGCCGGAGTCGCGTCGTTTCCACTCATGCTGTCAGCAGAGGCATTCACTATTGAAGTTGTGGCGCTCGCTATCGAGCACCTCTGCAGCGGCTGGTATTGGCGACTGAAGCAATGACACAGCTCTGCTGCTCCCTCCTCAATTGTTGCGCAATTTTGCTGTGAGTATATATCGTGAAGGATACTTATTAATCCTCTTCGTAGTAAGGTAGAGACGCGAACTTCCCTGTCATAAGATTGTGTGTGCTGGTACCTACCGAAGTTACACACGGACCCTTCGATATGTCCAGGAACCTAAACCTAGCTAACAAGGAATTCGTGCGGCTCGAAAAAATTGAGTTAGGGACCGCGCAGTCTAATCTGGTCTAGGAACTACAAACATTACCTGCACTATGTCCGGGAATTGGTAACCTAAGAAGACTGACATTTGAGTCACCTTGCATAAACTGCGAGCAGATAGTTCTGCACGGATATTCACGCACCCGTCGAAAGTATTAGCATTATGACTCGCTCGTTGTTATACTGTGATGGAGACCGAGAAAATTTAAGCTGACGAAAAGCGGTGTCTTGATTAGAATACGCAAAGCTGCAGCGGATAGTCCCCACCACGCATACACGATTTGAATACCTTCGGACTGTGCATGTGTTGTGGAGGAGTCTCTCACAAGTGCCACCATCGCTTGCTTGGACGGTTCATCGGTTCTCTTCATATGCAAAAGGATTAATCCCGTCAAGTTGATGACCCCGATGTTCTCCGATTAACTCTGATTATCCACTGATCATCCTGCTGTTCTTGAAACGCACTCTCCAAGGACACTCAAAGAGAACACTTCGCGCCTCTTGGATGCGCGTCTTATCATTTCTCCACGTGTCCCTACTACCGCGGGAAAGTTACATGTATTGCATACCTTACCGCTGCATTTGCAAACCAGTAAAAACGTATTATTCTTGTTTTTTACTCAACCATTTTTTCACCGCGAAATGATTGGAAATGGCATACTGCTGCACATAACTTTTGGCTTTGCAATCGTTTGCAAACTGCTGGCCTATGGCTAACACACTGGCAATGGATTTTTCAACACTGAATTGGTCCATGATGATATTTGTCTTTTGTGTGGTCGAATACGATAGTAGTTGTTATCACAAAGGCTTAGTTCTTTAACTCGTGAATGAGTTTGCACGCGTCGTCCTCGCACTTAAAAGTAGTACGGACAGTATACCTGAACTATTCCCAAAGAGGAATAGCGGATAGGGTTCCAATGTTTCTCCATAATTATTATGTGCCGGTTGTCAAAGCCACTGGGTTGATTCACCACGACATATGTGCATTTATGCAAGGGTTAGGTAAAACTCAAATGACGTGTGCTTGCGCGACAGGAACGGGCATCGAGGGTTTAAAAGCGATCTGTTCCATCATTTTACCCTTAGAGCTGGTCTAGTCTCACCAAGTGCGCCGTCATGGCCGCCGATAGATCTTTAGGTCGAGATGTCCATTTTTACGACATATCAAGTCCTGATAAAGTGCTTGGTGGACTGATGTTGACTCCATCTATTACAGAGAGGACGTTTCTTTTTGCGGTGGGAATACTCATTGTTTCGGCCCATCCATATGAGGTATATTTGCGAGGTATCGACACACCGCTGAGGCCCACTGACGAGCCTCTCCAACCTGGCAAGTACGACATAAAGCCCGATTCTCCCCAGGGTAATAGGCTTACTTTTCCTGAGTCTGTGTGTTTTGTGGTTACTGAAATGAAACAGGCAGATTATTCATCACAAATGAGTTGTGCATAACCCGAATACTCTCACTAACGGTCTCTGGCAGAGATGAAGCGTTTCGACAGCGGGTTCGTGAGCGAGATAGGAAGTGCGTGATAACTGGCGTCGTCAACCCTGATAGGCTTATCGCTTTGCATGATTGGTCTAGCTACCATGCTGCACATATTTTCCCACACTCTGGCGAAGAATGGTTCATCAGGAACAATTATTCTCGGTGGATTACAAATAGAGAAGGTACGCGTGATACGGGTATCAACTCATGTCAGAACGGCCTACTTATGCTATCCCATATACATGAAAAGTTTGACAACTTTAGTATCGCCATCAATCCAGATGACAATTATAGGATAATAACTTTCAGGGACGACATTTTCAATGTAGGTGGCCGGCTACTTGACCCTGTTTGTCGAAATCCTAGCAATGAGAATAGTGTGAGGGATGAACTCCTTCGGTGGCACTTCCGTCAAGCAGTGCTGGCCAACATGAGAGGAGCTGGGGAACCAGTTTTTGAGACGGACTTCCCACCGGGAAGTGATATGGTTGGGGAAATCCGCAACGGGCCGGATGCAATAAAAAGGATGGAAGCAGAACTATTCGCACGGCTAGGCGGGTTATCGCTGGCCTAGGAACCTTGCGTCAGCGCCAGATCGAATCTTTGTAAATCGCGTCTTAGTCGAGGTAGCGTGAGACGAAGATGAGTACCGGTGATATGATTCCGATAATTGTCAGATCCTGGCTGAATCATTGTCAGGAATTAGCATGTTGGTGAAATTCGCAGTAACCCTGCATTCCCCAGACCTCGTTATATTTAATTCTAGGATACTTCATACTATCAGGAATTGGGGTCAAAGCGATCTACTTGCATTAATACTATTCATAAGGTGGCATTCGGTTAGTCTGGCCGTAAAAGTGATTGGTTTCTGGCTAATAATAGCAAAATTAACTTTGAATGTGAGAGTATCACCTGATCTGTACGATGTACTGAGAGTCAATAGCAACCATACAATTACAAAAATTTTGAAATATTTCTGGTCGCAGCTAAAGTGGAGCCCGGACGGTGTGAGGCAGGTTTAAGGGTGCTGATGCCATGATTTGTTTATTTAGTATGTTCGTCTGCAAAATATGCATGTTCACGATGACGAATGGTCTCGTTGACAATGACGAGGGTCACGTCTTTGGCTTGTACTTCATTTATGACAATGCAGGTTTTCATATCAGAATTACAATCGAGGCACGCAAGAGAGTGTAAATTGTCAGGAAAGCAGACTCGTGATAAGGAACGCTTGAAGAGTATCGACAATTCTTTCAATTGAGGTATACAAGTTTGGGATCCAGAATGTGGGCTTGTGTAATTCAGAGACTGGACGGGTAAATCTGGGGCTAAGCATTGTTTTGTGACACGTCCGCAAGCTCGTCGTTTTGTGCTGTTCTTTGCTTTCCCATTTTATTCGTTGAATATCAGAACGCAATGGTGTAATTGGTTGAACTTGGTTGGAGCTAGGCTAGAATAAGTATCAGTTCCTCGAATGTTCAGGTTTGTTGCGATGTATAATCACTTCTGTGTAGAGTATAGTGCAGGAGATGTCTGTAATTAAGACGGCGAGAATGCCGATAGGGTTCATATGGATCAAGATCTCCTTCTAAAGCCTAGTGGTAATGAAAATTGGCTGTTTGAGTGGTGGAATGCTATAAAGGGAGTATCCGCAAATGGCGCCAGCTGCTCGCGAATTCTTGCCCCTTCCTGCTTCTGAAGTCGCTTGCGAACGGCTGATTTGCTTGGATTGCCGAGGCGTCGAATGAATGGGGAGCTAGCTAGATCTACGATTCGAGTCCATTCATACGATAGTGTCTGTGGATGCCCGGCATTTGGCTTAGAGGAAACCCTGAATCATTTTTTCGGTTCATTTCTTTTTGTGGGAATATCAAATGTTTTGTGTTGTGTTTGCGAAGTAGTCAGAATTAAAATTCACTTACCGCCCATCCATCCTTCGATCAAACGCGCCAATGTCATTCATTGGTCTGGTCCCAAGTGTTGGATTGCATCCATACATTTTATATATTTTAAAAAAAGCACTTTTTGGTTTCTCTTTCTTCTTAATGAGTTAACTCCATCAATATCACACGACCGACTACTCAAAGTATTCAAGATGAAATCTGTTGTTTATTTCGCCAAGTAAGTCACCAACCTCCAAGTACTCGACGTCTGTCGCTGATGAAGACTACTAGCTGGTCAATCTACGCTCGCCAATTCTTTGTCTGGAATCTTCCATCCACATATCTCACTCACATCAACTACGCCTTCGCAAACGTAAACCCATCGACTGGCGAAGTATACCTCAGCGACACGTACGCGGACACGGACATTCATTTTCCCGGCGATTCATGGAATGACGTCGGCACTAATCTATACGGCAACTTCAAGCAACTATTTCTCCTCAAAAAGAAGCAACGCACGCTAAAAGTGTTGTTGTCCATTGGCGGATGGACTTATTCGGGGAATTTCCCGAGTGTCGCCGCGAGTGCCAGCTTGCGTGCGAACTTCGTGACCACGGCAGTGGCATTGGTTCGTAATCTGGGACTGGACGGACTCGATTTGGATTGGGAGTATCCTACCGCGGGCGCGCAAGCTTCTAATTTCGTTGAGCTGCTAAAGGAATTGCGTGCTGGTTTGGATGAGTATGCACAAAGTCTGAAGACATCGGCGGGGACAACTCCCACGTTTTTGCTTACTGTCGCGGCGCCGTGTGGGCAAAATTACATTAGTATGCTCGATATCGCGGGTATGGACCAATATCTTAGTTTCTGGAACCTAATGGGGTACGACTTTGCCGGGTCATGGTCGACTGTCGCTGGTAATCAGGCGAACATATATGGTGGTGACGTAAGCGTCGATGCTGCCGTATCGTCATATATTGCGGCCGGGGTGGCCAAGAACAAAATCATTGTTGGTATGCCACTGTACGGACGCGCATTTGTGGGGACTGACGGTCCCGGGACGTCGTTCACTGGCGTTGGAGGGGGTTCATATGAGGACGGCGTTTGGGACTACAAAGTGCTTCCTAGGCCAGGAGCCACCGAGTATCTCGACAGTGCTAATATTGCATCTTGGAGTTATGATCCGAGTGCCAGAACTATGATATCGTATGACACGCCACCGTGTGCGAAATTGAAGGCGGACTACATCAAGAGTAAGGGACTCGGCGGTGCAATGTGGTGGGAGGCGAGTGGAGACTTACCTGAGACAAATTCGCGATGCCTTGAAGCAACCGTAGTTAATGAGTTTGGTGGACGTGGACTTCTGGATATGCTGCCTGGCAACTGGATCTCGTATCCTGATAGCATGTATGATAACGTGAAGAACCAGATGGCCTAACAGTTTCTAACTCAACTCTGTTCTGTTCTGTTCTGTTTTGTTCTGTTCGCTCTGTTCTGGTGATATTATCTTGGTAGTGGTGATATTCTGTGAATGTCATTGATAAATGATTTTTCATAACAGTATCTTATTATTTCATGTGCTGTTATTTCATGTGCTGACAGTTATGTTAACACTGTCAGTCCTACATGTTCGTAGTTATCACTTGGGCTCCGTCAGGTGTCCACGATCTATTATGGTTCTCTTGACTATTGTCGACTTCATTGCACTGATCACTTTCTAATCGTACTCCACTGCATAGGAGGAGAAATTTGTAGGTTTAGTACTGTTGTCAACGTACTCATGTCGTCAGTTATTTGTCGGATTTCCTCGAAGAAAGACATCGGCTACCTCTATGGCGTAGACTACAAAATAACACCAAGCAGCACCTTCAGGGTTTTCGCGATGGAGTCGGCGAATTAGGACAGAATCCGCACTGTGTATGTGACTCAATCGATAGAACACGTAGGTTGTACTTGACCTTGTCAATTGGTAATAGGGGAGCCAAAGGTGCTCATCATCTCCGAAATCACGGAAGAAAATCCCTTGCACCTTATCATTTGAGTCATAAGTTCCAATGCATTATTGTAAGGTCGCGATTATTATCTTAGGACAGCAGAAGTGCACACGCAGCACACCTGAGAGGCACGTCAGGACCTCCCCACAGATATTCCCGCTTAGCAGCCATCATTAGCGGCAACTTCCGGCCATCATTGGTTTTGTATGATAGCACGTGCAGGCGAATTGCGAAACAAAAACATGGTGAGAATTCGAAATAGTGGGACTTGACTGAGACTGGGATCGTTGTCGCTTGATAATCGGATATTTGTCTCTTGTGTCGATGTTCGTAGGACCCAGACCCTGAAACGGGAAAACATCTACAGGATGTGGCTATTGAAGCTGACGGATATGACGATATCGAACAAGCTTTCAGGAGTGGGTTTAATATGCGGACGGGGAATAATTACTGCTTACAAGTTTGTAATTAATGGATGGCTACCAAAGTTGACGGCGTTTATATTTGATGTAATGCAAGGTTTGAGCCCCAATTTCCTGTTCTGACCGTCGAGCATGCTTACATTGTCCAAAGAATATAATCTACATTGGACAATAGGCCAGTCATTCAAACAAACACAGGTCAACGCATCTAGGGCTGGACACGATATCGCCTACAAGACGATATCGCCATACCGTATCGTAAAAGAAGAAGCCAATGTTGCCAACCCTCCGTGCACTGTTGGCAACGACAGACGCTTAGTCCTCAAAGACATACCCGTCTCTTAGCAACATGAGCATTCTCATAGTTTCCGGACTCATAGAATGCCTTCTGAGACCCAATAAGTCTCGTCCTTTGTTGAACACTCTCTTCACCGCAACTTCCGACGCCGGAATTGCAAGGTAATCCCGGGCGGCTAATGCCATCCGGGGGAATTCTTCTCGATGCGCTTTCCACCAAGTCCTCATCCATGGGGTCCCGAGTATGATGTTATGGCCGTCGATATTTGGCACGACGTACAGATAGACATAACGTTGATAGTTTCCCCCGATGTCCAGGGAGAGTTTGGGGACTTCTTCGATTTTTCCGCTGGCAGGTCCATCAAAGCCTCGGATGGACTGTGGTCTAATTTTTATGCGTTCTAATGTGGAGGCTCGGGGCTCTAAGTTCTAATAGATAGAATTATACAAAAGCATCTGTTGCGTCTGTGCGTTAGCAGCATCCTGTTGTGCCTGAAGAAGATGTTGGAGCCAAGCCGGAGCGTCGGTCGGATTGGTCTGGGAGTGAGGCATTTCGGAGCCGGATACCGTCTGTTCAGCCATGTCGTCGTCGTCCGAGTAATAAGCGCGTTCCGATGAGCTATCCGATGTCGGTGATCGGACAGCTCTTTTCATTGGACACTACTCCTGTAAGGTCAATGGTTTCACTTTCAAAGTACCGATCGATATCGGATTGCGGCTCTCTTTAGGTTGCAACATCTTAGCCGCTAAATTAGACTGTCTTTCCAATGCATTGTGAGCTGGTTTCGGCTCTAATTGAGATGGATACTCTCTATGAAGTCTCTCCTTTATTGCATGCACAATAATCTCCCCATCTTCGCCAAGTTCTTTCTGCAACAGGACTGCTTTAACGCGCGGATCTAGCATTACCGCTGCGTAAAAGGTGTCCGATTCGTCCATAAACGTGTAGTACTTCTGGTACTTAGCCAATCCGGCTTTAGTTCTGAGAATTCTTCCTACATTCAGCTGCATCCTGTAGAAGGTCCGAGAGCTCATATTAGATGCCCAGTGCGAGGGTGATTTGTGGTGTACCACTTGCCACTAGCAATGTGAACTCGTTAAATCTCGTAAGCACTTTATGTATTTGTTGCAAGTACTTCCAGTCTTCAGAGGAAAAGGGAGGAATCTGATTCTGTAATCGAATAAACTCTTCGATCTGCCTCTTTGAAGCGAGTCCATCGTCCAGCATTTGGTAGGTGGAGTTCCACCGGTTGTCAACATCATAAGAAATAAACTTGTCTCGCAGGTCATCAATTTACATATGCTCTTCCAGCTCTGGTTTCGTTGAGGGGTTCTAAACCCACAGAGCTAGAATTCGGAGGCGAGCCACTGCAGACTGTGGTCCGATCTCTTTCCCCTTTCGGAGTTTGTCGCATGCATCGTTGCGCTCATGGCGTCGCCTGATTTCAGGACTGAGAGTATTTCCTTCACGATGAGATTAAGAATATGCGCCAGACAGCGTAAATAACTATCGAGGCCATGAAATCGTAGGGTATGATTGTCCGACATGATGCTGCCTGTTGCAAGTGTTGTCGAGCGATTGAAATATAGTTCTGAGACTAATGTCTCATTATTACTCGCATTGTCTGCAGTAATTGTCAAGAGCTTGTATTCCAGGTCAAGCTCTATGAGAAGGTTTTCCACCATTTCTGCCAAATTTTCTCCGGAATGTGCCCCTTTCTCCTTGACCTCAAGAAGACATTCTTGGTACTCAAAGTCTTGATTACAAAGGGCCTATAACTGCGAGAACTGCGATAGAATTTTTGCTCCTCCAGACATCCAGGGAGAGTGCAATTGTATTGCATGTTGCGGCTACTCTCGGTTTTAGTAGGTACTGCACAAACTCCGATTCAGCGCGACGTTGTAGAGTACGTCGCGCGATCCAGACGGTAACGTAACTCAAGGGAGATCTGCAAAAATTGCGCGAAATGTAGGTCTTTCTATAACTGTAAACGGCTGCAACTCTGTAACCGTCCATCGGAGGAGATTCTTTCAAGCCGTGCCTGATGAGAGAGCTCAGCTCTGTGTTTCCAAATAGCACTGATTGATCTTTGTCCGGGAGCCGAAACATTAACGTCATTTGTAATACCATGCTTTTGCAGATGAAGCTTCATATTGCTGGTAGATGTCCCTCTAACTGAATTGAAGGTCTTCCAGGTGCAGCCAGGCTGCTGACAGCGAATTTCTTTATCAACTTCCAATTTCTTAGTCCTCTTATTGATGAATTGCAGGCAGTTCTGTGCCAGTAAAGTATGCCCAGAGCCACTCAGTAACAGGTCTGGCTCGGGATCCTTTTGACGTGTCGGACTTACTATCGGCAACTGACGTGTCTTCTAGTAACTGAGAAACAGATTCTTCAGGTGAGACGTCTGTGCCTGCGACATTATCGACAGATCCATCAATCGTTGATTCTGAATCTAATCGCGGTACTTTAGGAATTCGAAATTCAGGCTCAGCTTCCTCATCACTACCATCATTGAGGAGGTAATAGTTTCGCGACGGAAACGGGGAGGAAGATTATCCGGCTCGTGACTTGTACCTGGACTGCGGAGGGATCTGTTAGGGATCTGATATATAGATACGGATAGTTTTGATAGCCAAATTCGATTAAAACTGGATGTACTACTTCAATAGAGTCGTGTCAATTGATGATATCCAAAGGAGTTTCGGACCTCTACTTACACTTCTAGTGTTTAATTGGTCACCACAGTACCCTCCCCCTGTATCGCCAACTTGGCGATATCGTATCGTATCGTAGCGTATTTTGGACGATATAGGTGATACGATACCGCCAAATTGGCGATAAAATGGGCGATAATATCGCCGGACTTTTCTGGCCGGCGATACGATATGCGATATGGGCAAAACCCGGCGATATCGTATCGTGTCCAGCCCTAAACGCATCTTGAGTACAACCCAAAGTATCCCCTATATATTTGTGACTAACAAGGCAATATCTCATCATGTCATTCCACAGGCCACCATCCGCAATTCCGTACAGCCCCCATCCAGTTCCCCAGTATCTTGCAGACAGGTGGGATATTACAATGTTGCTGCACATTCGGTACGCTCTTTCGCCCAAACTGAGAATGATGTTACCACGAATATTAAAGTTGTATTTTGACTGAGGTTGGCTAGAATGTTATAATTGAGCACCTCATTAGTTTTAGTATCCGTAGGTTGCCGGATTGCCGACTTTGCATGACCGCGGACTGGATCATTGAGACCGGTAAATTTTTTGTGTCCACCTATTCCCAAATTCAATTTAAAGAGTAGTCCGAATACTAAAGCTGAAAAATATAGAATGAAGAGGTTCCCCCACAGCGGAAGGCTTGTTTAACTTCGTTCATCGCAGGAAAGGTGGCAGTGCAGCACAAGCCACATATTGGGGCTAACAACAATCATCTTTTCAAACTGGTCATCGTAATTATCGTATATATGATCGATTGGGAGAAAAAACGGCTGTAACTCAAGGACGCATGTGCTAGATATAATTTAACCGGCTAATTCCAAGGGATTATAACGAGAGCAGTGTTGAAAGTTGCAACCTTTCAATTTTGGTGGTGGAAATTCGTGGTGGTCAGTCGAGGCCCTCTAGGCAGCATTATCACAAGTTTTTGTCCATCATGGATCCAAATCGCGCGGGATTACTGGTATTCCTGCTCGTTATCATGCTACTGACGCCCGAATCGTCATCACCTGCACAGAAATCCGCTTTCCAGGAATTCCTGAGGGTACAGAAATCCCGACGAGATGTGCTACTGAACGCTACATTTGAGGACGGGCCTAGAGACTTGGAGGGTATCAGTAATCCGATTTTGCCGCCTGAAATCGATACACGAGCTCGGGAATTGTGGGAGGCACAGGTACCACCGGAGAACAAGAGGGATGAATTCTCATTTTATCGTAACATTACCGGTCTCATGCGCGGAGATTGGAAGAGATTGGACTTGGGGTTGAATGCAACTGAGTTGCCTCATTCGAGTGAATATGTGCCTCGGGAACTCGTCAATACGACTGGAACTGTGATGTGGGAGTCGTCAGTCGATATGAGGAATATCACGGACAGCGGGGGTGTTCTGACCTTGGATATTAGCGAGAGCAACTCTGGTCCGGTGCAGATGGTGGAGGTAATGTTGATTAGATGTTTTCGTTCACGGAATCGCGAGGTTAATCTTGAAATAGGCCAATCTGAATATTCAGAATAAAGTCGGGAAGAATGGACACGATATTCCACTTAGAGGTATTCATTTCGCAGATACCGGGAACATTGTCATGACAACTACATCCAAAAAGTAAGCCGTCCGTGCAGTATCCTTTGAAACAAGCTATTCATAGGTTATATAGATTCGCCGGAATATTTAGTCTACCACATCTGACATTGACGGAAGAGCGGTTCAACCAGTCTTTTACAACATTAGTCAAAGAAATTAACGCCACCATTGATGAATTAGAATCAATCTACCAGAGAGACATAAATCCCTCTTACAGTGGGCCTACCGGCTCCCCAGATAGTTGTGAATTTATAGTATACCTTCAGATTCACTCTAGCGCAATTTCACCTCAGGAGTTGTCGATTATAGAATCTGAACTTCGGTTCCCCAAGGGGCAGCCGCATGAGGATATTCCCAAAGTTATACTATCGTCGCTGATATACTCGCCCAATTGTGGTTTAGCGCTGGAAAGTCGGTCTGTGGCTGGAGAGAAGATCGAGAGATATTGGATCCGAGCGAGTAACGCTGCGCAAATTGGCACTCTGTTGACGCTGATACAGATATGGCTTCTTATCAGGCAAATGAATGACACTAATACGCCTTCGACGGTGTCGAAATTAAGCTTCTGGACAGTCGGAATGATGGCCCTCGTGGATGGATATCTTTGCATGGGGTATTTGAGCGCTGCGATATTTATAGAGTCCACGTTTCTGCCGTTCATGACAGTGGCATTTCTATCGTTCTTGTTAGTATCGGTATTTGGTATGCGGTATTTGATTTTGATCTATCGGATACAACGGCCAGAACATCGTGCTCAGCAACAACAGCAGCAGCAGCAACAACAGCAGCAACAACAACAGCAACAACAGCAACAACAGCAACAACAGCAACAACAGCAACAACAGCAACAACAGCAACAACAGCAACAACAGCAACAACAGCAACAACAGCAACAACAGCAACAACAGCAACAACAGCAACAACAGCAACAACAGCAACAACAGCAACAACAGCAACAACAACAGCAGCAGCAGCAAAACACAGCTCCAGAGCAAACAACAGACACATTACCATTGCCGGTTACAGCCAGTCCGCCAACGCCTCAAGCGAATGCCGCCAATGTCACTCAAGAGGACGATGGACGGAGTGATGTGAGTCTGCTATATTCGCGATTTTATTTTATCCTTTTAGGATTCATCTTCGCCACACTTAATGCGTCCACGTGGCCAAAACCCTTTCGACAAATGTTCCAGCGCACTTTGTTCTTGTTGGTGAACTCTTACTGGGTGCCACAGATCTATCGAAATGTTATGCGCGGCTGCCGACGAGCATTTAAATGGGAATTCGTATTAGGTATGAGTATTATTCGACTGGTACCAATGCTGTATCTCTATCTCTTCCCGGGAAATATAATCTTCCATGAAGTTGAGCCAGTATGGGCAATGATCATTGTCGGTTGGGTGTGGCTACAGATCTGTGCACTGGCGAGTCAGGAAATCCTCGGACCTCGATTTTTCGTTCCCGGAAACTTCTTGCCTCCATCATATGACTACCATCCGCCATTGTTCGTACCGGATCTGGAAGGTGGTCTAAGCGACGACCAGACTACCGTATCAACAGATTCAACTGGTGGTGTTATCGTCGTCGGGCCAACCGACTGCGCAATCTGCATGCACGCAATCGAATTACCGCGTGAAGCTCGTCGTGATGACAACGGTGAGGGTGGGTCCAATAGCAGTATATCAGTGTCGTCGCCCGCTGCGATATTAGCGAGGCGGAATTATATGGTCACGCCGTGTCGGCATATTTTCCATACGCATTGTTTGGAGTCGTGGATGCGATTTAAGTTACAGTGCCCTACTTGCAGAAATGTGTTGCCGCCGTTATAATTCAAATGACTTGTTTCTCGTGGTATATTTGCATTAATTCTGTACATTTTGGTGTGAAATTATACGAAACTGTTCGTTTTCGGAATAGATTGTTGTTTAAGGAAGGGCCCTAGTTCTGGAAGGAGTTATTCGGTAAATTTGTGTTTGCATCAATAGCTAGTTTATATTGGGAGGTCAAATCTCGGTTTTTCAGAATTCGCGCATGCTGGTTTATTTTTGCACTTGGTGGGAGGGGCTCGAATATTTTGTAACTTACGGTTTGAGTGGAGCTAAATTGATAATTATTTGTAGGTACGTGTTTAGTGTAAATAGGAATTCAACAATGCACAACATTGGAATTAACTCGGGAGCAAAAGTAATTTGAACGCCCCCATATATCAAACCATTAGTATATATTACTTTTGCAATTTTGGCTCCAGTCATCACAATGTTAAACATATAATTAGGCAAATTTCCAAAACATAAAAAACACTATGGGAGCAGTACAAATTGAAAACAATATCAAAAATCTATATAACAGCAATAATATTTTAAAAAGTGCGACACAAAAATGATGAAAAATAACCCCTGAAAACCACTTATCACCAATCCAAAAGAAGAAAAAACTCACAATTATGCTAATCGACCCCTCTTCCAAATAAAAAATTTGCAAACAGACGAAAAATTCAAGTACACTGAATATTTTAGACAATATGACCACGGCTCCACATATCAACTACAAAGGAAACTAGACCGTTATCTTCATCAAATGTGATTTCATATTTATGAAGCCGAGGTAGGAACTTCACTGATCTCATTACTCAATACGCGCCAGTTCTCCGCGAATAACTCCGCATACTTCAAACGCTCCTGTGCGTAATCTTGGAACAACTTCGCAACTCTGTATTTGGTCTGCTGGAAGTACGCAAGCTCATCGCGCATGCACTCTTTGATCAACCATGTTCTCGTATGCTGCTCCTTAATTGACTCGCGATCACGCTGGATTGAGATTTGCATCCGGTCAACGTCAGACTGTTTAAAGTCTGGCCGCCCGCGCATACTGGTGAGTCTGGATTCGTTGTTGCTGATCCTCCTCTCCAAGAATGGGATTGTGTTGACGTCTAGCTTCTCCTGGCGGTCAAAGAGCTCCTTGATGCTGATGAGTGTGTCGCGATGGCGCTTGAAGTCTTCTAAAACGCCAATTTCCCATCCACGCGATTCGTCCTCAAGCAGAGCTTGTGCGTTGTTCAAATACTTTGAAACATTCTTGATACCATCATTGATCAGCGACAGATCATTAGTGTCAACAGAATACGTCTTCTGCGTCACATCCTGCAATGTATTCAGGGACGTCGCAAAGCGCTGATGATCAACAGCAACAGACTCTTGACGCTTCTCCATTCTGTCGATCAGAAGACACAAGTGCGTGTAAAGCTCAGCTTCCATTTTAACGCCACTCTTGACCTCCTCCCACCGCTCGGCCTCAGCAATGTTCCACGATTCAATCAAACCATCCGGTAACGAGCGACCGGTGAATTCATCCTCAACTGAGACTGCGGCCTGCTTTCTCCAGACGGCAAGTTCGGTCGGGACAGACAAGAACATGACTACAAGCTGTTCGCGGCTAAGGACGGGGTGTTTCGCAAGTTCGTTAATAAATCGTGAGAGACCACGACGACGGCGCTCAAGGAAGAATTCGTCGGACGAGAGATAGTGACCGTTGACTGCAAATCGCTTGGGCGGCAACAACGGCAAAATGCGGAATGGATATCGCTTTAATAAGCAGTTGAGGAGCCACACAAAGTCACTGTATCGTCTCACCACACGGTAGCCTCCACGAGCCAGAGTCCCGTCGGCACCAGGAACTGAGGCGCCTTCGAGCAAATAATTGACATGACGGAAAATAAAAACGCCTTCCTTTTCCGGAATGATAGAAACACGAATTCGATCATGTTCATGTGCATCGTAGTATGGCTGAGCACGAGTGTACGGAAAATTGGGAACAGGTGGAACGTACGAAGAGCCATTTGCCTCTCCGTCCTCATCGGCATCCGAGTCATCGTCCTCGACAACAGTAGCACCCGGGGTGGACTGTGGAACAACAATTGGCTCGTCACTATAGATTTGTGTGCTATGGGCTGGTCTAGCGAGTTCATTGTAATCAGCACCAAGAACCGACGAATAATTGGAATTGTAGTTATCGGCGGTATAGTCATTTGATGCGTAGCGATTAGAAGAGCGAGTACTGGAGGCGTAATTGTTAGAAGGATAGGTGTCAGAAGAGTATGCATTGGAGGAGTAATTGTTCGATGAGTAAGCGTTAGAGTAAGGAGCAGGTGAGATTCCGTCTTCATCGTCGTCATCTTGAGCAGCCCAAGGATCGGCGACGGGGATGCCTGGTGGAGAAGAAGGTGATGGTGGAGTCATAGCAGTAGGAGGAATGCTACTGTTGTCGGACTGAGGGATGGTCAATGGTGGGACAGAAACTGGTTGTGACCTGGTGGGAGGAGGAGCATATGTCTGACGGGATAGTGTACGAGCAGGAGCAGGCGTGATAGGTACAGTCTTCGTGACAGGCTTGGGTGCGGCAGAACGCGAACGAGTAGTACCAAATCTCAACTTCGTGACGGGAAGACCTTTCACACGTAACGTGTTAGTAGCCTGAAAAATGTTCTAACGGATAGCAAGCGATTGTGACATACTGTATCGACGCGAGTCAACTGCGTCGAGGCCAAGGTCATCTTCACCACTTTGGAGAAGACCAATCAAGGCCATGGCCACACACCAAGTACCACGGTCAATTCTGTTATCAGTCTTATTGCGGATAACAAGATCGATAATACGATCAGCATTGGGATTGTTGGACAGACCGGCACGGTCAATGGCATTCCGCACATTCTCGACGGATAACACGCCACCGACAGGGTTCTCTGCATCGAACGAGTCGTTGTAAACCTGAGGAACCTTTGTCGGGTCCAGCAGAGTGGCGATAGTTGGCTTCTGTGAAGCTCGCGGAATAGGCAAGGACCATGGGTCGCTGTCATTGCCATCGAACAGCCGTCCGGAGGACGATACCGTTGACCTTGTGGTGGCCATCGACGACCGCGGAGTTGGTTCGGGGTCGCCAAACAACGATGACCGTGCGGTAGTCGTAGAACCACTCTCGTAGTCGTCACCAAACAAAGACATGACAGCGTCGATGAGCAAGGTCGAGTGGTAGAGACGATGGGGACGAAGAAGAAAAGATAGTGTAGAGAAGCAGAGAATTGTGAACTTCTGGATTGTGGATGGCAGCGGAGCCATCGCCCCGATGCGACGGCCGCGTTATCACCGCTAGCCCACTACCAATAGCCGAGCCCGTGCTCTATCTACGCAACTGCCAAAACCACTGAACAGATGACAAGCAGTTCAAGCCACTGATGATCAATTTGGTGTAGTGATTAAAAATGTATACTGTATTCTGTATTCGGCTCTCTTCAATTAACAATTGCGATTGATGACTCGTGAAATATAAAATATTCTATCTTGCTGCAATACTCTGCAGCGAAGAACTATAAATAATCGTGGGAGCAGCGCTGACAACGGGAACATTCATTTTTGAAGACTAATATTTACTGACTGAGATTATCTGATGCGAAATGAATTGGACAATTGGTTTCAGGGCCCGGAATTTAAAGATTATGCTACAGGCGTAGAATTAAAAAGCAAAATATTCTAATCATTATTGGCCCACAATCATGCATTATGTTTAGTTATAGGCACGAGACCCTCAGACATCACCATGACAAGAAACTGATCGCACAGCTTTTCGTGGCTCAGAATACCAGAATACCAGACACACTTGTCAGTAGCTGAGTAGCTTGCATAAATTAATATTACATAGATACACAAGTGACGAGTCCACAATACTGAACCCAGTCAATCCTCAAAAAGGATGGCTTAGCTGCCACCTGCTGATTCTGACGTCTAAACACCAAAGACTTCGTCTTGAAGACTTCACTGTCACCGATTGACTCGCGAATTTGAGCCCAACCTCGGGCACTATTGCTTGTTGTCAAAAAACTGCAGGTTCTACTGAGAAACAATATAAATCGCTGGAACTGTCGTAGCCGGCTGAGTCCATCAACAGCTTGACTCTAGCGCGCAAGTCTATACATGTTGCCGCTAAGCCCTAATCCAGCAGGCGCGTCGCGTCACTAGCAAGACGCGAGTGGACATCGCATGTCTGTCGACAAACGTTTCTCCTCGCTCACGACAACACGTCCTAGCTCTGTCGCAAAGTCGGCAAGAGACGCGTCCAGTATTACTACTGCTATCGTACACCACATGCGGCACGCATAATTGGACTTTTCAACCTCTTCTTGCGATGGAGGCCAAGAAGCTAGGCCCGCAACCGTGGACATTGGTGCAGGCGGGACTCAATGTCATAAACACGGATGCGTCGCTGTCGATGACGCTCTCCAGACGGAGGCATGGAGTCCGTAAGATTGTCGAAGGTGACGGATTTGAGTCGGACGAGATGGGGAGTGCGGTTGTTGGAGCCCCAAGGGGAGGTATGGGCAAAGTTGCCAATGACGGTTTGAATAAGATCATAGATGAGAATATCGATGACGATATGAATACTTCCAATTCCCAAGAAGGAGTTACAGCAATGGGTGATATAGTGGACGAGATTGAGGATCTGCCCAGTGACTTTGAACAGTCTGGATGCAGCAACAAGATCGGACTGACGCTGTCAAGAGTATTGACGCGCGATGACTGCGCGATTGTCCCCGAGCAGTTAGATGACGATCCAGTTCCTTCTATGTCAGAGGACTCTCTTGATGAGGATAAGCTGGCAGGTAACTTTGGAAGGAAGAAGCGTGCTCCGGCCAAGAGATCAAAAAAATCAACCGCGGACCTCTCGGAGTCGGGCAAAATTAAGGGCAAGTCTGCAAGGAGGACCAAAAAGGTCTATCAACCGTCCAACACACTCTATAAGCTTTGGAAGTCCAGTGCCCTAGTTGATGCATCCCCAGTGGATAGGACCAATGACTCGGCCGCTTCTGGATCATCGTCCCCGTCGAGTATGTCTCCGGAATCATTGAGTGAGGCAACAACCTCCAACCGACCAGTACATGTTTCTCCCGGACTAGTCAAGTTGAAAGTACCTAGACCGTTTCTACAAAAGATAAAACTATCATCTCCGTCATCTTCACTAATGAAGGCACTACACGAGCGTCCGCAATATCCGTCGCCCAAAAAGAAAAAACCACGAAGGCGAGAGTTTACACTAATGTCTGATAATGAAGGTGATATTGCACGATTTGTTTCAAAGCGACAGTCTACACAATGTGACAAGGCAACATCAGTCGTCGAGACATTAGATGACAAAACTCTATCTCCTCCCACGCCGCCCCGATCGATTTCTGGTGAAGAGGACGATGATTCTGCGAATGCTAGTACAGAGTCAATTGCTAAGCAAGGCAAGGCTTCGGATGGGATAATATCCGGTTCTGATTCCGCCACTTCTGCGCTAACGGTGGGAGAGAAGCCGAAGAAGCCAATACATCCATTTTTTTTGAAAAAGAAGCTGGATTCTCCAAAGCTTCTTGACGTTTCTGCAGAGTTAAGTGCCACAGATGCGGATTTATCCACAGCTACTGCTGTTGCGAACCCACCGACGAAAATTGCACCGCAGACCAACGGCGTCAAGCAACCAATTCATCCATTTTTTCTAGGATGTACGTATGCTCGATACCACGATTTGCATGCACTAACGTGGCAGTAGCTAAAGCAAGAGCCTCAACTACAAATCTACCGGATGATACTTTGCAACAAAGCGACACGTCAGGCTATGATACGGACGCGGTGAATTCCTCATATAAAGAAAAGAGAATTTCCGTTGCATCGAATTGCAGACAAATGACTGTCTCGTCGACTGACAATCGTATTCCCAGCAATACAATCCAGCCTGATTGGCCGTCTCGGACAAATCGTCACGTTATTTACCGAGATCCCGCTGTCAAAGGTCTCTCACAGTCTCGAAAGGACACGCAATACTCACACTCTCGTCTCCGGAAATTGAAAACGGCGGCAGTTCATATTCCAAAATCAGAAGATGTAGTCGAGAAACGGCTATCAGGTCTAAAGCTCAATGACAAATCCGCCGGAATTGACAATCTTCTTCCGTTCCCAATACGCCATGTCTTGAAATCAGGCGACTTACAAATCCTTGCACTGCAGCATGTTGATCTATCGCGACATCCGTATCTGGAATATCTCTACAGCGAATGCTTACCTCACCAATGTGCGTTCGATAGAGCCGATTTCGAGGACCAAATGTGGAGCGCCAAATATGCACCGCAGCGAAGTATTGACGTTGCAGTGCTGGATGATACTGCTTTGTTGGTTCGAAAATGGTTATCTGCAAGGATGGACGGGGTGGTGGATCGGAGCAAAGTTTTGCGAATTGGGTGGATGAAGAGTATGCAGAGGCGACAGAAACAGGATGATTTGGATGGGTTCATATGTTTTGATGAGGAGGAGGGGGCTAAGTTCGAGGTTGATCCACTTTCGTCTTCTGAAGATGATTATGAAGTATCTGCAGATCTCTCAATCTCGATGCACATCACAAATAACGACGACAGAGATTCTAGTACTGAGGATGATCAAGACAGGGTCGAAGGCTACAAGCGCCGTAAGGCACGCCGATCGAAGCGCCAGCAAAAGTCGACAAGACAGAACCGAGTATGCCGATTACGACCGAAATCCGAGCGTCCTAGTCGGCATTCAAACGTTCTCATTCTCAGTGGCCCGGCATCGAGTTTCAAGACTGCGAGTGTGTATGCAGCCGCTGCCGAGCTTGGATATTTCGTGTTTGAGATTCATGCCGGTCAGAAACGAAGCGGGAAGGATATTCTGGACCAAGTGGGAGAAATGAGTCAATCCCATATAGTCCATCATAAATCGAACCTTCCAGGTGATCAAGACACTCCCGTCTTCAAGCAAAAGAGCTTCGTTTTGGTGGAGGATGTCGACACAATTTATGAAGACGACAAAGCGTTCTGGTCGTCCTTGACAAAGTTCATTGAGACTTCCAAGCGTCCGGTTATCTTGACTTGCACGGATAAGAGTCTTATTCCAGTGGATCTGCTTGAAGCGAATCCCGGAAGTCTTATAGAATTCGCACCGAGTAATCTGGATATCGAATCCGATATGCTGTGGATGATTTCGCTGTGCGAGGGACATCTTCTGCCAAAGCCAGATGTGAGGGAGCTTTTGCAGTGCGTCAAGGGCGACTTACGGGCCGCATTAGCGCAACTTCAGTTTTGGTGTCAGATGGCGGTTGGCGACGAGAGGAAAGGGCTTAGTTGGGTGTTGATCCGTTCTCGGGATACAAAACACGAGGATTTGAGAAGTACAAGAGTCATTAGCGAAAATACGTTTACTAGAGGACTTCTACGTCACAGCTTTGATTCGAAATCGCTCACTACGATTGAGGACTTTAACAATGATGGCGTTGCGATGCTTGATGTTCCAATGGCATCGCGTATTACGAATATCAAGCATTTGGAGACTGTGTATGATTTGTTGTCGAGCGCCGACTTGTGGCGGAGTGGCATGCATACTGGATTTGAAGTTCCTCTAGTAAGTTGTTGTTGTGCCCGGTGCCGCCACATGATACTAACTTCTAAGATCCCCGACAGCGACGAGCAATTCGCTGACCCATGGCAGCCTAGAGACATGACTCTTGGGTGTCCAATGGTAGCCTCTGAACTTCAACGGGTAGTGGAACCTTATGATTATGAACTCAGCATGTCAGATACAGCGGAGACAATTGCACAATCATTCTTAGATTCCCAGGGGTTACGCATTAGTAATTTGGACGGTTATGTACATTAGTAGCATATATGTGTATTTGTTGTTTAATGTAATATAGGCATGGTGCATCTATCTTCATATGTCCTTGAGCTGTAAATATGCCAGTGCGAAAATGAAAACCATGATAAATGCTCCGGAACACCAAATAACTGATTCGCTACCAGTCTTGCGCTCTATGGAAACAGAAAACAAATCTAGTACCGAGTTCTATTAAATTGAGGGATCTGGTCACATTTTAGTGTCGGGTGCGCATAATTTCGATAGAAATTGTGGATTACACTACGGTGATTTCATCCGCGGAAAACTCCAAAAAGATGCAGGTACATCATTCTCAATACTAGACCGTGAAGTCAACTTGGCAATAGTTTTCAGGGTTGCCCTTACCATCAGTTAATGTATACCCTAGCCCTATACCAGCCTATCATGTCTGTGGCAGTATTGTATATAGCGATAATATTCAGAATTTAATATCAGACATGGCAAAATTAAAAGACAGCTCTATTTGCCCCGTAGATGATCTCGCTTGCATGCCGCAATGGGTACCCGACCAGATCGTAGATATTATCGAAGGTCGAGAGTGCGGTTGTTTCACATGATACTCAACCCTTAGATTACAGGCCCTAAAGTGCCGTGCTAAACTTTTATTCTTCCGAAATTTTTGTATCTACAGTAATAAATCTAGTACCACATAAGGAAATTGCCCACCGGAAAGAAAGTCAACAAAGCCAAATAATACATGTAATCCATTCAACACCATAAACAATACGCCAGGCTCTAGTAGCAAATAGGGCCAATTATAATTCCTATAAATTCCAAACACACATATCCTTACGGCCGACTCCCAGTAATCCTACGTTGGCCTCCCCAACTCGTTGCCGAGAATAATATCCGTCCAATCTGTAAGTTCTTCGGTAGGGAAAATAGGCTCGACGTCGCCTTGTTCGAAGTCCCACTCATCTTCGGACGCGCCCATACGACTCTCGTCGCCTTCGTCTTCGTACATTGCTGAGAAGAAAGCATTTCCATTACAACGTGTGGATGTTATAGTACTATTTCTCCTTTTCAGTGTGCTAACTGCCTGTCGTAACCGCCGGTTCGGCACAGATGGCATCCAACTAAAGGTGCTATTCGACCGCGTAGACGGAGATTGCTGCAGGAGCTCGAGCGAGAGATCACGATGAAGGTGCTCTTCATGTATTTCATTCCCAGGATTGCTGGCGACCCAGTCTAGGTTGGCCTCAAGGTTCGAAGAGTAGAACCGAATCGCGCGCGTGGCTTCCTCGTCGCAGTCTGGATCGGCGCCTCGAACAAGGAACGTTGTGGTGGCGGGTTTGCCGGGCGGAGAGGAGTGCCAGGTTGGTGCTTCGAGGGGCGGACTTGTTGAAGGGGAAGTACGTGACATGAATTTTCGTAGAATGGAACGGGAACCTGTGGATAAAGACATATTTCGACGTGATAACTTTTGACGGAGTTGAGTGAATCCGACAAAGCGCATTAGCGAACAAAATACTGACCAATTGTTGTACCAGCGATAGTAGGCTGCGATAGAGTGGAAAACAAAACCAGGCTGTAGAGGACTGTGAACAGTAGGCAAGACATTCTAGTAGGTGAAAGATAGCACATAGAGGATCCGTGACAAGCAGACAGACCGGCGCGTGCAAATGGAAGTGAGGTCGCACCAAAGACGCTTCGAGGAAAGACCTAACACAACAGTCATACAAAGATACCCTAGCGACAATCCGGGGAAATAGGCTCCATCTCGATTTGTGAATTCTTGCAAAGAGAACACCAAAATAGATCAGATAAATTTTGCAGACAGTTGACGACGCAGCAGTAATTACGATGTGGATTGGGTCCAGTAAAGTCACTTTGAATCAGGGCATATCAATGCTAAATGTACTGACATCGGCAGTTCAGTTCCTCCTCGTCATAGAATCCCAATAGCGACATATCGGACGTGGCAGATAGTTCAACGTCTTCGATTTCTATTCTGTTGTCGAAGCTGAATGGCTCGTTTTGGTGACTTTTCAAAGCCGACCTGGGCGAGTACTCCCAACGTCCATCAGGATTGAGGCGTCTCCACAATCAACAACACGATCACTGTTTTGGGATACAATCGTCGAATATCGATAAGTCGCTGCCGCTGATACTGATCCTGGCATTCGATAGACGGTTTTAGGGCTTGTATGTTGAAAACGGATGTCGTAATAGCAGATCACAACCACAGAAGTGCTCAATGATAGGATTTCAGAGCTGACAGTCCAGATCTGGAACATTTTGAGGATGTAACTGCATTCAAACGGTCGCTATTTCAGATGCAGATTGTTCGACACTTGTTTTGGCAATATGGCAGCAAAGAAATGCAGTAACTTGGTAGCACAATTTACTATGCGATAGGACCAATATGAAGGACGAAAACAGATAGATTTATGTTATTAGATAATGGTAATAGAGTTAACAAACATCAGACACGACGAACCACCAGATCAAATCCCAAAGCCTAAGAGCACACCTCCGACTTCCAAACGCCACCAACCAATTGTACGTATCCAAGGCAATAATCTCGTCGAACATAATGCAAATGGTACGTACTCCCAGCCACGTAATCACACAGCTTCGCTAATGTATTACTGCGCATTGCCAATACACCACTTTCCCAAGAAGTTGTGACGCCTTCTGGGAATTCTCCTAGCCGGGGTCTGTGTACCAGCCACTGCGTAACTATCTGTCGTTTCCGCCCCAAATGAGCTACTCAAATCGTTAATTTCCGTATTTGCGACAGTATTATTCAATTCAGCGGAAATATTGATCTCGGCAATCGGTTGCAAGATCGCCCGATCGATAGGCGACTTGCGCATGATCCTAGCTTCGCATTTGCGGAGCTTGGGGCATCTAAGTTCTTGCACTCTGGGCCATTGGTAGTACGAGACGATATGGCAATAGTTGCCAAGCAATGATCTGCGATGGCGTTGACGAATGGGAGTGTAATAATGCCACAAGTATTGTGGGTATCGTTCAGGCGTGTAGAGTCTCACCTTTCCTGAACAGCAAGTGAATTGGGAATTGGCCGTTGCATAGCGAGCGAGCTGGAGATATTGCTGTGAAGACATGGGCGCGTGGTTGTCGGCAGATTGCTCGTCTGAGAAAGAAGTGTTCGTGTATGCTGTCGCAGGTAGCTGATTCCCACGAGAACGTATCCCGTCGTATCGTGTATTTATAGCCAAGCCATATAAATCATTAGAATGATCAAAATAGTCGAAACTATCGAGATCTCCATCGTGCAGCTCCTCATCAGGCAAATCCACACGACACAGCAACGGCTCAAGCATGTGATGCTCCTCATCTGCCACACGATCCCACACATCACCATAGAGAGAACCAGTGAAGATATTGAAAAACCCCAAGATCAATTGGTATGACGGCATATCCGTAAATTATGACCTAGTTAGAAAGAATCATAGACAACTAGCGCAAGAACAGGAGGCGAACAAGAGCACTCCTCTTTATAGTTCTATCACGCTCGGTTTCGGCTCTCTTTCACAAGCCAGAACCTAACGCGACACCCTCGCACAGAACATAAACCTATTTCAATGTAACACGCTGGAGAACGGAAACTGTAGATAACGGCGGTGTCCGTCCGTCTGCATCTGACGAAGCATGTGAATTAACCAATATGCATCCTTACTCCATCGATTAATATTTGTTGTTGTGCTGCAACACTCTTTGTAGAAATGCTATTAATGCTGAACGATCGTTCTGAGATCTCTCTTGTACCGAAATAATGTAGTAAAATCTGAATTGTCAACACTTTTCTAATGTGAATGATCGCTATCCATTACTGATCCAACTCGTGTCTGATCTTAGTATTGAGGTATCAGCGGAGGGGAGATCCGTCTTAGGAGCGGCAGTTCATGCCACAGTCGGATCTGTAATTATTCACAACTAGTGTCGACATATGAATAAAGTGCACTTGACGAATAGACGAAGCTAACGTGCTTACCTTGTAAGTCCTTGAGTAAAGCACCTTAGCAAATATGTTGTTGACAACATAATGCTGGAAGTATTACGGTGTCATCGATGCAGTGATACTCAAGGCGCATACGCCATGACCCGCAGGAGCAATTTGGCATCCTGAACCCACTCGAGACATCATCGATCCACATTCAATCTCACGAATCGCTCGCATTTACTATTCCTGCGAAGTAAAGTCTACAAATGAGTCAGATAAGCAAAAACGACATTTCGCAGCTCGACGAGGCGTCGCAGGTCGAATTATTGAAATTCGTCGAGTCTGAGAATGCCAAAGCCAAATTGCAATCCAGTATGTTATGACAACTCAAACACGAGCTGAAATCTTATGGGAATTGGGGTGGGAAGTGCTAATGTGATGCGGACTTATAGGTATTCATATGTTCACTGACATGTGCTTTAAGAAGTGTGTGCCTACTATTACAACGGGCAGCGTGAGTCCCGCAGAGTCGACTTGTATGTCATCTGATTTATCATATACGTCTAAGGGCTTTAGCTAACTCTTGGTATAGGTCTTGTATGTTAAGATTAGGCATACAAAATGAATTGTGGACTAATATATCTACAGGCTAACTGCGTTGATCGGTTCTTGGATACTAATATATTTGTCGTCAATAAGTACGTCGCGTTCTTCTTTATCCAGAGTCGAGTCTAACAACCGTTTCAATAATATAGGATCTCGAAGTCTATGCAGAAGTAATCGCCAGATAGATCAGTATCTCAAGCTCTTTATAATGTTAAATCAAACTACCTTGTAAATATAAAATTGTATATAGTTGGTTAACATCGAGTTATGCACATTATTATTCAAAGAATGGGTTGTTCCGTTCCACTGCGCAATCTATTATCTGGGCTCGGCGTGTATTGAAAATTAGGGGCCCGAACTACGCAGATATCATTAATTTCATTAATATCCTCAAGACGAACTGTAATTGCACACAATCATTGTAATCGACAACTACAATATAGACTAGTACATCTAATATTAAAGCTGATATTGAGAATCGCGGACTATTAAGCCGACAGCGTATTCAATAAGTATCTTACGACTGGTCAGTTGGTTACTACTGTGGTTGACTTCTGACTTTCAGGGGCTACTGCGGTTTTTTTCCAAAGACAAAAGTGTACAAGGCAACGGTGCCGAGCCCATTCCGAGCCCATGACGTGGACAAGTGGAAAACACCTCACCTCACTGGACAAAATACTCATACGTCAGGACGATCAAAGTATGGTATACCATGCCGCGACATTATCTCCGTTCATCACGGCCGTCCGCTGGTCACACGTGGATGATAGTACTGCTGTCATGGCTTCTGCTCGATCTCGTACACGCGCAAAATGACGATGCACCGCTTCAATACCGACAAAGGGACAAGACAGTGTTACTGCCAATCGAGGCAGTGTATCACGCACGGAGATCACGCCTGGTCAAAGAATTCGACGTGCTGGCCGAGTCCGCGTTGGCCGAGTCCACTTTCGCGACGCCATACAACGACCGCTGGAAGTTTGCGTATCTGGCCAATATCACGATCGGTACTCCGCCACAGACAGTCGCGCTGCAACTTGACTCAAAGGGTTTGGAGATTTGGGTTCAATCCTCCGCGAATCCGGGATGTAGGGACATTGATCTTGAGTTCTGCGCCATTTCAAAGTTTTACAATCGTTTAAAGTCGACGACTGCCAACTCTACGAACCTTGAAGGCACATTCCTGTACGACGATAGCACGTACGCCCGTGCACTTGCTGTCCAGGATGTCGCCATGATCGGAGATAAGCAGATCCCGTCGTTGATTTTCGGGGTGTCGACCGAGTCGACTGCGGTATACGGCCGATTGGGTAAGTGGTCGCGTGCTCAATTTGACTGCTTCTAACGCGCTTGTAGGACTGGGACTGTCAGAGAGGACTGGTAGTGCGAAGCCGCGCACATTGCAGAGTATGATGCTTGATTATGGTCAGTTTTAAATGTTGTTTTCAATCGTGCCGAGAGATGAGTAGTAATGTGATAAGGATTGATCAACTTGACTGCATATTCACTATGGTTGGTATTGTGTAATTCTAGATAATTAGATGGTCCAGCTAATACATATTCAGGCTCGACAATCACGAGACTTCAACAGGTGCCGTTCTTTTCGGCGGCGTTGACAAATCAAAGTTCGAAGGAGAGTTGATCAACGTCGATATTGTCCAGATTGCCAAACACATTCCGAGCAGGTACTATATTGATGTTGTGACAATCGCCGTCAATGTCGGCGGCAAACGATCTGAAGTCCTCGGCAGGAACGGGAGGTTCCCCGTAGCGCTCGATCCCACCACCTCATGGTCGATGTTGCCGTTTTACCTCGGCTCGCGACTAGCGACGAAAATAGGCGGGACAAAGTATAATGAGAATCTAGGCGCCTTCATGATTGATTGTGAAAGACAGCTGTCGCATGACTTTGTGGAATTTGAGTTTACTGGGGTCAAGATCTCGGTGATGTTGAAGCAGTTGGTGAGTAAAGTCGGCGACACGGAAGATGGTACGCCGATTTGCGCGTTGGCATTTATCGCTATGCGGCCTACAAGGGGTATGTGTTTTATTGGTCTGACTGTTGCTGGTTAGATGCTAAGTTTGAGCAGGGCAAGTTATTCACCCCTTGGAGTATTCCATCGGCGACTCGGTCTTGAGATCCGCATACATCGTTTACGGTATGTCCGTTGTTCTGATGTTTACTGTCGAAATATAATACTAACATAACTAGATTTGCAAAACAAGGTGGTATCAATGGCAAAGCGAGCATCGAATGGCAAATTGGCGGACATATATGCATTGAACTCTACCGGCGTCCCGGCGGGTCTTATAGGCCAACCAGAAACGCTGCTCGCGACGACAGGGTCGAATCCTGACAGTACTACTTTCTTGACATTTAAATTCTTGGTGGTCTTTGTCGTGGTGATACTAGTCTTCTTCTACAAACGTCGCAGACAACAGGGGCTGTCAACGCCGGCGCCAGATCTATGGCACGCGAGCCTTCCAAAGCGTCATTGATTCAACATAGTCTTATAATTTTCCTTGTTGGTTACTACTGAATTGGCATTTGCATTTGGATTGGGGCGTTTTATTGTCTTAGGGGCATGACAGGTGTGTTGACTGCGGATCAGTAGGCTAGTGTAAACTACTTGCGTGAATAATTCGGTACCAAACTAAATAATTTGCAAGCAAAACCTTTAAGCAGTCCGTTCGATCAAATGCAGCCCACTTCCTGTCTTAACAATGCCGCTCATTTCACCAACATTCAGCGCAAATGCGGCATCCTCAAACTCTGTCTGCATCTCGCCTTTGCCAAAATAGCCCAAGTCGCCACCTTTCCGTGCAGAACTACAATCGGATTCCGTGAGCGCTAATTCTGCCAACGTGGCCTCGCCGTTCCTGATTCTAGACTCCAACGCTGATAAGATTGTAAAGGCGTCGTGCTCGGACCGAGTAATGTATTTTTCCTTCCAAGATGACGGCCGGCGACTACCTGAATGTTTAATCAAGAGATGCGAACACCGGATTTTGCTTCGTTGGTTCGTTCCGGAGGCAGCTCCTGACGGGAGAATGTAGGAATGATTTGTCGCCATGTAGACTTTTAGTTGCTCTGCGTCTGTGCCAAGAGGCGGTTCCCATGTTGATTCATAAGTGGATGTGTTGAAGTAGTATGGGATGCTGTGGGAGCGGGATAGGCGAATTTCCCAGGATGGCGGGAGCCCGGTGGATGGTGTTAATGGGGGAAGAATCGTTGCGGTTGAGAGTGTTGTCTTTAAATTCCTACGTTAACTACGTTTTCTATGAGGGGGGGTGTTGACGACTTACCATATCGAATTTGCTGATAAATGAAATTATATGACGACGAGATCAGTAGGAATCGGGATCCCGATTCGTATCGTCCGAATGCTTGTCTATAATAACGACAACACGAGTATACGATCCAATGTACTTATCGACGATGGTCTCAATGATGTTAGAATAAATGATGGTTGTCGATGTTTGGGTTGATCGATGCCCACGGGTGACCCGGACGGTTTGTGGCGCCCACGCGAAAAGTCCCCCCAACCCACCTCACCAACTCCGCACATCGTTGCTTGCCATTCTCGCAAGCCTTGAGCC
The DNA here is from genome assembly GCA_018804115.1 of Lipomyces starkeyi. Classification (NCBI taxonomy): domain Eukaryota; kingdom Fungi; phylum Ascomycota; class Lipomycetes; order Lipomycetales; family Lipomycetaceae; genus Lipomyces; species Lipomyces starkeyi. Next base: position 104,215 of record JAGJTG010000005.1, on the reverse strand, counting down.
TGTGCCGACCGGCCAATTGCGGCCGCAATCACACCTGGGGCACTACTAATTAATGAGAGATATATGGAATGGAATGCAATAAATACTTTATCCATTAATACGATGCAGCTGCGGATGTTTTATCGCGTCATTGGCCTGCCAGTTATGGCATATTCATGACAGGCCACGGCTGTTCACTTGCTCTGCATCCAGTACAAACCCCATTTATTTCTTGAACTACAAGACCCTTAAGATGTGTGGGAAGAGCGTCTAAATGGAGTGAGCTATCTCGTACATACTTCCACGCTGTCAGGGGCGTGCCTAGATATGCCAACACGAGGAGCCTGCGTATATGTGTGCATGCGAGTCAGATAGTTTTTGCCACAAGTAGTTGGTCGGCTGTTCCGAGTACGAGGAGGAATGCATCCCAATCAACAGATTTCACAATCAACTAGACTGCGTAGGGCATAGCATCATGCGGTCCACCCAATGGCTTGGAGCCGACACGGGTCCGTGACTGATTTTGCGTATCGAAATAATATGTTACAACAAATTTACAGAAAAAGAAAATAGAAAATATTGTGTGCTGTGGAGTGTGGCTTCTAATATCAGATAGAATAATAATGCTGCGTTTCGTGATTATAATACAGGCTGCTACGGGACAGTTGCGGCGAATATCTTATCGTTCTTCGGGTATGGAGCTTTCTATAGAAAAGCGGGGTGTAATATAACTTACCCAATATTTGGAAGAAAGTCACCGGGTCGGGGCGCAGCCTCCTCCCTTTCTTGGTTTTTGCTGTGGCTGCGGGAGTGCCGCTCTGCTGCACTATTTTTTTTTAGCCGCAAATGCTAGTTGATAGGTAGCTGATAGGCATTTTGCTTTGCAGATCTGCCTCGGAAATTGGTACAAATAGTTACATAAGTTATAGGATATATGTCGGATGTTGTATTAGTTTTTTTTGAGCCATAAAAAGGGAATTTGCGCGTATCGGGGGCATATCAGCAGCTATGATTAGCGAGTAGCCTCGGTATCGGCAAGCCGGCACTGGCACACGCAGTTCGTATGAGAGATTCGATTATGACTCGCCTCGCCCGCACTTACTTACTTCTGCCCGCACCCTGGACAGTCAAAGCCCCGTCACTCCACCCAGCCAGTAGTGGACAAGTACAATAGTGATCGTGGCTGCAGTGTCCTCTCTCCTCTCTCACTTCTTCTACGCTCCCAATCCCCCTCACTCACATCAATAACCATGAAGGAGAAGGGATACAACTCAGTAGAGCGCCACATAGCGACTTCCCCAGAAGATCGCGCGTGTCTGCTCTCGCCGGACGCGGTGTCGCTGCGCTCAACGGCTGCGACACCTGGGCTCTCGTTCTTCCGCAACCGGCTCTTTTCCTTCAGTTCCAACAGCGGAGAGCCAGCATCCGACGCGCACGACTATTCCGCAGCCTCGCAGTACAGTGTTCTCGACGAAGCATCAGCATCAGATACATCAACAATCCTGGGTGCTCCACACAGAAACCAGTCGGGGGCCCCCCTACATTCGCGACATCACAATCACTCGGCAGGCCAGTACGGCGCCCTGACATCGTCTACCTCGCTCTCGTCATGCGCGTCCCAAGTCCCGGAGCAGCTGGAAGTCGACTCACCCGATCCTCGTCTCTTTTCTGACAGTCGTAACGATCGCTATAAGGCTAAGGCGAAATACTACTTGAGATACTATTTCCCGATCTTGACTTGGCTGCCAAGTTATCCTGTCAAGGCCGTGTTGGCCACAGATATTTTAGCTGGCCTCACAATTGCTAGTTTCAACATGCCATTGTCGCTGTCGTACGCGCGGACGCTGTGTTATGTCCCCGAGCGCTATGGTCTACTTGGCTTTGCATTCCCACAGCTAGTTTACGCTTTCATGAGTACTGTGCCGTGCATGATAACTGGCCCCGAGCCTGGTGCGTCTGTTATGGTTGGTCAGGCAATTACGCCGTACATATTTGCAGGTAATCCAAGTCCGGAGGAGGTTGAAGAGAGAGCGATCATCTACGTTGCGCTGATCACCGCCGTTCATATGATCGTGTTTATGATAATGGGCTTTTTCCGACTTGGGTTCTTGGACGCGCTGTTGTCGGCTGGTTTGTTAAGAGGATTTCTTGCCGCCGTCGGTATCGTGCTTACCATGGACACACTTATTCCTGCTCTCGGCCTGTCGCAGTTGGCCATAGACACTGGCGCTAGCACGCAGCCAGCAGCGAAGAAGCTTGCTTTCATCATTACGCATCTTCCCCAGGCTCACGGCTTGAGCGCGGCAGTGTCGTTCATCTCCTTCGGTATCATTATTTTCATGAGATGGTTTCGATCAAAGTACGCGAAGAAGTACAGATTCCTTGTGTACATTCCTGACATTCTTATGATAATTATCCTCACGACCATCATGACCTGGAAGCTCCGATGGGACCAACAAGGTCTTGCCATTGTTGGCCAAGTTGATCGTCCGAGCATTGAAATGATGTCGCCTCTGAAGAAGACCACCTTCAGCATGTTCATGGACATTCTCTCTTCCGGCGTGATAATCGCGCTCCTTGGTTTCTTCCAGACAGCCGTTGTCGCGAAAAACATCTACCCCGATCCGCCAACCGATCCTCGTTATGCGCCGCCAAAAAATCCAACACCATCAACTAACCGCGAGCTTGTTGCTCTTGGTTTCGCGAACTTGCTGGGAATGTTTATGTTCGCCCTACCGTCGATTGGTGGCTACGGCCGAAGCAAAGCTAATAAGATCGCTGGAGCGCGTACTCAGCTCTCGTCAATCGTCTTCGCACTCTCGACCATCATCGTCACCTTCGGCATGCTTCAGGGTATCTATTACCTCCCACGCGCGACCCTCGCCGCCGTCCTCGGGCTGATCTGTTTGGCACTGTTAGAAGATGCGCCGGGCGACATAATCTACTACTTTCGCATTCACGCCTGGGCTGACCTCGCGATGGTCTGCCTCGTCATCGGCGTCACATTGGCCGTCTCTCTCCAGCTCGGCGTCACCATTGGCATTGGCATCTCCGTCATCCAAATCCTGCGCCACGCAACAAAGCCCCGGATCCAAGTCCTCGCACGGGTGCCCGGCACCGCAAACACTTTTCGTAATGCAGATCGTCCGTCTCACGATGTGTCTGAAACTGATCTCGGCACGCTCGAACGCGTTCCTGGCGTCTTGCTGGTCAGAATCCCAGAACCTCTGATGTTTGCGAACACATCTGAACTCGAGCAGCGGTTGCGCAGGTTGGAACGATACGGCACTATGAAGATGCACCCGTCGCTTCCGGCTATGCGACGTGGGGAACAGAATGTTATTATGGACCTCGCGGGCATGTCTGCGTGCGACACTACCGCGGTCAGGGTCCTGTGCTCTATTGTCGCGACGTATAGAGCAAAGGGTAAGTATGTCCTGTTTGCGCGGCTCGTGGGCGACAGAAAGGTTTCGAAGCTATTCAAACGCGCGGGATTGAACAGATTGCTATCATATAACGGTCATCCGCCTGCGTATTTTCCAACCATCGAGGAGGCGTTGGAAGCTCTTGACGAGTGTGTATTCGAAACACCAGGAGCCTGGGTCGAAGAGGACGATGTTTCGGAGCCGGAAGAAAAGGAAAAGGCTTTTGACGAAGATGATTTAGTCGAGAGCGTCGGCGAATCGGAGACAGAAGTTGGAAGTGTCGATAACGAAAAAGTCATCATCAAGAGTGAAATGGTTTAATTGATTTTCATAATGATTATTATCATTTCTAATTTAGGGCATGGGCTGTATATATATGTATTATTCCGGTTTGGTTTAAATTTTAGTTTGTCGTTGCATGGAAGAGGTTTACAGGGGTTACATTTCTTATTACAACTATACACATTATAATTCATAGTTATTATCTATTTCATTTCTTAATGTCTTGATTTATGTCGTCATTGGTTGGGTGGTGGGAATTGTTATCATTTATGGCTCATTTTTGACGTTTTATATAATGTTATATATCACTGGTTGAGCTGATGATTGTGATTTAATGCATCATTTTATTGTATTTGAACAGCTGCATTGGCAACTTATGTCTCAACATTCGCGTACTACCCACTTATACACGCCTTATTGAATGTTGTTGTATAGTGTGTTGAAAGTCAATTTACAGATCCCTAGATTACATAATTTTTTCGCGCAATATACAACGGTGTACAACAATGCTACTTCCATATATATGTAGCTTAGGAACCGAGACCAAGAGACGTGCATTTCTTTTGTACCGTTACAATCCGCAGCTTACGTTGCTTAGTCAGCAAACCATTCGTACCCGTCGGTCTATCACGTCGGGAAGATGTCCCCCCATTATTCTCCGTCGATGGCGAGGAAATTGTCAAATCCGAGGCCCAAAGTGAGCAGGAGAGCGCCGCCGAGGAGAAAGGCTTGCAAGCAGTGTGCAGAGGCCAAAGCTCGGTGTGATTTGGAGAAACCCGACTGCTTCAGGTGCAAAGGCCGAGGGCTTCCCTGTCTCTACCCCTCGCCTAGCTCAACAATCACTGGCACGGCCCTGACGAACGATCTTGGCCGTCAGGACGCGAACGGTGGACGCTTCGACTTGAGTTTCATTTGCCAGCCTGCCAATGGCGTCCACACGCCATCGCCCGCGACCTCGTCATCAGGAAACGTTGTTAGCTTAGAGCAAAGCTCGACGGTCACAGCCACAGATAATCAGGAAGATATAGCACCAAGCACAGATCATGGACCGGCACTGGAGACTCGACTGGATTTTAGTGCCGTGGATCTACGTTCCACGACAGATAGCTCCAAAATTCGGGACAGGTGGATGGAATCTTTCGTGCCTTCCTTCAGCCAGAGACCGAAAATCCTCCAGCCGTATACCGTCCAGTTCCTGTCGTGCGTTCTGCGGACATATCCCAAATGCATGACTCGGCCTAATGGCTTGCCTCCCATCATCCATCCTCTGCAGGTTGTCGACCAGGAGATGCCGCTACCGCTGGCCAACTGCTACAGTTTGGTGCGCATGTGGTATGGCCGAGCAACCGGCAGCGAGGTGATCGTCACGGTGACGGTGAAGCAAGAAATGGAAAGACTACTTTACGAAGTATCACGCATTCTGCCCTCTACGCAATTCAACGCTCACACTGACTTTGATTGTAGCATCAGTCATATGGCCAGATGGAGCTTCTGGCAACCTTCCAGGCCTACTTGATCTACGTTTTGATGGCTTATTTTTCCCCAGTGCAAGGAGTCTCTCTGGTCGACCATACGACGTTGGTAAATCTCCAGGAACTGGCTTACCGGATCTCTCTCACTGGATTGGTTTGTACAGAAGAGCTCTCCCACTCGCGACCACAATGGGAATCCTGGATCGTGGCCTCTGCAAAGCGACGCACGCTCTATGCCTTGTACCTCTTTCACAATGTCTTCAATTCTGTCTGCCAGCTGCCCAACTACATTGGGGAGGAATTGCATGATCTTCCTGTACCGGCAAGCAAGACGCTCTGGGAGGCTCGGACCAGACATGCTTGGGAACGAGAGTACGACTACCATCTGTCGACATGGCAGGGCAATGAACTCTGCATTTCAGAACTGTGGCGCTCACCAGACACGGGCTCGCCGGAACGGCAAAAGCGTATTGATCAATGGATGCAGTCAGTGGACGAATTTGGAATGGCACTCTTTGCTGTTAGCGCCCATATACATGGTTGCTGAAATTCCTGTATAGGCTAGGGCGAGGTTAATTCGATTAGCTGAAAAAAAAAATTAATCCTCCAGTCGGCGGTGATAGGCTCATCTACGTCCACTACGTTCATGACTATTGATCCTTTACGTTCAAGGCACCTCGGACGTCTGGCCAGAGCACATGTATGGGAACTGTGCTCCACCAAGTCCATATGACCACATACGGAAAATAATGGCAAATATTGGCGTTAGATGTGACTTTATGTATATTATTTGCAGCGCCACGCGCAAGCACCTGTTGTAGTTTGACAGCGGTAATCCCGAGATTATGAGTCCAAATGATCTGTATGCTACCACGCTGCGGAATATTGGATGAAAACATTGTACTCACATGGCCACTGTGGAGACGGACCCGGTGAAGTTTGGAAGCATCGCTCTGCATGGGCACTACTCAACCGCCAGAAGACGCATTAAGTTCCGCCGTCTCGCGCCTGCGTCTGCGGCTTGCTCCGTAGGTCATCTGCACAATGACGAGCCCCAAGGCCACCAGCATGAATACAGTGAAAAGGGTAAAGGTCCAGCCGACCTGTATCGCATTGATGATGGGTAGCACAGTGCCAGTGCCGGCGGCACCGAGCAGGCAGCGCGCCAGATTTAGCGCAGCGTTGGCCGACGCACTGCTTTTCGGGAAAACGTCGACGAGGAATGTCGTGATGACGCTCTGGCTCGATGTGGCAGCCCAGCCGACAATAAAAGTACAGATGATGGGAACCGTGATCTGGACGCCTCGGTCGAGGGTCCAGCCAAACGCGAGAGTCGAGGCGCACTGCAGCCCGCTCCAGAGCCAGACGGTGCGCAGGCGCGCATGCTCGAGGGGGAAGAGTTCTGGGCTACCGGTATAGTTGTCCTTGGTGCGGCGATAGTCACCGTCGAGAAGTTTGCCCGTGGTCAGAGTGCCGATGATGCAGCCGACGCCGTTGGCTTTGAAGGTCAGACCTATCTGAATGTCATTGAGGCCGTAAGTGCACTTGAATAGGGTGGACATGGCGGTTATTGTCATTTGCCAGACGGTATAGTAGATAGACAGGAAGAGGATGGCGAACGTGACCTCCATGCCCAAAAGGATTCGCAAAGGGCCCAAAAGATTGAGGGAGGGTCTCTTGATGGACTGTGGAGGAGATAAAGTTTCCTCTGCAGTCTGTGCATTGTGGCCCTTCGGGCGATCTCTGTTACACGCCAGAGGCGTCCTGGCGAGCCCTTTGGCTGGTAATGAACCATTTCCAACCAGAGAACGTAGCGTCTCTGGCAGAACAAGAATAAGGATGACGAGGAAGATTCCGACATAGATGGCCAAGAACCAAAAGATGGCCCTCCAACCTAGTGTCTGTGAGAACACTCCACCCAGAATTGGTCCGACGGCCAAAGGGATCAGGAGTCCTGCCTGGAAGATGCCCATGTAGCCGCCTCGATCTTCGCGGGTAGTGATGTCGCCGAGGACACCGGCGCCGATTGCGATGGTGCTGGCGCTGCCGCTGCTCTGTAGACACCGCAGGATAACGAGCTGGTCGTACTTACGTGTTTCGGCGAGGCCAATGCAGGCGCCTAGAAAGATGACTAGTGTGCACATGTAGGTGATTCGTCGGCCCTGGAAGTCAGCAACGGCGCCCCAGAGGGTGGGTGAGAGGCCCTGGAAAATCATGTATGAAGTGACGGTGAGGTCGATCAGCTCAGTTGATACGGAAAAGTCAGCGGCAACGGTCGGGATGGACGGGAAGTAGATGTTAGAGGCGAAGCCGGAGAAGGTAGCGGCGACGGAGACTATGGCGACAACCAAGGCTTTTTGGCTTGCGGTGAAGATGCTGTAAGGCGCAGGATCGACAGGTAAGACCTGCTTGTCCTGGCTGTCGCTCATATTTGCCTCGATTGTCGACTGGGCGTTTCGATCATTGGAGTGAGTTCACTTAGAAAAGTACTCTTGAAGTAGGACCATTCGAGTCCATTGGCAGGAATCCTGAATTTATACATTGGTCCGCTATGGCATCGGGAAATAATTATCTTGAGATGCCCTCGGTAGGTCACGTAATGGCAGCGCCGGAATTCCGGTTCTTGCACCGGAGGTCCGGAAAATCCTTATATCGTGTCATGTGATATCAGGTGATTAAGGCGAGTCTGCAACACCACACTAATTCCTCCGAAATGAGTTGGCAAAACATTTTATGCATTGGCTTGGTCTTTGAGTCAGATTCCAGAGCCGTTGTGAACGCGCATGCGATCAACAACAATTTCGCAATAAAGAATGGCGTCGTGAAACACAAAGATCAGACGCTATTGATTGTCTGCAAATGCAGCAGAAGGCCTCTTAACACCGGTAACCTCGCAATGGAAGTCGGGACCAACGGAGACAATGGCCTCCCCCCGTCATATGTTGCCAGAAGCGCCCCGGAGAGTTCGTTTCAAAAAACGACTCGACGATTCGTGGATCCTTGCAGAGCTTGTTGAGTGTTGACCATCATGATGGACTTCAGCTTGACGGAATCAATTCCTATGCTTATCCCGAAAACCGACCTGTGAATGATGAGGTCCGGGCAACTATATTCGACCTTGTCCAGCACATTTCGTTCATGTGTTCGTTGTTTGTGTTTGTTTTTCGTGTGGTGTTCGTACTGTTTTGTACTACCTGGCAAGGGGGCTATTAATTCACAAGCCCTGGCGTCTGCATGCCTCTCGCCATGCGGATTATTACGTCTAATCTTCCTCGTCTCGTCTGGTCCCGCCTACCTGTCGTAACAATAGCCGTTTCGGCTTCCATCACAGATATTCGTCTTTCGCTGGTGGCCGCCCTCGTCGCGTTTCAGCAAATTGATGCTGAAATTCTCTTAGATCTCAAGGATCCCGCGCTGCATTTCCTAGGAAGGTCGTTTTAGAGGAACCCGCCGTTGAAATCACTGAAATGTTGCTAAGCCGCAGCAACCTGTTGTGCAGTGCTACTCCGCGATGTTGTTATGCAACTATTTGTTGTGCAGCGACGTATGCGGAATATGTCCTAGTGCGGAATTCGGTGCGATGCAACAACGATTGTAACCAAAATAGCAACTGCATATTGAAGACAAGCGGAAACGTTGATGCAATATACTCTGGAGCGTCTACTCTCTCTGGCAGATCCTTGTCGCGTGTGAGATCGGCAACCAACGCGTAGCGGCGCCACTCATGTAATTGGCCTGTCAGAGACGCACCGCGGTTGCGGAGGCTCTTCCCGTCGGGCAAATTAACTATACCGGCCGTAACTCGACAAACGTTCTGTGACCTGTACATCTCTCCTTTCCGCGCGCAGTTCGGCAGTCTTCGCGAGACGACGCCTGAGGCATGGCTCGCAGGTAATAAAGCAAAATGCCGAGATCAAATTTGTCGCACGCCGTGTTGGTTTTATTTAAATTAGGACGTTCGCCAACATGGTCGACAAGTGAATCGAAGTTATTCGCTTATGTTCCCCGACCGATTGGTCTTCAGTGCAAATCCGCACGCATTCCAACTACGACAAAGCAATTCGCCTGTTGAAAAACAATCCACCAGAGCAGCAATTAGATGTTCATTTGCCTTATGCTGAGTATTTAAAATTGGAAGAAAGTTGGTCCCAGATAAAGGCTGAGGCAAAAATTTCTGAGGATCAGAGGTACTGCCCTGCGTCTCTCTTGTCTCTTTCTTTCCTTGTTTTTTTAAGTAGAAAATAGATGACAGTGTCGATATTATAGGTATCCATACCTGGCGTACGACAGCTATGCTGAGACGGTGACAGTTGTGACTGTCCCAAATACCCCAATCACTGAGGTCGGTTCTCAAGGTCCCGCACAGAATTATTGTTAGAGTTCAGTTAAAATGAACCAATTTTATAATCACTCATACCATTTTGTTTCTCACATTGGCATACTTACTGTCCGGATACGTGATCCAATTTCCCGGCAGCATGTCCAAACTTCCGCGCCCGCCAAATTGAGTGACGATAGTATTAACAAGGCTCCGGAGACTTGACACTGGACAGTCCACCACTTGCTTCCCAACACATTGCTCCACCAAGGCCATTAGACTCTATATATTTTGCCTTTAATGCACTGCATTTAGGGATGTCGTAGCTTATCATTGTCTTCGTTCTCTCGCCAAAACTCCACGATACAATATTCGTTCCATTTAGGTATTCAGTTGCACCCGGTCTAGGGAGATCCTTATAATCCCATACACCAGCTTCATATGAACCGCCTCCGACACCAGTGAATAATGAATTTTATTCTTTCTGTTTCCTTCTTTACTGCCAGTAACAATAAACTCGGAAACCTTTTCCTCCTCTTCTTTAAACTATGTAGAAAATTTTTGTCCTGACATCCTCAACACCTAAGTTATCATCCGTACATTAAAACTTGAACACAATGATCTTCCTTCCCTGACACATAACAGATTATGGACTGCGAGCATTAGGCGGCATCATACGTTTAAGGCATGGAGCATCAAGAGTAGCCGCCGATATCAACCGAGCCGTTTCATCTGCTCCGCCAAAGGCATTGACGTAGCCAGAGGTTACGTTTGGCCAGTTTAACTTCTCGACACCATGTAATGGATCATTCGCAAAAGCCAACCATAAATCCTGCATCTTTCGACTCGTCGCTTTTTCGAATTCAGTCGCTGGACCACGGAAGTCGCCTGACGTACCAAAAATCATTGGAAGCTCCGAAGAGTGATAGGCCCCCATCCAGAACAGAGGAGAAATGTTGGTAAAGTTTCCCTGGTATTGGTACCTGAATGTTGTCCGTCCTGCCTTTGTGCGATGGTCGGCAGTAGTCATGTCGGGGCAAAAAATAATATCCAGCAAGGTGTCTTCAGCTGCAGTCATGTTTGGGCCCATTGTATAAGGATCTGCTGGAAGGGAAACGAGAGAGACACCATCATTTTCGTTGCTGCCAAAGATAGCAGGAGCAGTAGAGAATTGGCCGTCGATCATACGCTGAGTATAGTTTGAAAAGACGACAACTTCATCAGGTATTGCGACAAAACTTAGCGCTGGAGAGACCTCCGAGTCTTGGTACGATGCCAGGAAGGCTATAATGTCGGTGGACGAAATATTGCGCATGCAAGGCAGCATGGAATCTCCTGAACAGTTGAAATGCTCGGCCACGAAAGTAAAATTAGACTGGCTGAAGTCATCCGAATTAACTGGTGACTCTGCCGCTGCAGAATCGCAGATGAAACCACTCACGATTGGGTCGTGTGGAAAGGCAAAGTTTTGAACATCGGTGCTGAGAGCTCCAGCAGACTGTCCCCAGAGCACCATTTTATATGGATCTCCTCCAAAAGCTGCGATATTCACCTGTAACCATTCTATAGCCGCCCGTTGATCAAGGTAGCCAAGGTTCTGTGAATCCAATCCCTTTGCGTTTGGAAAGCCGAATATGTTCAGCCGATATTGGATACTGACAACAATATGACTTTGAGTTCGTTGGATCCACTGCGCAGGGTCCTGATACGGTACAGACGAGCCGCCAGTCTGGAGACCACCTCCATATATGTATATGAAGACTGGTAATAATTTATGTGAACCACGCGCTGGAGCCCAGATACTAAGTGTCAAGCAGTCCTCACTAGAAGGTCCTTGAATAAAGAATTCCCGGACAAATTTGTTGTATACGGACGGAATCGTTGACTCATATTGAGAGCACGACATAGAGAACTTCGACGCATCAATGTACCTGCTTGAGCTTTCACTTGGGAGAGCAACTGGTGGCATCCATCGCAAGTCCCCTAGTGGTGCCTGTGCGAAAGGTACACCTAGAAATTGACGAACGTCAGGTGTTGTTCCGTTGATGATGCCGCGCAAAGTACCGCTAGTGGTGCCAACTTCAAGAATATTACTTAAACATAACGGTGCAGAAGCTGCAAACTGAATTGACAATAATAACGTCAAAGCTTTTGTAAGATTGATTAGTTGGAGCATTTTGTTAATCGATCGAACCGACACTTATGAAAGAAGGAAAAGTAAAAGGACAAATGGGCGCCATCACCTGCACTATTTATATTGCTCCCGCAACCCGAACTCTTCAACAGATCAACAGGTTGCCTGATACAGTCTGCGGAGCGAGACTTGGCGCACGCAGCTCCGCACCGAACTGCGCCAGCGCGGGGAAACCCTTTGATCTGGCGTCGCGACTGATTCTGCTTGATGGCTAGAATTCGCGCTCTTTGGTCCCCACGCGAGCGCTCTACAGCGGAAACCCACGCACAAAACTCAAAAGCGCGAATCCTAAACCGTACAGACTCTAAATCTAAAAACAAAACGCAGCGCGAAAACTCAAAATCCCGCGTCCCGGAGTCACAATGCCACTAAAGCATCCGGATTCGCCGCCTGACATCTGGCCCACAGAACTGCGAGGCACCTCGAGGAGGCGACACCGCGCTGGCGCGTCAGCAAGCAGTCTAGTTGATCGCACGGCGTGACAGTTTCTCCAGGTGGGCCTCTGCAGTGCGGGGTCGGGTTTGAGCGCACTACGAAAAAAAGCGCAATTAAACCGGCGCTAGACGGCAGCCAATCGTCGTCAGGCAAGCGGCCGCGAGGTCGCTTGCGTGCCGCGCGAGAGCAAGCTGCAGGGAAACTTCTGTGCATAGCCGGATTAACGTAGGCGCGCTGGAGCTCAGCGGTTGCGCGCCAGACGGCAGCTAGGGGCCCCCACGGCAGGCGCAGTACGGGAGCCCGATCTAGTCCAGAATGGGCCGGTGGAGTTCTTCCAAACGACGAGACAATTTATGGGACATGGAGAGAGATTTCGGCGGACACCTTAACTATTTTCACGCATAGCGTAGACGAAGGTTTATGATCAGGGACGTGAGAGGACTGCAAGGTGCGATATTGCCATAGAAATGAGCCGCAGGCTGGGCGGCAAAACTTTCGCTTCGGTCCAGGGCAAGGGTTGAGAAGATTTATAGTTTCGGCGCTTCTGAAGGCTGCGGGGTAAAAGAAGAGAATATGTCGGTGATTATTTGCCTGACGACTAAATCACTACGAATCACGGGGTACAATGATTTTATCCTAGAAAAAAGTCTTTAGGCTATTAGTTATTATAAGCACGCTAACAGTAAGGCTGGTTACTTCAATCTTATTAGAAGTCGATTGAGTGTCACCTAACCAGTTCTGTGATAAAAGAACAGTTTTTTGCGGCATCCGACACATTATCCGAGACTATATACGAGATGAGAGAGCCACAGTTTGCCGTTGTCTAGAATGTTCATGCCCGGCACTGATATCTGTTTGTTGATCAAGTGGTAACTTGCTGTTGTTCCACTTTCTCTGAGTTCTGTTCCACTGTCTCTGAGTTAGGCTGCGTTCGGCAAGCCAAGAAGTTGGCTGCGGGGTACTCAATAACACGAAATCCCGTCGGTAGTCGTGGGAATAGCACTTGAGTAACAATGTTTGCTTCGTTCCTACATTCGCAGATGGAATGCCTGTACGTTTGTGATAACCCTTCGGCCGAAAACGCGAACCGACTTCCCCACTCGGGAATCGGTCTTATCAATGCATAAACTCGCCTTGCACCCTCATTACGTATGGTAGGGCTGCACACGAATACAATTTTCTCTATTCGCATTCGCATTCGCGATTCGCAGCATAAACTTTTATTCGCAGCGAATAAAACGTGGGCTGCGAATGCGAATGCGAATAATATTCGTATATTAGAGACCCCTAACCCCTGAAGACCCTTACCCAGTTTCTCTTATCAAACCTGAATTTTACTTTCACCGACGAGCAAACTGCTAACTAGTCCCAGCTCCTTTACTGATCTTCGAACCAAGCTTTCAACATAAATCTCTACAGCATGGCCGATAGCGACTACGAAATTCTATCCGACAGCGGGGTCGATGACTTATCTGTTGGCTCGTAAGGGATATGTACGGCAACTAGGAAGGTCTTTAATGTATTTCTTACATTGTTATATTTTATATGTTTGAAGCTTGATTTGTTGAGGGATATGTGGCAACGAGGAAGGTATTTAATGTATTCTTAATTATGATAGCCATTCGCATTCGTAAGCATGAGACATCCAAAAATATTCGCATTCGAATTGCGAATATTCGTACGAATGCGAATATATTCGTCATTCGTGTGCACCCCTAGCGTATGGCACAGCCTCACAAAACTCCTACGTAAAGTCACCACTTTAGATCTCACTCACACATAATGCAAGATCCTATACAGGAGATCCGGAAAAGCTTATGTAAAAAATTAAGATGCTATGGATATCACGTGACTAATTATAGTCTGTAAACCAATTTTAGTTTAGGAAGTAACCCTTGCCCTTGGAGTCCCCAACTTTGATTGGTGCCGTATTTTTAAACTCTGGTGACTAAAAGTTAGTCCCGGCAGTTATGGTTAAGCCTATGCTGTCATATCCAAATGTACATTTTCCTAATTATTTTGAGTCGGCAACAAAGCATGTCGCTATCTGTAGTGGAAAGTCTGATTGAGATGCTATTTTAATTCAGCCTCATAACCGCATGTTATTATTTGTTGGAATGGCGGGTACCATTCATAACACGCCCTAATCAGGCAGGGTAATGCCTGTTCCTAATCTCGCAATCTTGCAATCGCGCTCCGTGTGGCACGCGACGGTAACTTGTATCCCGGAGTTAACACGCATCACAGGTGCGAAATTGTACCCTCCGTTTATAGGCCGGATTATCCTCCCCCCGATTACATCCGACTTACCCGGACTAATCTGCACCTTCAGTATTGTCCGCGATGGATGGATGCTTCGAGAGTTGCGGCCGTGGAGTTATTCGGCGACAGCTTTACTCTTACGTTGTAAGGGGTCTCTCGCATCCACCATCAGCGACATCATAAATATTCAGTTCCCGGTTTTTCACTTCCTCTTATCATATCAGCGGTTATGTCGACTACCAATCAGGTAGACGGAGTAGAGAGTATTGTTGAGTACAGCTTCCCTCGAGGCCATTTGGGACATCTCAAGCCAGAAGAGGAGGATGCGTTGAAGGACTTCAAAGAACGCATAGAGAATGAATTCTACAAAACCGGTAACGTTGAGGATGAATTTGGCTATTATAATGATGCCCTGCTTCTGTGAGTCTACTCTGCTTCGTATCTACTACTTTATCTCCGCTGATGATACTAGACGCTTTCTTCGAGCCCGACATTTTAACGTCCAAGATGCAATTGCACAATTCATAGCTACCGAGGAATGGCGAAATGCGAACGAAATAGATACGTTGTATAGAACAATTGACCTAGAACAATACGAGGAGACTCGCCGGCTTGTAAGACCTATTGAGTGTTCCGAATTCCGTAAGATTGTGCTGATTATGATTCTTAAACAGTATCCACAATGGACAGGTCGACGAGATCGACATGGCATACCAGTCTATGTCTATGAAGTCAAGCATCTGGACTCGAAAACTATGTCCGCCTATGAGAAGTCAGCAATCAAAACGCACACGATGGCCAAGAGCGACGTTAAGACTCCACAGAAACTCGTCAGACTATTCGCTCTCTACGAGAATTTAATTCGATTTGTGATGCCTCTGTGCACAGTCTTGACTGATAGGGAATATCCGAGGACACCGATAACGCAAACGAACAATATCGTCGACATAAGCGGAGTGTCCCTTAGAATGTTCTGGAACCTGAGAGCTCACATGCAAGATGCAAGCACATTAGCGACAGCACATTATCCCGAGACCTTGGGCCGTATCTTCGTAGGTTTAGTTCTTGTGACTCCCGATCACCTGTATGCTAATCAAATTATAGATCATTGGGGCGCCGTCATTTTTCCCTACCGTGTGGGGCTGGATCAAGAGATGGTTTGATCCCATTACTACGTCCAAAATCTTCATCCTCTCGCACAATGATATGAAGGCCACACTCGAGTCATATATTGATCCTGCAAACCTGCCTAAGCAATATGGAGGGGAACTAGACTTCGAATTTGGCCAAGCACCTGTTCTGGATCCCGCTCTGAAGGACGTACTCAAATGGGAAGGGTCATACACAGATTTTCCGCATGGGCCTATATACTGGAGTGACAAGGGTGATCATATCGAGGCGACGGCGGTCGGTCACGTGGGCCATAACGAAAGGCGCGACACAGTCTGCACCGTGCAAAAGATTACGCAGAGACAAAGTTTGACTAATAAGAATGTGAATGGGGATACACCTGGAAGGTCGCCATCGACAAAGTCGGAGTTACGGTCGGATCTCCCGATAACCACCACCGTGGATGAGTTAGTGCCTGTCACCCTGTCCGACGCCAATAGCCATTCTCCAAGCGAAGTTACAGCTGCCATTCCTTCGGAAGCGCAACAAGATCAGATTTAGAACCCAATGTTGTTTGTGTTAGCGAAGTCGTCCCTGTCGCCACCCAGAACCGGTTTGCCAACATGACTCACCCAAGTGAACGGCATTGAGTTGGGCAAAGTCAGAGCCTTCCAATAGTGTATCCTTTATTACATAGTTTTACTTTGCCGGTTCCTCACTATTCACAATGCTAAAAGGTCGGGCTATCCCGACCTATTCTGGCATGGAGGATCAGGCTCGTACCTCCGTACCGGTTGTGCAGTGCGTCTCATGCAGCAGTCCAAGGCTTGTATCATGCTTTTAACCATGCCAAAGGATTCTTCTCTTCCTCATACGCCGCTTGTTCTATGAACAAGGGGCGGACGCCCTGTGAGTGTGTTACTCGCTCCGAGTGGCCCTCTTATATAATCGTTGTCCTAAGTTTTACCGCAAATGCGCAACTGGAATCTTGGTCAATCTCCACCTTGATATCCGCTTCTTCACATACAGATTATACGGGAAAGTGGCCTTGACAACTTCATGAGTTGTACGGTAATACACGCAGACACATTAATCCCGAATAATCTGTATTAGAACTAGTACGAAAACTACTAAGGCCTGATCCAGGGTTATGCTCCAGGCGCAAGTAATTGGAACCAGAGAGTAAGGTTCTGGGCAGAGGCTGAAGTTTGGTCCAGTTCTCCTCATTCAGTGTAAACAGTCAACAGTCAACAGATTAATTGTATTATTGTAAGAGATTAGTAATGCAAGTCCAATGACTCCTGCGCCAAGGAGGGTCCCTGATGGCTGGACCTTCTGGGCTTGCAAGGTGATCAGGGATTGCATTTTGGCAGCATGCTGGTCTTTGGTAATTACTTTTGGTGCATGTCTACGATTTCGGCAATTTCAAATCAGATCAGCGCCGACATCACGCCGGGCTTAAGCTCAGCGATATTGCGTTTGCATGGGTCCTGTGCAAGTGGCGATTCCAATACCGGGAACGACCCGTGCTAGGAAAAGGATGTCCTCTACGCCGATATGTACGTCACAAAGCGAGAGTCAGAGGCGGAGGATCCCGCAATTGCGCTCGGCAGTCGGCACCCAGCCAGCCGGTTGAGAAGACGACGAGAAATTATTCGACCGTCCGGAACTGCCACTGTAGTGAGAATGAGACTTGTAGATTGGGAGTCCTCGCTCGCTATGCATATGCCACCAGACGCCACATTTGGGCTTATTGTGAGAGATCACTGCAGCAAAGCCGCATGAAACGAAACCCTGGATTTAGAATAATCAATTAAATCCGTGCTTAATATCTAGTCAATGCATCGCACCAACGCATCAATAAAATAGCGATGTCGTTAGAAATAACCAACGCAGCAACGCGCCGCTGTAATACTTGTGCCTCAGACCGTGCGGCTCATTATTATCAGAAGTTGGCATCCCTTCACAGTTCAGGGTTTCAGGGGAATACTGAATGAAGCCTGTATATGAACATATCGGTGCGTAATTCAATTACATTGCCGTCCAGAACATTAGAGTATCGTCAGGACTGCGCACGAGCTCCAAAATTTTTCTCTGGCCACCTCACTGCGACAGGGGCAGTGACGTAACAGGTACTGCGGGCATCGGGCATAATTGGAGTGTACGAAGCATATCATAATGCATACACCAAAAATATATGTGAAACCCTCAAGATGTTACAACCACTCAAGGCAGCCTACCTCCGGCTGTGGTTTTCGATGAAGGCCGATACAATGCGCATGTTAATGCTCATAAACGACTACTATAAGCATTAATGAGCAAAATATATCTATAGTTAACAGTTTCGCATGATATGTCAATAGACGCTGACATCTTTAAAAATCGGCTAGACTGCTCGCCCGTTCAAGGAGCACGACATTCTGTAAAGTTTGTGGTCTCATCACGTTGATTTCTACAACACAAACCATCTGACGGTCAATCGGGCGGGAAATTGACATCTCTCCGATCACGTGGTGACATTTTGAATAGCACCTAGTCCTAATTTAAGCGATTTTCTGCTGATAACCGATATCGTCGACTATATGCCGATACTATATCGGCTCACACCTATGCCTGCCGATATTTATTCGCAAGATTTTGAGCCTGACGATATCGTATCGTATCGTATATTTTCCGATACGATATCGGCAAACCGGCAAATCGTCAACAGCCCTAGTTAATATGAAGTACATTTCACGTGTAGTAATATAACCTATTTTTTCTTGCTTTAGTTGTTTGCGCAATGTCGTAGTGTTGACGTCAAATTATAATCAAACGAAAACATTGTCGACAGTGTCGACGGTGTCCTGTAATTTTCGGTCATTCGGTGTCAACGACACTCAAACGTAGCTGAAGAAGAGGTACGGCGTGAGAGTAGGGCTGCACACAAATAACGACTTACGAATATTCGTAAGTCGAATACGAATAAATTGATGTCAGGTGCTTATATAATATTCGTACAAATAAAATTTGCATTATTCGTAATTATTCGTATTATTCGTAAATCCTAAATAGTACTAACATCCTCAGATTTGTATACATCTCGCAGCAATACCAGACGCCTCATAGTCTCCCCGCTCAACGAGCTCCTCCGTAAGCCGAGTAAATCGCGTCCACTATTAAACAATCTTTCTACTGACACCCCAGGGGCTGGTATAGCTAAATAATCTCTCGCGGCCGCTGCCATTCGCGGATATTCATCACTATGTGTTCTCCACCAAGAGAGTAGCCAGTTTTTCTCCTTTGCCACCGACTCATCTATCATTACAACTCCATCTTCAAAGTACCGGTCGACGTCAGATAGGTGCTGCTTTTGAGGTTGTAACTTCTGTAGTACTCGGGCCTCTATACTCATTCCCCTGGTTACGTGAACTTCGCTGGGCGCGAACGACTGCTCTGCCACTAAAGGATACCGCTCACGTAGTAATTCCTTTATATGCCTGATAACCGTCTGGGCCGTTACTTCTCCCAATTCTTTCTCCAGCAGCAATGTCTTGAAGCGCGGGTCCAGGACTGCAGCGAAATAATACATATCCTGCCCATCCATGAGATGATAATACTTCCGGAATTTCTTCAGACCTGCAGACACAGCTGCAGCAATCTCTGAATTAAGACCTGAAAATTCGCCCTCTCTAGAAGACGCATCAAGCAATATGTCGTGCAGCTCGTAGTAGATGGTGATGGCCAAGCTAGTTTGTGGTTGGTGCTACGAAACAGCAAGAGTGAACTCCTCAAATTTTGCAAGGACATTTTCTATTTGCTGCAGGTGATCCCAATCTTCCGCGGTGAAGGGTGGAAGATAAGTTTGATGCTCAATCCACTTCTTTATCTGCTGCTTCGCGTTCAACGCATCTCTAAGCATCCGATGGGTTGAATTCCAACGCGTATCAATGTCGTATTCGATGAACTTATCCTTCAGCCGATTGGTCTGACATATCAGCTTCCATTGTTGCTTCCTCTGCGGAGTTCTGGCTACCCAGAGGGCCATAATTCAAAGTCGAGCCAATGCGGAATGTGGTCCAACCGTGTGTTATTCTGCATAAGATCACAAGCTGCAACTGCCGTACTGTGAGCGCCGGCTTTCAATTCTGAAAGAATATCACTAACGATCAGATTAAGGACATGTGCCATGCAGCGGATATAGCTGTCCAGCCCTTGAAACCGGAAGGGCTCTGCATCGCCTGCGGGAGAATCCACATCACGAAATTTCTCTGCCAGATTGAAATACAATTCCGAAACCAAGGTTTAGCGGCATTGTCTGCGGTGATTGCCAGGAGCTTATGCTCAATCTGAAGTTCGTCCAAGGTTTTCTGAAGTAACTCTGCTATGTTCTCTCCGCTATGGATGCCGCTGATTTCCGCAAAGTCGAGGACTCTCTCTTGGTACTGAAATTCAGCAGTCAACCAGTGACCAATAGCTCCCAGTATGGCTTTGGAATTTTTGCTGGTCCAGGCATCCAAAGATAGCGCGATTGTTTGACATGTGCGCTCTAGTTGGTCGGTTAATTGTGTCCGACACGACTGGAATTCTGTGTCTATTCTACGAGCCATTGTCATGCGGGAGCTGAACGGGAGCGAAATACCTAGACCTCGGAAGATCTGCTGGAATGCCGGCGATCCATATTATTCAGGCGTACTAGGTTTCGTTCCAAAGACCTTGCTGCGTTGTCCTCCGCACGTTTCTGGAAGAAACTGGCAATTGACGGTTGTTTGGTGCTGGACTTGTCATTTTCATTGCTACTTTCAGAGTCACTTGACGAGATTCCATGTTTGGTGAGGTGAAATCTCATGTTTGATTTTGATGTTGCTCTTGCGGAATCAGTTGTCCTCCAATTACATCGAGTACATCGTATCTCACGATCTTCTATCGGCCCTTTGCCCCTCTTCGGCCACCATAGCTTTCCTGGAAGCTCTAAAATATCAAATTGCGCCCATAAAGATTGATTCTGCGGTTTCTTTCGCGAAGATTCTGATTCGCTGGAGACGCTGGACCTGTCGACCCGTCCATCAGCTGTTAATTCAGGCTGCTGAGAGGAGTCTGCTGGAGAACTTTGACGTTGGGTCAGTTGGCTTGCTGAGTCGTCTTGAGTAATTTCGACGCTACCGGCCCGATTTGAACGAAATCTTTTGACAATGCGGTCTTCTGGCGCTGCTTTGCCGTCGCTGCCATCGTTAAGAAGGTGATAATCGAGCCTTTGAGAACGTTTCCGGTGCTTGCGTGGAGTTACAGAGAAATCATCCATATTGTTGAGAGCAGAATTGCGGCGGCGACATTTTGTGCCTTAACGAGGAAAGATATCCTCTGGTTTGGATAAAACCTTTACAAACGCGTGCCTAGACGCGTGGTCCAAGAGTAAACAAGAAGACGCGACAACGCTCGGGACCCTAACCTGGTATAGCAGCGTCTTGGCAAACCTACGAATAATTACGAATCGAATACGAATAAGACCTCCCAAACCATTAGTCGAATACGAATATGAATTACGCCAAAAAATTCGAATACGAATAAGGAAAATCTTATTCGTGTGCAGCCCTATGTGAGAGGATATGAGCGATGCTACTCGAGCCCACCGATGTGGATGGGTTGACACAGACAGCCCGCATCATCCTTGGAATGTGTTGTTGACTCTGGAAAAATAGAGATAAGCAGGAATGTGTCAGAATACAGAGTGAAAGTATTGAGCTGCCCATTAGGGCTGGACACGATAGCGCCTACAAGACGATATCGCCAGAGGAAAATTCCTGGCGATATTTTAGGCGATATTATCGCTAAAATATCGCTTAAGGCGATACATTATACGGTATGATGGGTGAATATCGTATCGTATCGCCAAAACCCCTTAATATGGTACAGTCTCCAGAAGTGTATAGTCATAAGCAGCAGAAAGTGGGCAACCGGATGTTACAAAGGCTACAACCTCAAGACAAGCCTTAATTATCTGACATTGATCGGTATTTCGACAGCGCCCGGGTTGATGCTAATGATATGGAGGATCCGAATTGGAAGGCTTTTGAGGTATGAATGTATTTCACAGACCTAGTTCCCAATCGACAGTGGGTCCCGTCAGCGACGAGCATTTTATATAAGCCTTGCCTCTGCGGCTCGGTAGTCTTAGACTTCTTACTATATGACGGCTTGAGTTCATATCGATCGACTGCCTGTCATTCTGTGCTGAATCATTATACAATCAACTTGACCCATTATTCCCGAATGCTCCCTCAAAGGCCAATAACCCCGTCCCTTCAGTACATCCAACATACTCACAATCGATGTCCCCGGACTTCAATATGCTCGTTTCCACCCATAAGTAAATTTCTCCTTTCTCACTCATATCCCCATCAGGTCCATATGATTTCAGAAATTTCCTTCGGAGGTTAACATGCCCCTTATTCCTCATCCCAATCTGTAACATGTACCCAAAATCCAAAAAATAGAACAACTGGACTTTGCGACAATAATTCAGCACCTCCGGTAGCCCGTCACGAAACATTCCACTCTGGGGATCATAGCATATCCTGGCATCTAATACGCCCTCTTCAGAGCCAGCAGAAACCAGATCTTCTATCCATTGCGTAACGGGTCCGTCGAAATTCTCGAACCAATAATCTTTTTCCTCCGGGGTGATTCGCGAATGGTCCTGTCCTTCAACCACGAAGCAGATGTTCTCTGGAAACCCTGTCATTTTTACCCTACCAGATCGGATTGTGGACCCCGTGGAGGAACATGCAGGCCGCGAGGCCGTAGGAGGCTGCGCCAACGGAGACTGAAGACGATTCTCCGGCGTTATTTCGGGAATTCGATGTCGGTAGCAGCCCCAGTAGCCGGATTTATCTAGGACCGAGACATACGGCCCGGGACTGAGATGACCCAGTCCCATGACCGGATCTTGCTTGTTCGTACCGAATTGGGTTCGACTTCTGGGCACTGTCAGGGTCTCACGATACATGCCAGCGTCTGGGGGCAATGAGGCCCAGAATTGGACGACGTCGGGTCGAGTCCACCATGTCTGGTATTCGTTGGTCGAGGACCAGTAGGCGAGCCAGATTTGGGTTTTTCCCTGACTTGGACTAGTCGAGGATGAGTTGACTTGAGTGATTTTGTCGACATGTGTGGCTGACGGGACGATCAGGTTGTCAAAGGTCGAGATGAGAGATTGTTGAGGTTCGTCAGGCGTGTCAGCAAGATATTGGATTCCGAAAATGGAGTAGACGAAAGGGTCCCTTGTCGGGAAGTTGATTCCCCACATGGTTATGGTTGGATTGACTTTCAAGATTGGGATGGGTGGGAATCTTCTCTGGATGCTAGAGGAGTTGTAGAGAAGGAAGTGAGGATACGATGTTCATGCGTAATTAAGTATTAAGATTGCCGATCGAGATCGATGGATCCACTCAATAATAAGGCTAACCCCGCATTTATGGTGCATTTAGTTGTCTCAAAAAACTTTATTTTGCTTCATAACTTCTGTTACGTAAAGGGAAATCATGGGGCAAAATTACCGACTATACCTTTTTTGGAATCATGGTATTATGGGTACGCAACACATAACCCTAACCCTTTCGTAAAATGCAATCTATGCCAGGCAGGCCCTCAAACAAAATCGAATTCAAACGAGAACGACATACCCCACTCCAGACAAAAGTCTCGATCATAAACTTGCTAACACGTCGTCCCATACCTCCGTCAGAGAAGAGCCTCCTACGATATGTTCGACATCTTCCTCTCCATCTCCGTCCTCATCTAAGTCATTATTGTCAACAGAGTCCGGTTGACGGTTTGCTCGACCATGGATATCTGAAATTCGCCGTAATTACGATGCCATGTTCATGCATTGCTGTTGATTCTGCTCGTAATCTTCCACAGTTGCGCCGATTGTGTCCCGCTTGGTGGCAGAAACCACAGTGCCGCACCATCTCTTCTTTCTGCACGATCTCGGCCGACGTCTGCAGTCTCCGTGTCCCTCTCGGCCGGCCTTTTCTCTTCAGTAAGACTACCGGATCCTTGAGCTGTGACAGTACAGCGTGCCGAGGTTTTTCTTCGTAACTTCTAGAACAGGAAGGGAGACCTGAACTCTACAGCGAGGATGGATCTGGGTAACATCGAGAGGCGCACCAAGCTGTATCTGATGGAAGCATGGCAAGAGATAGCGACTCCTAACTGTGCAGCTGCCCTTATCAGTCATGCCGTCTTCTTCCTGATTATGCACTTTCTTGAGGACTTCTGTATAGACCAACTCTAGCGCTGATCGGGATATCCTGGTATACAGCATTGACGTCTCAAGCTGATTCCTAATATCAACTCGCACGAAGAGATTCTCAGTGGCGCCGACGATACTATGCTGTGTCGAACGCTCAGCATCTCTATAACTGATTCTTTGGCCCGCAGCGTAGAGTGTCCCAGATGACGAAGATAGTGAACACTTCAGGGCAGCATGACTTCCTTCAACGCGAGAGGTAGTGTTCATTCCAAAATTCGCATACCGCGATATATGGTATTCCGTCCACCTCTCACATTGTCCCTCTCTCCACCATTGATTAAGAAAATAACTAACAGTTTCACTGGGGAACTTGTCTTGTAGTGTCTCCAATGCCTTCTCCTGCTCCGTGAGGTTCATCCACCTCGTAATCTGCTGAATGCATTTCATGAACTCATCAAATGCTGCGAGCGTATCGAAATGTTTCGACAGTTTTTCAGTATGTTTTGCTCGATGTGCCATCGGCACAGCTGGTTCATGGTATCGGGGAATACCTCCAACAGGGCAGACATGAGCGCCTTGTCCGCATCAGTAATCACTACAGCTGGATATTGTGCTGGGAATACAGTCTCTCCTGTCCTTCATTAGCTCGACAAGATAGTTGCTTACTCTTTTCTTACTCTGTTGCTGCAAGATTCAAGAGTATGAATCAATGTTTTCGCAAGTAACAAAGCACAATGCGACTCTCACCGTTCGCAAGTTGTTATCCACTGTGACAATGTTGACCAACGGAAGACGAAATCAATTCGTCTTATACGTGACATCCATAGCGATCGCTTACCCGTGCACACGCGCATTTCGGACATTATCCGGTTTTGCAAAAAAACAAGCTGTCGAGAGTGTTCTCTGGACCCACCCTGACACGGTACAGATACCCATCTTGATCCAGCATTTCCTGGAGCTTGACGGTTGACGAGCCGTGTCGCTGACCGTGGTCGTACGTCCGATTGTATACGTCCCGAGGAAGCAATGACAGCCCGTATGTTTTGTTTAGCATAGAAGCAACCGTGTTGAGGGTAGTTGATGAGTCCCGCACAAGCTCAAACATGGTTGGCCTGGCTT
Source organism: Lipomyces starkeyi (assembly GCA_018804115.1). Taxonomy (NCBI): domain Eukaryota; kingdom Fungi; phylum Ascomycota; class Lipomycetes; order Lipomycetales; family Lipomycetaceae; genus Lipomyces; species Lipomyces starkeyi. The sequence goes on along the minus strand of JAGJTG010000005.1, from coordinate 79,386 downwards.
CAGCAGTTACCGGTCTGTTCACCGAATACGACAACGGATCAACACCTTCCAGCTGATGTCCTTGATGCTCGTCTCTTACTTCTGTGACAATCCATGAACCATTGAGCTGCTTCTTGAATCGCACCCTCCATGGACAGTCACATAGCATACTGCGAGCATCCTTTCGGCGGACAAGGTTATTCTCTCCAATTTCTCCCTTCTGCCAAGGAAGTTTTCTGGAGTTGAATGTCTTTTAAGCACACTTGCACATAGGGCTGTTGGCGCATGGCGGATACGGCGGATTCTATCCCCCCACTTATCCGCCTCGAACAAATATCTGCCGTATCCGCCATCCGCTGGCGGATAAGGCAGATAATTTCCTAATTAGTAAAAATCGATATCGACTTTTTAAGGTCATGTCGAATGTTCACAGTAATGTAATAGAGAAGTGTATATTCTCGTACGCCGTAGTGCCATTGATGGCATTGCAGATTACTCGCTGTCGCCGCTGCATCGGCAAAAGATCCGGCGGCTCGCCAGTCAATAGAGGCCCGCATATGAGTGAAAATGTGTAGAATATGATAGCCTACGATTGTAGCAGGTTCTAGCAATAGTGTGATATTGCGCAATCTTTTGTCATTATGATGGATATCTCGCAATGGGTTGTAATTGAGATCGAGTTTTGGAAGTTCTAGTGATATGGTTCTAGAAGGATCTAATGACAAGGTCTCTAATATAAATAGACCTGCTAGAACCTATCTCCAGTAGATAAGTTAATATACGAGTGCATTCCATTTACAACAATATCAATATGAGACGCACTTCTAAGTATACCACTAGGGCGTGCGAGAGTCTGGTTGCGATTTTCTCCCAACGAAATCCAGACTCTCCCTCACACGCCTATTAACCGGCCCCTACTAGCAACGCGCGGACCCGGATAGCTTGACTAGTAGAGGCCAGTTAGAATTGGACCAAGTCCGCTGGTCCAATTCGTATAACGCTGAGCCGGAGGTTGCCCTCGCTGTCGTGCGCTGGCTGCTATAATCAGGGTTCAATACAATTAATGCCAGAGTCGCTACGATTTTACTACCTGCCGCTGGACTCTACGGATATGAGCAAACTACATCGAGCTGCTTCAGCAAACATTGAGCAGCAGAGGGAAAGCTCTTGTTCGACAACAGCAGCAGACTGAAAAGCTGCAGAATATGCTCATGGAGAACGTGAGCAGCAGAAGAGCGCAGGAAACGGCTGGGGATGGGAACCCGCAGCCGAAGGGAACATCTCTCGCTACTGACTTTACCGATAGAGGATGCAATTGCTAAACACGCGCAAATGTTCATTGTAGCGATGCTGACCAGTAGCACTCAGAAGTCATTGTTTCTGGCTGGCAAAGCCTGCCATTCATATATTCCCGCAATTCATGAATAGGAAGCAACAGGTGGAACAGAAAAGCTTCCAGTAAAAATCCGATGTACTGGAATGTCGGCAGTACCGGATTATTGAACAGAAAACGGTCGTGATGACGTCAGCGGTTGCGGCTTTGCAGCCGCACTGACGCGGCTCATGCAGCATATGCTGCATGTGGCGTTGATTGTGTCTTCCTTTAGTCGTGATTACTTGGACTGGACGTTGTCTTAATTCTCCGTTGACGTTTGCAGGTTTCTCTGAAGATGACACCATGCTAGATTGGTCTCGCATGCCCAAGGGTCAGACTTCAATGTTAATAGTTTTATTCATAGATATTTGCAAATATCTTAAATGAAAACAGTTGTGTCTTGATAAATCAGCGCAAGTTTCGAAATTCTTGTAAATCATCTGAGGTTGTGCGAGATGTCGATGCACAGAGAGATGGAAATATCGATCCGTAAGTTGACGCTGATCCAACATCTGCGTAGCAATTTGCGGCGTAGGGTTAGGGTTAGCGTAATTGTGATTGGGGCCACTGTACCAAAGCATCGCTGTTAGCTTGCTGTCGCACAGACTAGAAATTAAGTCCAACGGAGTTAGACATCCCGCCGTTCTGGTCTATAAAATAATTGTAATTGTCTATATGACTATACACATATATGCTTGAGAAAGTGAGACGTCAATATTTTCGATATTCATGGCGGCACATTTTGGTCTTGATACATGGTGGCATGCTCCAAAAGCAGTCGATATAATGATAAATGACGCACACACTTGGGTTCTGCATATCCAGAACCGTTTCGAGACGCAGCGTTGTTTACGTCGGCCTGTTCTAACAGTGCAATTTCAGGATAAATTTGCACACTGTGCACGAGTAACAGCATAAGTCAACATTAAATTCGGGCGCTATACATAATTACAGTTAATTGCAACACGAACCTGCGCAATGAATGATGTTTGGCGCGCAAATTCAGTGCAGGTTTGTTTTTGAAGGAGGCTCAATCCAAACATCTGGTGCCGGAAAGCCACTAGTTCTCCGCGTATTATTTGTTTGTGATATCGCCCTCGCTGTACCCCAATCTTACATGAAATTGATAAGATAGTGGTATATGATAATCTAATAAAATTATAAAAGGTCAGTATGGTGATACGGCTATAAACTAGATACATTATCGAACTAGTTAATTATAGTTCCCAATTGTAAGTTTGGGCGTCGAAGATAAGGATTACTGGTTGTAGGTGGCGCCGGAAGAGAACTGAGACCATATCTGATCCAAGCCATGCGCTTCAATTAATTGTATATTTGATTATTTCCGATGCTTGGACCACGGTAACTATTTCGTCCTCCTAACCATCCGAGACTGAGAGATTCTACAATCATGCTACATCAATATATAACCCAGGAAATACGTAGCCAGAAATCTACAAAATTCAGTCTGTATGATGTATTGCTTACGGAACGCTGTACCGATAGTCTTTGTATATGATACATTTGCTGCAGGGGTTTCGGATATAAGGCATACACTAACTACGCGGAGTTGGTATTTTTGTTCGAAACAGTCGGACTATCATCTACAACTCTATGCCCAGAAATTGCGGAAACTGAAGCAATTATCCCAAATAATAAAGACTTAAATTAGCTTATTTGTGGCTATCAATTACGATAGATTGCAACAACATTGCTCCATGCACCGCAATACTTGGCATTATTGGTCCTTCGCACCAAGATAACATTGCCCCATGCACCGCAATACTTGGAATTATTGATCCTTGGCACCAAGATAGCATTGCTCCATGCACCGCAATACTTGGCATTATTGGTCCTATGGAGGTCGAGGCCAATATCTGCATCGTTCACAGCCAAGTAAAGAGAAGACACTGAGTCGTAACGCCATAAAGAGAAAGAAATTTGGCGTCTATGTGTGCAGGGATCTTATTCCTCCAGTCGTCGCTTAAATAATATGAAACGCAATAATAAGATAGAGCTTGAGCCAAACCCTTCATAAGAGCACCGGGCAACAGCCACACGCATTTATCTCCGTATCAAACCTTAAATTGCTTATCAATATTGGCTAATCTAGTTTAGACTTTTAACTCAAATTCATACACACTCCTCCGTTTCTCTGTCTCAAGATCGGATAGCCAGCACCTTTTTTGGACGATTCACTCAAACCACCTAGTAGAAGACCGTTATATACTTTAAGTGCATTTTGAAATAATATATAAGTTTAGCCCGACAAAGTCAGAAAACAACTGGAGGGGTTCAGAAACAACAAGGTAAGACCGATGCGAGCGAGCTAAGCAACTACGCATAGGTCACATCTGTTCCAGCTACTTGTAAACAAGTCCTATCTTATCAATATTGATGGGGAAGTCTAATACCAGTGCCGCATTTGAACTACGGCCCCGACGGCCTAGATATTCCTCTTTGGTTCAATGGGTACGGTTACGGTACTGGAAAATCGTTAGTCAAAAGATATTCTGCAGACATATCCTTATCACTGGGTGCCGCACCTCAATTTATCTTACTATTAACAGATAACTCAGTACGGTACACTCCTAGGATTAATTTCGCCCTAAAGCTGGATTGATAATCATACAATCTCTTAATCTGCAGGATGGGCTTTCGCAATGCACTGCAATACAAAATGGAGATGCGCGCCCGCTCTAACCGATCCATTGTGGGCTAACTTCGCCAATACTCAATTTTCAATCAATTAGTTCAAGAGTTCCTTACTTTCTGGGTTAGTGAGTTTCTTGAAGCCATGAAAGTAAGAATTGAACTAACGCCGAATAGATGGCGGATTATTTAGAAAAACAGCCTGGAAGGGTTTCTCTAGGGGGAGTCTCAATTCGCGATTCTATATCGAATACAAGCGCAGACAAAGAAAAGAACAATGCTACTGTTACGACCGTGCAGATAGACGAGCGGGAAGCCATAGTAGCGAGAATCAAGGACTCTGAGGACATGGCGGATATCTTGACTGAGGACATCGAATTTATTATTGAGAAAATGGCAACTATGGATGCCGTTGAAGCGATAGAGGTTTTAACGGCGGCTGCGAACTATCACGGAGATGATATTAACTTCCCAGAGAAGACTTTGAAGAAGATTGAATCTCTATTGACCGGAGCAGGGGCCTATGGCCTAGGCGAAATGATGTACGACCTGGATATTCGTCTTGAAGCTTGTATGATGAAGTATCATTCGCCGTATCCAGAAGTTCGCTCTGTCTGCAGTCCGAGGGATGATCCTAGTATTCCAGTTGAAACGTTTCGCGTATATCTCATCGGCTTCACATGGGTTTGCCTTGGTGCATTTATCAACCAGATTATGTCCTATCGTCAGCCTCATATCTCATTAGCTTCGCATGTGATTCAGATTCTAACATATCCATGTGGAGAGTTATTGAGTCGCGTTCTACCAAAGTGGCGTGTTCCGTTGGGTCGTTTTAGCTTTGATCTTAATCCGGGACCTTGGAATTTCAAGGAGCAAATGCTAGCAACCATTATTATCAATGTAGGGGCTCAAGGATCCGTTTTTAACTCTTATTCTCCGACCATGATGTTGAAAATGTTCTACGGACAGACGTGGATCAATTTCGGCTTTATAGTCCTAATGGGTTTCAGCACGCAATTTTTTGGGCTTGGATTAGCTGGTGTTCTCCGAAGATGGGCCGTATATCCAAGCAAGGCTGTTTGGCCCACTATCCTTCCTACGCTGCAGCTTAATAGAACATTGCTACTGCCTGATAAGAAGAAAAAAATTAATAACTGGACTATCAGCAAATATAAGTTCTTCTGGATTGTGATGTGGGGTACCCTCGTCTACTTCTTCATCCCTGACTACTTGTTCACGGCTTTGAGCACGTTTAATTGGATGACATGGATTGCTCCAAAGAACAAGCATTTAGCTTTTATTACCGGATCGAACATAGGACTCGGCTTCAACCCCATTACAACATTTGATTGGTCAGTAGTCAATCAATCATCACCTCTTGTTGTGCCATTTTATACTGTTGCAAACCGCTACATCGGGACTATTGTTGCTGCAATCACCTTGGCGATCATGTACTATACGAACTACAAATTCGCGGGATATATGCCTCCCAATACTAGCAATGTCTACGACCGATTTGGAGACGAATACAATGTTTCTAGAGTTCTCATCAATGGCAGATTCGATCAAGAGCTCTATAAAGCTTATTCTCCGCCTTATATCTCGGCCGGACAGCTGATGTACCAAAGTGCAGCTTACGCAGTGTATACGTTTGGTTTTGCCTACGTATTTCTGAATGAGTGGCGGACTTTCAAAGAAGCAATTGTCGGTCTCTACAAAAATTTTAATAATCGCAATGCTTCATCCTTCGACTCCTTCAGAGATCCGCTTTCAATCATGATGCGTCAATATAAAGAAGTTCCTGATTGGTGGTTCTTGGTCATTCTAGTTTTGTCCATAATTATTTCTTGCCTTAGCATGCATTTCTATCCAACAACCACTCCGGTGTGGGCAATGGTAGTGGCTGTCCTTACTTCTGCTGGACTAATTATCCCGTTCATTGTGCTCTATTCCACAACCGGTTATTTTATGTCAATGAATAATCTCGGAACAATTCTCGGTGGTTACATGGTACCAGGCAATGGGATTGCGCCAATATTTACACGAATGTTTGGCTATACTTTGGACAATCAAGGTGAGACATTCATTGGCGATATGAAACTTGCTCATTACGCGAAACTTCCTCCCCGCGCAGTCTTCCGTGCGCAGATACTAGCCACCATTATTCAGATTTTTGTCACGGCTGGTGCCATGGAATACTTGGTTTTCGGTCTGAAAGAGTTTTGTAGCTGGACTCAGCCAGCTAAATTCACTTGTCCGTTCGCGCACGAGCTGTACGCAGATACTTTGCTTATGGGCGTGGTAGGTCCGCGCAGGACGCTCGACTTCTTGTACCCTACCATGAAGTATGCTTTTCTGATCGGTGCAATACTGGCTTTCCCGCTATACATGGCTAGACGACTTCTCCCAAATCAGTTAAGATACTTCCACCCGGTTCTCTTCTTAGGTGGTTTCCTCCGATGGGGTTCACTCTACAATCTTTCATATTACACACCTGGATTCTATGTATCCGCAGTTTTTATGTTCTTCATCCGACGCAGATATCTTGCATGGTGGGCCAAGTATAACTATATATTGTCTTGCGGATTACAGGGTGGAGTAGCATTCGGAGGTATTTTGATTTTCTTGGCTCTTCAATATCATCCAAAGAAATTGGCTTGGTGGGGTAATACGATATCCAAATCGGGAGTTGATGGCATTGGCACGGCTACGCTTAAGGCTGTCCCCAAGGGCAGTTATTTTGGATTGCCTGAAGGATCATGGGAGTAAAACCAATGACTGAAATTTGGTTGCGTTATCAAATCATCAGAATTTTGTTTTAGTAGCGATCAAATTACTTTACTGTAATTTGAACGAATTCTTGCTTGATGTACGTAAATTTTAAGTAGTATAAACATTACTGTCCTTACTTTGTGAGAAATGGATATATAACTGAATGGACTGTGAACTATGGAAGAGGGGGACCTTAGAGTCTAGTATTGATGACCACCAGTCTCAAGGACAATTCAGGTATATATACATGAACAAACACCTCAAGTGACGAGAAGAACCACCGGATTCGGCTCGCCCACCACTACCGCAAATATACGATACTATATTCGGCTACCTAACAAGCACTAGACACAGGATCAGAACTCATGATCGTCGTAGAGCGGGGTCACGGCACGGCCGATACCCAGATCGGGACAGGAAGCGCAGATTTCAAGCTGTTTAGACTTGAAGACCTCCGGGAACAAGCAAACATCATGCGAGCTAAGGCCGACAGAGTTCGCGAAGATGTATGATCCGAAAGAAGAATGATGTTAACAACAGATTTCTGGACAAAAATGGCAGTGCAGGCTATCAATGCCCGCTGCCATCCGCTTACACCATGATCCTTAAGCACATCACTCCAGACACTGTACTCGACGGCAATGGCGTATTCAATCTCCTGCAAGTCAAATTATACATTGAACGTCATCTTCGTGATGACCACGGAGAGCAGCCAGTACATGGTTGGCTTTCACTGTCTGAGCACTGACTGCCAAATAACGAGGTGACTCTGGCAGAACGGAAGAATACATAGAACCTGAATTGCGAAAACACCAAGAAATTCACATGGCGGTCGCAAGTGGATTAAACTAGAGAATAAGCTGACACCGTAGTCTAGCCAGCAGACAGCTAGCAATAACTAGGCGCCGAAGCATATTCGATAGTTTCATTGCTATTATGCGCCCCCAGGATTTTGGTATGGTACAAATTAGAAAACCATATGGGAATCACTGTGGACACTATACCGAGACCGAATCCAGCGACAATGTGCCCGACCAGAGACTGGGCTCTTCGGTAGGAAATTGCTTGGATAACTGCACCTATTTTAACCCTGACACCCTGAACCCTGATTATGCCAACCTATTGAATTGGTTCATATTTATCGCCAACGACAAATTCTGCCAGTGCTCCAATAAGGCACCCACTTCATTTGCAGAGATAAGGAATCCGAGCAGGGATGAACTGGGACTATTGAATGTGCAGAGAAATTTGGCCGAAAAAAAAAATACTCGACGTCTTCGAAGGTTTTCTTGTCATTAATATTGCTCAGGGTTCGAGGCCGCCTTGATCGGTGAGTCGAACACGAGTGGACGAAATTGGCGAATTGGAGTTCTGCATTCTGTCTAGAGGTGATTAAGGATCGGTATAAAGGAAAACCAAAACTGAACCCTCAGAGCAAAAATCAACTTCAACAGTTGACTGCAGATAAAATATAATATCTCGCAGCATACACAGATTCACTAATAACACTTCTTCATTTCATTTTATATATCGGCGGTCCCGCGAAATGAATTTTGCTACGATACCCTATGCTTACACATACATACAGTAGATGCAAACTTGAAACGGAAGACCATGTAAATTTCTTTCATACATTACACAACGTAAATAAAGGTTCCGATGGGTCTAACGTTTTGAACTTGCAGAGCAGGAAAGGTAAGGAATGATACGGGGACTGGACCGGGTTGTAAAGTCAGACCATGCAACTTATTAATTGTGGAAAATGAAAATGCGTATGTGGAAGAAATGAACTAGAAAGGTTGTCAAGACTCTAGAGGACTTATGCATTAGTCTATGTCCACTCTCGAGAGAGGTTGAATATCTACTTATATACTTGAGACTATGCTACTACGTAATCAGGATAACGTGATTGAACACGTCACCTCAACCTTGGCATCTCGAATATTCTAGTGTGCACCATACACACATAGTATATTCCATCGTAGATGCTACTGACTAAATCATTTGTCAGTGTTGGTCAGCTGTGGACGTGTGACTCTGCTGAGCTATCTACCGTAGCTTGAAGGTTGATTCTCAACAGATTAGTGAGTCGGTGACGACAGATAGAAGCTGGCTTTTCAAATAGTGGAGAGTTCATAAAGATAAGTTGCAGCTAGAGACTGTCTGGCTATTCCAGCATCGGAAGTAGCAGTAGAGAGATTATTCAACAGAGTAAGAGGCTTGCTGGGTCTCCGTAGAGATTCTCCGGGTGCGGATACTATGAGGAAATTAATGTTGTTAAGAGTTATATATGCCAATGAATGAGTGTGAAACTTGAACACAAGACACAAATGTTTACGAATATTACGAATAATTGCGATTAAGATATTTTTATTCGTATTCGCATTCGTAAGCTGGAAATTCCTTAATTATTCGTATTCGACTTAAGAATATTCGTACCAATACGAATATATTCGTCTTTCGTGTCCACCCATACTGAATTTGCTATTCTCACTCCCACCACGTGATACTAACAAACGAATATAGGCTTTTGCATAACATTACTACATCCTGATGTCAGAAGTCAATTACTCGACATATGGGCAAAATAACATAGGGAAAACTATCACCTGACGAGTAGCATATTATCAGTGGGAAATAAGCAGTATAGTCTGACTCCTGGCGATCAGGCTGGAAGTTAAAATGCCCGCCGTGTAGTGTCGAGAATTCGGGAAAGACTAATCTTCGTCGGCATACTGAAAATTGCTGCGAGCAACAAACTACACCAGAGCGCGTCTTCTCTGTAGATGGTACTTTAACAACGGAAGTTCATCAATTGCAAGGAGTCGTGAGCAGTCTTATGTATATTGTGAACTTTTAGCTAACTCAGATCTCAGATGTATGTCTTTATTGGACTTGGATTCACCGTTGACAACGACTAGAGAGTAGCCGTGTGCGGTCGCTGTCAGTATATAGTGGATCCGGATAATATTATTCAGCATATACAAGAAAAGAACAAAGGAGCGACTTTTCTTTGTTATAGACGTCACCATTTTTCGCAGCAAAGCCATAGACATTCACGAACTGCGCGCTCTGCAGATTCTAATTCCGTCCCGACATACAAAGCGAGGGGGCTGTCCACTGCCTGTGTAGTCGAGAAAGATGTTGCGGGATTTATGTTAGAATCACGGCAGCAGGAAATAATGTGATAAATGCGGAACTGGACTACACGATGATAATATATAGTATGTGTGTGTATTGAATACAAGACTACTTGGTTGAGCTGCCAGGGGCAATAAGCCACACGTGGAAGTTTAGGGTAAATCACTTTATGGCGGTGCCTTTTGGGTACGAACGACAATTTTAGCGTGCTCCAAAAGGGACTAGCGCATCTGGGTTTCAGGGTATATCTCCGAAATAAATTTAGGGAAATCTGGACACTCACTGCCCTACTTCAAGGACATTGAACTTCTGTGATAAGATCGCCGAAACAGGCAGCAGGTTAACTTTGTCTGGTCACTTATTTTTGCGAAAATCACCGACCATGCGTAGGATTGCCTTTCATCTTCTTGAAGGGGCGGCAGGGGTTTGGGTATTAACAGAGTCCTAGTGGCTCGTGGCGCTACGCTAATGCAGCCAGCTTACGCTGAGAGATAACTGCCGTGCGGCTTAAATTTATCTATACACACTAGTTAGACCAATTCACGAAAGCGCTAATTCCCCACCGCCGCAATACGAGCCCTCCAATCACGATTGATCTGCATACCGCACACGGAAGCCAAACTTTGTAATTGCCCGGACTCTTTCAATAACGTCAGCTCATTATAAAATTGGCAGGCATTTCCGGACTTAGCTTTGCGACACATCGATGCTGTTTTCAATTGCGGGTCTTTAGAAATACCTCTATTACCATAGAACCGGACTTAGCGTTCGAATAATTTATCTCGAATGGACGGATATAGGCATACGGGCCCTGTTAATTGCGACGTGGATTTTGATCCAAGCAATCTCAAGGGAAAGACAGCTATTGTGACTGGAGGTAGAGCCCCTTATGTATAGGAAATGATGCATTCAATGACTTAAGAACAGGTGCCAATGGCATCGGCGAAGCTTATGTACGCGCCCTCGTCGCTGCGGGGTATGGGACAAGCGATCATGTTGCCATCGAGATCAATTGTTGCTAACATGATAATCAGAGTTAACGTCTGCATTGGAGACCGTGACGGTGCGGGAGGAAAGAAACTGGCAGCTGAACTTCATGGGTAAGTCAGCCGTCTAAGTTGTTTTGCAGTGTGCTGAACATCAACCTTCCAGGAGGACAAAATTTATCGAATGCGATACCGCGAAGTGGGATGACCAAGTCAGACTCTTTCGTGAAGCTGCATCTTTTTCTCCGACAGGGAAAATTGCCTACGTGGTAGCTAATGCCGGCATTATCCGGCAAGATGATGTCTTTTCATATTCCGGTAGCTGGCCTTCAGCGATAGGACGACATTTTGCGCTAACGATTGCATCACAGGTGAATATCAAGAACCGGAAAAGCCTGACTTGAGTACGATCGACGTCAACATCAATGGCACGCTGTATACAGTCAAATTGTCACTTCATTATTTTGTCAAGCAGAATGGACAGAAACTTTCCTCGACACAAGACGATACTTGTATTGTTTTGATCGGTTCAGGAGCAGCATTCCTGGACTGTCTCCGGATTCCTCAATACTCGGCCACCAAATGGGCAATGCGAGGTATCATGCATTCGTTGAGAAGGACGGCTTACTACTATGGTAGTCGCGTGAACATAATATCACCTTGGTACGCACATTCAATCTTTTGAAAGTTTCACTTGCTGATGGAGATAGGTATGTCAAAACCAAAATTATGTCCGAACAAGCCTTCGCACATGTCGCCGAAGTGGGTGTGCAATTTGCGGAAGCGGAAGATGCCGGTCGATGTCTCTTGCGGATACTTAGTGATGCTAGTATCAACGGCCACTCCTTTTTCATAGCAGCAAGGAAATGGGCTTCACGAGGATACATGGATCTGGATCTGGACGATTATCCAGGAAATGCACTCATACAGGAGATGCAAGAGGATCAAATGAAGTCCGCCCCGGTTTCGATGGGGCTCTTTATATAGAATGCTTTTCCTAGTCCAGTGTGAACTGTGGTGAATCTCATGGGCCGAAAAGTCAACCCTGAAGGTCGGTACGGAAGGAAATTGAAAAAATATCAAGTTGGGTGGTAAAGACAGAGTAAGGAGATTGGGTGAAACCGTGAATGGCACAAGTAAGCCGAGAAAGCAAAAGCAGGGGTGAGAAGAAAAGAAAAGACGGATAGCGAGATAGAAAGTATAAACAGAATAATACAATAGAAATGAAATATTGGTTGGAAAATTACAAAGGCGACAAGAGTTAAGTAAGGCGGTGGAGGAACGGTTCGAGAATGACGGCGTCCTGATGGAAATGATTAACTAACGCGTGGGAAATCCCGAAAATAGTTGGGACGTGGAGAGGCCCAGCAATTGAGGTGCAAAAACGATTTAGGTGGGCAGAGAATTTGCGACGCCCCACAATCCACATCCACACCTATTCCCGCCCCAACCACCACACCCCCCTTTACAAGACCGAAATTCTGACTAGCAATCGGAAATTCTAACAATTAGTTCTGATGCCGAATTTTTCTTGCATCAGTTGTGGGCAGGTCTTTGAGAAGAAGATTGCCTTGAAGAAGCATAGGGACAATAAAGGTTCATATATCACATGCTGACGTCTTCACAATCAATTACACTTCGTCCAAAGGGTACACAATTAAGAGCCCAAGTGGTACTTACCTTGGTACTAGTCCCAGTGATAGTTCGGTTACTTGGAGCACCCTCGAAACGTTCTTCGATATTGTCTCGGTCACCTTCGACTAACTAAATAGACTCTCCAAAATTGGGTAGTACAGCTCAGGCACTGAAGATGAAGGATGCGTGTGTTATACTTTCATGTTAGTGTCAGGCTGTATAAATATAGATACTACAATTAAGTAATTTTATGTATATGCTTCATGTTTGTAACCTTGGTTCATCGTTATCACACAGACTCAGAATTTTCTGCATCAGGTATCAGATCATAACAAAAGACGCATTTTGTTGAGGGTCGTTTATGGTGACATCCCACTCGCCAGGAAACCACTATGCAAGTATTATCCTCAGATGCCGTGGCAAAAACGTTTCGCAAAAAGGCACAAGCAACGTGATTATACCTAACCGTTAGGGCTGTTGACGATACGATATCAGCGATTTCTTACGCTACGAATACGATATCGGCGGAACAAAAAGTCTGCCGATATTTATTCGTAGCAGATTTTAGAGCCTGCCGATACTATATCGGCGGGATCTGCTCCGATACCAGATCCGTACCGATAAAACTCAGGGTTTCGTGGGATACCCATTACATCGCTCTAATCTTAGATCCCCGAGTGAAGCAAAAGCTTCATCTTGAGAGAGCTTGAAGCAGATGAGAACTCCGGCGCCCTCATAATTAATGCCATCCGCCAAAAGCTGCATTTGATGTACGAATTTGATGAGGACTCCCCTGCAAATCTGCCACTTTCGGCAGATTACAGTAGAAATCTGAAGTCTCGGATGCTTCAAAAAGTGCAGCCTCGAAGCCAGACTACACTTTCCGACATAGACCGCTGTTTCGATAGCCCGCTAGTCACTGTCATCGATACAGTCGATCCGAATTGGCTGTGCAAGTGGTGGCATGCACATAGAGAGGAGTATCCTAGGATGGCGTCTGCGGCTAGAACTTTTCTAGCCATCCCAGCGTCAGACGTTTAAGTCGAAAGATGTTTAATGCAGGACGAAACCTTCTAGGAGTGAGAAGGCATTCGATGAAGGCCGATACAATGCCCATGTTAAGCTGATGAACGACTAGTATAAGCATTAATGAGCAAAATATATCTATAGTTAACAATTTCGCATGATATGGCAATAGACGCTGACATCTTTCAAAATCGGCTAGACTGCTCGCCCGTTCAAGGAGCACGAAATTCTGTAATAAAGTTTGTGGTCTGATCACGTTGATTTCTACAATACAAACCATCTGAGTGTCAATCTGGCGGAAATTGACATCTTTCCGATCACGTGGTGATATTTTGAATAGCACCTAGTCCTAATTTAAGCGATTTTCTGCCGATAACCGATATGGTCGACTATATGCCGATACTATATCGGCTAACATCCGCCTGCCGAAGTTTATTCGTAATTTTATTCGCAAGAATTTGAGCCTGACGATATCGTATCGTATCGTATATTTTCCGATACGATATCGGCAAACCGGCAAATCGTCAACATCTCTACTAACCGTTGAAATAACAACTATAACTTAGAGTAGCTGCCTCAAAAGTGTAAACTGTAGAGTTCATGCTTAGGCATACATACATGAGAGTGGTTGATAGGTGTTGTTGTGGAAAGTCAGGGTTTGGGCTTTCATTTCGGTTCAAGGTGTTGGTCATGTAGTTATGATATATTATGGGAAATCATGATCGTGGTTACGTTGTATGAGCAAAACTAGCAATGGTTGTGTTGCGTACCCGCTGGTGTACCATGATTCCAAAAAGGGTATAGTCGGTAATTGCCCCATGATTTCCCAAGTTTGTGACGATGCAGTCTTGTCGGTGCTTCAGCATGCAACTTGTGGCAAACCTGACGTTGTAGTCTGTCGATGCTTCAGCATGCAACTTCTGACAAACTCTACCAAACCAAATGGTAATTTTTCTAGGTATGATTATGACATGTATGGTAATATGGTACTAGAGCAGTAGAGCTTTCTTAGATTAGGATATGCGACGGTAGCGACTTCACCATAATAACTTAGCAAGCAATTTGCTGGCTCGCAGGTTGCCTCTTGTCCTCTAAATACAAAAAGGACCGAGCATTTAGTTACCGGTAATTTAGTATTTCTTATATAGCCGAGTAGAATCTAAGAAATAATTTCTTATTCTTAAGATTTAACTTGATTGACGGTAAATTCTAACCAAAACTAGGTCACACGCTCTGACTAAAACAATATATACCAATAACAAAAAGAGTCGACACACACAAAACAGCCAGAACCAATATAACCTAATGACACAAACACATCAAAGGGAACGAAAAGGGAGAAAACTCAAACCTCTGAGTGACGACCGTTCTACTGTGGCAACGCAACGCACAATTCAACACAGGCAGGCAATTCAATCGGGGGTTCCTGAACTAAATAGACCGATAAGATTGGTTTTGCGGTCGCATAGATTAATACGACCTCGCAGCCTCTCTCATTGTTTGACCGTCTGCTGAACGCGTCCTGCCCATTGCTTCTTCATATGGTCTCTTATATCTGGCAATGAAGCCCTCTTGTCTCCTAACAAAGCTGCGAACTCGTTCCATTCGTGGATTTGATCTAGACGCATCGCCAGTTGCCCAGTTTATAATCTCACGCAGCTCCCTTGACGAGGCGTCATCGCTTTCAGTGATCTCAGGGTTTTCCGAAGCCATAAGCTCGAAAGAGGTCAATTCCTCTGCGTAGCTTGACGAAGTCACTACCGGGCCATCCCCAACAGAATTGATCATTTCAGGACCCGAGTGGACAATTGTCGTGCCATCGGTGTCAGATCCACTGAAGACGATAAGCGGCAGACGCTCCTGGAATAGTTCACGACTGAATGCTGGTGGTGGCCGCACGATATACTTACCATGGCGATCAGGGTGAGGGGACGAGTAAAATGATAGCAGATGTTTGCACCTGTACCTAGAGTTGAAAATGAAGGGAGGACAACTACAGAACCCCAGAACTTTATCCGCGTGATAGACAAGATCGCGTTGGCTTATAACACTATCATCAATGAGGTCCGCACATTTTCGCCATAAATGGACGAAATCCTCGTACAGGCTAGGATTTTTGCGTCCGGCATCAACCTGGAAGTACAGATGGAATTTTGACTTAATTAAACCAGTACAAATGATGTAGCAAAGGAAATCAAGCCTTGGCCTCACTAAATGTGATGTAAAGTCCTTCTTCAAAATTCTCCAGTGACTTTCCAGGCGTGTTGTGGTGCGCGAAATTAGTATTCTGCTCGACCTCGGCCAGTGTGTTAAGTAGTATGAGCCATATGGTAATACATATTACCTTATATGATATGATACGATATGGCCCCTGATGATATGACCATATATTACCATAAATAATCCTAACCCTTAAACCTTATCTAGGACCGAAGCGTAAAGGTGCCTCGATATTTTTAGGCTACGATGATAAAAGACTCAAGACAATTCCGCAAATTTGTGTGTCCAACGTGATTACCAATCTCAACAACACACATTCATACCAATCGATATACATAGATTCGCAGAAATGAGTTCGCAGGCCTCTGACATGCTCTCGCAATTTGACGGCGAATTATTGGAAGTCCTTGGTTCGCCGATTGCTCATGGACCATCGTCTTCTCTAGCTACGTCGACGGCTACAACTACAAAGCCAAGACGCTATTCTAAAGTTTGGCTTCACACCCCGGTAGGCCGTAATGAGATCATTCTCAACAACAAAGGCAAGCAAATTTGGCGATGTAAATATTGTTCGACCGAGTATCAGGAATCTGGCGGAACCACTGCCATTTCGAATCACTTGAAGCTGCGTCATGATATCGATATATCCTCTGCTCAAGAAGCTCGAACTACCTTGATGCAGGCCAATATTGCCGAGGCCTTTAAGAGCGCGCGACAAACATCTGAGTACAAACGTCGCTGCCTCTCTAGTGGTGCTACTCGGGAATTGGACCCCGCTGTCGTCGAACAACTATACGTGAAATGGATTACGACCTGTGGCATCTCATTTCGCATGGCTACATTACCTGAATTTAGGGCTTTCCTTCATTATCTGAATCCAGAGATTGACAATTGGCTGCCTAATTCTGTACCAACAATACGAAACTGGACGTTACGGAATTACAAAACTCAAAAGGAACTTATCAAAAGTGAAGTTCAACTGGCGCTCTCTGAAGTTCACTTTACAGTAGATATTTGGACTTCCCCAAATGCTCTTGCGATTCTTGGTATAATTGCACACTAAGTATCGGACTCAGGCCAACTACAGCACTGCGTTCTGGCCATAAAAGAGCTAGATGGCAAGCATGCAGGGGAGAATCTAGGAGCTTGCGTAATGAGTGTCATCAATGATTATGGAATTGCTACAAAAGTTGGATACTTTGTGATGGATAATGCAAGCAACAATGATACGATGATGCAAGCTCTTTCAGAATGTTCGTACAAACGCTTTAGACTACCTTCATCACTAACTCATTTAACTTAGTGCTTTTCGATCAATATGAAATTACATACGACACTCAACATTACAGACTGCGTTGTAACGGTCATATTATCAACTTGGGCTCAGTCCTTCTTGTTTCCTACCCACCCTGAAGCTCTTGCTGTAGAGAATAATAGAGGTTTATTGACAACACCTACAGAACTAGAAATGCAACAATGGCGACAAGAGGGACCTCTAGGCAAGCTGCATAATATCGTGGTGTATATTCAGCGGAAAACACAACGGTTAGCCAATTTTAGAGAGATTAGTGGTGGCCGTAATCTTGTACGAGATAATTCCACACAGTGGAACTCTTGGTATATGATGATTAGTACTGCAACGAAGCTCAAGACAGCAATCACCATATTTTGTCATCAATATCGGGAGAATGACGAGGACTTATTGTCAGAAAAGGATTGGCAGGATTTGCAAAATATTCAAGACTTCCTTCTATTTTTCTACGACGCGACATTAGTAACAGAAGGACGTAGCGCTACTATTGATAAGGTGTTACCAACAATGGACTTCTTGCTTGAACAGTTTGAGGGGGCAAAGTGTACCTACATTAATGACCCTTTTATGAGTCCTTGCTGTAACTCTGGTTGGGCTAAGTTGGATAAGTACTATAGTTTGACGGAGAGATCACCAGTGTATATTGCCGCCTTAGTATTGTCGCCGCAATGGAAATGGGATTATATTGACAACAACTGGCCTAATGAGTGGCATGCACCTTGCCGGAAACAAATGCTTGGCTTTTGGATTACAGAGTATAAGTCTACCGCGATCTCAGTTCCTACTCAGTCATCAGAATCGGCTGGTCGTCCCCTGAACTCATTCCAGAAGTGGGCGGAGAAGAAGAGAGGGTCTAGCCTTGAGCAGGACGAATACACTAGGTATCTCGTTGCTCCAGTGTTGCCTGAGGTCACAGACCCGCGAGCGTGGTGGTTAGAACCTACCCAGCGGAAGTCTTACCCAGCGCTCTCGATCATGGCGTTAGATGTTTTGTCAATTCCGGCGATGTCCGCAGAACCTGAGCGCTTGTTTTCAAGTGCAAAGATAACAATAACGGACCGTAGGAATCGACTTGGGATCGAGACTATAGAGGCAATTGAGTGTCTCAAATCGTGGTTGGGTAAAGATAGCACTGTATCTTATGCCGACAAGACCCTGAAACCCTGTATAAATTGATCACGTGATTCATATTGTCATATATATTACCATATACGATATCATACTATATCAGTCTTATATGATACTAGTTCAAACTAGTATCATATACGTATTGATTTGACAAAATGAACTCATATATGGTAATATCATACTACTTAATACACTGAACCCGGCCTGCCGCATGCCGCATAAAGCGGCGATCTCCCATCGAGACCCTACATTGCCCAGGCTGGGACGATACCAATTGCATCAGAAATATCGAAAGAGCTCCGGCTAATCATCTCTTTAATGGACAATGCATGAATATCTTCGTAAGCTTGATACTGAACTCTTCGGAGCGTTATCTTTGTCGACGACAACTTTGGGCAAAAGGTGTCTGAGGAGATGCCGCATAATTATCGTACGAAGAACATTGGCCTGATCTGCGGGACTCGCTCTTTTGAGGCCTCTTGAAAGTACCCACTCCGTCTCGTCACACAAAATGTCCGAACAGTATCAACGAAATCTGTTGAGTGGTGGCCCTCAGGGTTTCAGGGTTTTAGGGACGCTCTGCCGATTTTGCGCAGTGTGCGTAGAGTGTTTTCCCTATAGGGTAAGTTGTTACCGAGTTTTTGCGAACAGTATTTGCCACTTTTCTGTGGAGTGGATTTAGAGGAACTTTGTCTCTCGGGCATAGTCAAATTGCATTAATCGACATAAGGCTACTAGAATAAAACTTCTTAGCTCTCGAGTGGCATGATTCGGAGGTAGACGGAGTTTGAGCTCTGAGCACGATATATAAAACGTAGCTCAAACTCCAGCTAGCAACAAGCGTTCTTTATACGTTATTGCACAAAGCTCATGAAATCATAATTGACTATTCGGACGAGTCGCAAACACATAAACTACACAAATATCGCCTGAATCGATACAAACCCGCCATACAACTATTGCCATGAACCTACTTGGGGTCCAAATCCACCAACTGGGACTGTACGCAACGTCGCAACGCCGGCACCGTCGACACCCGCCGTTTGGACCGTTGTCCCCCACCACTTTAGTGAATGGCCAGTATATTGAAGCGCGAAGAAGATGAGGATACCACTAAACGCCATACCGGCTGTGAGACCAGACGACAATATATAGTTATACTTAGTCCACCACATGAGGTAGCGACGCCGGATTAAAAACATGAAAATAAATGAAAAGTACATTCCTGGTGTAAAATAGGAAAGGTTGTATGTCGCACCATAGCGTGTGATACCAGAGAGAATGACAACTGGATGAACATATTTGAGATATTTGACGTAACGGCGTCTCAAGGCCCAAAAACCAACGCCAACTAGCACACCAACAAGAAAGCCATATTTCAGTGCAGGATAGATAACATCGTACGTTCTGTGCGGACCAATTACGCCGAGGAGGACTGTGTTGGAATAAAGCTGGTTTGGGAAAGCGCATACCAAGCGGGCTGGTTGTGTACTTGTACACAGATCTGGTGTGTGGTTGATGAGCCAGGTAATTGCACCGGTCGTGACAAAGCATTGCAACAGGGTCGCAGTCATCTGCGCACGAAAAACCCCCCTGGGAGGCATACGAGCATAGTGAGCCAATTTCTGATCACCAATGAACGATTCGGCCTGTTCATCAGTATTGAATCCAAATACTCGGCAAATTAAGGATGCTATTGGGTTACCATGCACCATGTAGCCACCAATAATAACAGTTAGAGTGTCTCCCGGAATCAGATATCCTGTAGTCGAAAAAATAACCGTGGTAGGAATAAGGAGTGCTATGCTAACCAATATGACAACAACAACAGACCAAATTGGAGTGTTTGTCGGATAACCAACAATAGCGCCAACGCCAACACAGAACGCAATGATCAAAGTCGCAATAAACCACCAGTCAGGTACCTCTTTGTACTTTCGCATTGTTCGCGAAAATTGATCGTCAAACATTTCGTAGTTGGAGAGTTTGCGGTCCTTGAGACTGCGATAAAAGCCCTTGCATCCATCTATGATAGTTTTCCACTCATTTAACATAATATAGCAGAAAGCACATGTATACAAGCAATAGAAGGCGCCTAGCATTGTCATATTACCAGCGCCGATATATACCGGAGAATAATTTCGATATTTTTCCTCATCAAACGCATGGTTCGTCATAACCCTTGTGAGATTATACTTTGCGCCAGTTCGGTCGTAGACATTACTGTTGTTTGGGGGAAAATAAGCAGTGTACTTATAGTTAGACCAGTACAAACCAATGATGACAAGCGCTCCAACCCAAACGCCGATGTACTTATTCAGTGCAGCGAAGAATGGCAAAATTAGTGGGGTCGTGTAGTTGATCACTGACCAGTCGAATGTTGTCCATGGATTGATTCCAAGACCCATTCTAGATCCAGTGATGAAGGCAAGTTTTTTGTTCTTTGGCGCAATCCACGTCATCCAGTTGAATGTTGCGAGTGCCGTAAAGAGATAGTCCGGAATAAAGAAGTACACGAACATAGCAACAAAGCTAATCCAGAACAGCTTGTATTTTGAAATAGTCCACCCATGGATGCTCTGCTTAGTCTCCGGGAGTAGTAGTGCTCGGTTAAGCTGAAGAATTGGAAGAATGGTCGGCCAAACCGCCTACCAAGCTGTCAGCACATTAAACTACAATCAGATACACAACACTAACCTTCGTCGGATACACAACGTAACGACGCATGATACCGGCAAGACCGAACCCAAAGAACTGCGTTATAAATGCCATTAAAAATAGGAAACCATATTGGACCCATTCGTTATCAAAAAATATTCCCAAGCGCATGGTAAGAGCGTAGCTGAAGAAGTTGGTGGCGCCACCACCAACGTTTGTCATGATCGTCGCAAACATTTGCTCTTTGAAAGTCCATGGCCCTGGGTTTAGAGGAAATTTCCATCCAAATATATTGACATTCCAATTAGGGAGCGCCTTGGCAATAAACTTTCCCGAAGGATATATCAGAATCTGAAGGACAGTTGCATTGAGCGTGATTGACGGCTGACGCTGCTGGTACATCTGATTGATGAAGGACGCAC
Source organism: Lipomyces starkeyi (assembly GCA_018804115.1). NCBI lineage: Eukaryota > Fungi > Ascomycota > Lipomycetes > Lipomycetales > Lipomycetaceae > Lipomyces > Lipomyces starkeyi. The sequence goes on along the minus strand of JAGJTG010000005.1, from coordinate 58,080 downwards.
AACACACCCAGAATATTCCAACTGCATACGCACGAAATGTTTCACAAGGAACAGTCGGATCATCAACTGGTCGAACAACAGCACGTACTTCGGGATATGGGGAGTCAAACTTTATCAGAACTGCTTGTAGTCGGGCTTCAAGCTGGTAGCAATATGGATCCATACCGCTCATCTGCTCGCCCTGCAAAAGCACATTGATGCGGTCCATCATATCTACCGGAAAGTTGACATCCTCCTTGTAGTACTCAGCTGCTTCTTTCAATATCGTCAGTGACTCCTCAAGAGTCAATGACTTCATGTTGTCTACAATGTACTCTGGGTCCTCATCAAGAATGTCACGTAAGTTGCTCACAGTAGCAATAAACGCGTAAATCCTTTCTTTTTCCTCAGTAGTGTACTCGAACTCATCTTTCTCTCCGGCATATAACACAGTCGTTATATAGGCTTCCTTCTTTTCACTTGCGGCGTCGCTGTCGTTGGTGGACAAGAAATTCGCCTCAATGAGGGAAGATTGCTTTTCATATTGAGACATCTAAATCGTTAGGCACTGTAAACCGCGCGGAGTCTATGCAGATTACTTTTCCGGGATTCTGCACAAGGAAAGTAGAAACGTACCTTCAGTCGAGAAGACGCTACTTAGGCCTATTAAGATACGACGGCCAATCCAACTGCTATCCAGTTTCGGTGAAGTTAAATGGAAAAAAATGCGCGAATGACCCGAGTGTATATATAGCTTCCAGTTCAACATATTAACCGACGAACTATTACCAGAATCGGTTCCAAAAATTTTGTCGAGCGCCATTGCATTTCGAATCCAGATAAAATGGTAATACGCAATTCAGTGGCGTTCATCGGTTAGTTGGAAGGCACACGATAAGAACTCAGTCAGATGATGAGCGCAAAGTGGGGCCCGTGCTGCAGCTGTGGAGATAGCCTTTTTCTTTTGCAGCCGACGTAATCTAATCAAAATACGTAGCTCAAAAGCCGATATGCCGGCTATCGTAGCTGAAGTATTATATCGACAAGGACCAAATCAGCGTAAGGCATGATTGTTCAAATTTTGGCGCCATTGGATTGCGGAGGCAATATGTTATTATATTTTGTTATGAATGTATGGTGGGTTTCCCGAGTAGCTACATTCTGCCAAGCTGCATATCACAAATGTGTCTTGCAGCAACATGGACGCCAGGTTGCGTCGCAAAGCTGGGAGAGCTTAACTGGAAAGCCCAAGAATGCTTAGGCGACCGGGTAGATAGCCGGGTTGTGTGAGCTCTTGTGGACTTCCAAGAAATCAACTTTTTTATTGTCACGCTGGATGGATTTGCACAATTGATCTTCACCGGGCCTCAGTCTGTGAGTTAGAAAATTGGCCGCTGACGATAGCGGCTTGTGCTCACCCACTCAAGAATCTCCTTGAGCCTGATCTTATCGTACTTATGATAAGCCTGTATTTAAAGTTGGCTTTAGCTGCGCTCCCCTGTAAATAAAGTCGGCGGTAAATAATCGCTCGGTGCGCGTGGCTAAGTTCGGGCCCGCGCCAAGGCGTTTCGAAACCCAGCGTTTCGCCGAGGCTTGGCATTCTCAGCTTACGGCCTTATCTATAGTGCACTATGGTGGAAATGTTGGGGATTTGTCAACCTTCCATCATATCTAAAGTCTAGGAGTCCGCAAAAGATTATGCGGGAATTTTCTAAGTAAGTGCACCTGACTTCGTCTGTGGCCGGATTTGGAAGTCAAAGTTACTCGTAAATGCGGATGATTGTAGGAAGATACTCAACCTCTATGTTAAATATATTTCAAGGATTAAAGTCCAATCAAACTAGTGCCTCGGTAAGCTAATTACATATCGATAGCAAAGTCCATGGGACAGTTTAAAGGATATTTTTTAGGGCAATTGTCTAAAATACCACTGAAACTTTTGATATTGCCAAAATACCATTGGCGGCGGTACCCTTCTTACCTGAGCCGCACGGGTTCGTTGGCACATAACGGCGTGACACTTAGAGCAATGCAATGAACATTAGACGCTTAAGTCCTCACTAGACTGCATTTGGTGCGCTTATATAGTAGTGCAAAGATGTTGGGACGCTTCTTGAACAAATGAACGGATGATGCTGTTCTGCCAATGGTGTTTGAAAGTGTTAAGACGCGTCTTGAACCAACGGACTAACGCCTTCCTGTAATTTTAGAGTTTAGGAGGGTAAATTTGCCCGTGGATTACTGACTTGGCGTAGAAAATTGGAGCGGGTCCGGAGGTTGAGGTACCCGGTGGTATTTTGGCAAAAAAGTTTCAGTGGTATTTTAGACAATTGCCCTATATTTTAGTATATTCATACAAGAGGTCAGCAGAATCCGAAAAATGCACTGACGTCAATTAATCAACCAGTTGCCTGCATCCTCGTCAATTCGTCCTGTGATCATGTACATATAACAAGCGTTGCAGGGTGTTGCAACGGGAGGGTGGGAGGGTGCTCGGCAATAGTTAAGCCACCCTTAGCACGAGCACGGCGTCCTAATAAGCCACCAAAGTTTGGTGCACATAGTAGAAAGTCGTGCCCTTTCCCTGATGTCGAATTAAGCCGTCCGAAAGTGCACAGTACCAACACCTTGCCTGGTGTAAGAGAAAACAAAAACACAGCTGACGCGTTCTTCAACCACAACGACGCGTCTCGGGGTCCTACAGATTTTACTCCTCCTCACCGCTCTACGTAGCATCAATTATTATGACAGCAGACTTCCAGCAGCCCTACCTCCCGCACTTATTGTAGCATATTGGAAGACGACTCTTTGCTACCCTCCACACGGACAACCACGTCAGACTTCCGTCTGCCGCTCTCTCTGCATGCCGATGCGAAATCTGAACAACACCGCCCCCGAAAGAGGCGCTCGCTAGGAGTATTTGATATAATCAAGCGGGACTGCTCCAATCTTATTAATAGAGACTGTTCAGGGAAGCTCCATACTACTTCCTTTCACAGGATCAAGGAAATTGTGGAACACATGAGTGAAGAAGAGAAGGAAGCGCTCAAGGCGAGTGAGGCTGATCCGGAAATTGCGATGTCCAATCTGTATACGAGCATGTCAGCAGATATTGTAAGTGAGCAATGTGTTTACCTTTCTCTGGTTGGTATCACTTACGTATATTGAAAGCAACGGCCAGTGAGATCGACAGCGAAGTCTCGGTTGAGGGACTCTTCATTCTTAAGCGAGGAAAGACATTCTACTACCATGGGACAACCGCGGCCAGGCGCTTGCTACAGCTGCAATATGATGAATATCACAAAGGCCGTTTAAACAAAATATTCATGCAGCTGGATTCCTATTTCACTTTGAAAGACAGTGGTATACTTTCGTGTCTAACAATTGAGCTTGTATTTGCAATGACTTTGCAATAATAGTCTCTACCCTGGCTCCTACAGCGACCAACGGGCCGCAACCCACAAAGAGGGCTAAGCTCTCAGCTGTGAAGGAGAAGGCCATGCGCGAAGCGTTTAAGAAATTGCTCGGTTGGTGATTGTTTGGAGATCGGTTATCTCAGACCAGTCAGTCTCCACTTCCACTGTGGGTCACTGTGGGTCACTTTGGGTCACTGTGGGTCACTGTGGGTCACTGTGGGTCTCGGGCCAGTTCTTAGGTAGCCGAATGTTGTAGAGTACATTCGGCGGTGGTGATGGGCGAGCGGGGGTGCTTTGAGGAGTTGTGTTGTGTTGCCCTTCCTTGTAGAGGAGCATTCTTGTGTATATATAGACCTGAATGTCCGTGAGACTGGTCATAATCATAGAGACTAGACTCTCAGCCTCCCCTTCCATAGTTCATAGTTCATCCCATCCTATATCTACTTCTCACAGGTGATTGCTACAAGTCCTTTACATATCAAGTATGTCTGTTCTGACATAACTTTCGTGATAACGCAAGCTGCGAACGCTGAGCACCCGATCCCCTCCGGTTCAGGTCACTCAAGACTCTGGAATCCGAACTTGCAGGCAGGGGATTCAGAGTCCAGTTTGAAGGTGACTGGACCTGGACCACCTTCGAGAGTGCTTACAAATCTAAAACACTGTAAGTTTCAGGCAATCGTAGAGGCCATAAGTGGCCACAGAATTACAGTCACACCTATAGACCGCAGAAATGAAGAATGAGGAGTGTTACTTTCAAGTTGCCCATTCCTTCTCTTCATGTTTTCTTTGTCTCCTCCATATGGCGTCCATAGTAACCCCGGCCCAGTCAAGCACCAGTTGACATGGCTTAGTCCGGACTACTATGGCCATATCGTAGTCCGAGCCAGGCCGTAGTTGTTGGAGATATTAATCAGTCTCCACTTCCTATAGATCGTGATGTCATAAAGCTATGTCACTCCATGAGTCATGAGCTTTCTTCAGTACGTCACGATCTGCTCGGGTTCGTCATTCTAGAAATCCTGGTGTCATACAGTTACGTCAGGACTCTGATGTGCATGAATCATGAACTCTCTTCAGCAGGTCATGACGTTCTCATGTTCGTCATTATGTATTTAAATGGTCGAATGTGGTTTAACACATTCGTCATTTCTGAGTAGCATAAAATAGCTACGTCATTTTGTTTCTCCTCGGTTGAGGTGTTTTGTCATCTATTTATAGAGCTGAAATATGCTCGATACTGGCAAGTTAAGAAGTAACGCCAGACTCTCAGCCCTCATTGAGTAGTTCACTCTATTTCATGTCTACCTCAATTGTTCAACAGGTTATGAGCCCTGCTAGCGATGAACTCCGCCAATACCTTGAACGCTTCGATGCCTGCTACAGGCATTCCAATCCCGACCTATGATGGGAAGAACTTTGTGATCTGGGATGCGAGAATGAAGTCTTATCTTGCTGCAATGAATGCAGCTACAGCCCTGGACGATGATGTGTCGCTTGAGCGGATGACACCTAAGCAGCTCCATACAGATAACATCGCCAAAGGAGTTATCATTGGGCACGTCAATAATCTCATGATGTTGACGTTGACAATGTTTGACCGGGCCTTTGACATGTTCGATTACCTCCGTGGAATGTATATCGAGAAAGCGACCGACAGGCAGGCCGAACTGCTGTCCAATCTTTATTCGACAAAGATGTCTAATAGCGAGTCATTACAGTCTCACCTTAAGACCATGCTTCTGTACAGGAAACAGTTGCGACTGGGACAGACTGAGTTCACGGACCAAATGTATGCAAGCGTTATATAAGTCGTTCGCTCCAAAGTTTTTGGATTATAAAAACAGTTTACGTGCACGTCATCTTACGTTGCAAGAAGTCATCTCTGCCTTGACGGCGTATGATGACGAATTGTCCAAGGACAGAGAGAATGAAGCCGCCTACGTCATTGAGACAAAGGCAGGGAGTGGATCAGACACTCGTACCAAGTACCGAAAGGGGCGTGTTGAAAAATCGTATTCTAAGGGGAAGGTATCCGATAAGGATACGCGTGTTGTGAAATACACTAACTACGGGCGTGGCAACGAGCACTGTCACAAGCCACGAGTTACGTGCTATAGATGTAACTCCTGGTTTCATGGGACTGAAGGTATCTAAGCCTGAAATCCCATAGTAATGAGCCGCACATTCGGCAGCAAATTTCATACTGTTTCAGGGGTGGTGTTTCTGTATACAACCAAAGTATGAAATTCTGAAACCGGGGATAAACAGGCTCGATCGAATCGCTGATTTTGTTAAAAGTTTTAGTAATTTAGTTCAGATTTTAGCAAACAAATTGGGCGAGTTGCTATTTTCGCGTGGTTCGGCAGGTTTGTGGGAGGGTTAGGGATCATGGTACGAAAGTCGGGTGACACATATGGGTGAAGGTACGAAATTTCGGTGACACAGACAAACCTGGATAGTTTGAAATTGGGTGACACAACTGACGGTATGAAATTAGGGCTATGAAATTAGGGCGACACTCGGGGTCAGAGACAGCTTGGGTGTGAACGCCAAAGTGAGGAGATGCCAGGAACGGATGTAGGGCTGGCACCCGTATAGCAGCGGCCACGTTGACCACGTTGAGCACTTGGCCAAGGACCAAGGCAGCCTTTGTTCAGGGCTCCAATCTCCGAATTTTGCAATAAAATTAGCTTACCCGAGTCGCTGTAGTTAGCTGATAATTATAAATTTTTTTTTGTTTTTATATATCGAAAGCTCAGGATGCTGAATTTTGGTGTTGTCCCACTTTGGGTGTATGAATCCAATAATCTCAGTAGTTGCTGAGTCAGGTAATCCACAAAAACACGCCTCGAACAAAACTTTTCACACTCAACCTCCTCCGCTTCTACATCCCCCAACATCGTCCCCACACTGTAAAAAACTAATCACCACAATATCTTTGCAGCACAATGTTCCACGAAATTAATGGATTTCAATGCTCTCAGTGCAATCACGCACCATTGAACAGCAAAACCGAGCTGTCGAAGCACATTTCCAATTATCACCGCAGAGTGACGGGTGTTGTCATCAACGGCGAATCTTATACCTTGGCTGCTCCAGAGGATGGCAGCAAATACCCATGCCCTAAATGGGATAGAGAAACTGCTTCCCTGAGCGCTCTTAGGCGCCACATGGCGCATAGTTGTCAAAGTTCAGCGCCCGCGCAAGCTCGTCATGAGACCAGGCCAGCTGCTCGTGAAATCGGCCCAGACACAATCCCAGAGGTAGCTGTTGCACATGTAATGAAGGCGTGTTTTCAAGATTATTTTAGTCCTTGTTTATGCGCTGGAATAAGCTAATTGGCCTAGATTGCCACGGCATTGAGGACCTTGGATTCACGATTGAGAGCATTTGGCATGTTGCAATTTGCCAACGGTGCCACTTTGTGGTTGATAAAGGCATGATTATTGATCACCTGAATGGTATCCATGGGTTTGAAATTCGAAATGTCAATGCAGTCTTGTTAGTGCTGCGTATGTACCACCTCAGAATTCATTTAGCGGTGATATGGGATGACAATATTGAGGACCAGTTAGATGATTCTGATGATGAGGATCGAGGTCCGTCATTCTTTAACCCCCCTGCATTTAGACCAGGCTCAGCTGCACTTCAAGGCATTCTAGTTCATGATGGCTTCAAGTGTCAGCTCTGTGAGCAGAGGCTACATCATGTCTGTACCACCAACTAAGAAAGGCATGAGGACTCACTATTCAAGGCATCATAGGGGCCAAACTGTCGAGTATCATCCAGTTAAGGTTCAAGCCTTCTATGGTCTTCCCAATTGCGATATGTTGAAGTAATGGATGCAGAAGACGAGGGGCAGGATTCAATTACGAAAAAAAAATTGGAATTCCAGAAGATATTCACTCTGTCCCTAACCATAACGGTAACATAACAGCAAAGAGGGATCTTAATCAATTTGGTGTGAAGTTTCAAGTCTACCCTTTGCTGGAGACTTTGGACTTAAGTGATCTCGGACCGCTACTATACAGTCCACAGGACAGGTCTTTCGAGTTACTGAAGCACTTGTGCCTGAAGATGTTCACTGTTACACGGGAGGACACAAGGGCTGGATTTCAGCCTATGTTAGGTAAAGTCATGGTCGGTGAGCGAGACAAGTATGCCGTTACTTATTCACCCTTGTATATCCTAGTGCAGAACTAATCCAAGTGATACAGAGATTACTTTTATGAGGTGCAAGAAAATGCCACTCTTGAAAACTATGCCACCATATGGGCGAAAGTCTTGTGGGTTGGCTGCTTAGCGGTCATAAGTACGGGTAGGTTGCATCAAGGACTTGAGCTTACAGCTGAGCAGAGGGTAGCCGCAATGGGCCTCCTCCAGGACCTTGAACTAATAAAGGGTGCTCGTGAGAATGATGACTTGGCTCTACAATCCTCCGCACTAGCAACTGCTGTAATGTTGAGCACATATATTCTGAGGCAGCAATTTGAAGTAGTTAACCATATTCTCCCTACGGGAGAAAGCCTCGCATCACAGTATCTGGTTCCTCGTGCAATTAGTCTCCTATCTTTGCGGCCTAATGGCATTTCTCAGCTATCTCCAGATAAGCCATGTAACGGCCGCTATGAGGTATGCGCTGAGGAGCACTGTGCTCTACCGCGTGGCGAAGAGCACTGAGCCACTGTTACTGACTGAGTAAGTCGCACTTCATTGAACAAATGTTATTATACCGCAGTTGACATTATGCAGGGATGACATTGACGACGAATGCTCACGGTTCCTTGCGCCACAGAAGTCGACATTCGTTTTCTTACTGTGTGCTGTGCAGGTGCATGCGGCGTGCAGGAGGTTTGGACAGAACATTAAGTGCCGACAATTACGTGGGCTACAGATGACTTTTCGGCACTTCGGTTACAAAGTGGCTCAAATCTCACAATCGGGTCGCTCAAGTCATTCATTCAGGAGCAGTATAAAGCCGCCGAAGATGCAATTGAAGACCTGTGTCTTGGTCTGGACATTCCGAATCATTTTGCTCGGGACATGAAAGATATTTACAATTTATCCAGAGGCCGGGTTACAGTTTCCTTACTGAGCCAGCCAACGTCCTACCCCGACAGTATCTGTGGGACATGATGATTAGTTCTGCCCAGCTCAAGTCGAAATTCACTAGAGGCGCAGAAGTTTTAAGAGAGCAGGCACAGAGATATCTTAGAACAAGTACAGGGTTCCTAGAAGCGCTCTTTATTCTTATGCACCTAACTTATGGCTCTCCTGCGAGGATGACTGAGATCAATACCTGGAAGACTGTGAACACAGTTCATAGCCTCAGAAACATATATTGTCACTCTAGAAGCTTAATATTGTCAGATATCGGATTGTTCAGGATTAGATCAGTCTCCACTTCCAGAATGGTGGCTTCTCGCTGGTGCTCTGTACAAAGTTACGAATTCCATCATCGAGGGCTATCAGCAATACTTATTTACAGAACGACTTCGTGAGATCATTCAACATAAGTCAGCTTCGTCAGCAGCCTTGCATACGAAGATAAGTGCTCAAGAACTAAGGCAGGCATTGGTAGCTTTTCTTGACCAATATGCAGGTCACAGCAAAGCCGTTAGCTCATTTACGCAAGATTTAGCTCATGACGTGCAAAGTGGCCATTCTACCCAGATGGCTGTAACGCGCTACGCAGTGAGTGACCAGGACCTGCCTTCCACTAACAGATATGACGTACATGTATTCATGTTGGTGAGTGAGGCGTGGTTCAAGGTGCTAGGGGAGGAGTCTCCGGTTGAGTCTCAAGAGACGGATCCACAGGGCAGAGCCTTCAGCAATTGGTCAGTCTATTGAGCATACAATCCCCGCAACTCGTGAAGTAAGCAACACGGTCGAGGACACTACGGTTGTGAGCAGAGCTCCAATCAACTACATCAACTACATATTTTTTGTCTGTGTAGAGTAAGTGTATATTAATAAGCGAGGCATGAATGCAGTGTATCAACGGACGCCTCAAATGTAGATGGTATAAGTGTAGTTGACTTCAGTGTATGGGGTGACCCACTCTGTCACCGTCCCCTCAGAGGAAGCCCACCTAAGATGCTCCGCAAATTTGAAGTCGTCTTGAGTAAAAATACCGTACTACCATGTAAGCAACTTCTCTGCCGTTGTCCCCTGACCATTTAAATCATCTCTTCAGCCTCCAAGTTTTGCGCCTTCCCAATAAGCCATGATAACTCCCGTCTTCTGCACTCGTCATCATTGAGATGCATGCTCTAAAGCTGTCTTTTCTCCTCCATGATTGAAAGGAACAAAGGATTTAGGTGATTTGTAATACCAGCGCGAAACCATGACCTCAACACTTGACACATCCCTATTGTTCGCGCGTGAAGACTACTCCGTTGAGGGACAACCATCTGCCCTGAGGCTGAGAACAGTCTTTCACACTCAGCAGACATGGATTGTATCGTGAGAAAGTCGAGAGCCATTCGAGAGAGCCGAGGGTATTGAAAGCGCTTCTCATGCCAATAAGCTATTGGATCACGAACAAACTTGTCGTCGTTGCGGTGAGTTGCTTGCCATTTTTCGAACTCCTCGTCGGCACAGGGATCATCGTCTAGACCCCCTGCTTGATTCGAATCGACTCTGATCTGTTCGCAGTGCTCTTCGAAGGCGTTGCAATAGTACTTTTGTCGTTTTGCATCTTGCTCATCGTCCGAGATCATCTCGAGGTCTCGATATCTCTCATCCCATACGTGCTAACCATCCTTTTTGCAGTTCTGATCCGACCATGACTGTTCGAACCACCCCCATCTATACGCTGGATAAAGCGAAACGGCAGCATAACATATCGATGTTTCGTCGAGAATTGTGTAGTACTTCTCTAACTTCTCCCAGGCCATATTAATGCCAATCCTGAACTGTTCAGGGTCAGAAAAGTCCTTTGCCATCTCCTTATATTTCTCCAGCTTGCCGAGCAAGAATTCAAACCTGTTGATCACATCCCAAATGTTTCCATAAGAGCCGGTATATCCCGTCCTGCGCTTTCTGATCACGCCATCGCCTTCCAGAGTCTTGACTGCATCTTCGTAGTACCCGAGAATTGTTGCAAAATGTTGGAGAACAGACCAATCGTTGGCAGTAAGTTGGTTCTCGCTTCTGAGGATTCGGGGACAAACTGCCGACTTCTTCAACTGACCAGTTAAAACTATCCACAATTGATCTCAGTCTCTTGCTCCCTGGCTTCTTGTCAGCCTTCTGTTGTAACCCTGACTTCGTCTTGTTATCCGGCGCAGAGATTCGATGATCTCTATATAGATGATTCAGGGCATTCTGACGGCCGGCAGCAACTAAGCTCTTAGGTTTGGGATCGCTCTTCTGAATACACCGCTTGCAAACCCTTCTGCGCTCGTCGTGACGTACCCGTATTCCCAAGCCCACGAGTGATTGTCTTTACTTCTTTCTGACCACACCCAGCCTGGAAAATGGCGCCCAAGACGCGTCTCGAAATGGATCGGGATCAGGGGGCGGTGTTGAGGATGCAGTTGATGAGGATACAGAAGAATTGGGCGACGAAAGTTCGGAGAGTTCGGAGTTATCTGAGAGATCGTCGACAGAGATTGGAACTGGTTCTGGGGAGCTCGCAAGCGCTCATAATGACGGAAAGCACCAAGGCACAGCACAGAGAAGAAGGTCGGTCGAATGTTATTATAGTTGGCCTGAAATGAAGTTAGAAGATGGATATGGATCGGTGGTGCCAGTACGAGCGTAATGACAATTAAGGATGAACGGACGTGTTACGCGGTAGCAGAAGATCCAAGGTACCTTGGCTACAGCACAAATTAACTGGGATAGGGTATCTACGAACATTACTGAGAACATCACTGTCCATCAATTCTACGGTGGGCATAAAACCCTGACCCTATATCCAATCCCAATTTTACCAACTTCTCATAGCCCTATCTTATCTCGAACAAATACACTGAATACACTAAATCTACGTACACTGGACGTCTAAATGTATGTAGTGGATTAGTCAGAAACGCTCTGGTGTAGATGATTTAGTTTAGTGTAATACACTAAGTGTATCAACTCGTGTAAGTCGTGTAGTTTCTTGGAACCCTGTATATCCAGACGACTATCCAATTGCTAGCAAGCGAGGAATGAGAAAGGGCATGCGAACGATACTGGACGAAAGAGGAATGCGGGTTGAGGATATGAAATTGGACTGCAAGACTAAGCTGGGCCAGATTGATTCAACAAAACAACATGATTGTTGTGCAATCCATCGGCTATCTCAACAGCCTGACTTCTTATCGCAGCATTCAAAACTGGAAACTGCTTTGGGTTGAAAGAATATGGGGAGAGGCGAAGCGACGGGCAAGAAATGAATGCAAATATCGTTTACGGTGATGAGAGCGCGTGTTCCAGAAATTCTACACACTATTCCCATCCACAAGGTTAGAAAGTTTGCTCGATACGCATGGCGATTTATAGAATGGTTTACTAGAGATCTCGATGGAAAAGCAGCGATTTATGCTGTGAAGAAATATAAGTCACATCGGAGGTTACCTTCGTTGTTAGAACTGGAATAGTAGTGCAGGGAGATTTATTGCATGCCGAAATAGATAATAGGGTTAGGGCTTGCATAAATTTTGAAATGATTACGTAAGAATTCAGCGACTTAGTTAGTTAAACGAAATGCACCATTTGAGTACAGCATTCGGCCGTTCGTCTGGCCGAATGGCCTAAGCGACACAGAGTTAGGGCAGAATGCAACTACTCTGTGCGCCAAACTTTTTTATTGATGCAGGCTGGGCCTGGTGGCGGGGACTCCCATGGCGACGGCTTCGCTATTTTCCCAAAGCTATCGCTGTCGGTCTCCTTTGCGCCGGCCGAAGCGTCAGAGTCGAACTGTCTAAACCATATGCCCGTATCCGGCAACAATTTATTCACAAACTACCCTGCGTCTATTTCAATGTGTTAATTGCGTAAGTTCCTATTTGTCGTATTACTCGAAGTCGTTACCTGAAACTGACAATCTGATGAGTATTTCAGTCAGACGTCGACTACAATAAGAATAGAGCGATGATGCTGCAGTTGCGGTCCGCTTTTTGCCTCGGAATGGGGCTTTCTTTGGCAGTACTGGTACAGCCACTGCAACCGACTGGCCACGATATAGTCGGAGTTGATAATGGTGATGGTGTGGCCGTTGGCACCATTGAGGCCGTAAATCACGAGGAGCCGGAACTTGCATTGCGTAAAAGCGGGCGTGATCGAATTTTTACCGACCTCTTAGATATTACTGCTCATGCCTGGGAAGCTGTACTTCAGTTTGAAGAGAAATTCTCGGATGCCTTTTGGAGAGACATGACGAATTTCAGAGGCGATCATCTATGCAGCTATTGGGAGGGTCAATTCTCATCCCATGGTGCTACGTGGTGGGTAGAGTTCTGGGAAATGTCGAAGGACCGAACCTGTAAGTCTACTCTGAAGGAATCGGATATTAACGAGTTGGTACACAAAAATATAGAGTCAATTCCTTTGAGCTTGATTTCTGTGTTTATTGACGCTGAGTTTATTGACGCTTGCCAAAGGACATATTATGAGGGTTCGTGGATAGGGTGGATTGGAATCGCGGCCAATGCGAGCAGGGATGATTCAGTCTGCACAAAAAAGATTGAGGAAGTGACCCGCATATATGAGAGGTACTGGATAGGGCGGCAGATAGTCAGGGCGGCAAGTTTGACCCCAGTTGCAGTGGCCACAGTATTGTCACCCATTTTCCCCACCGCCGTAGATGGTGCCATCGACGGGCCGATATCAACGTCGAATGTTGCTCTAAACGTAGAGGTGGCAGTGCCATCACCGCCTCCGGTGCCTGTTATCCATCAATTCTCGCGGATTGTGCTGAAGCCGACAAAAAAGGTCGACGCTAATGATCGGCAAAGATGGTTCTGGATCTTTCTCGCACCATTTGGAAAACAATCTGTGTGGCTGTCCATGTACGTGGCGAATTTCTTGTCTTCTCGGCGACCACAGAACCAGATTTGGCCACTCCCTGCACGATTTTTCATTGCCTCCGTGACGATATTCCTACTAGTGCCGGCAACAAGCCTTGTGGTCATCGCATTGAAATGCTATTCGCCTGCAATGGCCCCGTACATTCCACGTTACTTTTCTATCAACCGGGCGGAAGGTGAAATGTGTCCAGGACCGGATACCTTGCGGTCTTTATATAGCGCGTTCTATGTTTGTCACGTCATCGAGATATTCTCGAGCGCGCTGCAGGGCCGAAGCATGTCGTCGGACACGCAAATGATCATTTCTGACTTTACGAACGCTCTCGAGAAGGCTCTGTCGGCACACAAGCTGTCGGTAGAATTTCTCATAACTTCGCTTTTATGGTCATCCAAATTTCTCTCGCTCTGCATCATTTCGATGTTGGATTTACAGAATTATAGAGTAACTGGACTTATTTCTGTTACTTTGGGTGGACTTCGAGAAGCTAACATATAATGCAGCTTATTCCATCGGCAGTCTTTGGGATAATAACAGTTTCATATATTGCGGTATCGAATTATTATGGAGGTGCACAAATCTTTTCGACAAGTTGGATATTGGGACTTCATCCGCTTCTGGGAGCGCAATTTGTTGCCCTCCTTTGTGGAACAATTTACCTTCTCGCATCACTGTTGGAGGGCGGGCTATCGAATTTTCAGTTAACTATGCAAAAAGCACAAGTCGACTATTCAGATGACTTCTATTCATGCCTTCTTAAGCTTGGTGTTCTGGTGGTCACGTCTTTTGATAACTCCACGCCAATGGCAGAAAGTCCTTCGCTTGCAGTCCCAGATGTAACCTGGATTGAACGTCTGGAATACAAGCGCCGCACATTGTTTACATCTATCAACGAGATGGGCCCCAACCCGATTGGGTCATCGATAATCCAAGCCGACGGGATTCTGCAAAAGCGCGAAAAACTCTCGAGTGAGTGCCATGACGGTGTCAACGACAGCTTAGGGATGGCTGTCCATCACAAACGGACAAGAAAGCGACCCCGAGAAGTGGCATCGAATACGTCTGGATATGCTAGTTATAGTCTACGCCGTGGTCGAATGGAAGATTTGATAGATACCGAGGTACCGGGCAGATTACGCAGGATGATGCTAGTGAATCATTTGCAGATATTGCATAGGCTTGGTCGGCTGTGTCTTCTGCTGTGCATGAATGTGATGCGGAGGGTATTTCATCAGATGTGGAGAAGACGAAGAACGACGGAGCAGTTAGATAATAGGGAGGAACCGCAAAATATACTTGCAGAGGCGGTAAATGAACAGGGTGAAAAGGCTGTGAATAGAGTTTGGTCGGACGCCGAATATTATTCTCGATTTTTGCACGGTGACAAGTTGCCGGAGGAAGACACCTCGGGGGATTTCGTGCCGTCGGATGAGGATGAGGAGACTAACCCCGATGAGATGGGGCCGAGCTGTGATATCACATCATCCTCGCAGCATCAAGTGGAGCCAATGTCAGACAAGTTGTTCCCGGAGTTTTGCACATCGGCAATTACATTATCGAGTCTCCTACTTCCACAGACATCGTACGAAATACAACTTGCTCACATCATGAGGGCGCATCTCTTAGCAGATGAGATGCTTACCCGCGCGAAGATGCCGACAATGAAAGGTCGCATTTCCGAACGCGATGTTTTTGACCACTGGAATTCGAACCATTGCGATCTAGATGACGAGGATGGGCCCGTACTTGCAACGATCATAACAAAGCGAAGGCGGCGCAGCGCGCAAACTATTAGTGCTGATCATGGTGCCGAATATGAAGTTGAAGGCGTATCGCCACGTGAGTCGTCTCGATGTGTAATTTGTCATGCGGCTCAACGGAATATTGTCCTATGGCCTTGCAGGTGTTTAGCTGTGTGTGAAGAGTGTAGAGCTACAGTGGCACTAACCAATTTGAAGGGATGTGTTTGCTGTGGGAGAAACGTCGTGTCATTTTCGAGGCTTAATATTGCATAGGTTGTAGACACATAAATCCCAATCTGATTGTGTTGTAATGTGAAATATCTATCGGGGACATAGGAAGCAATGTTCAGAATCAACGTCACAACTCCCAGAGTTTAGAACAAGCTCCGCGGCTACTGAAACCTCAATCCTTTCGAGCAATAGATTTTCAGCTTTTTCTTCGCTCCCAATAGTTGAGTTCCCGTCGGGAGAGTCTATTTTTTTTGCCGCACAGTTGTCCCAACAAACGAACTCCCAGGGGCACAAGTGCGCAAAATGATAGTGTGTCACTACAGCCGGAATAATTGCATCCCGGCTTTGTACGCGCGACAAAAATAGATTATTACCCAAAATATACTGAAAAGACTATATGCGCCCGAAGCCTGCGACGCAATCCCTGATATCTGCGGCTCGTCAGGAGGTACCAATCCTGACATTATCACCACTCAAAAGGCCGGGGCGCGAGGTTTCCGATTGTGCCGTCGGTGCAAATCACGAACGAGCGAGCAATACTCAGGTAAGGGACGATGAAATTAGAACGAAGGATATTACGATAACACGATACGAAACTATATCGCCGGGTTTTGCCCATATCGCATATCGTATCGCCGGAATTTTCTATATCGTCCTTTTAGGCGATACAGGGGAGGAGGGTAATGTGGTGACCAATCAAACACTAGAAGTATAAGAAGAGGTTGTAAACTCCTTTGGAGACACGACTCTATTGAAGTAGTAGATCCAGTTTTAATCGAACTTGGCTTACCAAACTATTACATATGGGCATCTTTCTCTCCTTTTATTCTCTTTTCTTAGAAATAGAGAGGGCCATGACTTGCGTGATGCAGTTTTCCGTAGAGTTCCAACATTATGTAACTTAAGCAATTAATTCGTTGTTTTCAAGCTGCAAAGTGGCAAAGTGGGTTGAAAAATAGAGCCAAGGTCTTACGAAGCCGAATCCCGTACAGGAAGAGGGTATTGAGGCGATACGATATGGCGATAGCCAGAGCTGTGGTTGACCAACTGGTAGTGAACATCGTCACTTTAGACTGGCCACGAGTAGCGCCAACGAAGAAAAATCCCCAACTAAGTAATATGGAATCTCTAGCATCAGTGGAGGCCCGCTCGGGAGACATTCGATGTCACAGATTTGTACCTTTTGGTCTCCTAACTATATTCGATGGGAAGTTTACGGATCTGTCCGATCCGTGAAAAGGCACCAAGAGTTTAAGGGTTATTATCTCCCCGGTACTCTGAGAGCTCTATGGCGACCGGTGCATACCTGAGCGCAGGGGCCGCAACATGGGACAGAAACGATCGCCAGAATGAATTGGGCCGGCCACAGATGAGATACCCATCAACGACGCGACTCTGGAGGCAATCAGACTCTCGCTTATGAATGCACACATGCAAACAATGTCAGTTTGAATGCGATCGTGATATCAATGATAATCTGGCGTGTTGTATGAAGGGTCTGACAGTTCATAAGCATCTACTAAAAACGAGCATCACCTTGGTATTGCCGTGCAGCTTAGCTGAGTCTATGGTCATGGCACCTACGTCGTCCGACACATTAATGTCTTCAGAGAAAGGTAAAATACAGGTAAAACTAATATTATAGAACCAATTATCCTATATGTGTGATCGACCGACCGAACCGGCTAACGGATAGGTCTACCGACAGGTTGGTGCTGACATTGCTTCTCGTCGGTAGCCCCATCCATTCGCCGTCAGTGCCTCACTTGGTATTTGCTCACAACTCGTACATTTATACCCATCCTGAATTAAATACCTCCGAGCGGAGCTGAGCCTGGTCTAGGCTCAGGAGTTTCAAACAATCCGTTGTCGCTCTCGCTGTCAGACTCATCCAACTGTTATGCTGTCTCATCCAAAAAATGTGAGCCCTAAAATCGTACATCTGCGCTCTCGATGTGTTCGAATCTATCACCTGTAATTTGTGGTTTTCCTGTGTATACTCAATCCACATGGCCCTGTAAACAATAAATCTACATCCTGCAGATAGCTATGCCGAGGTCGGCAATGAACCGAAGACCTTCAAATGTATGGCAATCTAAAACAAAGTCCCTGGAATTAGCTCTCTTCGACAGCATCCGGTTCGTTAGCAATTTACAGACTTAATACAGCGTGGCTATGGTCACCTCCCAATTAGCCCCACTGTTCTGCGTGGCAAAAACGTTGTGCGACAACAGTATTCCCTCCTCAGCGGACCTCTGTTTTCCTAACCCATATCTGGGATTAAATATCATGTGACCACACGCCATTATTTCTGTACACGAGGGAAGGAAGTTACCCTTACCCAGTTTCCACAAGACCCTTAAGCTAAGGAGTTTGGTACCCGTTCGTACCCACCTGTCATTCCTGCGGAAAAGAATTTTTTCGCTACTGCAAGTAGGTAGGTTGCAAACTCTGTTCCACACCGGGAAGTGGACGAGGATTTGTCGGATATATTTTAGTCGCGATGAGTCTTTTACACCCTGCATATATACAATTTCCCGAGTCATTATTACGACTGATGCCGCTATCAAGGGTTAGCTGATACTATTATCATTTTTCTCGGTGTTCCGCCCTTGAAAGTTTGATAGACGACTCTCTGTCTCTATCAGCGGGTCAAAAGATATATGATCCAGACAATAACGTGCATGGTCAATATTTATCGTCAGATATCGAGTCCTATGGCAGTGAAAGCCCATGAGTTGAGTAATTAACATAAGATACAGCACCGTGTTGATCTGTGTTGATCTGTGTTGATCTTGTTGATCTTCCTTTTTAACTTAAACCTGACACCCTAACACCCTAACGCCCTTATTATCTTACACTTACAAACATTCGAATATTATCCTGACGTATCACATTGTGCTGAATATCCGTCATCTTTCCAGATACACCCAGGGAGAAACAAACTAATATCAATGCCCATATGGTCTTCTTCAGCAACAAAAATATCAAATTTAATAGAAACGGCACGGGAACGGGCGTTTGAGATGACATTTATCCTTTTAGTCTCTACAGATGCCATCGACTGTCCTGAGAGCTTCACATCACCATGTCCATGGTGTACGAATCTATAACGGTAACATAAGAGAGCACAAGGCGATATCAAAACAAATAAGCTCCATATGAACGAAGGCGTGGGAAGCTATATCGAAGCTCAAAAACTCCTTTGCCCGCGGCAAATATACTAAATTTGATACAACTGGCAAACGAATCGGATATTGAAAAAACAGACCTTGCGCACCACGACACTGCAACTAGTGCATGCTGGCGAGTGCTATTATGCAATCAAAGCGAGGAAGAGACACGGTAACCGGTTTTAGATCGACTCAGGTCCTAGTAGCAGAGAAGCGAAACTATTCATGAACTCCAACAGCGTCGAATTTTTCTTTAACCTTTATTTCGTCATGCTTGTCGGGAAAAGTTCGAACTGGCCAAGTAGACCGAATCTTCATAGTCGCCACACTCGGAACAAGAAGCACGGCCACTGTGTTGCGCACCAACGCTACATTCCTATGAAGGAGTTAAAGAGGCCGCGAGATCATCATCAACTAAACAGGTCGTTGGCCATGATTTTGAGGTCGCATATGATAATACGACTTCTGAGCTTTTCTCATCGTTTGGCTGTCGGCTGAACGTGACCGGCCGATAGACTCCTCATGCGGTCTCTTGTATTGGGCGAGAAGCTCGTCCTGATTCTGAATGAAGCCGCAAAGATGGCGTTGCATTCTTGGATTTGAGTGAGACTCGTCAGCAGCCCACGCCATAATCCGAAGAAGCTCAGACGATCTTCCGTCGTCCTCCTCTTTTGCCTCCGGATCCTCACTCGGCAGGAGCTGGAACGACTGCAACTCCTCCTGGTAGTTGGATGAGCTCGAGACCGGCTCACAATCATCGCAGTCACCCGATGCTTCTGTCAAGCCTACGCGTCGAGTACTACTGACATCGACGTCGTCGAATCGTATGAGTGGCAATTGTTCCTTGAACAAGTCTGGCGTGCATCTCGGAGGAGGCTTCACACTATACTTACTGCTGCTATCATCGCGTTTGAACGAATAATACGATACTAAATGTTTGCACGTATACCTAGAATTGAAGATGAACGCAGGGCAGCTACATATCCATAGATGTTTATTGGCGTGATAGATACTGTCGCGGTCGTCTATTACCCGGTCATCAATAGCATCTGCACACTGTCGCCATAAACTGACGAAATCCTCGTAAACACTTGGCTTCACACGTCCAGCTTCAACCTGGAGATACAGGTGGATGCGAGAAGGAACCAGACCAGTGCAAATAATGTACGCCAGTACATCAAGCCTCGGCCTGATCAGATGCGAAGCGTAGTCCCTTTTAAGGATTCGCCAATGGCTTTCCAACCGCATGGTGGTACGCGAAATCGGTATCGCAGCAGACGATCCCGGTCTGCCACAGAGAGAGGCGATCTCCCACCGAGATCCAACGTTACCGCAACTTGGTCGGTACCAGTTGGTCCAGAAGTATCGGAACAGTCTTGGCTGATCAATTGACTTGCAGTAATCCAGCATTTCTTTGCACGAAGATGCATGGATTTCTTCATAGGACTCGTACACGAGACTCTCTGGCGCGCTGCTCTTGTCGCAGACAACCCTCGGCAACAACGGATGCCTGAGAAGGTGTCGCTTAATCATGGTACGAATGACTCGCGCCTGATCTGCAGTGCACTTCTTGATTTGTCCTTTTGACAGTATCCATTCATATTCTTCCGTCAAAAAGTGCAGATACGAGGGCAGGGTTGTCCTGCGCATAGAGCCCTTAACAGTATCCGCTAAATCAAGACCTCGTCCCCGGACTTTCCCAGTTACATACTGATCGATGGCTCGCAAGCTATGCCACAGACAGAGGTGGTGATTATAGTGACTGTTGCCAGGTCGGAAGGCTATACTGGCGGCTGTGACTTCTACCAAGAACTGTCAGTTTCGAATCTCCAAGTATCACTATGAAATTATGGTGCAACCTGCAAAATCTTTGTCAGTATGAACAAAATTTGGCTTCAATCCAGCGTTTCGCAATGCTGTGAACCACTGCGTCAGTCTGAGTCCCCTCTTGCCTTCTTCACTGAGACCACGCGTGTCCAGTAGAAGGTAGGACAACGGTAGAGATACTAAGTCGTACTCGGTGAGCACGCAGTATAGTTCGTAACCGTGTCTGTTTGTACCAAATGTGGAGTCCACGAAGACTTCTGTCATTTTGCCACGGTCATACTTGTCCTGATTGGTAAAACAAGGGGTCATGAGGGCCAATGATACTCCAGGTTCTTGGAGTCCCTCAATAAGCTGGAAGCCATCGTGCTCAGCCACGAGTAGCTGGGCAGATCTAAAATCGTTTGCCCCGTCTCTTTCCCACTCGGATTTGGTAATAGAAAGCCAGAAGTTGTACACTTGCTGCCTTGTGATAGTGTATAAGTCTGTCTTGTCAAATTCCGATTCGTTTGCCATTTGTACTAAATTTTGGTATATTTGACGAGGGGTAAGGCGTTTTTGGGATTTGATATAGTTTCTCACCTCGTCGGTCATATGGAACTTTTGGGTTTCCATATGACACTTGTGCTCATAGACTATCGTAACAGATGAGTACACCTTAGACATGACGATACGAAGCTCTCCTTGGCAGTCAAAATTGTCTTTGGAGACTAAAAAGATAAAAAGTTAGCGATGAGCCGCTGATTCAGTCATAGTGCGAGTGATATGTAACCAGCCTTACCTGTGTAGCGCTTAACACATGAAAGATCGCGCTCACGTTTAGCTTCATTCGACCTCGAACAGGTCAACCTGAACGAAGTTTCACCATCGGGCCTCGCGTTGACTCGTCGCATATGAAATAAGTATCCCGTAATATCAAACATGCTATTGCGCAGGAGTATCGCCGCCCGCTTCTGGAGTTCATGGTCGTCAGTTTGTGTGCAGGCCTCCACTAAAATATCGTGGTCGATGAGAAAGGACGACGAAAGAGTCGCCGTCACTCTCAAAGGTTGAAGAGAAGCGTCAAATACGTGATTGTCATGGACATCCACAAAGGAAGACACAGCGTTGACAAATTCTTCCTCAGTGTCGTAAAATCCGTTAAGTTCAAAGCTGGTACGATTCAGCCCGTCACCTTTTTTGGATGCCTTCTGGAGCAGATTATTATATTAGCAGCGATATTCACTACCGCATAACCACCAAAATATTTGCTTGACCAACCCTGTCACGACACTTTTTGCAAGTCTTGAAAGCGAGACCGTTCCTGCCAGAGTACATTTGCTGAAGCTCTTGAAGAGTGTCACAGCAAACCATAGTGCGACATGCTGCACACTTTTGGCGGTACTTGGAGTCTACGACAGGTCCGTCCATTGTGCAATTAATTAAAGAAGAGGAAAAATAGTAGTGGTTGTTGCTGTGAGAAAGAGCGAAAATGATATATTCCGTGAAAGGAGCGAGGACTAGGAAGAGTGTTGTCAAACGAAGAATGTAAACAAAACAGCGCGCGACACGCGGTGATGTAAATAAAGGCAAGGGTTTGGCGAGGTCAAACAAATAGAGTTAGGCTAGACTGGATGTGGAATAGTCAAGTTCCATTTTTGAACCCGGTACCGTTCACAAGTACCTTTCCCAACTCAGGCCCAGGGTAAGGGTCGCGTTCCTTCCCTGGTGCACAAGAATAAGCCAGAATCGTCGGACGATTCCTGCTTATTTCTTCCCAAATGTCCCGACTTTTTTCCCTAACCCTAGCAACGATTTTCGGCATGTACTCCAACGAAGTACCAAACAAAAAACTTAAACTTCGCTGTTTGAGCTATTCCTGTTATGGTCTAGCTCTAACTTTAAACTATGGAACACCTTGTTAACCCTTGCCCTTTGGAATGTTTACTATCAAGAATTGGGACGCGTTTTGTTTTGTTTACTCACTCCACTAGCAGCATTCTCCTTGTGTTTTCCCCTTCGATCGCTCTTCCAATATATTAACTTTACGTTTTAACTCAACAATATTTATTGCATTATGGACGAAGTTGAAGTAACCGTTACCGACTCCCAATACTTCCGCAAGTGCCCATCCTGTCGTCGTAAGATAGGTTGCGATACTCTTAAGGAGTTGGCAGAGATGTTTACGGGGCCGGACGGTCAAGCTCTTAAGAGTTGCCAGAAGTGTCGTGACAAGGTGAGCCTTTAATATCTTCGAGATTCCAAGATGAGGACATGTTCATAATCATCAATTGCAGCGGAGAAGGAAAAATCAAACTAGCGCGCCCATGCCGCCAGGTTTTGACCTTGACGAATGCTACGAGACACACGAGGAATTTGTTGAAGCTGTCTCTTCATTCTTGAAGCACCATGATAATCATGAATACGATGCTTCTCGTCGACCTCTGCGAATAAGAGCCAGCCTTTCAGCGACTTTTTGTATCGGCAATGATGTCTCGATAGGGGCCTGTGCGCAAACAACTGACCGCGATTTGCAGAAGAGAGCTGTAATGCTACTTCGGAACGATATCTTCGATTGTTCAGGATACTACTTTTATTCGCGACATGCACATGAAAGACGTGGCGGAGCGAAGTACAGTTTTGGTTGTCCTGCTTCCGTCGAAAATAGGCCTCCAGAGCGCGATCCCTCGACCATACAGCGGTACACAGGTGCGTCCTGTTAATGATCTCGCCCAGAACATTGGTCGCAATAGATATCTAATTGTCTTTTAGCGCAAAAGGAATACTTCGAGTGCCACGGAGAACTTCACATAAGCTTTTCCCAGGCCAATGAGTCCGCAACATTAATCTACGAACATATTGGCCATACGGAATCGAGGAGATTTCATATGACAGATGAGATTCGAAATTACATTACTTCGAATAAGAACCTTCCTCCGCGTCAAATTTACCAAAATTTGATTCAAATGACCGATATTTCGGAATTCGAGAAGACTGAAGCGGTTATACTCACGAGACAGCAGGTCTACAACTTCTGGATCTCGCTGACACGAGGCGAATGGCAGAGAGACGCTGCAGATGATTTCAAATCGGCTCAGGTCCTAGTGGCCGAACTGGACGGTTACGAATTAGTTGAAGATCTTCAAGAGCCTGGGATTTCTTTGGCCTTTCTTACGCCTTGTTTCACGGATCGTCGGAAGTTCAACCGTGACAAGATGACGGAAATCTTCATCGACTCCACATTTGGCACTAACAAGCATGGGTTTGAGCTCTACTGCGTTCTTGCTGAATACGATCTGGTGTCACTACCTCTGTCGTATCTTCTGCTGGACACGCGTGGTCTCCAAGAAGATGGGAAGAGGGGATCACGGTTGACACAGTGGTTCATGACATTGCGAAATGCAGGGTTGAAGCCGAAATTTGTCCATACCGACAAAGACTTCGCAGGTATGAAGCCTTGATATAGTTCTCTCTAACGCGCTTTAGATTCCTAATCCTTTTTTGGTAATAGAGGTCACAGCGGCAAGTCTTGCATTTGGCAGAAACAACAGTACTTACAATCATCATCTTTGTCTCTGGCATAGCCTGCGTGCGATCAGTCAACATATCATCGGTAAGGCAGAAGGCAGAGGTGGTGATTCAGTTCATACTGTTCGGACATCCATGCGCAAGGCTGCTCTCCCTCCATATCTACACTTTTTGTGTGACGAGACGGAGTGGATACTTTCAAGAGGCCTCAAAAGACTGTGTACCGCAGATCAGGCTAGTGTCCTTCGTACAATCATTAAACGCCATCTGCTCAGACACCCCATTTTGCCTAAAGTTGTCGTCGACAAAGACGGTGCTCCGGAGAGACTTCAGTATGAAACTTACGAAGAGATCCATGCATCGTCAATTAAAGAGATGCTTGAGTACTGTAGGGTAATTGATCAGCCCAAGCTCTTTCGATATTTTTGGTGCAATTGGTATCGTCCCAGCGTGGGCAATGTGGGGTCTCGGTGGGAGATCGCCTCTTTGTGCGGCAGGCCGGGGTCGGGCAGCATACCAATTTCCCGCACCACAATGCGCCTGGAGAGCCACTGGAGGATATTGAAGAAGGACTATTCATCGCATTTAGTGAGGCCAAGGCTTGACTCACTCTGCTACATCATTTGTACAGGCTTAGTTAAGTCAAAGGCTCCATCTTTATTCGCAGGTTGAAGCCGGACGCAAAAAACCGAGCATATACGAGGATTTCGTCCATTTATGGCGAAAATGTGCGGACCTCATTGACGATAGCGTGATAAGCCAGCGCGATCTTGTCTATCACGCGGATGAAGTTCTGGGAGTATGTAGTTGTCCTCCCTTCATTTTCAATTCTAGATACATGTGCAAACATCTGCTCTCGTTTTACTCGACGCCGCACCCTGATCGCAATGGTAAGTATATCGTGCGGCCACCACCCGCATTTAGTCGTGAACTATTCCAGGAGCGTTTGCCACTCATCCTACTAGGTGGCACGTGCAGTGGTGGCACGCGAAGCGTGCGCTCGAGCTCTGAATTGATGAATTCTGTCGGAGATGGCAGGGTAGTGACGTCGTCAAGCTACACAGAGGAATTGGCATCTTTCGATCTTATGGCGTCGGAAAACCCTGAGATCACTGAAAGCGATGACGAGCCGTCGAGGGAGCTGCGTGAGATTATGAACTGGGCAACTGGCGCGGCGTCTAGATCAAATCCACGAATGCAACGTGACGTTTGCAGCTTTGTTAGAAATCAAGAGGGCTTCGTTGCCAGATATAAGAGATCATATGTCGAAGCGATGGGCAGGGCACGTTCAGCAGACGGCCAAACAATGAGAGAGGCGGAGAGGTCGTATTACTTTATGCGACCGCAAAACCAATCTCATCGGTCTATATAGTTCGTGAATCCCCGATTGGATTGGTGTGCGTGTGTGTTGCATTGTCAATGTGGAATAGTCGTCATTCAGCAGATTGAGTTTTCTCCATTTTCGTTCCTTTTTGATGTGTTGTGTCATTACTATAATTGGTTCTGGCTTTTTTGTGTCGTTGACTCCTTTCGTTATTGATTTATATTGTTTTAGTCACAGCGAGTGACCTAGCTTTGGTTAGAATTTCCCATCGATCAAGTTAAGTCCGTAGCCTCACATATTTGACTTCTAAGAATAGGAAATTATTTCTTAGATGCTAGTCGGCTATCTAAGCAACCAATTACCGATAAATGTTCCGGTTCTTTCAGGGTTTTAGGGTAAGTAGCCCGCTAAGTTATTATGGTAAAAGTCGCTACCGTTGTAGACTCCTAATCCAAAAAAGCTCTAGCACCCTATCATCATACATATTATAATCATCCCTAAGAAAATTACCATTTGGTTTGGTAGAGTTCGCCAGAAGTTGCATGTAACCAGCCGTTAAACTTGGAGTACAAAAACAAACTTGCTAAGACTAAACAAAGTTATCACCAGTCTGCTTTTGGTAAGGCAAAAAAGACAATTCCGCAGGTACGACGAGGTACTGAAAATTGTATAAAAACGGGTTTTGTGTCATGTAGATTAGGGAAAATGTCGGTACATTTGGGAGCAAATAGTTGGACGTCGTCGGACGTATTTGTTTTTTGCACGCATGGGAGACAAATTATACCACCGCAATAAAAAAGAGCAAGTCAAGAAAATCTTGTAGACTCTCCTGGCAGAAAACCAGTCGATTTTGATCCTGCATTGGTCAGCAGTGGTGCAACAACCCACAGTCTCATTATCAAGTCGGCAGATTTGAGGCTGGTCAGAATCATTTCTTCTGAACAGCACATAGTTCAATGTCTTACACGCAGAATTTTTCCAAACAATTCACCTTCAAGACCTCTTTCTACCATTCAGGAGGGTTGACGGAAACATCATCCTTTTCTCAAACATCATGGTTCTGGTCTCTGGAGGAATAATAGTCAATCTCCTTCAGTTGTGTGGAGAAAAAAAATTATACATATGGAAACCGCACCGTAGGATGTGAATGGCATGAGGGTCTCCCAATCCTTGGCTTCCATAGGGGGCCGTCTGGAAGGCACCGTTGGGCACATAGATTTGGTGTTTGACTGCATGGAATTCGCCCTCAGGCAATAAAGTAAGAACATTCGGCTGGATGATCTTCTTGCGGTCCTCGTCCTGCTCCGGGGTAAGAAAAACATCCGGCCAGAACTTCCACTCATAGTTTATTGGGCCTGTCTCTAGCTCCGCGATTGCAGCCGCATTCGCCGTCTCCACATCCTAATACATCTCTTGTGCCCAGTATCAAAACTGTCTGTCCATGCTTGATCGAATTTTGGCAATCTGCGTCCAAGCTCTCCTTCCCCAACCTAGCCGGAGGTGCTCGAAGTACTCCTCGAAATCGGGGTTAAGAACCATGAAACCAGGCCCGTCGCCTTTTCGTGCAATTCCGTCAGCTTTCCACATTCTCTGCTCTTCAACTGGAGGAAGGGTTGCCTTTCCTGCCAATACGGCGCAGCTGCGACAGCTTGCCATTCGAATACTTTGAAGTTAACCCGGCGCCAAGCTGGATTCCGGAGAGGTTCATTAGTATCTCGCCATCACGAAGGCAGGATGTACATGCAGTTCCCAAGAAGACAAGCATCCGGTCACTCTGGTAAAACACATGCTGATATAGATCCGGAACTCTGTTATTCCTTGTGGGCACATCCGGCAAAAGGGAAGCCCGTGCCAAAAATGAATGATCGACATCAGAAACTGACGTGCCGTTTTCGAAATGAACCGTCCGGTCGCGGCTTGATATGTGCGAGATTGCGCTCTCCGCTGAATCTTCGGGTTTGAACGCCTCGACGCCGAAGTAAGGGTTATACCGACCGCGGACGACGGCGTAGATAGGCGATTCAGCAGTGTCGGTCCAACTCACTGCCGTGTCTGCGGCGGATACAGAAGCTCCGGCGGTGATGACTCTCTGGTTTGGTCAGAATCTTATCGTTTCTGAGGTTGAATCGGGGAGGGAAGTCTCACCTTCCGGAGATACTTCTCTGGCCCTCTATATTACCTTGTATGCTCCACCCGCCCGGGATAGGCCGCAGCGAACTCCTTCAGGGGTCTCCCTGATCTCTGAAATGTATGGGACCGCCTAGTGTTGATTAAATGTTGAGTGCAAGGTCTGAAATCCAAAATTTGAAAATTAATTTTTGGAGGTATTATGGCCAGCGGGGACCTGGTTGGATTAATAGTTCTAATAGCATTTCTACTTTTCACTGCTTGCTCTAGTATCTAGCTAATCCGGAGCAACGATAGACGTGTAACGAGCGAAATGCCAACGGCGACATTCCGGAAAGAACAAAAAAGATTTTTATGGACATCATCAACCCTTTGACAGCGGGCCATTCTACAGTGATATGGCTATGCCCGCCAATTGTAGCAGCTGCTGTCCTGAGCTCCAGCGATTTTTAGTAAAGTATTTGATGTCATTAAGCAGCTGCACAGCACTTCCGTTGAGCAATGATTGAAAAAGCAGCAAGTTTCGTGCAACGAGCAAAAAATAACTAACTACCGCCTGCCGCATCTTTCCCACGCAGTTGGCTCAACATCTACTCGATTCTTTTCTCTTCGACTTTCGTAAAATGACGAATGTTCGTCCCATGCATGTGCTCAGCCCGCGACCATTCGTACTTCGACCCTCCTACCTAATCCTTTGCAATCCTCGACGAAATTTTTGGTCAAGACTAGTAGCTGGTCCCATCCGCAGCCATGGTGTAATGTGCATTCACCACGAAGGGTATGTTATCAGCGCGCAAAACGGTCGTACTCGCCTTCACTTGATTTGGTGCATGCGAGGGCTCTCTCCTCGTAATTTACCATACATAATTTGGTTGTGCGAGCCTGGCGCGAGTTTCAGGCCTGTGCAGGTACCACCGAGGCCGTGAGGTATTTTACATGAATAATACCTGACAATGTCCGCATCGGTCGGACTTTTGTCCTTTCCTATTAAAGATTCCATTCGTGGAACTCCATAGTCATTATAAGGCGTTATTGAGCATTATGCGTGGCAACTTTTTCTAGTTCTACCTAGTGTGAAAACGTATAGTATATCCCGTAAGGTGAAGAAATGGATTCGACTGGCACCGAAACTAATCACTCTCATCCATTATCTTTTCGATGAATCTCAGTGCCCCCGGACATTCCCACCAAGAATCATAAGAGTAATGCAGGGTCAATTGCGCCTCCTCCCAACTACCACGGGAGAATGCCTCTGGCAGCTCAGGCTTTTCATACAACACCAAAGAATCCCAGAAGTGTTCATTTGCCTTGTCCACTGCCATGTATAATGCACGGATCTGTTTAGTAAGCAGCGTAGTTGCCGCATGATGGTCATGACGTTCAAGAATCTCACGGTTACCGGCGATAATTGGACTTGTTACTGCCTGAGACCGTATTTTGTTCAATATCTCTTGTGGAACCTCCTTCCCAGCCACATCCGTGGTGTTTTCCAATGCCTGCAAATCCAGTACCAGCTTGACCTTCAAGAGTGTAACGGCAACGACGTGACTGAGTTCCATCCCCCTGCGATCCAGATAGTTTACATCTTCAAAAGGATCGGCATTTTTGATATCTAAATATGGGAGATCGGTGTTTCCCCAGTCATAATCCCTTTCGTCAGATATCAGGGTCCACCACTTGACGAAATCATAGCATTGCTGGTCCTTGTTCAAACGAAGCATAAGTGCAGGGATCAGTGCTCGGACTCCCAGATTGTCGCCTCGACAGAGCCGCAACATGTCCATGAGGTGGCCAAGCTGTTCCTGGACTGCCTGTTTAGTTTTAACTTTCCCCAGAGCATCGGCAAACGCGAGGCGAGCTCTCATGTAGTCGCGGGTAGCCAAGATGCCCCAGAAATGACCCACGGAAGTCTCGAAGACGTTTTCTGGAGTCATGAAGTCTGGAGGTGCGTTGCGAAGGCTTTGCTCTTCATCTTCGTATTTGGCGCGAGTTTTGGAAACCGCTTTGCAGGCAATTTTGTGTCTCGGTCGATCGGTTGCTTGATGATCCCTATTGCAGTAGCACATAACGTTGCAGCCACCGCAACGCTGGAGGTACATTGTCCTGCCGCACAGGCCACATCCGCTGGAAAGGGGTCTCGCAGTAGCCATACTGGAAGCAGGATAGATGGAAGACGATATCCCTGATATCAGATATTAAAAAGACAAGAAGATTTCCTTCGAAGGGGTCGCACGAATTACCGTAGGGGGGAAAGCCGCACAAAAAAAATTAGGACCCAGTTTTTCCCGGCAAAACCTTGCTTGGTCCGCTGCACAGTACAGCCTAGAGTTAATCTACACGTCATATGGCGCAAATGGGAAATTGTTGACGACTTGGGTAAGCACGAGCAAGAACTGCATTGCTCAGCACTACTCCATGGGCGGCTTGATTGAATGGTGTTCCTTAGGGTTTCTTCTACCACGGCCCCCTTCATACGTCTTCATTTTGATATTTTAGCCTGTTTGAATACCGCTCACCGTTGCTTAACCAGTATTATTGCATATCTATTTGCATGCGCAATCTTCTACTGGATATGTCCAACCATATAGCGACTTTACTTCCATCCCCTGTCAAAAATCCCCGGCCCGCGACGCGCGGCAGCTTCATATTGCTACGAGGCATATCACGATTTGATGGTCGGGGCCTTTCCAGGTCAAGCAGTCTACAATATCGAGCGATTGCACAAAGGAATTATAAGAAATATATTTAATAGAATTAAAGGAGGGGAAGTATTTGTAGAAGAGGAAGAAGATTGGGATGAAAGATTTCAGGGCGCGAGCGGGATGATGTTCCTGGCTGGAATGTCCATCAGTTTGGCCCTCTCTGAGTCAGTCAGCGGGACGGACTTGGCTTCGAAGGATTGGAGCTGTCGGCGCAGGGGGTCAGGGGCATCCTTGGATCTCGCGCCGCGGACCGCTGGTCGGTTGAGACAATAGACCTGCGCAACCGACGGGAGCGAGACCAGGTGCGCGACAAGGTGGGCGCCGAGACTGCCTGTTGCCCCTGTGACGAGGACGCGAGTTGCTGGTTGTCCAACGGGCTCGATGGCCCCTCCAGGGCTGGCCGGAACCTCGAAGCCCTTTGTCGCGTCCCTGACGTAGTTGTCGGCCGCGACCTTCCTCTGCAGCGCTTCCTCCTGAGAGATGCCATGGTGCTGGACGTGTGCGGCGGGAGGGAGGGCCTTGACATCCTCCTCAACATCGCCCGCCAAAGCGATGATGACCCTCTGCACGCGCACTTCAGGGAGGCTGCCATCGGTCCACTCAACATGCTTGTAGCCTGCACCCACAAGCTCCCTCTGCCATCTCTGCTCAACCACAACAGCATGCGTACGCCCGTCCCCGAAGAGCCACCAACCCTCCAGGGTACCCCAGACCACATCCACCCAGTGGAGTGTACTGTTCATCTCAAGCAGCGTAAGGAACCCATCCGGCCGCAGGAACTTGCGGATATTCTGCGTCGAGACGTGGAGCGAGCGTGTGGCATGCACCGCATTGCTGGCGATCACAATGTGTTGTGAGCCGATCCACGATGGTTCGGACGGTGGCTGTTCAATATCGTGCACGGCAAACTTCATAAACGGGTACTGCTTCAAGTGCTTCCTGGCCTGGGCCACGAGCGAAGGGGAGAGATCAATAAAGGTGTACTCGATCGGGATCCCGAGCTTGGCCAACGCCGGCACGAGCACTTTTGTAATCCCGCCGGTGCCTGCGCCCATCTCGAGGAGCTTCAAGGGGCCGTGACCCTGCAGGCCACCTGCGAGGCGAGTCAGGAAGTCCGCCATCTGCTGGAAATAACGCTTGTTGAAGGGCAGTTCGCCGTAGAAAGCCGCCACCAGCTGGCGGTTCTTCGCGTCTCCGAAGATAAGCTGGGCTCCATTGGACCTGCCGGACAGAACATCTGCCATAAGGGAGCCAATATTGTACGTCAGTTGGTGGGCAGGCGCATCATCCGGGTGGTGGCGCATCAGGTCATCTAGAATGGCTTCGGCAGACTGCGCGGGCAGGGAGATGGAGGTGCGAGTAATGGTGCCCCCATCTACGTTAATGATCCGCGTCTCTTCGAGCATCTTGTACAGGTATTCGTGGAATCGATGGTGTTGGTCAACGTAGGGCACGGGCTGTAGCACTTGCCCTGGCTTGGCGGCCTCGAGGTCGCAGCCGAGCTGTTTGAAGGCCTTGGCCGTGAGTGCAAGGCACAGTTTTGTCTGTTTCTGCGATACCCCGTTAAGATAGCCAGCACATCTCCAGTTGCGCAAAAGGGCATCAGTCTCTTCATTGGCCGCGCGGAATGCCTCAAGAATGGCAGACGAGGGCAGATGCACGCCAGTATGACCGGCAGACGATTTTGTGAGATCTTCCTCGCTCACGCGCGCACTCAAGCCAGCAGAGATACTGCTGTTACTCGACGGTGGCGTGCCGGGGGGTGTTTGAGACGAAGGCGTCCCTGCGCCTGAAGAAGACCCATCCTCAGACCCAAGAACGGACTGAAGGTGGGTGAGGATCCCAGGTACGTCAACCATGCTCATCAAATCAGCAATGTCAAACTTGCAGTTGAAGGTGATTTCGACCTCGCGAGCCATCTCCATCCCCATCAGAGAGTCGATTCCGATGTCGGCCAGCGCATCAGTCTCGTTGATCTCTCCTGCCTCGAGTCCAGAAATGTCTACCAGAAGAAGCTTCGCCCAGATCTCAGCCTTC
Organism: Lipomyces starkeyi; assembly: GCA_018804115.1. NCBI lineage: Eukaryota > Fungi > Ascomycota > Lipomycetes > Lipomycetales > Lipomycetaceae > Lipomyces > Lipomyces starkeyi. Next base: position 25,995 of record JAGJTG010000005.1, on the reverse strand, counting down.
GTGTTTCTCTTGATAACCTCCCGAGCTGCCGATGTTGGGAGGCTGGAAACAATGTGGGTCGCAGGCGTGAACGTGACGGGTGCAGCTGTAGCCAGCGGTCGCGACACCGAAGTCGTTACAGCTGCCCCCTCAAGGGCCGTGCTTGTGAAAAGAGTATCCCTGAGAAGTGAGGTTAGATTTGCCATCGATGGGAACTGCTTGCGCAGGGACCCGACTTACAACGACCTGGGGCTAAACTTAACGCCCAGGAGCACCTCCGCAAGATGCCCCGACACCAAATCAAATATAAAGATGTCTGTTATAAACGAATCCTCTGTCTCGCTGCGTTGATGCGTAGCGAAAACCTGCCATTCGTCTTCTTCAGTGTTGCTGGGGCCTGCGATACTCGGAGCGCGCACCCATTGCTCGATGCCCTCGACAACATAGACCGTGTCGACAATATTGGCGTTGCTTCGGCTTGGAGCTCAGACAATTGGCCCAGATGCTCCCGACCTGGGAAGCAACCTCAGCGAACGCAAAGTCGAGCCACGAAGATGTGTACCGGCGCATCACAACTCCCCCAGCCGATTCACTCGGCCGTCCAACCAGTTTCTGTAAGCCACGGAAAGTTCCTGCGTAGGCGATATAGTCCGAAAGGACATTGTAAATGCTCTGCCCTTGAATCACCTCATCGCCGTCATCGGTCGAGTTCATGACTTGGAGGTATCGCTCGCGCGACACAAGCCGCTCCAGCCGGTTGAACTCGAATACCGAATCTGCGTCCCCAGAAGGTCTAAATTGGAGCTGTCCACTCAGATGCACAGTCGTGGGACATCCGTCGGCCTGGCTGACCAACCTGAATGTCCAGCCTTCGGGTGAGGCACTGAAGCGTTCGAATTCCAGGAACACGGCCTCAGGTGGGTTCAGAGCAAGCGGGGAGATATTCAAGACATTGTAGACCTGGGGACGGAGCCCACTGTCGCCGGAAAGCTGCGGTCGCGCGCTTGTGATTGCTTGGATGGCAATGTCGATCGCGAATGTGGGCGGACTGGCTTGGACGGCCCCCTTGCCCAATCTATAGCCCGAGACCCCGTCCACGTAGGGCTTCGCGGTGGTGTTGACCCGGAACCGATACTCGCTCTCGGCTTTGTCACTGGATGGTATCAAGGTGTACAGCTCCAATGGGGCAGCCTCCTGCTTCGTGTCACCAGAGGTGACAAACCGCTCGATCACGACTGGCTCCGGCGGCGGCTTAAAGTCAAGCCAGTGGCGATGTTTCTCGAATTGGTACGGCGGAAGCATTATCGGTGCATACTCATACGTCTGTGCCGTGGAATGCGGCCAGAATGCGGTGCGTAGACCGGCTTTCCATAGACTGATCGTCACATCCGCGAGCTGTCGCAATCCTTGGGTGGTGCCAGTCAAACTGACAGGCTGGAATGTCGAAGCCTTCGGTACACCCAAGGCCCGGGCAGCCATCGTCGTGATGGTGGAATTGGAGCCGGCTTCCAGCCAAATAGCGTCGGGGTACTGGGACGAAAGTCGCTGAACGGCATGACCGAAGTAAACGGGGTCTCTCATGTGTCCTTGCAACGTAGCTCGCTGAAAGAGGTCCGGACTCGCGCTGCTCCGTCGCTCGTTCAAGGGGAATCGTAGCCTCTCCGAAACTGATCGTGCGGCCGAGAGTTTCCAGTTGAGGCACCAGGTCCTCAACTAGGGTCGAATGGAAGGCGTTGGTCACGTCGAGCCTCTTGTGCTTGACGGGGGTACCCAGGCTTGAGATCTCTTCCTGCAAAGCGTCGATGGCGGCAATCGGCCCACCGATCGCAAAGCTCTTGGGCCCGTTGAAACACGCAATGGTCGCCTTTCTGGCACCGGAGGTCTCGGGCAGACGTGCATTCGAAGCATCCAACCGCTTCTCAACGTCCGCTCGATCCGCCTCGATTGCAAGCATAGATCCCTTGTCAGGGCCCCAAGACTCCTTGATAGTCTTGGACCTGCCATAGACGAGCTTCAGGGCCGTTCTCCAAACTAAGGATTCCTGAGACACTGAGTGCCACAAGTTCCCCAAATGAGTGGCCAACGACAGCCGCTGGCCTAACGCCACTGTTAATCCAACTCATGGCGCATGCATACTGCAGAGAAAAGAGTAGCGGCTGTAGTACGGACGGATCGTGAATAGCCTCCTGCTGGAAAATACCCGGGAAGATTCTGCCCGCGCCAATTGACTTGCAGACATTGTCACACTGATCCAGATGTTGACGGAACACGGTGGCCTTCTCATAGACTGCGCGGTCGAGGCCAACCGACTTGGAGACCTGGCCACCGAAGCACAGAATGACTGGACGCGCGGCAGGCACTGCAAAGGTCTCGAACGAGGACACCTTTTCGTCGATCTCAGAGAGCGATTCGGCTGCAAACGCGAACCCCCGTCCAAGCGACCAAGTTGGCTTGGCGATTGATATTGAATGCGAGGTTCTCACATCCCAGCTTAACTCCAGAGATGATCTTGGCCTTGATGAACCGACGCAGGCACGCGGCATACGCCCGAATGGCATTGTCATCGAACCCAGAAATATAAATCGGGGTCCGGAAGGGAGAAGATGCTGACGATAATTCCGCCTCACTTCGTCTACCGGAAAGAGGCGGCGACTGCTTGATCACCATGGATGCATTGGAGCCAAGGGCACCATAGTTATTGATCAACGCTGCCTTGGCGTCGCCTGTCCAGGGTATGGCGGTTCTTGTGATTTGCATGTTGTCGGAAGGCGAGGCCTTGATCGAGGGACTGATGGTATTAAAACTGGCCTGCGGCGGGATGCACCCTTCTTGCATCGAGAGCAGGATCTTGATCAACGCAATGCCTCCGGAGGCACCCTCGGTATGGCCAATAAGGCCCTTCACAGAGCCGATCTGAAGTGGTTCCTGCCCTGCACGCACGGGGCCACCGAACACCTGCCGAATGCTGTCATACTCCGCGGGGTCTCCCACTGGCGTTCCTGTCCCATGGGCCTCGACCAGCGAGATATCCTTGGTCTCCAGGCCAGCCTTATGAACGACGGTTCGGAACACGTTGGTGAGCGAAGCGGGATTGGGCACAAAGATTGGAGTATCGTTCTGATTCTGGTTGATGGCAGTGGCTGAGATCACTCCTAGGATTTGGTCCCCATCGGCGATGGCATTGCTTAGTTTCTTGAGAAAGGCAGCGCCGACTGCCTCTCCTCGGCAGTACCCATCAGCCTGTACATCAAAGGGCTTGCATTGGCCGGTAGGGCAGAGGAACGATCCTGCGGCGAGATTCTGGAAGAACATCGGGGTGCTATAGAAGTTGGTGCCGCCAGCCAGGGCTGCAGAGCAATCGCCGCTTAGAATCGCACGACAGGCCAGGTCAATCAATGACCATCCTGGGGCCCGTCCACCCAAAGTAATGGCTGACTTTGCCGGAGATATAACTTCGCAGCACTCCTGTTGCGGAGAAAGCCGTCGGCGTAGTGTGCGATACATTGTTCTCGTAGTCATTAGCCACACAGCCAATATAGCAGCCGATACGGCGGTCGGCTCCTGGCCTATGATAGTAACCTGACTGCGCCACAACTTGGTAGGCAGTCTGCAGAATCAGCCGTTGTTGAGGGTCCATATGCAGGGCCTCGCGGGGAGTCTTTTTGAAGAATTTGTAGTCAAAAACGTCGTAGTCCTTGAGGAAGTTGCCGTACCATTTCCTATCATCTGCCTCCTGGCCAGGCCGGAAGACTTTTTCCATCACGAACCGCTCGTTGGGCACCAGGGGCTGGTGCTGTGACTCACCTTCCAGGAGGATCTTCCAGTACTGTTCTAAATTCTGCGCTCCAGCGACCTGGCATGCCGTGCCAATGACGGCCACGTCGTCCTCCTTGAGCCCTGCTGGCGGTTGAGGATTTTCATTTAGTGTTTGACGCCCGGTGGTTGGCTGGAATTCGAAGTGCGTGACTTGACTGTTCAGGCGTCGAAGAAGACTGGGAGGAACACATCTCTCTGGACCGAACTCAATGATGCGGGAATTTCGATCTCGCAGCGATTCGGATACTGCTGATCGGAAAGTCTTGACCCAGTCGAATTGCTGGACGAGAAATGCACGCGACGCAACTTCGAGTAGACTGCCCTCGTTGCCTGCCAGGGTCGTCTGCGAATTAACACGTGTGCGCAGAACCCGAGAAGATGCATGCGGCAACTGGAAAAGGGGCTCCTTGTCCGCCAAGTTCAAAAAGGCCTCCAGGTCCTTCTCGTACAGAGGGCCTGCATGGAAGCGGCCATGGAACTCGGTTTCCGTGGCAGTGAAACCTGCACGTTGTAGCTCGCCTTTCAAGGCGGAAGCGGCATGCGTAGGGGTTGTGACTGTGGCTCGGTTATCGTGGTATTGAACGGATAACTTATATAAGCCTGATGAGCATGTTAACATGGTCGGTCAGGTGCGCGTTTGAAAGACGAGTACTCACACCAGGAACCTTCTCCAGCACTTTCTTCAAGTCGGAGACGGATTGACCCCCTCTCCAGAATGCAATCAAAGAAATGAACGACCCAGCCACGTCCGAACTGTCGTAAGCATCCGAGAGAGCCCCTAATACAAAGACGCTGCGCAACACCACCGCGGCATTGTGGCGGAACTGCGCCCAGGATGCGCTGTATGATACCACCAGCGCGCTAAAGACGCCGAGACAGCATCCCCCGGTCTCAGTCTGCGCAGCAGATGACACATGGAATGCAGTCCGATCGCCGTGGTCCACTTGTGCCCAGGACGCGGCATATTGCAGGTATTCCACAAGCTGTGCGAGGACAACAAGCGGCCCGAGGATGGCGTTGGGCAAGTTTGCGACCGTCGCTTCGGCGTCTGTAAACCCAGTCCGAACCCAGTCTGTAAGCCTGCGCGCGTGCGTCGCCCTGGGGGTCTCTTGTAACTTGGGGATGGCCGTCGAGAGAGCATCCCAGCTGCTCTCCGCGTCCTCCATAGCGTGGACAGCCCATTGACAGGCGGGGTCATCTTTCACGAAGGCTAGGATACGGTAGAAGTACGCCTTGTCAAGGCCCATAGCCCCAGGCCCGAACAATAATAATTTGTTTGCGTTCGGCGCGGCCATGGTTGTTAGGGTTTGTGTTGAAAATCTGGCTTGCGATCGAGGAGGCTGAGGTTATACAGCAGCACCGACTTTAGAAGTACTCGGAGTGATTGCAAGGCTCAACGAAGACAGTCATCGTGCTGCCAAACTCCGGTACAGACATGGTAATACACTGACTGTAGTTTGCGCAGGGCGAAAGTACCCCCAACTCCGCTAAAAGTCCCAAAACGCGGACTCTTCCAACCGGCGGTAACAGCTCGTACGCTAAACAGGATAGTTTCAACTCCGTCGCCTACCATGACTGCGAACGTATCCAAAAGGTTTGATGAATTCATGAAGAGGAGAAAAGCCCACCGCTCATTTTTACCACCACTGGTCGCCACCCTAATCCAAGCTTCAACACTCAGCAGCAAAATATGGGGAGCATCGAGGACACAGAGCCCAGGCCCTGGGATCATGGGATTGTGGGCATGAGTGCGAAATATGGCGGCGATGCAACAACTACTGGCAAGCTGTGGCGCATGTTAGTCGAGGGATGGAGCGGCTGGTCGTCCTTTCCCGACTCCAGATTCCGAGCAGAGGGAGTCTACCATCCAGATAGCCAGCGACCTAATAGCGTGAGCCTGTCACCACCACTTTTTCGAGGGACAAGGGTTAGAAAAGTAATTAACCGGTCGTCGCTCAGACACATGTGAAAGGCGCGCATTTCCTCTCAGAGGATGTCGGCCTGTTCGACGCGGCATTCTTTGGGTACTCTGGTGAAACAGCTACTGTAAGTCGTCAAGGCAGAGCAAAGCCTCTCAGAGAGAGTCCCCGTGTCCCTGGTACTGATTCGACTTCTACAGTCACTGGACCCGCAATACCGACTCCAGCTTGAGTCCGTCTACGAAGCGCTGGAAATGGCAAGACCCCGTTTCCCTTCCCCTCTCTCGTGTGAGAATGGTCTCTGACTGAACGAAACAGCCGGTCTCCCACCGGCCAGTTTTGCCGGCTCCAATACCTCGGTCTTTACGGGAGTGTTTGCGCACGATTATCGAGATGGCCTACTCCGCGATGCCGACAACCTACCGCGCCTCATCGCAATGGGAATGGGGTCCCCATGATGGCCAACCGTGTCTCTCATTTCTTTGACTTTCGGGGTGCCAGTGTGACGATAGAGACAGCATGTTCCTCAGGCATGGTTGCTGTGCATCAGGCCGTGCAGACTTTGAGGACCCGGGAGGCCGACATGTCCATAGTGGGCGGGGCTAATCTGACCCTCAATCCCGACATGTTCAAAGCCTTAGGATCTGCCGGGTGAGTAGAACCATTACTTTGTACTTGGAGGTAAGTCAAGGGTCTAACCAGTCACTACAAGATTTCTTTCTGCAGACGGCAAATGCTACGCGTTCGACTCCCGAGCCAGTGGATATGGCCGCGGTGAGGGTGTAGCAACCCTCGTTCTGAAACGGTTGTCCGACGCCCTAACCGCTGGGGACCCCATAAGAGCAGTTATCCGCGAGTCGATGGTCAACCAGGACGGTAAGACGGAAACGATCACTTCTCCTAGCCTCGAGGCACAAGAGAGACTCGTACGTGGTTGTTATCAGAAAGCAGGGCTGGACCCTGTTGAAACGCAGTATTTCGAGGCGCATGGAATTGGCACCTATCGAGGCGCAGGGCATTGCGACGGTCTTCGCAGCACGCGAGCAGCCCTTGCCAATCGGATCGATCAAGACCAATATCGGCCACACTGGGGCTGCAAGTGGGCTAGCCAGCATAATAAAGACGGCGCTGGCTATGAAGAAGGGCGTCATTCCACCATCCATCAATTTTGAGGAGGCGAATTCAAAACTAAAGCTAGACAAGTGGAATCTGAAAGTCGTTCGGGAAGTCGAACCATGGCCCTCAACCCGGATTCGGCGCGCCTCGATTAACAATTTTGGCTATGGAGGAACCAATTCCCACATCATATTGGAAGACGGCGCGTCTTGGGTCAAGGCGGCGTTCAGGGGCGATCTCCATCCCGAAGGAACGAATGGACATTGCGACGCACAAGCAGCCCGGGATGTGTCAAAGGTTCTCGTACTCAGTGGAAAGGACGAACAGGCCTGTCAGAGAATGATAGCTGGCCTAGCTGCGTATATCGAACAAAATCTGGTACCACACGACTTGGGTGAATACATCGACGATCTGACTTACACGCTGGGCCAGCCAGCGGCGGACTCGGTTTCCATGGGTAGCAGCGCATCCGATTTCCCTGTCCGATGGGTATGAGGGTGTCATTCGCGCGCTGCAATCGCCCAAATTCAAACCTTCCCGGAGCCCCCGTCGACCTCGAATTGGGATGGTATTCACGGGTCCTGGGAGCCCAGTGGTACGCTATGGGCAGGGAGCTCATCGAGGCATACCCTGTTTTCAAAGACGCACTCCTCGAAGCCCAAGGGTCTCTTGAGCAGTTCGGAGCCGACTGGTCGTTAATCGACGAGCTAAAGCGAAGTGCAGAGGACACCAGAATCAATGAGGTGGCCTTGAGCACTCCCATCTGTGTTGCGGTGCAAATCGCCCTCGTGCTTGGGCGTCGTTCCCGTCGCTGTCACCAGCCATTCCAGTGGGCAAATCGCCGCCGCGTACGCCGTTGGCGCTCTCAGCTATAGATCGGCAGTGGCCTTTGCCTACTACCGAGCCCTGTTGGCTTCTGACAAGAGCCTACGCTTGCCCGTGCCGGGTGGCATGGTTGCCATCGGGCTGAGCCTGGAAGAGACAGAGGCCTACCTTAGTCGTCTCAAGTCAGACGATCAGGCTGTTATTGCCTGTGTCAACAGCCCATCGAGCATTACAGTCTCGGGAGACCTTTCGGCAGTGACGGAGCTGGAAGAGGGGGCCAACGCAGAGGGCCTGTTTGCCCGCCGTCTCAGGGTCGATACTGCCTGGCACTCGCGCCATATGACGCCACAGAATCGAGTCTTGCGGGCACGATCTCAGCCTCCCCATGACTTACTCGGGTCGCTCGTTGAAGGCACAAACCCGCATGCCCCGACGTGGCGACACGTTCTTCGCATTTCAGAGTCACCGTGGACCAGGGACCATGCAATTCAGTCCAATGTTGTGTATCCGGCCGCAGGCTATATCTGTCTGGCCATCGAGGCGGTTCGTCAACTTCCAGCGCTCGTCCAACAACCTGTCGGCGAGGTTCAAGGATTCCAACTCCGCGACGTGGACTTCCTACAGGCCCTGGTGATTCCGGACAACTCGGACGGCATCGAGATCCAGACAAACCTTCGTTCGACCAGCGCTAAGAACAGTTCCTCTGGTGAATGGAAAGAGTTCGAGATCTGGTCCCTGACGACTGACAACCGGTGGACGCAACACGCAAAGGGATTGATCTCTGTTCAGTCCAAAGACTCCTCCCCCCATTGCCTCCAATTCGCCAAGACAACCACCGATGCATACACGCGGCGCATTCTCCCAGCTGATCTGTTCGCCAACCTGAGAAACCTTGGGATACAACATGGGCCTGTGTTCCAGAACATGACCAGCATCGTCCAATCTGGTTCTGAACAGCGGAGCATCGTGCGTATGACGGTCCCTGATGTCTCCGTTGGCAACGATGTCCCCCGGGATCATGTGCTCCACCCGGTTACTCAGGACTCCATCATCACATCCCCATACTCGGCCATTCACGGTGCGGCTGCCCGCGAAACTGCTGCCAAGGTTCCCAGAGCTGTTGAAAGTCTCTGGGTATCGAGTGCAATTGGGCACAGTGCCGGGCATTTGCTTTCGGTGGACTCGACGCTTCTCCGTAATAACGATCAAGGTTTGACGGCAGACGTGGTCGTCTCTGACGGCAATACAGGGGGTGTTGTTCTGGAAATGAAGGGCTTTTCGTACCAGTCGTTGGGAGCCGCCATGTCTCTAAATCAGTCAAAGCCGTGGATGCCTGAGCTGTGTAACAAGGTGCACTGGTCGCTCGACATCTCGATATCGTTACCAGCGACATTAGATGCAGTGAGAAAAGAGCTGATGGCTACCGTCGCCAACAATGAAGGAGGCCGGATAAATCCACGACCAATTGCGGCAGCACATGATGCTCTCGTTCGTCACTTCTCTCACAAAAACCCCCGCGCTCGCATTTTGGAGATCGGTGCCAGTCAAGGTGCAGTTGCATCGCACGCTCTTGGAGCGCTCGGTAGCCCTGAGTCTGGTGGTCCGAATGCCTCTCTGTACCACTTCACCGACTCATCGGCAGCCTCCTTTGAGAGAACACGAGAAGAGCTGCTGAATTGGGCAGATATACTATCCTTTGATGAACTTGACATTCAGAGAGACCCAGCGACACAAGGATTTGCTCTAGGCACCTACGATATTGTGATAGCTTCCGGAGTTGAGTTCGCCGTTGAGCATACACCACAAGCTTTGAGCAACATCCGCTCCCTTCTAAGACCCGGTGGGGCCTTGTTGCTCGGGCATACTAAAGGCCTGAGCTTGCAATCCTGGGAAACCCAGCTCCAGACCACCGGTTTCACCGGAGTGAGTCTCGCAATGCCACATAACGGGGAACCCAGCGACGCCGGTCCAGTCACTATCTTGTCGACGGCATGCCTAGCGCCAGATTCAACATCGGCCGTGAAGGCCGATAAAGTCGTTATTGTCACGAGCCAGCGCACGCCCCCTCCGTCTGCGTGGTTGCGAAAGCTTCAAGACACAATCATTGTCCGTACTGGCAGTGATGGGAAGAGCGCTCCGGCCATCCAGGAACTAGAATCACCCACTGCGACAGCTGCATCGTACGCGGGCAAGATTTACATCTTCCTCGGTGAAGCCGACGATGCCATTCTATACAACCTCGACCCGACACTCTTGGAGGGCATCCGTGTGATGAGCTGCAATAGCCGTGATGTGATCTGGGTGACTCGCGGCGGCGTGTGGACTGCGCCAGGCCTGAGATGAGCCTGGCAAGCGGATTCATTCGGACCCTGCGCACGAATACATCGGCCGCAAGTTCGTGACTCTGGAAATAGATCCCAAAGGAGCTGCGTGGTCTGAAACGAGCGTGGCGGCGATCGGCGAAATCGTGCGTACTACCATTGGGAATTCCCCGGACGGCCTCGAGGAGCTCGAGTACGCCGAGGGGGACGGTGTTATTCTAGTCCCTCGAATATGCCATGATGTGGCAAGAAACAATGTTCTTTCCTCTGCGACGTCGGTTACTGCCGATGATACACAGGTATCGGTTCAGCCTTTTCATCAACCATTCCGACCTCTGTCTCTGCAGTCCGAATCTCTGGTCTTTGCTGACGATGAGATTGCGGACCCTTGGCTTGAATGTCTGCCGCCTGCATCTATAGAGCTGGAACCTGCGGTATATCTCGCTATCCTGGACGAGACAACTGAGCACATCACTAGCCCTGCAGCCGCTGGTATTATCACAGGGGTCGGAGAAGAGGCTGCCGTTCAAGGGTACTCCATTGGGGATCGCGTTGTCTGCATCCTCTAAAATACCTCGTTCCCCAGTCGAGCTATCGCCAACTGGAAATTTGCGGTGCAGATTCCATCTAGCTTGAGCTTTCAGGAAGCAGTCCCTCCCCACGGCTTTCCTCACCGCGTACTATGCCCTCGTCCATACCGCACGCTTAGAGCGAGACCAGTCCGTCCTAATTCATGCTGCTGCCGGGGATGCAGGCCAAGCTTCAATTATGCTGGCGCAGCACATCGGAGCGAAGGTGTACGCCACTGCCGGTTCTCCTGCAGAGCGCGGTCTGCTCATATTGAAGTATGGCCTGCCGGCAGAACACATCTCTTTTAGCGCTGCAGTGCTGAGTGCAACTCAGGGACGCGGAGTCGATGTTGTCTTCAACTTACGAACTGCGTCAAGAAAGCCTCAAGCTGGTCGCGCCGCTGGGCCACTTTGTAGATATCAATCCACGCAATACGCAATCAAACAGCCATCTCGCAACCAGCACACTAAACCATGGCGGCTCAATCACGACTGTTGATATCGCAGCGTTATTGGAGCATCGATCCACAGATGTTCATCATGCGCTACATGAGTTGATAAGCCTCCTCGAGTCTGGAGCTGTCTCTTCGGTACACCCAATCACCACGCTAGATATTAGTCACATCGCTGAGGCCTCTACCGTCTTGCATAATAACAAAATCGGCAGCGTCGCCCTGTCCGCGGACGAGAAGTCTACAGTGCCCGCCGTGCCGACAAAGGCAGCTGCAAAAGTCTCCTCCGAGGCCTCATACCTGATCGTCGGCGGCAGCGGCGGCCTCGCACAGTCAGCTGCACGTTGGCTGGTTGGCCGTGGAGCGAAAAACCTTGTCCTTGTATCCAGGAGCGCTGGAACAAGTGACGGAGTGGCCGCACTTGCTGCAGAACTCATCGAGGCTGGGTGTCGGCGAGTGTTGCCCATTAGCTGCGATGTCGCGAATGCAGACCTGGACGGGGCAATCGACAAGTGTGCCGAAGCAAGCCTGCCACCAATAAGGGGAGTTATTCACGCGGCTTTTGTCCTTCGGATAAGTGTAGAGCCCAATTGTGTCTTAGATCCTTTTCTAACGTCCATCAGGATGCGCTTGTGGAGAAAATGACCCTTGAGGACTGGAAGTACACCATTGAAAGCAAGGTCGCCGGCACGTGGAACCTCCATAACCAGTTCAACCTACAGGGCGACCTCGACTTCTTCGTCCTCTTCTCCTCGATCAACGGGGTGCTATTCCGCAGCAGGCGCGTACGAAGACGCCCTCTGTCACTGGCGTGTCAACCACTGCAACCTGCCCGCTGTCTCCATCGACCTGTCCGTCGTCAATGCAGTCGGCTACGTCGCCGAAGCGGGAGCCTCCGAGTCCCTACCCTATCACTCCTCAAAGACGGCCGCAGAGCCATCGAGGAAAACCACGTCCTAGCCGCACTCGAGTCCGCAATTCTATCCCCGTTTGACCCGCAGCCCCTCGCGCAGGAATTAATTATTTCCCCACACAAAACGTCTAATCACAAAAGCAACCCTAGTTCTGACGCGATTCCATCCTACGCGGAGTAATTTAAACTCCGCCGTCGCCAATCGAAGCCACCCTACGTCCTATCAAGGAACCTGTTGCTGCTCCACCGCCAGATCCCAACTCCGCCACAGCCTGACAACACCTTCTATCCACCGCCGCACACGCTCTAAGTTGAGTCACTCCGAACTTGAATTCTTCGCCCCCTCCTCCTCCCCCTTGTCCTTCTCTCCACCCGCAGCCGCCCCGGCCTGCTGCAGCAACATCTTCCGAAACATCTCCGCCGCCTCGAACGAGTACTTGCACTTCATGCGCACCGCCCGGCCATACCGATACATAACCAGCGGGAACGGCGCACAGACCAAGGTCAGAAACGCCGGGATCGAAGACGCCCAGTGGATCCCAAGATTATGGTACATCTGCGTGGTGAATAGCGGGAAGACCGCGCCGATAATGGACCGGAAGATCGCCGCCGCTGCGAGTACCGACGCCGCGTAGATGGTGTACGAGTCGATGAGGTAGTTCATGATCGGGAGGATCACAAGCACGCATCCAAATCCAAACGGCGCGGAGAGGATGATGCTGACCGACCAGTGGATGCTGGGGTAATTCGTCCACGCGAACGCAAACATCCCGATTGGGAGCGCAATCCCGCCGACGATTGCCGGTGGAAGACGAGCCTCGGCCGCCGGGGGGAGGCGCGACTCGGCCATGGATGCTTTGAACAGCCTCGTGTATCGCCCGTTGTTGTCCCAGATTGCGTAGACGAGTCCGAAGATAATACCCACCATGATCCCCAGGAAGGATAAGCCGCCGATCCCCACGGACCAGCCGCGGTGCTCGTTATAGACGATCGGCATGGCGCCCATGAACATGTACACCGTTCCGTAGATGATGGCCATGTAGAGGGACGCGATCAGCACGATGGGCTCAAGGAAGAGGAAGATCCAGGGTCGGAAAAGGGCGCGCTTGAAAACCTCACCTGGGTCTTCGTCCCCTGGCTCTTTTCCAGCACGCTCACGTATACTTTCCCATCTGCCTGGGCGAGTCTCTTTGCACGGCGCTGGAGGAGGACTGGACCGTACGTCTCGGGCACGAAGATCACGCCTAGGGTGCCAACAACGCCAATGAAGATGGTGCAGAGACCCTGGACCCAACGCCACCCGGCGCCCTGAGAGACGAATCCACCGATAATAGGCCCAAGTATCGGGCCAAGGAAAGGGGCGACGCAGTAGATAGTGAGGGCTAGGCCACGCTGGGCAGGCGGGAAGATATCGGCGATGGTGCCGCCGGAGTTGACAAGCGGGGAGCCCCCAAAGGTGCCGGCGAAGAAGCGTAGGATAAGTAATGTAGCAACGTTTTGGCTACCAGCTGAGCCGCACATAAAGGAGGTGGTACCAGTGCGGGCGTAGGTGTGAGTGCAGGAGCTTTAGAGGTGGAGGAGTCGCCGCCGGGGATTTGCTTCGATGATCTTTTCCAAAACATTGATTTTGAGATTGATAGTTTCTTATTTGGGACTGAGGAGTTTGCGGAGGGCGTTCTTTAGGCAGGCTTTTCTAACATACGTTGAGCCCCTTGCCATCTGTGGTCCGCTTAGTCGAAACCATGTTTTGTCCAGATACATATTCGTGAATCTCTCGTTGCCGAGTTTCAAGTTCCCTCAACTCCCTCACGTATCATCTATGCTACTGACAGGGGAAGTCCCTGAATAACGTCAGACAGGACGAGAAATATTTTACTCTCTCATTTCATCTGCTACAGGTTTACTCAATGCACCGCCAGCATGCCCCTCAGTAGCCCGTCCGTGAGGCCTGCCACCCACCGTCGAGCCCCAGCCTCTCCAACGCACCTAATACCCTGGCTGAACACTCTGCAGATTATGAAAAACATCATGCGGATCAACCTCCGCCTTAACCTTCTTCAGCCTCTGCAAATTATCCCCATAATACGCCGCATACGACGCCCACGCCTCCTCCTTTGACTCCCTCGGATCCACATTCCCCGCATACTGCCCGTAGTATGCATCCGGATGGCCCGAAGTAAGAACGTCGCTCAACCCATTCAGAAACTGGATCGTCGTATCGGTCAAAGCACCGGCAGTGCGACCGAATGAGAATGCGAAGAATAGAGTATCGCGGTGGACGAAGGCTGTGTCCGAGGGTGCGACGTTGCGACGTCGGCGACTGCGCCACCGAGCCCGTTGAAGGTAATCGCGTACAGATCCGTGCCGTTTGTCGTGGTGTTGAGATATTCGAAGGCAGCGTGTACCACAGAGTCCGGGATCAGGGTCTGCTGCTTGAAGACGAGGGATTTGGCGTAGAAGTGGCTCGGCTGGGCCGTGCCAGAGGCGATGGTCCGGGCGCTTGCGGCGGCGGCGAACTCGAGGAAGTTTGTGTAGGGTGTTATCTGCGTGGTCTGGGGCGCCGTGCCACTGAAGTGTGAGAGGATGTCGAAGTCCGCTTGGCTGCCGGGGTATGCGCCGGAGACGATGATGCTGCTGGTGTCACGACGAGGTCGAAGCCTGTGTTTCGGGGTAGGGTGCCGCTGGCGAGCAGGCTTTGCCACGAGAGGAAGACCTGTGCGCGAGCTGCCGGGTCCGTCCCTGTCCAGATGTACGAGTAACTAATGGTAGAAGGTGGCGCGGGTTCAGTGCGTATAGCGAAGTCGGTCACGATGCCTACACTGGAACCGGCGCCGCGAATGGCGAAGAAGAGATCCGTATTTTGCGTCTTGGAGGCGCGTACAACGGACGAGTTGGCCAGCACGATTTCCACTTCCTCGAGGTAGTCAACCAACAGGCCTAGCTGCCGTGACGCCGCTCCAGCCGCTCCAACCGTCGCATGCCCGCCGAGTCCGACTGTGAAGGTCGACCCGTGGGGGGTATGCCGGCATCCGTTGTTGTACTGGAGTTCGGTCACCCGTCCGAGGCGGTTACCAGGGCCAAAGGGGTGATCCAGGTGTCGGTGTCAACGCTGAAATGCTGCAGGTTCTATAGGTTTATGGAGAGTCCGTCCGTGGGCGAGCCATAGTTGTCGTAGCTGTGTCCGCCGCTCTTGGCTTGGACTTTGATTCCTGCATCTACAGCGCATTTGACAGCCGCTGCCACATGTGAGGTGTCCTCGGGGAAGACAATGGCGGCAGGGGTCGTGAGAAGATCCAGATTGTACGGTGCCACGAGGCTTGGGTAGTTGGGTTGCTGGGGAAAGGCGACCTAAACTGGAGTCGCCTCCGACTGATGCCAGGAGGCATGTCGCGAAAGTGCTGAGCGCGGCCATTGAGGGACTAATCCTTCCATACTCAAGTCATTAGTTAAGCTTTTAAAAGCATTAGTGGCCATCTATTTTTATTAGTGATCAAGATTAAACTCCCAACCGGACATCACCAAAAAGTTTTAGCTAGGAATTTTTCGTACAGAAAGTAGAGTACACTCAGTGTGTTCCTTGACGTACTTTGGTAACCGGGATAAAGAGACTTGTCGTTCCGGGACACAATCTAAATCTATTGCATTCGCTAGCTAATCGCAATAAATTCAGAGAACTGGTAGGCTTGCCTTTTACCTGTCAGAACAGCTGTTTGTCTACTTGCGCTGAGCTGGCATACTCATCTCTGTGAGTGGTACACCAGACTCAGACAACTAGACATTTCACTCTACGTCACCAGAGAGACTAGCTAATTTAGTGGCCGCGTCACTAAATTTATTATTTCGCTTCACTAGACTGTTGTCGGTTAGTGACAGCCACGCACTGCAGGGTTAGTGATCCAATCACTAAATCAGGGTCTTATAGACAAGAAGTAAAAGAGGAAGGGTGCTCAGGGCACCTGATGTCGATGTATGCGCTGTCTAGTTATTCTAAGAGAGTGATTCCAGCAGTACAGCTATTTTGTTAGTGAGTCTCTCCAAGCCCTCCACCCTGCAAGCATTTAGGTAGTGTGCCGCAATGGACAGACACAAAGTACAATTTGAATATGGAGTTTTTAGACAGCGCCTTAACGATTCTGTCCTCCATCCCAGCGATCATCAAACAACATCATGTTCTTAAGACTGCAACCGCCGCGAGACTTTGGATTCGAATGATGCGAAAGAGCACCACTGATAGTCGGAGCGTTCAATTCAAAGCTGATTCCAAAAACTCTCCCAATCTCGGGTCTTTACAAATAACAATTAACTTTCATCGGATTGCAGACGCTAATGTTAATCTGATTTATCACAAAAGATAGCGTGCTATTCTTCATGAACGACGATTAGTAACCATAAGCGTCGCAGATTGCCTGGGCACCAAAGACCGAATTGTAACATCAGCAGAATCTGGGCTGCCATTAAACGGGAGACTCTGCTCGCACTATCTGAGGATATTGGATCGCCGCAAGAGATCGATGCCATTTTCAAAGATGTTTTGAAGACACCAAAGGGACCGTGTGAGCTTATGGATATTGTGGGGTTGGATGTCGTGCTGGATATTGAAAAGCACTACGCAGATGCTCGGATCGGGCTTCCTCCACAGCCACGAGAGTACCTCCAACGGACGATCGAGAACGGTCATTTAGGAATAAAAAGCGGTCGAGGATTCTATGACTATAGATAGACAGGCAAAGATATAGATGGTTGATTGTAGTGGGCGTACCCATTTTAGAATAATATAAAAATTTCGGATTTATGGATCACCAGGATTGTAGTCAGTGAAAGGAATGTATTACGGCTCCCAATACGTAATTCAATCCATGGTCAGTCTTGACATCTATGTCAAACGTCACCCGTCCTTAACCATTGAGCAGTTTCACGAGTCCGTGAGTACCTTTCTCGTCATTAATAAGCATCGTCTAACGAGAGCCTCCAGGCGTTGGTCTACAGTACACGGTTCTCTAGTCAAAGGATGGCTGGCTGCAAAAGGCATTTATCGCTATACTCAAGTATGAGGCTCCCTTCTTTTCCGTCTACTCGATTCATCACTTTTTCATGTCCTGAATCGTTAGTTCGAGCCTAATAAGATACAGTATCATTCACCACCTGAGATGTCTGCGCAAACTCTCGGTATCCATGACGATGCCAGCATTGTGGACTTTGATGGACACGCCGAGGTGGTGGTCCCGAATATTGACGTCCTGAAGAAGTTGGTTCAAGGCAATTTTTTGCCGAGTTTGCGACGCCCGATGAGGAAGCTCTTGGGGACATGGCGAGTGGATGTGAAGCATTGGCTATGAAGAAATCCACGCGGAAAAGGGAAGGTTGTCGAACATTAAGGTGGATGGAAATTATTGCAAATGGCTTCTACACTTGTTCATATCGCGGTAAATCGCGGAACAAATGAATGCTTTGAGAAAGTTAATCAGTCATATTCGTAGGATTATCATAAACTTGCGTTTTCAATACCGTGCAATGAACAATCAAACAATGGTAAAATCGACTTCAAACGGTTCTCAGGTTATTGTAATAAGAGGAGGAAGCTTCTGCACGATCAGGTCAATTTGACATATCTCGAGGCAGTTTTATTCGGGATCGAAGACAAAAATGCGCTCATTTCTAGCATATTGGAGCTGGGGAACAATTCCAATAGTCAGGCTTGCCAAAGAAGAGCAAATAATCAATCTTCCTCCGGAGCTAGACGGCCCCTGGACATATGTCAAAGGACAATATGGAGTGACTTCCCAGGGGAGGGGTGCAACAAGTAACTATACAACGACAATGGTAACAACAGCATTGATAAGGACACGTCTTCGCGTTCTGCCAAGCGACAGAGGCCCGCCTCGCCTCACTGTGAACCAAATCCATGCCACGCCAACACTTTGCAGAACGAAGGGAAACAAGGCGGCAGGGAAAATATCGATCGCAGTGGTCTTGATGAATTGGAGGACCACGATATCTTAAAGCCGCAGAAACTTACTCCTCCCCTAGGTGGCCGGGCAGCTTTGAGTGGCAACAATGGACAATTGAGGCATTCTCCCTCAGTGATTTCGGAGGATGGCGAATATGACGGTCCTGAGCGCATCTCTGATGACAGGAACTCCGGCGATCTTAGTGTATCTAATGAAGGCTCCTCCCACTTATAAATAAGAACGATAGTGTGATTTTTACCTAATCAGATACTATAATTTATTACGTCTAGTGTATCTGAAGCCGCTCCTATGGAAATTCATGTTGTAATATATGATTATATTGAAGCACACACAAAACAAAAACTATATGAACTACAGGTTCCTACGACCTCTATATATACTTGGGACGCTGTCTTCTGGAACTTCTAGACATTCCACGAATACCCAATTGCGTCATCGTTGCACATTGCTAGAATATTCCACAATCTACGATCGTAGGTGTTGGGCGATGACCGCAGGGATTCGAGAAAGAAAGGTGTCGACGTTATCGACGAAGACTTTGGTGGATTCCATGGGAGATGATTTGGGTGACTTGGTGATTTCGTTATTATTGATGTGCTAGCCCAACCACCCATAGTGATGGCGGGACTTCTTCTATTTATATTACAACTAAGTCCGCTCCGTCCTATCTTATGTCCTATATCCGTTTATGTCCTACATCCGTCTATGTCCTACATCCGTCTATGTCCTACATCCGTCTGTAGCAAAAATCTTCATATCCAACAGTAGGCTAGAGTGTTCTACACATTTCCACAATTCATCTGTATCCACAGGCAATGGATGCGAACCAAAAATGGGAAACGCGCGAGATTACCGGCGAGGAGGATGTCGACGGGGTGCTGCACTACTTGGTAGAATGGTGTCCGAAACTGATACCTAAGGATTTGATGGGGAATGCACAAGAGCTGGTGGCAGAGTTCGAGGCACGACAGGCTCGAATTCGAGCACGCCTTGGAGCGAAGAGGGGGCGATTGGGTTTGAAGCAGAGAAAGCCTGGGGAATTGCGTGGTCGGCAGGAGACGAAGAGAGCCCGTGAGCGACCCCGGAAAGTGAGACTTTGATGAAGAGCTCCCTCCGTAGCACAGGTCACCGATGCTGGGCTGGCTTCGTGAAACAACCCTCATTTTTTTAACCTGTATGGAGTTTCTCCTGGCCGTACTTCCGCATAGTCCACTTGTGGATAGACTCATGAATTGATGGAAGCCAGCAGTCGATTTCAGGATTGAGATATAGTAACAGTGTACGGAATTCCTCGAGTTCTGCCATCCGGAATGGTATATTACAACGTGTGATCCGCCGCACATATAAGTTTTCGAACGCTGCGACTCTCGACCTTCTTTCCCTTTCCTCGCGCTACGTCTTGTATATAGAGTTCACCTCTTGTGTGAGACCAATCAACAATCTTTGAACCTACACAAAAACTTCTTTAACCCCCTCAGTAATTTCGAAAGAAAAATGACCACTCCGAGTAATTGGCCGTTCTTTTTAAAATGGCTTGACAAAGTGGACATCTTTCTGAGCTGGCAATATCTACAATTTACCTTGCCCACCGCCTCACCCCAAAGCAGGGCATCTTGTAACCTTCTCACCCCTCTGACTAACACACCCCGACATACTGTCCCTGCGCCGTAGACAAGACTCCCACACTCTTACGTGTTCGTTTCGAAGATGACGGGGTAGCGCTCGCCAGCTGGTGTGAACTTCGCCAAGATAGCGTCGATCTGCGTCAGCTCTTCATCCGTGATGTCGATCAGCTTGCTGTTCTCCTCCACCCGCGCCACAGTCGTGGCGCCGGGGATCGGGACAATAGTGGGCATCCCAGGACGCCTCGAGGGCGCCCTCGTCCAGCTGATGGCGAGCTGGGCCGGCGTGCAGCCCTTCTTCTCGGCGATCTCCTCGACCTTCTCGACCAGCTGAACGTTAATCTCGAAGTTGCCCGGCCGGAACCGAGGGAAGTTGAAGTGGAGCAACAGCGAGTCCTTCGGGAGGTCTTCGAACTTCTTGAACTGGCCTGTTAACATGCCTCTGCCAATCGGGGAGTAGGCGATGAGCGGGATCCCGTACTGGGCGCACGCAGCCGCAACGCCATTCTCCAAGACGTCAGTTGAGAAGATGTCACACGGTAAGCGTAAGCGGCCACTCACTTGTGCCACCGGATCTGCTAGGGTGACTTACAACGACAGTTCAACCTCTACGGCGAGAACCTTGGTATATTTGACAGCTGCATGGATTGTCTCGGCCCGCACCTCCGATAGCGAGATGCCCCCGATCTTACCGGTCTGGACGTACTCCTTATCGATAAGGCTAAAGGTAACTTCCATAGGCACGGCTGGGTCCCGGCGGCCGAATTCGAACAAGTCGATCTTCTTGCGGCCCTTAAGCTGGGCAAGGCTGTCGTCGAGAGTCCGGCGCGTGTTCTCGGGTGAGCCGTCCGTCTGGTGGGTTTTAGGATTTGCACCACCCTTGATGCTTATGACAACCTTATCGGCGTCTTCGGGGTACTTCTCAAAGTACCTCTCCAGAAGCACCAGACTGTTGTAGTCGGGCGGCCCGTAGAACTCGCCACCATTCCAAAAGTTGCCTGGTGTAAGAAGGTTCAGCCAATTCGGCGAGAGAGAGAGAGAGAGAGTGAGAGAGAGTTCGTCCCGTACTTCCATTCTTGAGGGCGGCGCGCATAGCCTCAAAGGCCTGCTCCTGAGGACACGGCGTTGATCGCCAGGTCAATCCCATAAGGCCAAAGCCAATAGGACCTATGTCCTTGCTTGTCTTGTGCTGGGTGCGAATCCGAGAAAGTTTGAATATAGCTGAATAAGTAAGCTGTGAAGCCTGTAGAGCTGCGTGTAAACCTGGTGTTGCTGAAAAATGTTGTTTTAATGAAGAAAGAGAAAGGACCAATACCCGGTACAGCTGAGTGCCTTAGTCAGCGTAGATTATCACAAGACTAAACTAACGGACCAGGCGTCGGGTATTCAACTCTATCTCCGTCCCCCTGTCCACGTCCACACAAGACTAAACTAACGGACATCGGATCTTGAACAATGACTATGTAGCTCTCGTGGAGATTCAGCTCTATATATATGTACAGACGACTGATCTAGTGTGCAATGATGAATAATATAAATGAAAACTCTACATGACAAATCTAGATGACAAATACATGTAGAGTGAAAGCTGAATCTAGATGGACAACAATTTGTTAGGATCAAAGTAGCCACGTATTTACTCTTAATGATAGTTCAAATCCAGCACGGACAACGTCGAAAGGGAAACTAGATGTTGTGGCCGTCTTTTTCTATTGGCAGATAACAAATTGCAATAATTGCATAATTCAGTGACATGTAACATTGTTGCGAATATTGGACTAAACACTGACAATCTTTGATTTCTCATCACAGAAACGCCTTATCGAGGCTCATATCCCACGTAACGTCTGCCTATTTTTCAGCAGACAAACTACTGCCCACCGAGATAGGACATACTATCATACTCGACTCTAGGACTAAATTTACCACTTATTGTTATAGATTCACCGGGAAGTCAGTCGTCTCAATCTTGTCCGGATACCTCAGTCCAGCTTGTCGCCGGATCTCGTCCATCACTTCCATGATCCGTATGCTCTCCTCCAAACCCAAATACCTTCCTTCCTTCCGGCCTTCGACCAGTGCAAAGGCGGCCTCGTCCGCTTCCCAGAACATGCCCTGCCCTTCACCCTCCGCGTGCTTCTTTCCGTTGAAGCCATTGTACCAGCCGCTGCCCTCTCCAGGGCCTGGCTGTGGCCAGGCCTGGTCTTCTACCGTGCCGTCGACGAGTACAAGCCTGAAGCGTGTCGGTCGAACAGCATTGAAGATCTGGATCTCACCTTTGAGGCCTTGTATGCGAACACACGGGATGTTTTCGCGGTCACCGGGCGGAGTAGCGACCCTCATTGAAGCTGTTGCGATAGCGTGCGCATCGCCGCCAGCGGACTGCGGACGCGGGAAGGTGAGAACAATGGAGGCAGTCTCATCTGCTGAGCCTGTAGCGTCGTACATCTTGAGTGCACCGATAACTTGTGGCTTACGAGTCTCCGGTGGTTGCAAGTAATAGAGTGTCTGGAAGATCCAATTGAGGCTATAGACACCTAGATCCAGCAGCGCACCACCTGCAAGATTTGGATTGACCATTCTATGCTTCCCGTCCGCAAATGACTTTTCCGGGCTCAGAGCAACACTCAGGTCCGCCATCACCCTCGCCACTGGCCCAATCGTTCCACTTTCAATGACCTGTCGAAGATACACGCAGATCGGGAAGTACCTCGTCCACACTGCCTCCATCAAGAATACATTCTTCTCTCTTGCTTTGTCAACTAGTTTCTTAGCCTGCGCTGCGTTTACAGTAAATGCCTTCTCGCAAAGGACGTTCTTGCCTGCTTCCAAAGCCAACATAGCATTCTGGTAGTGGTGCGAGTGCGGCGTAGCAA
This sequence comes from Lipomyces starkeyi, assembly GCA_018804115.1. Taxonomy (NCBI): domain Eukaryota; kingdom Fungi; phylum Ascomycota; class Lipomycetes; order Lipomycetales; family Lipomycetaceae; genus Lipomyces; species Lipomyces starkeyi. The sequence goes on along the minus strand of JAGJTG010000005.1, from coordinate 3,618 downwards.
TATAGACGATATCGACATCAGGATCATGAACGAGTTCTTCATAGGAACCGTAGGCATTAGCAGTGGAGGGACAGTTGCACTGGCGGAGAAAATACTCTGCGCGAGATTTGGATGAAGAGGATGCAGCGGCAACAACAGTATGCGTGATCGCAGTAACATCGCGCGTGGTTGGACTAGCAAGGAGATCTTTAGTGCTGATTGGATCGTCAGTGTACAGTCCCAGCGAATACATGGATACGAAAAGAGTGACTCACAATGTGGTTGCGATTTCGCCGGTTGCCAGTATACCCCAGTGGATCGTTTTCGGAACGGACATGATGTCACAGAATAACTTATGCTTCAATCCTCCTCGCAGTTAATGATAGCCGTGTTTGGATCAGCGTCTCTGTGCCTTTTTTTGTTGATTGAAGCTGCTTGAGAGATCCTTGGATGTCATTCCCACACACTATATATAGCTTTAGCCCTCTGAAGGACGGCTTTTGCTTATTCAGTAGTCGTGCTCGGCACGCATACAACACTCTGTGCTTGAACCGATAAAAACCCTGATCCATTTATCCAGTTTATCCATTTAACCATATCTCCTTCCTAGAGCAATAATAGCTACGGGTAAAATATCCTTGCCTCATTCGTCCAGCTACAAGTGGCATGACTACGTCGAGATCCAGCGAGCGTGGGGGGAGGAGGGAGGGGATGAAGGAGAGGGGAGAGAGGGGCATAACGTGACTGCCGAGCGCCGTCCCGCCGCCCAGAAACAAGGTTTGCATCATTTGCGGGGATGAGAACTAATCGGTGCCACCCGTAACTCAAGCGTTGAAATGGGTTCCGTTAGCACAAGGTTGGGAAGATCTAAATTTTCTCCAAAGTTTTGACAAGGAATATATAGGCTGAATTAAACTACGACCAACATAACTCCTACTCCTCTACTACTATTATCATACATCTACTACTCATGCTACTTCTTCACGGCCGAATCGTCAAGAGGTATTAGGTCAAAATGTGGTGAGTTTCGACGCAGAGTACTTGATACATAATCGCACTCATCGTCCTTTCTTCTCGTTCTCATCATCAACAAACCACATTTCCTTTCTCTCTTTCTTTGTCACGTTCTCACATATCGTATCAAACATTCGCAGAGATGAATTCTAACGAACTCGAAGATAACATTAGCTACGACAAATCAGGAAAGCCTGACATCTCTCATGCAGATAATGCATTGGAAGTCGTCGGTTTTAGTGAACGTATTGAACTGAGCGGCGAAGACAGCAAGCGAATTGTCCGTAAAACCGATAGGGTCATCCTCACCATCCTCGTCTGGGTCTATTTCCTTCAAGTCCTTGACAAGTCCGTTCTTGGATATGGTGTAACTTTTGGACTCCAGATCGATGCAGATCTCCGAGGAAATGAATACTCCCTTATCGGATCTATTAGTTCTATCGCCCAACTGGCCTGGCAACCATTCTCTTCCTTTCTCATTGTCAAGGTTCCTCATCGAATTCTCATGCCAGCCCTCTGTCTCGGATGGGGTATCGCTCAGGCCTCCATGGCTGCGTGCCACAATTTCAAGGGCCTTATGGCTGCTCGATTCTTCCTTGGATTGTTCGAAGCTGGCTGTCTCCCATTATTCAGTGTCATTACCAGTCAGTGGTACCGACGTGCAGAACAGCCAATCCGCATCGCCGCATGGTACGGCACAAACGGAGCCGCCAATATCTGTGCCGCTGCTCTCTCTTACGGTCTTGCGCATATAAAGTCTGATATTTTGAAGGCATGGCAAATGTAAGTTTTGCGATTGTGTGTTTGGTGCAAATAGATAACTAATTACAAAAATAGAATCTTTCTCTTCGTTGGTCTTGTCACAATCGTCTCATCACCAATCGTCTACTGGCGACTCGATAACGATATTCCTTCCGCTCGTTTCTTGACCGAACAGGAAAAACTTCAGGCAATTGAACGCCTACGAGCAAATCAAACTGGTGCCGGTAATCGCAAATTTAAAGTCAAACATATCCGCGAGGCTGCTTTGGAGCCTAAGACTTATCTCTGGATGGGCATGGCTATGCTGATCAATGTTGGTGCCAGTGTCACAAACTCTTTTGGACCTCTTATTCTTAGTGGCTTGGGATTCGATAATTATACTACAAGTTTGCTCAACATGCCTTTTGGTGCCATCCAGATGATTGTCATCTTATTTGGTAGTTATCTTGCTCAGAAAGCGCGTGTCAAGGGTGCCATTCTAGCTGCCTTCATTTTTCCTGTTATAGCCGGTCTCACTCTTCTCTACATCCTGCCTCGAACCCATAATGTTCAAACTCCGTTGCTTGTCGGATATTACTTGCTTGCATTCCTCTTTGGAGGCAATCCATTGGTCGTCACCTGGATTGTTGGTAACACCGCCGGTACAACAAAGAGATCGGTTATCATGAGTCTTTACAACGTCGCATGTTCAGCCGGCAACATCGTTGGACCACTGTTGTTTAATAAGAAAGATGCCCCAGCATATCATCCCGGTTTACGCGCTTGCTTGGGTATCTTCGTTGCCTTATTCTGTATCGTCTTTTTCCAATGGTTCAATCTCATCTTCCTCAACAAATTGCAGGAACGCAAACGTGTCCGAAATGGAAAGCAGGCAAAGGTCGTCGATTATTCCATGCGAAGCCACTATCATGCTATTGACGAGGTCAATGTCGAGGGCCAAGCACAAACTCGGATAGGCGCTAATGCATTTTTGGATTTGACTGATCGCGAAAACGATGAATTTGTGTATATTTATTAGTTGTTCTTCGGCGGGAATTTTTGTCTAGGATTTATTTAGGAGAAACATGGGCTTATACCCTTCCTTCCTCTTTGAGACGAGCGTAAATAGCAATGCTTTGTAATAGCCGCGCCACAAACACCAGTGCGCCGCACATCTTCCCATTGTTGTTTACTTAGATCGTCTTAATTCTTCCACCTTGCTTCGGATAGTAAATGAAATTTATCTACTACATTATCTATTTCTATAACATGCCATGCTCCGTCCTATCTTGACAACGCCGACATCGCGTCGGCCCAAATCTCCTCAAATGCTACATCGTCTTCATCACTGAGAAGAAAGTCTTCGTTGTCCTCATTAACCATGGGGTTCGGGGCCGCTTCTCGTTCATTTTCTTGCGTATCTTCCATTTTCAATATTGGATAGGTGCGCCGATTGTGCCCAACTTTGCTACAGGATTTACATCGTCTGACTTTCTACCCTTTCGTGGAATTGCTTACGGTGGGTCCAGGAGGACAAGTATAGCGGAATCCATATCTTGTGAAGGGTTGTTGATAACAGGTATGGTGGGCTAAGCCATCCAGCGAGGATGTATGGCGGTCACATCAATGGGCTGGCCAAGTACTATCTCATGAGAGCACGGCAATAGGAAACGAGTCCTGATTTTGCAACGGCAGCCCTCCTCTTCGTGATGTTGCAACTTCTTTACCACCTCTGCATATACCATTTCCAGGGCAGATCGTGATATCGCCGTACACAGCATTGATGTCTCGACCTGATTTCTGATCTCAAGTCTGACGTGTACATTCTGGTTGGATCCGACGACACTCAGGATTTGTGACCGTTCAATGTCTTGTCGGTTTATT